>CM066035.1:560803018-561437739 GCA_033557465.1 Ichthyophis bannanicus
AAAGATCTCAATCCCTTTTCTGCCCCAGTGGAGTCACTCCTCCAGTATCTCCTTCACCTGTCTTCGACAGGTCTGAAAGCCAACTCTGTGCCATTGCAGCCTCTCACCACCTACTGGATTCTCAGACCATCTACTCACAACTGCTAGTAGCGCATTTTATGAGAAGTCTCCTGCTGTCCAAACTGCCCATTAAGCCACCTCTGGTGGCTTGGGATCTCAGTGTTGTTCTATCGCTGCTTCTCAACCTGCCCTTTGAACCCTTAACCACAACCTCACTAAAGTTCCTCTTGGAAGGTACTCTTCCTAATTGCCCTCACCTCAGCTAGACGTATTAGTGAGCTTCAGGCTTTGGTGACGGAACTCACCTATACCTGGTTCCACCATGACAAAGTCGTCTTTCGGACTCACCCACACTTTATTCCAAAGGTGGTGTCTCCTTTCCATTTAAACCAGTCAAATTATCTTCCAGTCTTCTTTCCTAAACTGCATGTGTCTCGAGCGGAAGCTACTCTGCACACTCTTGACTGCAAACATGCGTTAGCTTTCTATTTCCAAAGGACCCAGGATCATCTTAAAACCTTGCAGTTGTTCATCTCGTTTGATCCTAGTCACCTGGGTCTCCCCGAATCTAAACGTATACTCTCAAGATGGATAGTGGCCTGCATTTCATTTGCTTATGACAAAGCAAGTCTCTCCCTGGAAGGATCTGTCACCACACACAACATTCACACCATGGCAACCTCGATGGCAAACTTACGCTTAGTAGCCATTGATGAAATTCCATCCATACCTTCGTTGCCCATTATTGTCTGGACAAGAACGCCCATTGGGATGCCATATTTGGTCAAGCTGTACTCCAGCACCTCTTTCAGACTTAGATGCAACTCCTACCCTCAGTTCTGGACTTCAATGATACTGGAAATCCATAAGGGATCCATGACCTCTTCGAGCCTACTCCTAGGCATACCCCCCACCGATTCTGGGATCCCTTCATCTGGGAGCTAGGGAATCTCTTATGTGATGATTACATTCCTGCTTGTTCCTGGAGATAGTGATCTCCCAGAACATCAGGAATTTAGTCTTTACAACCCTCCCTCCTCCCCTAGGAGTTATAGGATTTCGTTTATTCTCTTTACTCAGCTACAAACTCAACTGAAGAGAGGGAGTTGGAAAGGCGGGAAGGTAGTTGCGCAGATGCAGCGAGGCTGAGGAGTGTTCCCATGCGGGCTCCGTCGGTACCATCACCTATATGAAGACTAAATTCTCCAGGACCAAGCAGGAAGTCAGTTCTCACATATGGGGTGACGTCGGCGCCGATGGAGCCCCCATGCAGAGCATTTCCCCAGCTTTCAAAGAAATCTTTTGTGAATTCAGTGCACCTGCACGGTCCACTTCCCACCCAAGGGTGCCATCTTACTCAGTCTTTCTTTTTCCGCGGAGCCCGACGGTCGTGAGTTCGTTTCACCCGGGAAAAGTTGATTTTTTTTTTTGCGATTTTCACGTTATCTTATCCGGTTCGACGCCGGTTCCCCTTCCCGCCTGAGCTCGGTACACCGGTATCGAGTCCAGAGTTGTAATTTTCGGTTTTTGTCCTTCGTGACTAGCGTTCGCGCTCTTTTTGTGTTTTCACTGGCAGCCCGGTCTTTTGAACTCGCAGGGGCCCTTTTTCCCCTGTTGGCTGTCAGCGGGTTCAAAAACTGTGATCAGTGTAAGAAACTTATGTCTCTCACCGACACACATGACTGCTGCCTCCGATGCCTCGGGCCCGACCATGACCTGCTGGCCTGTGGCCCGTGCGGCAAAATGTCATCAAAGGTGCTTCGGAGCCGTCAGCATCAACGTGAGAGAATTTTCTCTGACTCCGCGTCCGGCTGGGCCCGGACTTCGTCAGAGGCCTCGACATCTCGGGAGTCCGACCCCGAGCGCCGTTGGGGTTCCTCTGAAAGGGAGTTTCCCTCCCGGGAGCACCGAAGGAGAAAAAGCTCGCGAGGGCGGTGTCGGTGGAGGCTCCTGGTTCCTCGAGGGCCAGGTCGCATAGCCCTGACCTCCGCCCCAGGCTCTCGGAGTCGGAGAGGCCTTCCAAGCTACCTCGTGTGGAGCCGGAGTCCCCAAGTCACGTTAGTGCGGTTGTCCTCGTAGACTCTCCTCCGGGGGAGCCGACGTCGGGCCCTACGCTGTTGGGGCCTGAGTCGGGGGCTGCTGAGTCTTCTGAGCTTGGACTCAGGTTGACGGCCTTGGAGAGCAGCTTGGCTGCCTTCATGGAGCAGCAGCGGGTGCTGATCGCCGGTCTGACTGGTGCATCTGCCCCGACCACCGGGACCTCGACGTCTAAGTCGACCCCGGAGAACGAGCCGATCCTCAAGTCGATGAAGTCTCGAGTCGATCCTCGGTCAGGGTCTCCCTCGACCTCCCGTGCAGGGCCGAGATTGTCGACGTCAATACCCTCGGCGTTGGGGCGGGTGGCACCGAGGCCCACACGGCCGGAGCCGCTCGATTCCTCCTCAGAGGAGTCGGAGTGGGAGACGGAGGACGAGGAGTCCCCGGACACCTTCCAGACCCGGTGTGTCCCTTCGGACGTACCGGAGTCCGAGCCTTGGAGAAGGTCCTCCCCGGAGGATACCCGGTTCTCGGACTTCGTGAGGGACATGGCCAAGGCCTTGGCCTTCCCTGCGGACGCCGAGGAGCTCGATGCCCTCCAGTATGACTTTCCTCCGAAAGAAGCCTTTTCTGTACCGGTTCCTCCGATGCTGGAATGGCTGCTCTTCCGTATGTGGGAGGCACCGGCCTCGACGCCAGTTCTTAGCAAACGGGTCGAATCCATTTATCGAGTCTGTAAGAGCCCTGGGTTCCAAAAGACGCAGCTACCGCACCACTCCATTATTGTGGAATCGGCCGTGCACCGTCTGAAGAGTCAAAAGATGCACTCCTTGATGCCCCACCCCCCCCCCCCGGCCGGGAGGCCTGGAACCTGGACGCCCTCGGTAGAAAGTGCTTCCAGGGCTCTATGCTGTCTTGCTGTGTCCAGACCTACCAGCTGTACATGGGTATGTACCTACGAGACCTGGCAAAGGAGATTCCTGGGTTCTCAGCTGGCCTCTCCGAGGAACTTTTGCAGAGGTTCAAGGCTTTGTCAACAGGGATTCGAGAGTGCTCGAAGTTGATCTCTCGAGCAGCCTATGATGGCTTCAAGGCTTTGGCCCGGGTAGCCGCGTCCGGCATCGGTGCACGCCGTCAGGCCTGACTACAGTCATTGGACCTGGAGCCATGGGTGCAGGACAAGTTGGTCGATGTCCCTTGCCGAGGTGAAAACCTCTTTGGGGGAAGCCCATGACTGAAAAGGCTGCGGAAATCAAGACTGAGACTCTCACCAGGACAAGGCTGTCCAGGAAGACTTCTGCCCCTTCTCAGAAAAAGAAGGGCTTGGGGAAGAAGCCCTTTTTCCCGAGGGGTGCTGCCTACAAATCCTACCCTCAATATCAGGCCTCTCTAGCTCCCCAACAGGGCCAGCAGGCCAAGGGGCAGGGGAATGGGCCGCCTTAGGCAGAAGACCCCCAAGCCGCCAGCTCTGGCTCCTGCAGAGCAGGGAGTGGGATTTTGACTCCCACAGCATAGCCTCTTCTCCACAGCTGGCTCCACTCAGCACAGGAGGTTGGCTGACCCTGTACGCCCACAGGTGGCCAGCCATAACAGGGGATACCTGGGTCCTCAGCATAGTCCAAAAGAGCTACATGCTCCACTTCCACTAGATACCCCCCTCCTACTTTCTAGGGGAGCCTCCAAGACTCCCTCTGCACAGAAACCTCCTCCTTCAGGAGCTAGCAAGTCTTCTAAAGGAACAGGCGGTGGAACCGGTGCCTCACCACCTGGAGGGGCGAGGCTTCTACTCCAGGTACTTTCTGGTACCAAAAAGGACAGGAGGCCTCCGGCCTATCCTAGACTTGCGAAACCTAAACAAGTTTTTGGAGAGGGAAAAGTTCAAGATGCTTACCCTTGGGATACCTCTGCCCTATTGGCTATGCTCCTTAGACCTAAAGGATGCTTATACCCACATTCTCATCCATCCAGACCACAGACAATATCTCAGATTTGTGGTGGGAGGAAGCCATTTTCAGTACAGAGTACTTTCCTTTGGCCTAACTTCTGCCCCCCAGGGTTTTCACCAAATTCCTGGCGGTGGTGGCGGCCTATCTCAGAAATCATGGAATCTTTGTCTTCCCATACCTGGACGACTGGCTCATCAGGGGTCAGTCTCTCCAGGAGGCCAGACGAGCCACTCTTCGCACTTTCTCTCTTCTTCAGCATCTGGGCTTTGTCATCAACTACACAAAGTCCACTTTGCTCCCCTCACAGAACCTAAAGTTTATAGGGGCAAGATTAGACACCCTGCAGGCAAGAGCTTACTTGCCAGAGGACAGGGCCCACAGGCTGATGGGCTTGGCCAGCCAGTTCCAAGGCAATTCTCAGGTCTCCGCCAGACACTTCCCGCGTCTCCTGGGTCACATGACATCCACTGTACATGTGCCCCGAATGCCCGTCTGCACATGCGGGCGGCTCAGTGGTGCCTCAGAGCTCAGTGAGTGCAAGCCACAGGCAACCTCAAAGACAGAGTAAAGGTATCCAAACCGCTCTTGGACAGTGGTGGCTTCATCTTCCAAACCTCCTCAGGGGGGGTACCCTTTCAGGCCCCAGCACACACAAGGATGCTGACGACCGATGCTTCCTTAAAGGGCTGGGGTGCACATTGCCAGGGCAGGTGCACTCAAGGCCTCTGGTCTCCTCGGGAGGCCACACAACAGATCAATCTTTTGGAGCTTCGAGCAATCCGCTTGGCTCTACAGACTTTTTCTCATGCCCCCTCTCTCACCAGTCTGTCTTAGTTCAGACAGACAATCAGGTAGCAATGTCCTATGTGAACAAGCAAGGAGGCACAGGATCCAGACTCCTGTGTCAGGAGGCACAGGCCCTTTGCTCCTTTGCTGTCAAACAAGGCATGTTTCTCAGAACAGTTTATCTACCTGGTCAGGAGAACTTCTTGGCAGACAAACTAAGCAGGATTCTCCAGCCTCACGAATGGCAGTTGAATCCACTAGTGGTCCAGCAGATCTTTCTACGATGGGGGCTTCCATCCATCGATCTCTTTGCAAGTCCACTGAACCATCAGCTGCCCAGGTTTTGCTCCAGACAGCCGCATCCCCTGAGAATGGCAGCAGATGCGTTTCTGATCTCTTGGTCTGCGGGCCTCCTATATGCGTTTCCTCACACACCCCTGATGGCCCGAACACTATTCAAGATTTTACGGGACAAAGCCTCGGTCATTCTGGTAGCCCCCAGATGGCCGAGGCAGCCGTGGTTTCCACTTCTTCTGCAGTTGGCAGTGGAAACTCCATTCCCTCTGGGGTTGCAACCCGATCTCCTGTCTCAGGATCAGGGTTCCCTTCTGCACCCCAATCTCAGATCCCTCAATCTGATAGCCTGGCTGCTGAAAGGATAGTGCTAGCTCCCTTAAGTTGAGGAGGTGGTCTTGGCCTCGACGAGGCAATCCACCAGAAAGTCCTGTGCACTCAAGTGGTGCAGGTTTTCAGTGTGGTGTGCTCAGCACAATGAAGATCCTTTCTCCTGCCTTGTGCCAGTAGTGCTACAATACCTACTTCACCTGTCAGACCTAGGCCTTAAGTCCAAATCTGTTCGGGTCCACCTTAGTGCTCTTTCAGCACACCACTCACCGGTGGAGGGACAGGCTCTGTTGGTTCACCCCTTGCTGTCCCGCTTCCTCAGAGGCCTTCTTTTGCTCAAGCCTCCGATTCGTCCACCTGCCGCTGAGTGGGATTTGAATGTGATCTTGCAACAACTTACTTGCCCACCGTTTGAGCCGATGGCTACTTGCCATTTACGCTTCCTTTCTTGGAAGGCGCTCTTCCTGGTAGCTCTTACCTCGGCTAGACGTGTGAGTGTACTACAAGCTCTGGTTTCTGATAAAAACCGTACACACGGTTCTATAGGAACAGGATGGTCCTTCGGAGTCATCCGAAGTTCCTTCCAAAAGTTGTCTCCTCTTTCCACCTCAACCAGGAGGTGGTTCTTCCTACATTCTTTCCCAGGCCGCATACCAGCCGGGCTGAGACAGTCTTGCATACTCTGGGCTGTAAGAGGGCATTGTCCTTTTACATTGAACGTACACGGGGGCATCGAAGGGCTACTCAGCTCTTCGTCTCCTTTGACCCTAATAAATTGGGGTTATCTGTCTCCAAGCGTACGTTGTCCACTTGGGTAGCAGATTGTATCGCCTGGGCATACAAGGCAGCCGACCTTCCCTTGCAGGGTCGAGTCACGGCCCACCGTGTCAGGGCGAAAGCCGCATCAGTAGCTCATCTCCCCTCTGTTCCTTTGGTAGACATCTGCTGGGCTGCTGCTTGGTCTTCATGCCAGACTTTTGCAGCCCACTACTGCCTCGAGAGAGAGTCCTGAAGGGACAGTGCTTTCGGACAGGCGGTACTCCGTAATCTCTTTGAGGTTTAGGCAACTCCTACCCTCCGGCCCTTGTGTTGGGCTGCCGTATGGGGTCGTTCTCAGAGGATATTCTTATCACGGATGCTGAGGCTCTTGAGAGGGAGCCATTTTTTCAGCTTTGGGTTCCCGGTAGCCTAGAGCTGGGGAGTCCCATATGTGAGGACTGACTTCCTGCTTGGTCCTGTGGAAAGAGTACTTACTCACCTGTAACAGGTGTTCTCCAGGAGCAGCAGGAATCAGTCCTCACGACCCTCCCTCCTCCCCTGGAGTTTCAGTCATATACTTAATTTTGATTTTTGCTGTCTTTTAGCTGTGTGATCGGACTGAGCAAGATGGCACCCTTGGGTGGGAAGGGGACCGCGCAGGCGCGCTGCGTTCCCAAAAGCTTTCTTTGAAAGCTGGGGAAATGCTCCGCACGGGGGCTCCGTCGGCGCCGACATCACCCCATATGTGAGTACTGATTCCTGCTGCTCCTGGAGAACACCTGTTGCAGGTGAGTAACTACTCTTTCCTGCTGTCTTTGAGATCACCTGTTCCAGGTGAGTAACTATCCTGTACGTCCTTTGCTGGGAGGCAGTCCGCCTCTGGACCTTTGCCACGGCGAGGGACATGCTACTTTGTATGGCCTACCTCCCGGGACACGAAAATGTCCTGACATACAGACTCAGCAGGGTCCTTCAGCCACATGAGTGGCATCTGGATCTGACATTGCCCACTCTCTCTTCCGGTGTTGGGGGACTCTGACAATGGACCTCTCTGCCACGCCCAGCAATGCTCAGTTGCCTCGCTTTTGCTCCTGAATACCAACCTGGGACTGGGCGGTGGCCGATGCATTCCCCTTGACATGGACAGGGATGCTGCTGTATGCGTGTTCTACAAATCCCCCTCAGGATTCAGTCGGACCGGGTCACAGTGATACTCATTGCTGCCCGTTGGCCCCAGCAACCATGGCTCCTGCTACTATTGCAACTTTCTTGAGCAGGCCCAGTTTCTCTGGGCTGCCCTCCAGACTTGACATCAGAGGAGGACGGCTCTCTCCTGCACCACAACCTCTGGTCCCTAGCAGTGACAGCCTGGCTGCTGAAAGAATAGCTCTGGCCCCCTTCCATCTTTTCACGGAGGTTGAAGAAGTTCTGTTGGCCCTCCCACAAGAATTTCAGCAGGCGGGCATATGCCTCTAAAAGGCACCTATTTTCACTATGATGCACCGACAAGGGCAGCCCTTTTCCCTATCCTGTGCAGTCAATATTCGAGTACCTGCTGCACTTTTCTCATGCTGGCCTAAGGTCCAACTCCATCAGGGTGCATCTCAGTGCCGTGGCTGCATATCACCATCCAGTAGACGAACAATCCATCTCTGTCCACCCTCTCATGAGCTACTTTATGAAGGGTCTCCTCTTTTCGCGACCTCTGGTCCTGCTGCCCTCAGTGGCAAGGGAACTGAATGTGGTTCTTGGGAAACTTATGGCTCCTCCCTTTGAACCACTTGTTTCTGCTCGCCTCAAATTCCTTTCCTGAAAAGTTATGTTTCTCGTCGCGCTTGCCTCTGCTTGGTGAGTCAGTGAGCTTCAGGCATTGGTGGCTTACGTCCCATACACCAGATTTCACAGGAATAGAGTGGTTCTATGCACTCATCCCGTTTCTACCAAAGGTGGTATGTACGTTTCATCTCATCCAGGAGGTGGTTCTCCCCACCTTTTTCCCTAGACCTCACGTGTTTCGGGCAGAGTCCTCCCTCCATATCCTCCACTGTAAGGGGGGGCTTGTCTTCTAACTCGAGTGGACGAAGGCCCACTGCCGCTCATTGCAACTGTTCGTCTCCTATGACCCGAACAGGCTCGGTGTTTTGCTATCTCTAAGCGTACCCTGTCCATCTGGGTGCTGAACTGCATCTCCTTTGCCTACAAGCAGGCTGGACTCTCTCTGGAGTTTCATGTCACTGCCCAGAATGTGCGCACCTCTGAAGTCTCTGTGGCACATCTGTGCGTGGTCCCTCTGCAAGACATATGCTGGTCCTCAGTTTTTACCTTTGCAGCTCATTACTGCTTGGATGAGAGCTCACAGCGTGCCAGCGCCTTCGGCCAGGCAGAACTGTACTCCATGATCTTTTTGGGGATTAGTGCAACTCCTTCCCTCCGGCCTGTATGTCCAGGCTACCGGTGAGGTGATTCCATCCTATCATTCTCTGCTGCCATTTACAGCTCACCATTTTACAGATGCCCATGGCTTTTTACAGATTTTTCAGCTGCCTGTATCTGTGGAGTCCCATATGTGAGGGCTGACTTCCTGCTTATTCCCAGAGAAAGCATAGTTACTCAGTTGTAACAGGTGTTCTTTGGGTATAGCAGGAATCAGTCCTTACAACCCTCTCTCCTCCCTATGGAGTTGTTTTTGTTTTTTTATGCTTGATTAAGCTATGTCATCATACTGAAGTAAAATGGCACCCTTGGCTAGAAGGTGACCACGCATGCGTGGTGTAACTCCCACAGGCTTTCTTTGAAAGCTGAGGAGTTGTTGCCTTGCAGGCTCTGTCATTGCTGATGTCACCCATATGTGAGGACTGATTTCTGCTGTCCCCGGAGAACACCTGTTACAGGTGAGTAACTATGCTTTCTTGAAGCGAGAAAATAGTCCTCATATGGGTGAGGCCATCTGATGGAGCACTGTGTCGGAGTGTTCCCAGCTCCTTCTTGAAGTTTTTGGAAAGCTTCACACTGCGCATGTGTGCATCTTCTCACCTTTAGCCATGGTGCTGTCTTGCCCTCAGTCCTTTTCTTTCCAGGGAGCCATACAAACATGTTTCCGTTATCACTCAATTTGTATGTTTTTAATGGGTTTTCAGCCTCTTTTCATGATTTCCTGTCTGCTGTCGCATTCTATTTTTCATATTTGTTTTTGATACCAAGGTGTTTTGACTGGTTTTAATGTTTCCTTTCTTGTCCATGGTGCCTCAGCTGCCTTAAGCACTGGGCTCTCGAGCCGTGTTATTTTTGTCAAAATCAAGGCATTTGATTTCTCTGCAGCTAGTTTTCTTTAAGATGTCCCAGAATTTTCCAGCAGGTTTATAAAGTGTACCAGGTGCTCGAGACTTTTCCTTCATCGTTAAGTGATTTCTCTTCAGTGATGAGCGTTATTCTGCAGTTCTTAGAAAGATGGGCAAAAACTTTGCGTCTATAACTGAACACATGGAAGACAAAGGTTCTTTGTTTTAACAATGCCAAACTGCTCCCTAGTCTATTGATAGAGGAACTGGATTGGTTAAATCTTCATGCTATTCTAGTCCTCTGTGTTCTTGAGGTTTTGTTTGATGAAAGTCAGTTTTTTGAGGCCCACATCTGCTCGGTTGTAACTAAATCTTTTTTTTGACTATGCCAGCTGCACAGAATTAAACTAAGCAGGAAATAAGTCCTCACTTATGGGTGACATCACGGATGGAGCCCCACATGGAATACTCCCCAGCTTCCTAAGGAAGCTTTTGGGAGGTACACTGTGCATGCACGCCTGCCTTCCTGCTAGCTGTGGTGCCATATTCTCCAGTCTTCTTTTTTCCGTGGAGCCCCTAGCACGTCTTCCTGCAGTCCGGAAAAAAGTTTGAATTTCTTGCCCTTGTGGCTTAATTTTTTCTCGTTTTTCCTTCCGCCTGTCATTGGTTAGCCTTTTTCTTACCCTTTGGGTGCTTTTTTTTCTGTAGTATTTTGAGCATTTTTCTCCCTTCAGGGGCTTTTTCCTGCTCTTGGCTATTTTTAAATTTGATTTTGTCGAGGCGGTATTTTTTTGGCATGTCTAAGCCGGTTAATGCAATGCAATGTGTGCCTTCGAGTCAGTCCTAATTCCTGGCGACCCAAGTAGATTACCAGGCCTTTCTTCCGAGGCAATGGAGGGTTAAGTGACTTGCCCAAGGCCACAAGGAGTGCTAGTGGGAATTTAGCGCCTTTAAAAAAAAAATGCACCAAATGTGGCAAGACCATTTCTACCAGCAACCGCAATAATTGGTGCTTGCAATGCCTTGGACTGGACCACCATCCGGTATCCTATGAGCTCTGTTTGCAAATGACACATCGAGGGCTGAATGATTGGGAAAAGCAGAAGGAGTCCCTCTTTTACTCATCTGATTCAGCATCCTCAGCCCTGACTCCCTCGTCCACACCTGAGGTGGCCAAGGGAAAAGAACAGAGGGCTCAGTTGGAGTGGAAGGGTTCAAGCGGAGAGGGGCGACCCTCTTCAGAGACCCCATGGATGTTGAAAGGGGAACACAGAAGATCCGTGTGCAGCACCACTGCAGCCCCTCTCGGTGTGAGACAGACAGCGAGGGTTGGGAATGGCCGACCAAGTTTCCTTAGCGGGAGGATCCAACTCAAATGGCGGAGTTCACTCCCAGAGTCCAGGAGGGCAGCCGGATGTCTCCCAATGCTCCATAGAGTCCCCATCCAAGGGGTCACTGGCGATGTCCATGGTTGCAGCATCAATGTCCACATCAGTGGTGGTTCTGGAGGAACACCTATGAACCTTGGAAGCTCAATTGACAGTGGTGGAAGCCCTGCAGAATGCAGACTTCACGGCACAAAACACATCATCTCCGCACTTCTTCCAGCCTATCCTGGAGATTCATGCTCTGCCCGTTGTGGCTGGGACATTGGGTAGGGGATCGATATCAACTCCAGTGTGTTGGAGTCTGAGGCCCCAGAGCATCACCATTGGCATGCCGGGTGCAAGGGGGATCATCAACGTCCACCCTCTCCTGAGCCGCGCAGTCTGCGTTTGAAAGAGACTCGGCATTACTTCAACTTCCTCTCGGAGTCTGAATTGGAATGGGAAATTGAGGAGACATTGACGTTGTCAGAACTTTGGGCCCAAGATCTCCCTTGCCCCCAGAAGATATGTCCTTCCAGACTTTCGTTGGGGATCTGGCCAAGGCCATCCCCTTTTCTCTGGAATCGGAAGAGGAACCGAGGGTAGAGGAACTGGAATTCCTGCATTACCCCTCGACTCCCCATGAGGTGGTGACAGTTCCCGTCCACCATGTCCTGCAGACGCTGCTACTGCGGCTGTGGGAGACGCCGCTTACACTTCCAGTTGTCAGCCACTGGCTCAACTCCCTATACTGGGTCCAGAAGGCCCTGCGGTTCGAGAAACCTCTGTTGCCCCACAATTCCATTGTGATCGAGCCTGTCTTGAAGCATGCAGAGAGTGCTAAAACATACTCCTCTGTGCCACCCTCACAGGAGGCAAGGACCCTGGACTCCTTCTGGAGGAGGTGCTTTCAGGTTTCCATGCTGATAGCCCAGATCCTGGTCTACCAAATTATACAGTCATGTTCCTCAAGGATGTCATACTGGACATCAAGGACTTCACTTCCCTTATTCCCAAGGACCGTCATGAGTCTTTTTGAGATCTTGTAGCTCATGGCAAGCATTGCTCTAAATTTATGGTCTGGGGTGGCTATGATGCTTTCAAATCTGCCAGTAGGTTGGCAGCTGTGGGTATCGCCATGCAGCGGATGGCTCGATTGCAGTCCTCTGGCTTGGGGCAGTGGGTCCAGGACAAGATTGCCAATGTCCCCTGTTGGGGTAAGAACCTCTTTGGTAAGCTTCTCCTTTAAAAGGAGAAGCGCCATCGGGCGCGCCCATGTCTGAGGGCCCTTTGGCGTGCCCTTAGGTGGGGACCTGAGGCATCAATTACGCAATCATCCAGCACCAAAGCAGCCACCAAAGATACAACACCACCACCCAAGGAGGTTTCCATAAGGTACTCTTGAGTCTCATATCAATTTACAACCCAGATTATTGTCTCTATACAGCCCACAGTATCATTACAATCAAATGTTACAAAAATTTGTAAGTTATAAACTTAAATAAATGTTACTATTACTTCCTAACAATTGAAACAACAGCTGCTCCTAAAATATTCATTCATTTATTTATCTATGAGTCTTTTATATTCATCTATAAATCCCCCTCACCCTACCCACCCCTCATTTATCTATCTTTTGCCTACAAAAATCTGTGATTGCTTTGAACTAATCTTGCATTAACATACTTGATAATCAGACAGATATTGTACCTATGCGACTCATTTATAAAACACTCTCCATGTGAGACACAATACCACCTCAGTATCCTCAAACTCAAACATATTCAACACTAACTACTTCACCCTAAATACAATTATTAAATACCCCAAAACACATTTACCACCTAAAAATGGCAACCCACAACTCAACTGCAACAAATACCCTCCTCATTTGCTACATACGAATTACTATGCTAGTGACCATTCACTGTTAAGCACGCAACGCATTTAAGCTCATGTACATAGTTCTCCTCTGTTCCATGTACTTGAAGAATGCACTCTTCAAAAATGTTATTAATTGTAAACCGCGTTTGATCTTCGGAAATTGCGGTATAGAAATTGTTTCAAAATAAAATAAATAAATGAGAAGGCCGAGGAGCTGGAGAAGAAGCAGGTGACCCTCACAGGCTCTCCAGAAAGACTGCGGACCCCGTGCGAAAAAAACAACAAGCCATGAAGACTTTCTCTCCATGCCTGTGATGGTACTTTCCATCCCAGCTGCAGGTGCAGCCTAAGGCCCAGGCTCCCTGCAGGCAGAGGAGGAGAAAACCCCAAAGGCACAGCCCAACCCTCAGCCCAAGCCGGGTGCGGATTTTTGATGGGGTCTTCAGGAGCATAGCCAGTTGACCGTTGTCCGCTGAGATCCCCCCTAAGGTGGGTGGGGGACAGCTCATATACTTTGCCCACCATTGGCCTCTTGGCATCTCAGATGCCTGGGTGCTGCAGATCGTCCAAAGTGGCAATCTGTTGCATTTCACTGAGCTGCCATCCCCTTACAATTTCGGGGAGTATCCCATGGACCCCGTGCACTGCAGACTGAGGTTGTGGCCCTCCTGGCCGACCTTGCCATCAAGCCAGTTCCCCCCGGCCCAGGTCAGGCAGAGCTCTTACTTCAGATACTTCTGGTCCCCAAAAAGACTAGCGGGTTCCGCCTCATTCTGGATCTGCAAAACCTCAACCAGTTCCTGGTGCACGACAAGTTCAAGATGGTCTCATTGGGGACACTGCTCCCATTCCTCCTACAAGATGACTGACTATATGCTCCTTGTATTTGAAGGATTCATACATGCATATTCTGATCTATCCACATCACAGACAGTACCTTTGGTTCATAGTAACATAGTATATGATGGCAGATAAAAACCATCATGGTCCATCTAGTCTGTCCAGCAAGGTGGCAAGAGTAGGTGCACCTGCCGCTCCATTCAGGTCCCCGCTCCACGTGCCTTTTTTTGGGGGTGTATCCACTGCTCTGTGCAGGTCACCCCTCCTCATGCCTTTGTTTAGGGATGTAGCCACTGCTCCGTAACCACCGCTTTGTGCACGACACCCCTATTTGTTGAGATAGCTGAGACAGTTAAAATTATTCTTCAGGACCAAGGTTTCCCCAACTTTCAAAGAGAGCCTTTGGGAATGCAGCGCGCATGCGCGGTCCCCTTCCCGCCCAAGGGTGCCATCTTGCTCAGTCTTTCTTTTTCCACGGAGCCCAACGGATGTAGTTCGTGTCACCCGGGAAAAGTCGATTTTTTTTCTGCGATTTTGTGCGTTTCTTTATCCGGTTCGACGCCGGTTCACCTCCCGCCTCGGCTCGGTACACCGGTATCAAGTCCGGAACATCTTTTTCGGTTTTTGTCCTTTTTTACTAGCGTTCGCACTTTTTCTGTTATTTTCACTGGCAGCCCTGTCTTTTGACCTTGCAGGGGTCCTTTTTCCCCTGATGGCTGCCAGCGGGTTCAAAAAATGTCTCTCACCGACACACACGACTGCTGCTTCTGATGCCTCGGGCCCGACCATGACCCGCTGGTCTGTGGCCCGTGCAGAAAGATGTCGTCGAAGGCACTTCGGAGCCGTCAGCATCAACGTGAAAGAATTTTCTCAGAGTCCGCATCCGGCCAGGCCTGGACTTCGTCAGAGGCCTCGACATCTCGAGCGTCTGACCCCGAGCACCGTCGTGTGTCCTCTGAGAGGGAGTCTCCCACCCGGGAGCACAAAAGGAAGAAGTAGTTTGTGAGGGCGGCGTCAGTGGAAGCACCTGGATCCTCGAGAGCCAGGTCGCGAAGGCTCTCGGAGTCGGAGTGGCCGACCAAACTACCTCGCCTGGAGCCAGAGTCGCCAAGTCAGGTAATTTCGGTTGTCCTCATTGACTCTCATCTGGGAGAACCGACGTCGGTCCCGATACCATCGGGTCCCGAGTCAGGGGCTGCGGAGTCTCCTGAGCTCGGTCTCAGGTTGACGGCCCTGGAGAGCAGCCTGGCTGCCTTCATGGAGCAGCAGCGGGTACTGATCGCTGGTTTGACCTGTGCATCTGCCCCGACCACGGGACCTCGACGTCTGAGTCGACCCCGGAGACCGAGCCGATCCTCGAGTCAATCAAGTCTCGTGTTGATCCTCGGCCAAGGTCTCCCTCGACCTCCTGTGCGGGGCCGTAGTCATTGACGCCATTGCCCTCGGCGTCGGAGCGGGTGGCATCGAGGCCCACACAACCAGAGCCGCTCGACTCCTCCTCGGAGGAGTCGGCATGGGAGACAGAGGACAAGGAGTCTCCTGACACCTTCCGGACCTGGTGCATCCCGTCGGACTCCCCAGAGTCTGAGCCTCGGGGAAGAACCCCCCGAGGATACCCGGTTCTCGGATTTCGTCAGTGACATGGCCAAGGCTTTGGCATTCCCGGCGGACGCTGAGGAGGAGCCTCGAGCAGAGGAGCTCGATGCCCTCCACTATGATTTTCCTCCGAAGGAAGCCTTTACTATACCGGTTCCTCTGATGCTGGAACGGCTGCTTTTCCGAATGTGGGAAGCACCGGCCTTGGCGGCGATTCTTAGAAAGCGTGTCGATTCCATCTTTCGAGTCCGTAAGAGCCCTGGGTTCCAAAAGGCGCAGCTGCCGCACAACTCCATGGTTGTGGAATCGGCCATGCACAGGCTGAAAAGCCAAAAGATGCACTCCTTGGTGCCTCCTGGCCGGGAGGCCCACAACCTGGATGCCCTCAGTAGAAAGTGCTTCCAGGGCTCGATGCTGTCTTGCCGTGTCCAGACTTACCAGCTGTGCATGGGCATGTACTTACGAGACCTGGCAAAAGAGATTGCTGGGTTCTTGGCTGGCCTCTCTGAGGAACCCTTGCATAGATTCAAAGCCTTGTCTACAGGGATCTGAGAGTGCTCGAAATTTATCTCTCGAGCAGCCTATGATGGCTTCGAGGCTTCGGCCCAGGTAGTCGCGGCTGGCATTGGTGCACGCCGTCAGGCCTGGCTACAGTCGTCAGACCTGGTGTCATGGGTGCAGGATAAGTTGGTCGATGTCCCATGCCGAGGTGACAACCTGTTTGGCAAGTCCATGACTGAGAAGGCTGCAGAAATCGAGACCGAGACTCTCACCAGGACAAGGCTGTCCAGAAAGACTTCTGCCCCTTCTCACAAAAAGAAGAGCTCGTGGAAGAAGCCCTTTTTCCCGAGGAAGGGTACTGCCTACAAAACCTACCCTCAATATCAGGCCTCTCCAGCTCCCCAACAGTGCCAGCAGGCCAAAGGGCAGGGGCATGGGCCTCGTAGGCAGAAAACCCCCAAGCCGCCAGTTCTGGCTCCTGCACAGCAGGGAGGGGGTTTTTGACTCCCAGGGCATAGCCTCTCCACCGCCAGTGGCCCCACTCAGCACAGGTCGGCTGACCCTGTACGCCTATTGGTGGCCAGCCATCACAGGGGATACCTGGGTGCTGAGAATAGTCCAGAAGTGCTATTTGCTCCATTTCCACCAGCTACCCCCCTCCTACTATCCAGGGGAGTCTCCAAGACTCCCTCTACACAGGAACCTCCTCCTTCAGGAGTTGGCAAATCTTCTAAAGGAACAGGCGGTGGAACCGGTTCCACACCACCTGAAAGGGCAAGGCTTCTACTCCAGGTACATCCTGGTACCAAAGAGAACAGGAGGCCTAAGACCTACCCTAGACTTGCGAAATCTGAACAAGTTTCTGGAGAGGGAAAAGTTCAAGATGCTTACCCTTGGGATACTGCTGCCCTACCTCCAGCAGGGAGACTGGCTATGCTCCTTAGACCTAAAGGATGCTTATACTCACATCCTCATCCATCCAGACCACAGACAATATTTCAGATTTGTGGTGGGAGGAAACCACTTTCAGTACAGGGTGCTTCCTTTTGGCCTGACCTCTGCCCCCACGGTTTTCACCAAATGCCTGGCGGTGGTGGTGGCTTTTCTCAGAAATCAGGGGATTTTTGTGTTCCCGTACCTGGATGACTGCCTAATCAGGGGCCAGTCACTCCAGGAGGCCCGACAGGGCACTCTTCGCACTGTCTCTCTTCTTCAGCATCTGGGCTTTGTCATAAACTATGCAAAGTCCACTTTGCTCCCCTCTCAGAACCTAGAGTTTGTAGGGGCCAGGTTGGACACCCTTCAGGCAAGAGCTTACTTGCCTGAGGACATGGCCCTCAGACTTATCAATTTGGTCAACCAGATCCAACGCAATACTCATGTTTCCGCCAGGCATTTCCTGCGTCTCTTGGTCCACATGGCATCCACTGTACATGTGACCCCAAATGCCTGTGTGCACAGGCGGACTGCTGAATGGTGCCCCAGAGATCATTGGACACAAGCCACTGGCGACCTCCGAGACGGAGTAAAGGTGTCCAGACGACCTTTCAACTCATTGCAGTGGTGGCTGCATCCACCATACCTTCTCAGGGGTGTACCTTTTCAGGCTCCAGCACACAAGGGTGCTGACGACAGATGCTTCCTTAAAAGGCTGAGGTGGACATTGCCAGGACTCATGCACTCAGGGCCTGTGGTCCCCTCAGGAGGCCACAGCCACACAGCAAATCAACCTTTTAGAGCTGCGAGCAATCCGCTTAGCTCTGCAAACTTTCTGTCATGCCCTCTCTCAACAGTCTGTCCTAGTTCAGACGGACAATCAAGTGGCAATGTTCTACGTGAACAAAGAAGTGAGCACAGGGTCCAGGCTCCTATGTCAGGAGGCACTGACCCTTTGCTCCTTTGCGATCAGACAGGGTATGTTTCTCAAAGCAGTCTACCTACCTGGTCAAGAAAACCTCCTAGCAGACAAGATAAGCAGGATTCTCCAGAATCACGAATGGCAGTTGAATCCATTGGTGGTCCAGCTGATCTTCCTCCGCTGGGGACTTCCATCCATCGATCTCTTTGCAAGTCCGCTAAACCGTCAGCTACCCAGGTTTTTCTGATCTCTTGGTCTAATAGCCTCCTGTATGTGTTTCCTCCCACGCCCCTGTTGTCCCGAACTCTGTTCAGGATCCTTCGGGACAAGGCCTCAGTGATTCTGGTAGCCCCCAGATGGTGAGGCAGCCTTGGTTTCCACTTCTTCTGCAGTTGGCGGTGGAAGCTCCATCCCCTCTAGGGCTGCAACACGATCTCCTGTCTCAAGAGCAGGGTTCCCTTCTGCACCCCAACCTCAGGTCCCTCAATCTGATGGTTTGGCTGCTGAAAGGGTAGTGCTTAGCTCCCTTACTTCTACTTAAGGAGGTAGAGGAGGTGGTATTGGCCTCTAGGAGGCAGTCCACCAGAAAGTCCTATGCCCTCAAGTGGCATAGGTATACAGTGTGGTGTGCTCAGCGCAATGAAGATCCTTTCTCTTGCCTTGTGCCAGTAGTTAATGCAGTATCTACTTCACCTTTCAGACCTAGGCCTTAAGTCTAACTCTGTTCAGGTCCATCTCAGTGCTTTGTCAGCGCACCACTCACCGGTGGAAGGACAGTCTCTGTCGGGTCACCCCTTGGTGTCCAGATTTCTCAGAGATCTGCTTCTACGCAAGCCTCCGGTTCGTCCACCGGCGACTGAGTGGGATTTGAAAGTGGTCTTGCAGCAACTTACTCACCCACCATTTGAGCCGATGGCTACTTGCCATTTGTGCTTCCTCTCTTGGAAAGTGCTCTTCCTGGTGGCTTTTACATCGGCCAGACATGTGAGTGAGCTACAAGCTCTGGTTTCTGATAGACCGTATACGCGGTTCTATAGGAACAGGGTGGTCCTTCGGTTTCATCCCAAGTTCCTCCCAAAAGTGGTCTCCTCTTTCCACCTCAATCAGGAGGTGGTTCTTCCGACCTTTTTTCCCAGGCCGCATGCCAGCCGGGCTGAAACAGTCTTGCATACCCTGGACTGTAAGAGGGTGTTGTCCTTTTACATAGAACGTACGCAGGAGCATCGAAGGGCTGCTCAGCTCTTCATCTCGTTTGACCCTAATAGGATGGGGTTACCTGTCTCCAAGCGCACGTTGTCCACTTGGGTAGCAGATTGCATTGCCTGGGGTACAGGGCAGCAGACCTCCCCGTGCAGGGTCGGATCACGGCCCACCGTGTCAGGGTGAAAGCCGCATCAGTAGCTCATCTCCGCTCTGTTCTGTTGGCACACATCTGCCCGGCCGCAACTTGGTCTTCAAGCCAGACTTTTGCAGCCCATTACTGCCTGGAGAGAGAGTCCCAGTGGGACAGTGTTTTCGGCCCTGGAGTTGCAGTCATATCCTTCATTTTGATTTTTTGCTATCTTTTAGCTATGTCATCAGACTGAGCATGATGACACCCTTGGGCGGGAAGAGGACCGCGCATGCGAGCTGCATTCCCAAAGGCTTTTTGATTTTACTCTGTTGCTATAAAGGGATCCACTGTGTCTGTCCCATGTCATTTTGAATTCTGTTACTGTATTTGCCCCACTAGCATTATCAGTACCGGGTACTACCCTTCTGGTTGGTTACAACTCCCAGGGTGTTTACAAAGTGCTTGGCGGTCATGGCCACCTTCCTTCGGACCCTGGGGGTCTTTGTCTTCTTGTATCTGGATGACTTGCTTCTAAAGGGCCCCACCCTGGCCAACATTTGGAAGTCCACCAAGCTTACCATTCAGGTGCTCAAAGTGCTCTGCTTCATGGTCAACTATCCGAAGTCTCATCTCCAGCCGTTACAGCAACTGGAGTTCATCAGAACCCTCCTTGATACCACTCGGGTGAGAATATTTCTGCCTGCGGATCGCCTGCATCGTCTCGTCATTGTGGCGGGCACGTTGCACTGCCAGCACAACCTTACAGCTCGTGGACTGCTGAGAGCTGTCAGACACTTGGCAGCCATGGTGCATATCACCCATCAGGCCCGTCTCTGCATGTGGCAAGCTCAGTGGACCTTGTGAACACAATGGCAGCAAGCCTCAGACCACCTGCAAAGCAGGGTTGTGGTTACACCACTCACGCAGTCTCTGGAGTGGTGGCTCATACTCAGAAACCTACCTCGCGGCATCCCATTCCAACCAGTAGTGCCCTGCAAGCTGCTCATGACAGATGCCTCCAAGCTCAGCTGCGGCATACACCTGGACAGTCTTCACACCCAGGGTTTGTGGTCTGAGAGCAAGAGCCTCCAACAGATCAAATTTCTTGAGCTCTGGGCCATTGCAAATGCTCTCTGTGCTTTTCATGCTCACCTGGTGAATCAGGTGGTCCTGATCCAGATGGGCAACAAAGTGGCCTTGTTCTATTTGAAGAAGCAGGGGGGCCTGAGCTCATACCTCCACTGCTTGTAGGCTGTGTTCATCTATGTGTTCATCCACAGCATGGACCTCAGGGCAACGTATTTGCCCAGCGAGAGCAACAGCCTAGCTGATAACCTCAGCTGGGTTCTTCAGCCACACGACTGGACCCTCAAGAGGGAGGTGGTGGACCGGATCTTCTAGTAGTGCCACACCCCTGATGTGGACCTCTTTGCTAAAGCACAGAGTGCCCAGGTAGCTCGGTTCTGCTCTCGGAGGCCGGTCAGCGATCGCCTGTCTCCGGTTGCCTTCCTCCTCCACTGAGGAGAAGGTCTCTATGCCTACTCCCCCGATTCCGTTCATTTTGAAAGCACTCCTGAAGCTCCAGGCCGAGGGGCAGTCCATGATTCTCATCGCTCCCTACTGGCCTCAACAAATGTGGTTCCTGCTATTGCTGCAGATCTTGCAGAAGGAACTTCTCTCCCTGGTTTCCTACCCACACCTTATCTCTCAGGACTCCTTGTTGCATTCCAACATCCAGTCCCTGGAGCTTTTGGCATGGATGCTAAGCAGGTACCGCTCAAGGAACTCACCCTCTTTGAATGCTTCACAGAGATCCTCCTGGCATCCCACAAGGAGGTCGCCGCGTAAGGCTTATGCATTCAAATGGCAGCAGTTTGGCCGTCTGGTGTGCTGATCGGGGGCTAAACCCCTTTGTCTTTCCCGTAGACCAGCTGTTGGAGTACCTCTAGCACCTCTCCAATTCTGGGCTCGTCCAACTCTGTGCATGTTCACCTCAGCCGTGATTGGAGCATGCCATCATGGCTGCGGGGGGAGCCCATGTTGACTCAATCTCTGTTAGGCTGATTCATGCAGGGCTTGCTTCTTTCAAAGCCTCCAGTCAGGCCTCCTACGGTCACTTGGAATCTGAACATGGTTCTCTGTCAGCTCCTTTTGAACTGATGGATGTTTGCCCTCTGAAATTCTTGACCTGGAAGATCCTCTTCCTGGTGGCTGTCACTTCGGCCCAAAGTGAGAGTGAGCTCCAGGCTCTGGTCGCACACCCCCTCCATACACCAGGTTCCACCAGATTTGGTGCTCTGCACGCACCCCCGTTTTCTGCCAAAGGTGGTCTCAGCTTTCACCTCAATCAGTCCATTGTTCTTCAAAAGATTTTTTCCCCAGCCTCACACTAATTGCAGTGAGGCAGCGTTGCACACTTTGGATTGCAAGTGTGCGTTGGCCTTCTACCTGGAGCACACAAAGGCACACCGTCAGTCTTCCCAGCTATTCGTCTCCTTCGACCCCATTAGGCTGGGTGTCGCTGTTTCAAAGTGTACGCTATCCCTCTGGCTCGCGGACTGCATCGTCCATGCATATTCCTTGAATGTTCTGAGCATTGAGGGTCATGTCATGGCTCAAAATGTCCGTGCAATGGCTACATCGGTAGCCAACCTCTGTTCTGTTTCTGCAGAGGAAATCTGCAGGGCTGTGTCATGGTCCGGTCCATGCCTTCGCAGCCCTTTACTGTCTGGATGGTGTTCACGACGAAACAGCAATTTTGGCCAGACCATGCTTGCGTATCTCTTTGGGTCTTGAGGATCAACTCCTGCTCACCGACCCTTTTGTCCATGCAGGCAACCTGCTAAATTCCCTTGGTCAATGTTGACTGTGGATTTCGCATCAGATAAGTCCCTCAGCAGGACTACCTCTCTGTTCTTCCTGGCCTCTCCATTTCTCTCTGCCCGGTTGGGCTATTCTTCCCCTTGGGTTCCAATACCCTGAAGCTTGGGAGTCCCATACATAAGGACTTATTCTCCAGGACCAAGCAGGAAGTCAGTCCTCACATATGGGTGACGTCGGCGCCGACGGAGCCCTCGTGCGGAGCATTTCCCCAGCTTTCAAAGAAAGCCTTTGGGAATTGCAGCACGCATGCGTGGTCCCCTTCCCGCCCAAGGGTGCCATCTTGCTCAGTCTTCTTTTTTCCGCGGAGCCCGACGGACGTAGTTCGTTTTTCCCCGAGGAAAAAGTTGATTTTCCCTGTTGTTTTTTCTTCTTCTTCGGTTCGACGCCAGTTCCTTTTCCCACCTGCGCCCGATACGCCGGTATCGAGCCCATTCTCTATTTTTTCGGTTTTTGTCCTTAGTGACTAGCTTTCGCGCCATTTTTCTTTTTTCACTGGCAGCCCTGTCTTTTGACCTCGCAGGGGCCCTTTTTCCCCCGATGGCTGCCAGCGGGTTTAAAAAGTGTGATCGGTGTAAGAAACTTATGTCTCTTACCGACACACATGACTGCTGCCTCCGCTGCCTCGGACCCGATCATGACCCGATGATCTGTGGTCCGTGTGGTAAAATGTCCTCGAAGGCTGTTGAGGAGTCGGCAGCACCAGAAGGATCGAATCTTCTCTGACTCTGCGTCCGGACGGGCCCGGACCTCGTCAGAGGCCTCGACGTCTCGGGACTCCGGCCCCGAGCAGCGTCGGGGTTCCTCTGAGCGGGGGTCTCCTTCACGGGAGCAACGCAGGAAGAAGAAACCTGCAAGGGCAGCGTCGGTGGACGCTCCTGGTTCCTCGAGGGCCAGATCGCATAGCCCTGACCGCCGTCCCGGGTCTTCGGAGTCGGAGAGGCCTTCCAAACAACCTCGTCTCGAGATGGAGTCTCCTGGACACGTGAGTGCTGTAGTCCTCGTGGACTCTCCTCCAGGGGAGCTGACGCCGGGCCCGACACCGTTGGGGCCCGAGTTGGGGGCTGCTGGGTCTCCTGAGCTCGGACTCAGGTTGACGGCCTTGGAGAGCAGCTTCGCTGCCTTCATGGAACAGCAGCGGGCATTGATCGCTGGTCTCACCGGTGCATCTGCCCCGACCACCGGGACATCGACGTCCAAATCGACCCCGGAGGCCGAGCCGATCCTCGAGTCCATGCAAGCTCGAGTCGATCCTCGGCCAAGGTCCCCCTCGGCCTCCCGTTTGGGACCGAGGTCGTCGACGCCGGTTCCCTCGGCGTCGGGGCAGAGGGCATCGGTGCCCGCCCGATCGGAGCCGCTCAATTCCTCCTCCGAGGAGTCAGGCTGCAAAACGGATGACGAAGAGTCACCCGACACCTATCGGACTCGGTGTGTCCCATCGGACTCACCGGAGTCCGAACCTCGGAGACGATCCTCTCCGGAGGATACCCGGTTCTCGGACTTCGTGCGGGATATGGCCAAAGCATTGGCATTCCCCGCGGATCCCGAGGAGGAGCCTCGAGCCGAGGAGCTCGAGGCCCTCCAGTATGACTCTCCCCCGAAGGGAGGTCTTTACTGTACCGGTTCCTCCGATGCTGGAGCGGCTGCTCTTCCGTATTTGGGAGACCCCGGCCTCGACGCCGGTGTTAAGCAAGCGGGTTGATTCCATATATTGTGTCCGCAAGAGCCCCGGGTTCCAAAAGGCACAATTACTGCACCACTCCATGGTTGTGGAATCGGCCATGCATCGATTGAAAAGTCAGAAGATGCACTCATCGGTGCCTCCCGGCCGGGAGGCCCAGAACCTGGATGCCCTCGGTAAGAAGTACTTCCAGGGCTCTATGCTTGCTTGCCGTGTCCAGACATACCAGCTCTACATGGGCATGTACCTCCGAGACCTGGCAAAGGAGATTGCCGGGTTCTCTGCTGGTCTCTCCGAGGAACCTTTGCAGAAGTTCCAGGCCTTGTCCACTAGGATTCGAGAGTGCTCGAAGTTTATTTCTCGTGCAGCCTACGATGGCTTCGAGGCTTCGGCCCGAGTAGCCGGGGCCGGCATCGGTGCCCGCCGACAGGCTTGGTAACAGTCATCCGACCTCGAGCCATGGGTACAGGACAAGTTGGTCGATGTCCCCTGCCGAGGTGAAAACCTCTTTGGCAACCCATGGCTGAAAAGGCTGCAGAACCCGAGACCGAGACTCTGATCCGGACTAGGCTGTCCAGGAAAACCTCTGCCCCTTCTCAGAAAAAGAAGGGGTCGGGAAAAAAGACCTTTTACCCGAGGAAGTCATCTGCCTATAAACAATACCCTCATTATCAGGCTTCTGCAGCTCCCCAACAGGGTCAGCAGGCCAAGGGGCAGGGTCATGGGCCCCATAGGCAGAAGGCCCCCAAGCCACCAACACCGGCCCCTGCTCAGCAGGGTGGGGGCTTTTGACTCAGAAAGCATAGCCTCCTCTCCTCAGCTGGCTCCTATCAGCACAGGAGGCCGGCTGGCCCATTTTGCCCACAGGTGGTCAGCCGTCACATCAGATACCTGGGTGCTTCATATAGTCCAAAAGGGCTATCTTCTCCATTTGCACCAGGTACCTCCCTCCTATTTTCCAGGGGAGTCTCCAAGACTCCCTCTGCACAGGGACCTACTCCTTCAGGAGTTAGCAAGTCTGCTAAAGGAACAGGCGGTGGAACCGGTGCCCCACCACCTGAGAGGTCACGGCTTTTATTCCAGGTACTTTCTGGTACCAAAAAGAACAGGAGGCCTCAGACCCATCCTAGACTTGCGCAACCTCAACAAGTTCCTGGAGAGGGAAAAGTTCAAGATGCTTACTCTTGGAATCCTGCTGCCCTACCTCCAGCAGAGAGATTGGCTATGCTCCTTGGATCTAAAGGATGCTTATACTCACATCCTTATCCATCCAGACCACAGACAATATCTCAGATCTGTTGTGGGAGGAAACCACTACCAGTACAGAGTACTACCCTTTGGCCTAACCTCCGCTCCCAGGGTGTTCACAAAGTGCCTGGCAGTGGTGGCGGCCTACCTGAGGCTTCAAGGTCTCTTTGTGTTCCCATACCTAGACGACTGGCTCATAAGGGGCCAGCCTTCCCAGGAGGCCAGTCAGGCCACTCTTCGCACTGTGGCTCTGCTTCAGCACTTGGATTTTGTCATAAACTTTGCAAAGTCCACTTGCTCCCGTCCCAGAACTTGGAATTCATAGGAGCAAGGCTCGACACTCTTCAGGCGAAGGCTTTTCTACCAGTGGACAGGGCCCACATGTTGATGGATCTCGCAAAGCAGTTTCACAGCAATTCCCTGGTCTCCGCCAGGCAGTTTCTGAGACTTCTCGGCCATATGGCTTCCACGGTTCATGTAACCCCCAATGCCCGCCTGCATATGCGGCCTGTTCAGTGGAGCCTTCGCACTCAGTGGCATCGGGCCACAGGGAGTCTGGCGGACTCAGTGAGAATTTCCACCCTGCTTGTCTCCTCTCTGCAATGGTGGCTTCATCTTCCGAATCTGCTGCTCGGAGTGGTTTTTCAATCCCCTCCACCTTCTCAAGTGCTGACGACAGATGCTTCTCTTCAAGGTTGGGGAGCACATTGCCAAGGGACATGTACTCAGGGTCTCTGGACCCCTTGGGAGGCCGCTCAACAGATCAGCTTCCTGGATCTATGGGCGATACGCCTAGCTTTGAGGGCCTTCTCCCACCTCACGTCTCACCAGTCTGTACTGGTCCAGATGGACAATCAAGTTGCCATGTTTTACGTCAACAAGCAAGGCGGCACAGGCTCCTTCCTTCTATGTCAGGAAGCTCAATGGCTGTGCTCCTGGGCAATCAATCACGGAATCCTTCTCAAGGCAGTCTACTTCCCAGGTCAAGACAATTACCTGGCGGACAGACTGAGCAGGATTCTGCAACCACACGAATGGAGATTGAATCCATTGGTGGTTCAGCAGATCTTTCTCAGGTGGGGCCTCCCCACCATGGATCTTTTCGCCAGTCCTCTGAACCGGCAACTCCCGAGATTTTGTTCCAGACAACCACATCCTCTCAGAGTAGCAGCGGATGCGATTCTGATTCCGTGGTCCAAAGGCCTACTGTATGCGTTTCCTCCCACGCCACTAGTGTCCCAAACACTGTTCAAAGTCCTCAAGGACGGGGCCTCCATGATTCTGATAGCCCCCAAGTGGTCGAGGCAACCGTGGTTCCCACTTCTGCTGCAACTGGCGGTGGACACTCCTATGCCTCTGGGCATTCAACACGATCTCCTGTCTCAGGAACAGGGATCTCTCTTGCATCCCAACCTCCAGTCCCTTCATCTGATGGCCTGGCTGCTGAAAGGGTAGTCCTGGCTCCCCTGCTCCTGCCTAGGGAGGTGGAGGACGTAGTCTTAGCCTCTAGATGGCAATCCACCAGGAAATCCTATGCTCTTAAATGGCGTAGATTCTCCACATGTTGTGCTCAGCACAGTGAGAATCCTTTGTCGTGCTTGGTAGCGGTGGTCTTGCAATATTTGCTTTACCTCTCCAATCTAGGCCTTAAGTCCAACTCTGTCAGGGTTCACCTCAGTGCTCTCTCAGTGCACCACTCGCCGGTGGACGGGAGGCCTCTTTCCAACCACCCTTTGGTGGCTCGTTTTCTCAGAGGCCTCCTCCTGCTTAAGCCTCCTTTACGTCCCCCAGCCCCTGAGTGGGATCTGAATGTGGTTTTACAGCGGATTACTTGTCTGCCATTTGAACCTATGGCTACCTGCCCTCTCCGTTTTCTCTCCTGGAAAACCTTGTTTCTGGTAGCTCTTACCTCTGCTAGGCGAGTGAGTGAACTTCAGGCACTGGTGTCTGATCCTCCTTACATTAGGTTCTACAGGAATAGGGTAGTCTTACGGACTCACCCTAAGTTTCTCCCTAAGGTTGTCTCCCCTTTTCACCTCAATCAGGAGGTGGTTCTTCCGACCTTCTTTCCCAGGCCGCATGCCAATTGGGCTGAGATGGTCCTGCATACCCTGGACTGTAGGAGGGCGTTATCCTTCTACCTTGACCGTACACGGGAGCATCGGAGGGCTGCTCAGCTCTTCGTCTCTTTTGACCCCAATAAGTTGGGGTTGCCTGTCTCCAAGCGTACTTTGTCCATATGGGTTGCTGACTGTATCGCCTGGGCTTATGGGGCAGCCGGCCTCTCGTTGGAGGGTCGAGTCACGGCTCACCGTGTCAGGGCGAAGGCTGCGTCAGTGGCTCATCTCCGCTCTGTTCCGTTGGCAGACATCTGCCGGGCCGCTACTTGATCTTCAAGCCAGACTTTTGCGGCCCATTACTGCCTTGAGAGGGAGTCCCGCAGGGACAGTGCTTTCGGACATGCAGTACTCCATAATCTCTTTGGGGTTTAGGCAACTCCTACCCTCCGGCCCTGCTGTTGGGCTACAGGTCGGGGGCGTTCTCAGAGAAGATTCCTTCCTTACGTACTGACGAGCTAGAGGGAGCTCATTTTTTCGGCTTGAGGTCTCCGGTAACCTTAAGCTAGGGAGTCCCATATGTGAGGACTGACTTCCTGCTTGGTCCTGGAGAAAGAGTAGTTACTCACCTGTAACAGGTGTTCTCCAGGAGCAGCAAGAATCAGTCCTCACAACCCTCCCTCCTCCCCTTGGAGTTGCAGTCTTATGATTTATTTTTGCTAATTTTTTTGCTGTCTTTTAGCTATGTCATCAGACTGAGCAAGATGGCACTCTTGGGCGGGAAGGGGACCGCTCATGCGCGCTTCAATTCCCAAAGGCTTTCTTTGAAAGCTGTGGAAATGCTCCGCACGAGGGCTCCGTCGGCACCGACGTCACCCATATGTGAGGACTGATTCCTGCTGCTCCTGGAGAACACCTGTTACAGGTGAGTAACTACTCTTTTCCTGCTTGTTCACGGAGAATGCATAGTTACTCACCTGTAGCAGGTGTCCTCTGTGAATAGCAGGAATAAGTCCTCACAACCCTCCCATCTCCCCGGGAAGTTGCCTTTTTGGCTCATGCTGTGTGATCATGTTGGAGAATATGGTGCCGTGGCGGGCAGGAAGGCGGGCATACATGTGCAGTTTCTCCAGGACCAAGCAGGAAGTCAGTTCTCACATATGGGTGACATCGACGTCGATGGAGCCCTTGCGGAGTATTTCCTCAGCTTTCTATGAAAGCCTTTGGGAATGCAGGCACGCATGCGCGGTTCCCATCCCGCCTAATGGTGCCATCTTGCCTCAGTCTCTCTTTTTCCGTGAAGGCCACCGGACGTGTGTCCTAGTCATCCCGGAAAATAGTTAGATTTTTTGGCGATCCTTCGCTATTTTTCTTCTCCGGTTCGACGCCGGTTCCCCTCCCGCCGGGTTAGGTACACCGGTATCGAGCCCGATGTTTTTTTGGGGGGTTTTGCCCTTCGCGGCTGGCTTTCGCACCCTTTTTTTATTTTTCCCTGGAAGGCCAGTCCTTTGACTTTGCGGGGACTCTTTTTTTCCCCGATGGCTTCCAGTGGCTTTAAAAAGTGTGATTGGTGCAAGAAGCTGATGTCTCTCACCGACACACACGACTGCTGCCTTCGGTGCCTCGGTCCTGACCACGATCCTAAGACGTGTGGACCATGTGGGAAAATGTCTTCCAAGGCACTGCGAAGTCGTCAGCACCAAAAGGAAAGGCTTTTTTCTGACTCGGCCTCCGGCTGGGCCCGGACCACGTCTGAGGCCTCCACATCTCGGGAATCGGATGCCGAGCACCGTCTGGGCTCCTCGGACAGGGTGTCCCCCGACCGGGAACGAAAGAGGAAGAAGAGGCTCGCGAGGGCGTCGTCAGAAGAGGTCCCTGGCTCCTCGAGGGCTAGGTCTCAGACCCCCGACCGTCGCCCCGGGCCCGTGGAACAGGAGAAGCCTTCCAAAGTTCCTCGAGTGGAGCCGGAGTCTGCTGGACACGTAAGTCCTGTAGTCCTCATGGACTCTCCTCCCAGAGAGCCGACGTCGGGCCCGGCGCTGCCGGAGCCCGAGTCGGGGGCTGCTCAGTCTCCTGAGCTGGGTCTCAGGTTGACAGCCTTGTATAGCAGACTGTCTGCCTTCATGGAACAGCAGCGGGCACTGATGGCCAGCCTGTCTGGCGCATCTGCCCCGACCACCGGGACATCGACGTCGAAATCGACCCCAGAGACCGAGCCGATACTCGAGACCATGAATGCTCGAGGTCGACCTCGGTCGCGGTCTCCCTCGACCTCCCGTTCAGGACCGAGGGCGTCGACACCGGTGCCTTCGGCGTCAGGGTGGGTGCTCACAGGCCCAGCACGTTTGGACCCTTATTCCTCATCGGACAAGTCCGCCTGGGAGACGGAGGACGAGGAGTCCCCTGACACCTTCAGGACTCGGTGCGTCCCTTCGCACTCACCGCAGTCTGAACCCCAGAGTAGATCCCCTCCGGAGGATACCCGGTTCTCGGAGTTCGTCCGGGATATGGCCACCGCGTTGGCTATCCCTGCGGACCCCGAGGAGGAGCCTCGAGCCAAGGAGCTCGAGGCCCTGCAGTACGACTCTCCTCCGAAGGAGGCCTTTACTGTTCCGGTTCCTCCGATGCTGGAACGGCTCCTCTTCCGGATGTGGGAGGCACTGGCCTCGGCGCCGGTTCTAAGCAAGCGAGTCGATTCGATCTATCGACTCTGGAAGAGTCCTGGCTTTTTGAAAAGGCACAGCTACCACACCATTCCATGGTGGTGGAATCGACCATGCATCGCCTGAAAAGTCAGAAGATGCTCTCCGCGGAGCCCCCTGGCAGGGAGGCCCGAAACCTCGATGGTTTTGGTAGAAAGTGCTTCCAGGGCTCGATGCTTGCTTGCCGTGTCAAGTCTTAGCAGCTGTCCAACAAAGAAACGTGGATAGCAACGAAGGACGTGTGAAAATCTTTATTGGTCAAATCAGCCAAAGGCCCGACACAGGCCGTGTTTCGGAATTCCCTTCTTCAGGGGCTAAATGGCTAAAGACAAATACACAAATTAAAATAAACAACAAAAATAGTTATTTAAAAACAAAATAAAACTGGCTAAAACCACGGACATCAATGAATGCATACTAAAACAGTTTTAAATGTAAAAATAATAACAAATTAAAACCATTTTTCTAATAAACGGTTGTATCAATATAAATATATAAATATAAATATAAATGGTGGAACAAATAAGTACGGCTAACAACAGAACGACACAAAAAAAGCACCTAAACAGTACAATTAAAAATAAATGAAAGTATATAAATATATAAGAAAATATAAATATGTAAATATAAATTTGTAGATAAATAATAAATGTTTCAACGGACGATAAACATTTCATAATATAATCAAAAAATTAATGTTGTATCTAAAAAACATATAAATTACACATACCTGAATCAACAGACTATATCAATTAACCAAAAAGAACTAAAACAATGTGTGTCTTTAAAAATATACTATAACAAATATAACACCTAAACGGTACAATTGATAAAAACATATAAATATATATAAAAAATATAAAATATATAAATGTGTAAATATAAATATGTAGATGAATAATAAATGTTTCAACGAACGATAAATATTTCATAATATAGCATAAAAATAATGTATTTTAAAAAACATATAAATTACACATACCTGAATCAACAGACTGTATAAATTAACCAAAAAGGACTAAAACAGTGTGTGTCTTCAAAATTGTGCTATAACAAAAAACAAGCATTTAAATTGAAAACTTATAAATAAATTACTCTTAAATAGAAAAAATAAACATCATGAAATCCATACATATATAAAAAATTAAAAATAAATTATAAAAAATAATAAATTATTAATTTCGAAAAATATAAATAGAAATCAGCCTGATTTAAAGAGAGATGAAGACAACCCATGTAAATTGATATTTAAAAAGAGTAATAAAAATGAGAGAATGAAAATAAAAATGATACCTGACCAAGAAACTCTTCCTACGACCATAAATGTGCAATCTGTAAAACGTGAAAAATGTATAAATAATTAAATTGTTTTTAAAAGATAATAATTTGCCAAGATAATGATGTAAAAACAAAGGCTAAAAAATGACCAAAATTAACAAATTATGATTTTAAAACCAACGGCCATTTGGAATTCTCAAAACGGTATGAGTGGCGTCTGTGAAAACGATCCAATAAATTTGTGAGAAATACAAAAAAACAATGAAAAATTGGGGGACATAACGGAACATGAATGCGTGGAAGCAGTCAGAGTATATTCAAAAATGATACATAATAGTCACAAACTGCCCATTTCACCGGTTGTTATACTACACAGGCCACTTCACTTAAAAAAAAGCTAAAAACATCAATTCTAAACAAGTAAAATATTATCATTGACAAAAGCCTCTGACCACCTCGAACCATGTCTCGATGATTTCAAGAGGGATGGAAAAACTGTTCATTTGTTTGAACGATTAGAAAACATTGAAAGACTTTTAAACCCACTCAACCATTATCAAAAATTAAAAATTATCAATGATAGTGATATAGCGGATACAACAATAAAAATTATAATTCACTTACAAAAGTTTTTAATTCATTTGTAAAAAGGTTTTAGGAATCGCAGTATAAACCGCTACGTATATTCTAAGTTTAAGCAGCATCGGTGAGGAAGATATAAAATAAAAAATTAAATAAAATCAGAAAGACAGGATGCTGCAGACTAACTAACATAAAACCATATTTATGTCATGCGGTCAGCGCGCCAGACTCGACAACTTATTTTTAAAAATGTAACCCCCTGCATCTGCGTATTGCAGGAATGAAACAAGGATGGCAACATAGTCATCGTTATGTAAACTATCATAAAACCATGTTTGTGTCATACGGTAAGCGCGCCAGACCCGACAGGTTTTTCAAAATGTAGCCCCCTGCATCTGCACATTGCAGGAACGAAACGAGGTAGGCAACATAATCATCATTATACAAACCAAATGAAAGGCTGATGTTAGCAACGTAGTCGTCATTATGCAAACCAAATTAAATTAACACAAACACATTAAACTTTAATGGCCTAAAACCGTTTCTCACCATTTTCAAGAAAGCACAAATACATAGTCATTCTCTAAAAAAAACATCAAAAGACTTTGCATTCACTCAAGAGTAATCAATGATAGCAACATGCTGACTCGAAGTAGGAAATTAGAACTTAATTTTAAGAGAAACATATTACAAAGGATTGTGCTACAAACCAAACTTAAACATCATTATTAAGAAGAACCCAAACAAACTAAAATCAAAAAGAACCAGAAGGCAGAGATTTAAACAAACTGCTACCATAAAATCGTATTGTATCCTGTAGCAAACGCGCCAGAGCTCGGCGGTTCTTTTACAAAATATAGACGCCTGCATCTGCGCAGTGCAGAGGTAAAATAGAGAACGAGGCTGTCCACGTCATCTACATTATGTAAACACAATTCAATAAAGAAACCATAAAGGTAGCACCTTTCATGGAAAAAAATAAATAAATAAATGAAGGATCTGTCAAGTCTTATTGCTTAATAGAAATGAGTACAAGAGTATTCAGAAGTACATAAAAATAAACATCAAAATGTATCAATCCAAAACATATAAAAAATTCACCCCGAGTTATTCCACGGGATAAAAACTGATGTATATAAAGAAATGACCCAAGAGTGTAAATACTCAAACATTGTGTATCTTCAAATGTTGACAAAATAAAAACCAAAAAAAGTTAAAAATATGACCAGATAATGATAATAATAAATGGTAAAATATAAATAATAAATAAATAGTTATGCAAAATCAAAATCAAAATCAAAAAAACTCCATATAAAAAGAGGAGCAAACGAATGAAACAAATGCTGAAGGCAAAAGTGAATTGTCATTGTCATACAAGGGGACAAGATCTTCATTGCCCGCAAAAGTGAATAACCATTGTCATGCAAGGAGACAAGGTCTTCATTGACCGCAAAACCAAGAGAATATGCAGTAAAGGATAAAATGATATACAAATAGATGTATAAAAGTCAAAATGGTGTCGAGTCAATAACAATATTAAAGAAAGACCGAAAAATCACTTTCCATATTAAGACCCTCTGGATGTAGGCTACGTAAATTGAAAATGTAGCGTTGTTCTAATCGTAAAAGGGTATTGTCTGCATTACCTCCGCGCCAATTAAATTTAAGCTTTTTAATAACAAAAATTTTTAAATCAGATGTCTTATGTGCTGCCGTATGCCAATGCATGACAAGCGGTTTGTCCATTGCAACCCTCTTAATATTACTTCTATGTTCTATTATTCTAGTTTTAATGGGACGTATAGTTTTCCCTACATACAATTTATTACAAGGACATTTCACTACATAAATTACGTGACTAGTCATACAGTTTGAGAAATCATCCAAATAGAATTTCTGATTAGTAGTTGGGTGTACAAAACAATTTTTTACAGAAATAACATGAGTACATACGGAACATTGTCCGCATGGGAAGTGTCCTTTATATTTTGATAAAAATCGTCGTTCAGTAAAAGCAGAAGGCACAAGAAGATTTCGAAGATTGATATTACGTTTATGTGCGATAGTCAGTGGTGTCTCTTCAAAACCAGGAATAGCCTGTACTAAGTGCCAATATTTCTTCAGACATTTACTAATAGTTGTAGATTGATGTGAATACAATAATGGACAGACCGTGCCAACTTTAGATTTTTTCTCACGTAAGGTCAATAAATCAGATCTTTTAGCATTACAGGTTCTAGAATATGCCTTGGTAATTTGAGACTGTGGATATCCCCGCATTTTAAATCTCTCTTTCATTGTAGTGGCATGTGTCTCAAAAGTGGATTCAGTTGTGCAGACACGTTTAGTACGCAAGAATTGTCCAATTGGCAAATTATTTCTCAAAGAAGCATTATGAAAACTTGAATAGTGTAATAATTGATTCCGATCTGTAGGCTTCCTAAATAAAGAGGTAGTCAAACCATCACCAGATTTGATAATCAGTAAGTCCAAAAAGAAATCTGTATAGGATCGTAAGTCAATTGAAATCGGAGATTACTGTCGCAACCATTAATCCAATTATTGAATTCTCGTAATATATCAATTGAACCTTGCCAAAGAATGAAGATGTCATCTATATACCTTATCCATAATTTCAATTTCGTCTTATCAATTTAAGACGCAATTGAAATTATGGATAAGGTATATAGATGACATCTTCATTCTTTGGCAAGGTTCAATTGATATATTACGAGAATTCAATAATTGGATTAATGGTTGCGACAGTAATCTCCGATTTCAATTGACTTACGATCCTATACAGATTTCTTTTTTGGACTTACTGATTATCAAATCTGGTGATGGTTTGACTACCTCTTTATTTAGGAAGCCTACAGATCGGAATCAATTATTACACTATTCAAGTTTTCATAATGCTTCTTTGAGAAATAATTTGCCAATTGGACAATTCTTGCGTACTAAACGTGTCTGCACAACTGAATCCACTTTTGAGACACATGCCACTACAATGAAAGAGAGATTTAAAATGCGGGGATATCCACAGTCTCAAATTACCAAGGCATATTCTAGAGCCTGTAATGCTAAAAGATCTGATTTATTGACCTTACGTGAGAAAAAAATCTAAAGTTGGCATGGTCTGTCCATTATTGTATTCACATCAATCTACAACTATTAGTAAATGTCTGAAGAAATATTGGCACTTAGTACAGGCTATTCCTGGTTTTGAAGAGACACCACTGACTATCGCACATAAACGTAATATCAATCTTCGAAATCTTCTTGTGCCTTCTGCTTTTACTGAACGACGATTTTTATCAAAATATAAAGGACACTTCCCATGCGGACAATGTTCCGTATGTACTCATGTTATTTCTGTAAAAAATTGTTTTGTACACCCAACTACTAATCAGAAATTCTATTTGGATGATTTCTCAAACTGTATGACTAGTCACGTAATTTATGTAGTGAAATGTCCTTGTAATAAATTGTATGTAGGGAAAACTATACGTCCCATTAAAACTAGAATAATAGAACATAGAAGTAATATTAAGAGGGTTGCAATGGACAAACCGCTTGTCATGCATTGGCATACGGCAGCACATAAGACATCTGATTTAAAATTTTTTGTTATTAAAAAGCTTAAATTTAATTGGCGCGGAGGTAATGCAGACAATACCCTTTTACGATTAGAACAACGCTACATTTTCAATTTACGTAGCCTACATCCAGAGGGTCTTAATATGGAAAGTGATTTTTCGGTCTTTCTTTAATATTGTTATTGACTCGACACCATTTCGACTTTTATACATCTATTTGTATATCATTTTATCCTTTACTGCATATTCTCTTGGTTTTGCGGTCAATGAAGACCTTGTCTCCTTGCATGACAATGGTTATTCACTTTTGCGGGCAATGAAGATCTTGTCCCCTTGTATAACAATGACAATTCACTTTTGCCTTCAGCATTTGTTTCATTCGTTTGCTCCTCTTTTTATATGGAGTTTTTTTGATTTTGATTTTTATTTTGCATAACTATTTATTATTTATCTCCAGGAACAAGCAGGAATAAGTCCTCACATATGGGTACGTCGGTACCGACGGAGCCCGCGCGGGAAAGCTCCCCAGCCTCCCAGAATGGAAGCTTTTGGGACCTCCCACTGCACATGCGCACTGCCTTCCCGCCTTCCTGAACAGCTCTCCTCAGTTTCTCTTTTTCCGCGGAGCCAGCAGGTCGTGTATCCTGTCACCGCTGAAGAAATTGTAGTTTTTTGTTTTGTTTCTTTAGACCGCGTACCTGCCTTCCCATACCGATACCGGTATCGCCGGTCTTCCTTTTTCTTTCTAAAAAAATTATTTTCTTTTCTTTTATTATTTTTTCAGCACTTGGTCACTTCAGTTAGGCCTTCAGGCCTACTTTAATTCTCCACATGGAGAAGCCAGCCCCTGGATTTAAGAAGTGTACCAAGTGTACTGCTGTAATATCAGTCACAGACACCCATGAATGGTGTCTTAAATGTTTGGGGCCTGACCACTCCATTCCGGACTGCCCTTCCTGCTCCCAAATGTCTAAGCGTGGGCTGCAGAACCGGGCCAACAAATTCCATGTGCTGTTTGCTTCAGAGAATCCAACATCACAGTCATCCCGGTCATCATCCCCGGATGGATCTCAGGTAACCAAACCTTCTGTGGGCAAGTCCTCAAAGAGCAAATCTCCTTCAAAGCATCGAGAGGCTCTTAGTTTTGAGGACCCTGCCCCAGCCAAACAGCCCCGGCGGGAGGTCCTACCTCCTAAAACGCCAATACAGGGGCTACAGGTTGACATCGATGGCACGGCCTCGACAGATCACCTGTTGGACTGCTCTGGGGTACCGGCCCATACCGGTACCGACATCCAGGCAGCCGTGGCGTCTATGGGCAATACTGTCCAATCCATGCAGCAGGCCATCATGGCTTTCATTAAAGCTGCAACGCCATCGGTACCGCTTCCAGCGGTTCCGGGCCCGGTTCCGGTATCGTCCGCCATGCCGGAACCCAGGCCTTCCTCTTCTAAACGCAAATCGGTACCGTATGGGCTTTCGCTCCATACCGCTTCCATACCCGGTACGCCCGATGTCGATACCGATCGGTATGCGTATCGTGCGTTGGAGGAAACTAGACAATACACCGATTCCTCTGAGGATTTTGTCTCCTCTGATGAGTCTGCAGAGCTCTCCCTTGACCTTCCTGAGGAACCTTCTTCTCCAAAAAGGAGAATGTCTCCTCCAGAGGATTTGTCCTTTCAGGACTTTATTTTAGAAATGGCTAAAGGCCTTTCTATCACTACTTCCTCTGAAAGGGAACCAAGGTCAAAAAGATTGGATATTTTAGGATACTCCAAGTCTCCTAAAGAAGCAGTTACTCTGCCTATCCATGAAATCCTTCAAGAACAATTGATGGATTTCTGGGAGAACCCTTTAACTCTGTCTCCTTATTCCCGTAGGTTGGACACCATGTATCGGGTCCCTCCGTCTCCTGGTTTTCAGAAAACTCAATTGCCTCACCACTCCATTGTGGTAAAGTCTGCAATGAAAAAGATCAAGAGTACTAAAAGGCACTCTTCTACACCTCCAGGAAGGGAATGTAAGACACTGGACTCTTTTGGTAGGAAAATCTTCCAGGCTAGTATGCTTATAGCCAGGATTAATTCCTACAGCCTCTATATGGGCATGTTCCTAGGGGAACTTGCCAAGAAAGTACGGCATTTTGCCTCCCTTATCCCTGAGGATAAACAGGAGGACTTCCTTTCTGTTGTGAAACAACTTTTAGATGTTTCTAAGTTCTCCAACAGAGCTGCCTTTGATTCCTTCGAAGGAGCCAGCAGAGCTTCTGGCATTGCTATTGCAGCCAGACGTCTGGCTTGGCTCCAGGCTTCTGATCTGGAACCCTGGGTTCTAGATGGCTTACGGAATCTGCCCTGTACAGGTGAGAACTTATTCGGTGCAGAGTGGCAAGTTAAGGCCACTCAAATGGATGCTGAAAATGCCACCTTAGAGAGACTTTCTAAGTCCACTTCTACTCCCACTAAGAAGAAGTCTTTCAAGAGGCCTTATTATAAGAAGGCCAGATATGCTTCCAATACTGGCCAGCAATCTTCTCAACCTTGTTTTGCGGCTAAACGTCAGCAAACGAAACAAGCAAGAGCAAAGCCTGCAGCAGCTACTGCAGCTCAACAGGCTCCACCCCCTCAGGGGTTTTGACTTGCCCCTAGAGAACTTGCCATTCCTGGTTCTGGACCAACCAGAACCTCTCACCATACCTGGAAGGTTAGCTCACTTTGCTCCCAGATGGGAACAGATCACAACAGAGCAATGGACCCTCTCTATCATCCGAGAGGGTTACAAACTTCATTTCTCCAGCCTTCCTCCTCATCACATGGTGAGACCCTTCAATTCTCCATCTCCTCTCCTAGCCCTGTTAGATCAGGAGATCTCTTCTCTGCTTGCCCAAGGGGCCATAGAAGAGGTTCCTCTTCATCAACAGGGGTCAGGTTTCTACTCCCCCTATTTTCTCATTCCAAAGAAGACAGGGGGATTCAGACCAATCCTAGATCTGAGAGAATTGAACAAATTTCTGTACAAGGAGAAATTCAAAATGCTCTCTTTGGGCATTCTCCTTCCATACCTTCAGAGTCAGGACTGGCTTTGTTCTCTAGACCTGCAGGATGCGTATACACATCTACTCATCCATCCCTCCCACAGAAAATATCTTCGCTTTCTGTTCAGGGGAAGTCATTACCAATACAGAGTACTTCCCTTCGGTCTCGCCTCTGCCCCAAGAGTCTTTACCAAATGCATGGCAGTCGTAGCCGCATTTCTCAGAAGCATGGGGATTTTTGTATTCCCATATCTGGACGACTGGCTCATTCGAGCTCCAACTCAGTCGCAGGCCCAGATTTCCCTAGACCGCACAAGGAACCTTCTGCAGTATCTTGGACTGGTGGTAAACCTTCCCAAGTCTCAACTCAGCCCTACTCAGTCTCTAGAATTCATAGGGGCCCGGTTGGACACCACCACTGCAAGAGCCTACCTTCCACTGGTTCGGGGTCAGCGTCTGCTGAGCTTGGCCTCCCAAGCCCAGTCCAGTACTCACTTGACAGCCAGGGAAATGCTACGCCTCCTGGGCCATATGGCCTCCACAGTACATGTGGTGCCCTATGCTCGTCTTCATATGAGAGCAGCTCAATGGACCCTGGCCACCCAGTGGACTCAGGCGTCAGGAGCACTCTCAGACCAAATACAAACCTCAAACCGTCTGTCTTGGTCCCTCCATTGGTGGATATCCACCAAGAATCTGTTGTTGGGGGCTCCCTTTCAGCCCTTGCTACCCCAAGCAACCCTCACAACAGATGCCTCCCAATTGGGGTGGGGAGCCCATCTGCTAACTCTCTCCACTCAGGGCACTTGGTCTCCACAGGAGGCCACCCTTCATATCAACCTCCTGGAACTGCGAGCAATTTACCTTGCCCTCAAGGTCTTCCATACCCTCCTTGCCAACCTGACTGTCCTGGTTCAGACAGACAATCAGGTGGCCATGTTTTACATAAACAAACAAGGAGGAACGGGCTCTCTGTCGCTTTGCAACGAAGCTCTCAGATTATGGGCCTTCGCCAGAGAGCACCAAATTCATCTGCTAGCAGTGTACCTTCCAGGAGTTCAAAACTCTCGAGCAGACAGGCTCAGTCGAGTTCTGCTGCCACACGAGTGGTCCCTACACGTGGACCAGATAACCAGAATCTTTCAGGAATGGGGGACCCCGGACATAGACCTCTTTGCAAGTCCGTGGAATGCCAAACTTCCCCGGTTCTGTTCCAGGACTCCATGTCAGGAAGCTCAGGCCACGGACGCCTTTCTCCTCCATTGGGGTCAGGCGTTCCTATATGCCTTTCCACCCATTCCGCTGATTCCCAAGACTCTGTTCAAACTCCAGAGAGATCACGGCTCTATGATCCTCATAGCTCCACGCTGGCCACGCCAAGTGTGGTTCCCTCTGCTTCTACAGCTCTCCCAGGGATCCTCCCTGGACTTAGGAGCTGCACCAGACCTTCTGTCTCAGGAGGACGGGACTTTGTGGCACCCAAACCCCAAATCCCTACATCTCCGAGCTTGGTTACTGAAGGCTTAAGTCTTCAAGACTTTAATCTTTCTCAACCTGTGAAAGATATCCTTCATGCCTCTAGGAAACCTTCCACGAGGCGGTCTTATGCTTTCAAATGGAAACGTTTTTCCATTTGGTGTGCTCAGCAGGGCCTTGACCCTCTGGCACTTCCTTTGAATTCCCTCTTAGACTATCTCCTGCATCTTTCCAATGCAGGCCTTAAGACGAATTCTGTAAGAGTCCATTTAAGTGCTATTTCAGCATCCCTGAAACCTATAAATGGACAACCTATCTCCTCTCACCCTCTTGTTGCAAGATTCATGAGAGGCCTGACCCTCACTAAACCTCCCATCAGACCCCCCCCGGTCGCATGGGATTTGAATCTAGTGCTTGGTCAGCTTATGAAGCCACCTTTTGAGCCGTTATTTTCTACCTCCTTGAAATTTCTTTCCTGGAAGGTACTATTCCTAATTGCAGTCACTTCCGCTCGTCGCATCAGCGAACTGCAAGCTCTAGTGGCTAATCCACCTTATACAAGATTTCATCATGACAAGGTGGTCCTTAGGACGAATCCCCACTTTATGCCTAAAGTGGTCTCGCCTTTTCATCTTAATCAAGAGGTATATCTACCTGTATTTTTTCCGGCTCCTCATGCCTCCAATGCAGAGAGGAACCTTCATACTCTGGATTGTAAAAGAGCTCTAGCCTTTTACCTTAATAGGACTCGGCCACATCGAAAGTCTTCTCAACTTTTCGTGGCTTTTGATCCTTCACATTTGGGACTTCCAGTCTCCAAGCGTACACTTTCCAATTGGATTGCTCAGTGTATTTCCTTTGCTTACCAGAGTAAAAACATTCCTCTGGAAGGCCATGTCACAGCTCACAATGTGAGAGCCATGGCAACTTCTATGGCTCATCTGCACTCTGTTTCCATTGATCAGATCTGTCGAGCCGCTACCTGGGCCTCGGTTCATACCTTCACAGCCCATTACTGTTTGGACAAGGACTCCCGCCGGGATGCCTTGTTTGGCCAGGCTGTCCTCAAACACCTGTTCCATTCTTAGACAACTCCTGCCCACCTTCCCAGGATGGATGCCTGAGATCCATACGAAGATGGCGAACCTTGACAGGGGATCCCATGCATCTAAGCTAGGGAGTCCCCATATGTGAGGACTTATTCCTGCTTGTTCCTGGAGATAGCACAGTTACTTACCTGTAACAGGTGATCTCTGGGAACAGCAGGAATTAGTCCTCACAACCCACCCACCTCCCCTAGGAGTTGTATCTTTTATCTATCTATCTTCCTGTCCTCTCTATTGACTCAGCTATAAACTCGAAACTGAGGAGAGCTGTTCAGGAAGGCGGGAAGGCAGTGCGCATGTGCAGTGGGAGGTCCCAAAAGCTTCCATTCTGGGAGGCTGGGGAGCTTTCCCGCGCGGGCTCCGTCGGTACCGACGTACCCATATGTGAGGACTAATTCCTGCTGTTCCCAGAGATCACCTGTTACAGGTAAGTAACTGTGCTATATTTTACCATTTATTATTATCATTATCTGGTCATATTTTTAACTTTTTTTGGTTTTTATTTTGTCAACATTTGAAGATACACAATGTTTGAGTATTTACACTCTTGGGTCATTTCTTTATATACATCAGTTTTTATCCCGTGGAATAACTCGGGGTGAATTTTTTATATGTTTTGGATTGATACATTTTGATGTTTATTTTTATGTACTTCTGAATACTCTTGTACTCATTTCTAGTAAGCAATAAGACTTGACAGATCCTTCATTTATTTATTTATTTTTTTCCATGAAAGGTGCTACCTTTATGGTTTCTTTATTGAATTGTGTTTACATAATGTAGATGACGTGGACAGCCTCGTTCTCTATTTTACCTCTGCACTGCGCAGATGCAGGCGTCTATATTTTGTAAAAGAACCGCCGAGCTCTGGCGCGTTTGCTACAGGATACAATACGATTTTATGGTAGCAGTTTGTTTAAATCTCTGCCTTCTGGTTCTTTTTGATTTTAGTTTGTTTGGGTTCTTCTTAATAATGATGTTTAAGTTTGGTTTGTAGCACAATCCTTTGTAATATGTTTCTCTTAAAATTAAGTTCTAATTTCCTACTTCGAGTCAGCATGTTGCTATCATTGATTACTCTTGAGTGAATGCAAAGTCTTTTGATGTTTTTTTTTAGAGAATGACTATGTATTTGTGCTTTCTTGAAAATGGTGAGAAACGGTTTTAGGCCATTAAAGTTTAATGTGTTTGTGTTAATTTAATTTGGTTTGCATAATGACGACTACGTTGCTAACATCAGCCTTTCATTCGGTTTGTATAATGATGATTATGTTGCCTACCTCGTTTCGTTCCTGCAATGTGCAGATGCAGGGGGCTACATTTTGAAAAACCTGTCGGGTCTGGCGCGCTTACCGTATGACACAAACATGGTTTTATGATAGTTTACATAACGATGACTATGTTGCCATCCTTGTTTCATTCCTGCAATACGCAGATGCAGGGGGTTACATTTTTAAAAATAAGTTGTCGAGTCTGGCGCGCTGACCGCATGACATAAATATGGTTTTATGTTAGTTAGTCTGCAGCATCCTGTCTTTCTGATTTTATTTAATTTTTTATTTTATATCTTCCTCACCGATGCTGCTTAAACTTAGAATATACGTAGCGGTTTATACTGCGATTCCTAAAACCTTTTTACAAATGAATTAAAAACTTTTGTAAGTGAATTATAATTTTTATTGTTGTATCCGCTATATCACTATCATTGATAATTTTTAATTTTTGATAATGGTTGAGTGGGTTTAAAAGTCTTTCGATGTTTTCTAATCGTTCATACAAATGAACAGTTTTTCCATCCCTCTTGAAATCATCGAGACATGGTTCGAGGTGGTCAGAGGCTTTTGTCAATGATAATATTTTACTTGTTTAGAATTGATGTTTTTAGCTTTTTTTTAAGTGAAGTGGCCTGTGTAGTATAACAACCGGTGAAATGGGCAGTTTGTGACTATTATGTATCATTTTTGAATATACTCTGACTGCTTCCACGCATTCATGTTCCGTTATGTCCCCCAATTTTTCATTGTTTTTTTGTATTTCTCACAAATTTATTGGATCGTTTTCACAGACGCCACTCATACCGTTTGAGAATTCCAAATGGCCGTTGGTTTTAAAATCATAATTTGTTAATTTTGGTCATTTTATAGCCTTTGTTTTTACATCATTATCTTGGCAAATTATTATCTTTTAAAAACAATTTAATTATTTATACATTTTTCACGTTTTACAGATTGCACATTTATGGTCGTAGGAAGAGTTTCTTGGTCAGGTATCATTTTTATTTTCATTCTCTCATTTTTATTACTCTTTTTAAATATCAATTTACATGGGTTGTCTTCATCTCTCTTTAAATCAGGCTGATTTCTATTTATATTTTTCGAAATTAATAATTTATTATTTTTTATAATTTATTTTTAATTTTTTATATATATGTATGGATTTCATGATGTTTATTTTTTCTATTTAAGAGTAATTTATTTATAAGTTTTCAATTTAAATGCTTGTTTTTTGTTATAGCACAATTTTGAAGACACACACTGTTTTAGTCCTTTTTGGTTAATTTATACAGTCTGTTGATTCAGGTATGTGTAATTTATATGTTTTTTTAAATACATTATTTTTATGCTATATTATGAAATATTTATCGTTCGTTGAAACATTTATTATTCATCTACATATTTATATTTACACATTTATATATTTTATATTTTTTATATATATTTATATGTTTTTATCAATTGTACCGTTTAGGTGTTATATTTGTTATAGTATATTTTTAAAGACACACATTGTTTTAGTTCTTTTTGGTTAATTGATATAGTCTGTTGATTCAGGTATGTGTAATTTATATGTTTTTTAGATACAACATTAATTTTTTGATTATATTATGAAATGTTTATCGTCCGTTGAAACATTTATTATTTATCTACAAATTTATATTTACATATTTATATTTTCTTATATATATTTATATACTTTCATTTATTTTTAATTGTACTGTTTAGGTGCTTTTTTTGTGTCGTTCTGTTGTTAGCCGTACTTATTTGTTCCACCATTTATATTTATATTTATATATTTATATTGATACAACCGTTTATTAGAAAAATGGTTTTAATTTGTTATTATTTTTACATTTAAAACTGTTTTAGTATGCATTCATTGATGTCCGTGGTTCTGGCCAGTTTTATTTTGTTTTTAAATAACTATTTTTGTTGTTTATTTTAATTTGTGTATTTGTCTTTAGCCATTTAGCCCCTGAAGAAGGGAATTCCGAAACACGGCCTGTGTCGGGCCTTTGGCTGATTTGACCAATAAAGATTTTCACACGTCCTTCGTTGCTATCCACGTTTCTTTGTTGGACTGAAGTCTTAGCAGCTGTACATGAGCATGTACTTGCGGGACCTGGCCAAGGAGCTGGCCGGGTTCTCTGCCGGTCTCTCTGGAGAACCCTTGCAGAGGTTCAAGTCCTTGTCCTCGGGGATCCGGGAATGCTCCAAGTTTATGTCCCGTACTGCCTACGATGGTTTCGCGGCTTCGGCCCGTGTTACGGCAGCCGGCATCGCAGCTCGACGCCAGGCATGGCTGCAGTCATCGGACCTCGAGCCATGGGTTCAGGACATGTTGGTTGATGTCCCTTGCCGAGGTGAGAACCTTTTTGGCAAGCCCATGACCGAGAAGGCCGCACAGCTCGAGACCGAGCACCTCACAAGGACAAGGCTGTCTAGAAAGACTTCTGCCCCTTCTCACAAGAAGAAGGGCTTTGGTAAAAAGCCCTTTTACCCGAGGAAGGGCACTGCCTACAAACAGTACCCACAATATCAGGCTGCCCAAGCTGCCCCTCAGGGTCAGCAAGCCAAGGGGCAGGGTAATGGGCCCCGTAGGCAGAGGACCCCCAAGCCTCCGGCCCCTGCTCCTACTCAGCAGGGTGGGGGTTTTTGACTCCTTAGGCATAGCCTCTCCGTCCCTGCTCTCCCAACCCTGCACAGGAGGTCGCCTCGCCCTGTTTGCCCACCTGTGGCCACTCATCACTGGAGACAGTTGGGTGTTAAGCATAGTCCACAGGGGCTATGCACTACACTTCCAACAACTGCCTCCTCCATACTTCCCAGGGGAGCTTCCAAGGCCTCCCCTGCACACAGATCTTCTCCTTCAGGAGCTCCAAGGTCTGTTGGTGGACAGGGTGGTGGAGCCTGTGCCTCCCCACTTGCACGGTCGAGGGTTCTACTCCAGGTATTTCCTGGTACCCAAAAGAACCGGTGGCCTTCGACCCATTTTAGATCTCCGAAACCTCAACAAGTTCCTGGAGAAGGAGAAGTTCAAGATGCTTACTCTTGGAACACTTCTGCCCTACCTCCAGCAGGGAGATTGGCTATGCTCATTGGATCTAAAGGATGCGTATACTCACATCCTCATTCATCCAGACCACAGAAAGTACCTGAGGTTCATTGTGGGAGGAAACCATTATCAGTACAGAGTACTACCTTTTGGCCTCACCTCCTCTCCCAGGGTCTTTACCTGCCTGGCAGTGGTGGCGGCCTACCTGCGAAAACAGGGAGTCTTTGTCTTCCCATATCTGGACGACTGGCTCATAAGGGGTCAGACGTGCCAGGAGGCCCGACAGGCTACTCTCAGAACTATTGCTCTTCTTCACAGCTTGGGGTTCGTCATAAACTTCGCAAAGTCCACTTTGCTCCCCTCCCAGAACTTGAAGTTCATAGGGGCGAGGTTGGACTCTCTGCTTGCAAAGGCATTCTTGCCAGAAGACAGAGCCCAAAGACTGATCAACTTAGCACACCAGTTTCTCAGCAGGTCCTTGGTCTCCGCCAGACTCTACCTGAGGCTTCTGGGCCACATGGCTTTGACAGTACATGTGACCCCCAATGCCAGGCTCCATATGAGGCCTGCACAGTGGTGCCTTCGGACTCAGTGGTCACAGGCCACAGGCAGCCTCAGAGACAGGATAAGGGTGTCCAGACGATTTCTGAACTCCCTCAGCTGGTGGCTGCACCCATCCAATCTGCTACAAGGGGTACCTTTTCAGAGTCCTGGGTTCACAGTGGTGTTGACCACGGATGTCTCCCTGCAAGGCTGGGGGGCTCATTGTCTAGGCAAGTGCACCCAGGGTCTGTGGTCTCCCTGGGAAGCCGCACAGCAAATCAATCTCCTGGAACTCAGGGCTATTCGGTTAGCCCTCAAGACTTTTTCTCAAACCCTGGCTCATCAGTCTGTCCTAGTTCAAACAGACAACCAGGTAGCCATGTTTTATGTGAACAAGCAGGGTGGAACTGGGTCCAGGCTCCTTTGTCAGGAGACACAGGACCTTTGCTTGTTTGCTATCAGACACAACATGCTTCTCAAGGCAGTGTATCTACCTGGCCAGGAGAACTACCTGGCGGACAGGTTGAGCAGGATTCTGCAGCCCCACGAGTGGCAGCTCCATCCTTTGGTGGTTCAAAAGATTTTCCTGAAATGAGGGCTTCCATCCATAGACCTATTTGCCAGTCCTCTGAACAAACAGTTGCCAAAGTTCTGCTCCAGGCAACCGCATCCTCTGCGGATAGCAGCAGATGCTTTTCTGATTCCCTGGTCTCAGGGCCTCCTGTATGCATTTCCTCCAACGCCCTTGTTGGCCCGAACTCTGTTCAAGATTCTTCAGGACAAGGCCTCGGTCCTGCTGGTGGCTCCCAGGTGGCCCAGACAGCCTTGGTTTCCACTTCTGCTTCAGTTGGCAGTGGATCCCCCTCTGCCTCTGGGGTTGCAACCCGACCTTCTCTCTCAGGATTAGGGTACCCTTCTGCACCCCAATCTCAAAGCTCTCAATGTGATGGCCTGGAGGCTGCAAGGGTAGTTTTGGCTCCCTGGGGCCTACCTCAGGAAGTTGAGGAGGTTGTCCTAGCCTCTAGGAAACAGTCCAATAGGAAAACCTATGCTCTTAAATGGAAAAGGTTTTCCGTGTGGTGTCAGTTACGTACAGAGGATCCTTTCTCCTGTACTGTACCCGTAGTGCTTCAATACCTACTGCACTTATCAAATCAGGGACTTAAGTCCAATTCTGTTCGGGTCCACCTCTCAGCTCTAACAGCTCACCACACACTGGTGGAAGGACATTCTTTGTCGGTTCACCCCTTGGTGTCCTGGTTTCTCAGAGACTTGCTCTTGCTCAAGGCTCCAATCCGTCCTCCTGCCCCTGACTCGCCCACCTTTTGAGCCAATGGCTACTTGTCCACTACACTTCCTGTCCTGGAAGACACTCTTCCTAGTAGCCCTTACCTCGGCTAGGCGAGTGAGTGAGCTTCAGGCCCTGGTCTGTGACAGGCCTTACACCAGATTTTATAGGAACAGGGTAGTCCTCAGGACTCATCCGAAGTTCCTCCCCAAGGTTGTCTCCTCTTTCCACCTCAACCAGGAGGTGGTTCTTCCAACATTCTTCCCTAGGCCTCATGCAAGCCAGGCTGAAGCAGTTCTGCATACCCTGGACTGTAGGAGGGCCTTATCCTTCTACCTTGACCGTGCGCAGGGACATAGAAGGGCTACTCAGCTCTTCGTCTCTTTTGACCCTAATAATTTGGGGTTGGCTGTGTCCAAGCGTAGCTTGTCCACCTGGGTGGCTGACTGTATCACCTGGGCTTACAGGGCGGCTGACCTTCCTTTGCAGGTTCGGGTCACGGTCCATCGTGTCAGGGCAATGGCTGCCTCAGTGGCTCATCTCCGCTCTGTACCGTTGGTAGACATCTGCAGGGCTGCAACTTGGTCTTCAAGCCAGACTTTTGCGACCCATTACTCTCTGGAGAGGGAGTCCCGTAGGGACAGTGCTTTTGACCAGGCAGTACTCCGGAATCTCTTTGAAGTTTAGGCAACTCCTGCCCTCCGTTGGGCTACCGGTGGAGGTTCTGTCAGTGAAAAGCCGTTCTTTGATGGTGGGACTAGAGGGAGTTCTCTTGTTCAGCCTGGTTTCCTTGGTAGCCCAGAGCTTGGGAGTCACCCATATGTGAGGACTGACTTCCTGCTTGGTCCTGGAGAAAGAGTAGTTACTCACCTGTAACAGGTGTTCTCCAGGAGCAGCAGGAATCAGTCCTCACAACCCTCCCTCCTCCCCTTGGAGTTGCAGTTGTACATAGTTTATTTTACTTTTTTGTGTGCTGTTCTCAGCTATGTCATTTGACTGAGGCAAGATGGCACCTTTAGGTGGGAAGGGAACCGCGCATGCCTGCCTGCATTCCCAAAGGCTTTCATGGAAAGCTGGGGAAATGCTCCGCAAGGACTCCATCGACGTCGATGTCACCCATATGTGAGGACTGATTCCTGCTGCTCCTGGAGAACACCTGTTACAGGTGAGTAACTACTCTGTACCTCCCAAAAGCTTCCTTTGGAAGCTGAGGAGAGTTTCATCAGGGCTCCGTTGGTGACGTCACCCAAACATGAAGACTTATTCCTGCTATTCATTGAGAACACCCTGCTGCAACAAGGAGAGTGACTATGCTTTTCTGTTGCTCATTTCTGGCTTCTAGTGAAAAGTACCATCCTTGCCTCTCTGGATTATGGCAATATGCTGCTCCTGAATTATTTACAATGGCAGGTGAATCATTTGCAGCTTTGCCAAAACACCACACTCCGACTTATATCTGGAGTCTCCAAATGTACAGCACTGACTCCTTTACTTTATGATTTGCATTAGCTTAGGGTATCAAAACAGGTTCATTTTAAGTTTATACACTTCTGTATACATTTTTTTAATGATTGCATTCCTGTACGTTTTTCTTCTTTGCTACTCCCATATGTAGCAGTTAAGTCAAAATGTTTACAGTCCTCCTGTGCTTTCTCATTTCCTCTTTGTAGAGGAATTAGCTCCTCCTTATAGAGGAATTAGTTTCAAATCAAGGTTTATACATACTTTCCTTATAAGGCAACAGAACTTTGGTTGCAGCATCTTATGAGGATTAAGGATTCTTCTGCTGTTTAACGTTTTCAAAAAAATTCGAAGTCTGGTTGTTCGATTTTCAATTGATTCCAGTTTCATTTAATTACTTTGCTTTGCTTTGTTTTCTTTTTATGTGATATATCTTACTGTTAACCGCACTGAACCACAAAGTATGGGCCTTAGCGGTATACAAGAACTTGTTAGATTCTATTCTATTCTGTTCTATCACAGATACTCAAAAATGGTACCTGATCATAAGCCCTCTTCTTGTAATTTGTGTGTACAGATGACAACAAGAGGGTTTAAGAGCTGAGAAAAACAGCATGAAAAGATTTTTGGTGCTTCTTTGTCCAATCTGTTGGCATTGATCTCAATGGCTTTGAAGGTTACACAGGATGGTTGCGGTGTATCGGCATCAAGGAATCCTCAAGCCCACTTGGAGCCAAGCACCTGTAGATCTCCTGAGCATTGGTCACCCATTTATGTTCCCCGAGGAAGGATTCAACTGTATCTTTATGGGCATCAAAGAGCAAAGACAGTGAACATTGGACGGATGCCCAGGTGCATCGATGTTGGAGCTCTCCAAAGCGAGGTGTAGACAGCATTGAGGGTTCACAACCCTGCCCGTCCAAGCTACCCTGAAGGGAGGACAGTTCATTCTCAAGGCAGCAACAGTCTAGCCATGGTCAAAACCAGCCTGCCGATAATCCCTGACAGATTCCTGGAACATCAGCCAGTTCTGCTATATTCCCTGTGTTTTTGGAGATAGCAGGGTTAGAGAGTCATCTTCTGAGGTCTGTCAAAGAAAGTATCACGATGCTCTTTTCCGTGTAGCAGCTCAAAGCCTCGATGACTCCTAGCATGGGGCAGTGGAACATTGAAACTGTCCTTGACAGGCACAGTCTACCTGCGGTAGAGCATCGAAGGACCTTGACACCGATATCTGACCAGCTGATATCGTTCTCTAGCATATCAGGAATTGATGCACTCTCAAGGCCTAGAAAGTCATTGGTGTATCGGCACTACCAAAGGAGTTCCTTGTTTCCAAAGGGAAGGAGAGCCATCCTAGCAGAGGCACAAAAGTATTTTGATTACTTCTCTGAGTCAGACTCAGAAGGCTGAGTCACAGGTAAGGAGCCTGACTTTGTATCAGAGGATGGGTCTCCAGAGCTTCCCTCAGACTCTTCTCCACTTCATCACAGATGAAAGCTTTCTCCTGAGTAGTTAACCTTAAACGATTTTGCAAGGGATATAGCCAAGACATTCAGTTTTCTTTAGAAAGTCGAGAAAGAACCCAGGGCAGAAGAATCTGAAATTCTCAAATATTCCACAGTCCCCAAGGAAGCAGTGACCATGCCAATGCACCACATCCTTTGAAGGTTACAGGTGAGGATGTGGGAAACCCTTATCTCTGTACCTTCAGTCAGTAGAAAGGTTGACTCTATGTACAGAGTTCAAAAAAGGCTCCTGGATTCGAGAAGCTCCAGCTTTCGCACCACTCTGTGGTCATCAAATCTGCTCTCAAAAGAGCTAAGAGTACTAAGTCCCATTCCTTGGCACTCCCAGAGAAAGAGGGGTTCAAAACTTAGACTCTTTTGGGAGGAAAACTTTTCTGAATGCCATACTTGCTTCCCACATGGTATCTTACCAGTTCTACATAGGCATGTTCTTATGGGGCATCACTCAAACTCGAATAGTATCGTTACCTAGTGAATCATGGGAAGTACTGCTCAAAATACATTGTCCAAGCAACATATGACCTCTTCAATATGGTATTGAGGGCATCCTCCATGAGTATTGACGCTCAAAGACTCTCATGTCTCTGAGCTTCAGACTTGCATCATTCTCTACAGGATCAGCTTGCTGACATACCGTGCTGCGAAGATAATCTCTTAAAGATAAGATTCAAGAAGCAGCTTCCCTCATTGAGGAAGCATTACAACACACTATGAACACTCTCCAGGTGCATGTCTGGCCCGGCCTTTTATCATGGAAGATTCCAAAGTAAAGGTTAGAGAAAATCCTATAAGTCTTACAAGAATAGGCATTTCCCTGCCTGCTGTTACATCCAGTTCAAGCAAACCCCTCATGCTCATCCTAAGCAAGAGAAGTATCAAAAGGCCCAACCTACACCCTAGCCAAAAGCAGGTGTGGGGTTTTGACTGTTTTTTACAATGTGTAGACATTCTACTCGTAGCCTTTGCGGAGGACCCTCCAGTTGCAGGGAGGCTAACTCTATCTGTCCAAAGGGTTGCAGAGCAGAGATGGCATCCATCTGTCCAAGAAAGGTCAACGCATCTTTGGTAGTAGACTGGCTAATCTACTGAAGAGGGCTTTAAACTAGATTCGTTGGGGATGGGTGAAGAAAGCCCCCAGGTAAGTGAAAGCCCCCAGGTAGGTGATACATTAAATACCTTTATGGAAATGGGTAACAGGGGTAACATATGGAAAGCAGTGTGTATTAGTGCCCGTAGCATGGGAAATAAGATCCCTGAAGTTGAAGCTTTGGTGGGAGTGGCTGACTTGGATTTGGTGGCAGTTACAGAAACATGGTTCATAGAAAACCATGACTGGGATGTAACTATACCTGGCTATACTTTATTCAGAAAGGACAGGGTAGGAAGAAGGGGAGGAGGAGTGGCACTATATGTAAAAACTACTATTAAAGCTTTGGAATTACAGAGCTTAAAAGGGAGAGAGGAGGTATTGTGGGTTAAACTAGAAAGAGGGAAAGAGAAATCTATTTGCATTGGTGTGATATACAGACCTCCCTCACAAGAGGAAGAGGTGGACAGAGAGTTAATTGAAGACATACGCAGCATTGCTAGGAAAGGGGAAATGCTACTGCTAGGAGATTTCAATATGCCAGATGTTGATTGGCACATTCCTGCTGCAGTATCATCTAGAAGTAAGGAGATCCTGGATTCTCTACAGGGAGAACTATTCAGGCAATTGGTAACAGACCCCACACGTGAAGGGGCCATACTGGACTTGGTGCTTACCAATGGTGAAAGTGTTTCTGATGTTGTAGTGGGAGATCATTTTGCATCCAGTGATCACCAGATGGTGTGGTTCAGTATTAGGACTAGGGCTGTTAGAATCCATTCCAAGGTGAAGATCTTAGACTTTAGGAAGACTAACTTTGCGAAGATGGGCCAATACCTCAGGGAGTCGTTAGTGGGATGGGAACAGCTGGGGGATGTAGAAAAACATTGGGCAAAACTGAAAGGGGGTATTTTAAAGGCAACCAACCTTTTTGTTAAAATGGTAAATAAAGGCAAAAGGAGCAGGAGACCGCTATGGTTTTCGAAGGAAGTAGCTGAAAAAGTGAAGAAAAAGAGGGAGGCCTTCATGAAATACAAGAGATCACAGAGAGAGGAAGACAGGCATCTGTATTTGGAAAAACTTAGAGAAGCTAGCAAAGTAGTCAAGAAGGCAAAGATTCAAAAGGAGGAGGAAATAGCCAATGCAATAAAATGGGGGGGATAAGACATTTTTCAGATATATTAGTGAGAAGAGGAAGGGCAAAAGTGGTATTGTCAGACTCAAGGGTGCAGGGGGGGAATATGTAGAAGCTGATAAGGATAAAGCGGAATTGCTTAACAAATATTTTTGTTCTGTGTTCACAGATGAAGAACCAGGAGCAGGACCTCAGAAAACACCCACAAATAAGAACAGAAGCGAGGGACATCTTGAACAATTTTCAGAAGACTGTGTTCGTGAGAAACTAGCTCAACTTAAAGTAGACAAAGCGATGGGACCGGATGGGATACACCCTAGAATACTGAGGAAACTTGGGGACGTTCTAGCAACTCCACTGACTGACCTTTTCAATGCCTCGTTGGAGTCGGGAGTGGTGCCAAAGGACTGGAGAGAGGCTCATGTGGTGCCTTTACACAAAAGCAGAAGTAAGGATGTGGTTGAAAACTACAGGCCGGTTAGTTTAACTTCGGTGGTGAGTAAATTATTGGAAACGCTGCTGAAAGAGAAAATAGTGAGGTTTCTGGAGTCCGGCGGATTACAGGATCTGAGGCAGCATGGATTCACCAGAGGCAGGTCTTGTCAGACAAATCTGATTGATTTCTTTGACTGGGTGACCAGGGAGCTGGACCGAGGGAGAGCTCTAGATATGGTGTATTTAGATTTCAGTAAAGCCTTTGACACTGTTCCTCACAGGCGACTTATAAACAAACTGAACACCCTAGGGATGGACCCTAAAGTTACTGCTTGGGTTAGAAATTGGTTGGGTGGGAGGCGACAAAGAGTACAAGTAAATGGAGCTCACTCTGAGGAGAAGGATGTTACCAGTGGTGTGCCCCAGGGATCTGTCCTTGGTCCGATTCTTTTTAACATCTTTGTTAGTGATATAGCGGAAGGGCTGTCGGGTAAAGTTTGCCTCTTTGCAGATGATACCAAAATCTGCAATAGAGTAGACACCCAGGAAGGTGTAGATAACATGAGGAGGGATCTAGCTAAGCTTGAAGAATGGTCTAGAATTTGGCAGCTGGGATTTAATGTTAAAAAATGTAAGGTCATGCATTTGGGCTGCAGCAATCCAAGGGAGCAATACAGTATAGGAGGTGAAGTACTTTTGTCCACTAAAGAAGAGCGGGACCTAGGCGTGGTTGTGTCTGATTCTCTTAAAGTAGCTAAACAGGTAGAAGAGGCGACGGCAAAAGCTAGAAGGATGCTTGGGTGCATACGGAGAGGAATGGCTAGCAGAAAAAAGGAGGTGATAATGCCTCTGTATAAGTCTTTGGTGCGACCTCATTTGGAGTATGGTGTGCAATTCTGGAGACCGCACCTTCAAAAGGATGTGAACAGGATGGAGTCGGTGCAGAGGGTTGCTACTAAAATGATTAATGGGCTTCATTATAAAGCATATGAGGACAGACTTAAGGATCTTAATATGTACACTTTAGAGGAAAGGCGGGATAGAGGTGATATGATTGAGATGTTTAAATACCTCCGTGGCATAAATGTTCAGGGAGAGAGCCTCTTTCAATTGAAAGCAAGTTCTGCTACGAGGGGACATGGGATGAGGGTGAAGGGAGATAGATTCAGCAGTGATATGCGGAAATATTTCTTTACGGAAAGAGTAGTGGATCCGTGGAATAGTCTCCCAGTGGAGGTGGTAGAGATGAGGACAGTAACTGAATTCAAAAAAGCATGGGACCAACACAGAGGATCTCTAAAGGTAAAAAGTGGACTGTTGTAGTTATAGAAGGACAGACTAGATGGGCCTTGTGGTCTTTTTCTGTCATCATGTTTCTATGTTTCTAAAGGTGTGACCCCTTATTATCGCCAACTCTTGGGCCTTACAGATTATCCAGAAAGGCTAAGATTTCATCTATTTGAACTCTTTCCAAATTGTCTACTGAATGCTCAGTCACTCTGCCCTCAGCACCAAGAGCTTCTTCTCCAAGAAATCATCACCCTTCAGACCACAAATTCAATTAAGCCTATTCCACCAGGGCAGGAAGGCATGTGGGATTTACTCAGGTACTTCCTGGAAAAATGGGAGGATTCTGTCCCATCTAGACCTAAGAGATATGAAGAATTTGGTCAGAGAAAGTTCGGAATGATTTCTCTATGCACCCTACTTCCCTATTTTCAAAAGGGCTATGCTCTTTAGATCTCAATAATACACACGCCCACATATGGACAATCCAACTCAAAGGAAGCATCTCAGATTTGTAGTACGAAAGCAACACTTCCAGTACTGCATACTGCCCTTTGGCCTAGCGCCAACATCTCAGGTTTTTAACAAATGCCTTGTCGGCAGCATTTTTATTAATACTTGGTGTGCATGTTTCCCCTACCTGGACAGTTTGCTACTCAAGAGTAAAACTGTGACACTCAGGAATTGGTGCGCACCACCATTTGGGAACTGGAGCTGCTGGGATTTGTTGTCAATTATCCAAAGTTCCACCTCAGCGTGTTACAACAATTGGAGATTATCGTAGCTCTGCTCAACAGGGCTCTGGCGAAAGCTTCCCTCCCATATGACAGAATATCAAAATTGTTTCAAATGAGTCAGCAGACATCAGCTCATACCATGCTGAGACTTTTGGTCCACATGGCCTTAGCCATTCATATAACACCCTTGGCATGTCTCCAAATGAGACCATCTCAGTGGATCCTGAGTACTCAATGGACACAAGCCACCAAGGAGGCTCAACGACATACTGTCCGTGACTTGTCCACTTCAAGAATCCCTTACCTGGTAGGCATGCCATAGGAATTTGACCAGGGATCTTCCCTTCCAAATTTCTCCCTATCAGAAAAGTTCTCACGCTAGATGGGGGGCTCATCTCGTTAGGTTCCACACTCATGAAAATTGTTGTGTACAAGAAAATCATCAGATCAACATCTTGGATCTGAGAGCAATAGGAAATACTCTTAAGGGCTTTCACAAATTAGTTAGCAAACCAAATTGCTGCCTGATTGTCAGTATGAATCAGAACAATGTTTTGTATCAACAAGCAGGGAGGAATGGGGTCATACCTCCTGTGTTGGCAAACTTCCACAATCTGTTTTCCATGTCTCAGGGGATAGAGTTGAGAGCCACTTATCTACCTGAGAACAACATACTCTGATGAACAGATTAAGCCAAGTCCTTCAGCCTCATGAATGGACTCTCTACAAGGAGATAGCTCTATGTATTTTTTTGGGAGTGGAGCCCCCCCTCGATCATTTCCTTCACCGTGCCTCAGTTCTGCTCCAGAGTGGGGTCATAAAGCAAACTAGCCTCGTATGCTTTCCTCCTCTATTGGGTGGAGAGCCATCTGTACACATAAACTCCGGTACCACTCATCTCCAAGGCCCCCTGAATCTCAAAACCAAAGGTACAGTGATTCTCAATGCCCCTTATTGGCACCATTAAACTTGGTTCCCTCTACTTATTGAACTCTCCACATGGGAGCCAATTTGTCTGTCATGCACGAAACCTGATTTCTTAGGAGAATGGCACGATGTTGACTGGCTCCTCAAACATAGCCAATCTATCATTACCAGAGTTGGATTCTTGTCCTGTCAGATCACTGGCCCTCATAACTTCTGACAGCTGGGTACTCAGTTACGTCTATTCCAATTTCCTCCATATTCTCCCTCATGACATTATTTCTTTGACACTCTGCACCAGGAGCTACTTCTAAATTGCACTCATGCCACCGCAGCAGGAAGGGCAGGAGTTTTACCCCAGGTCCTTCCTGGTGCCAAAGAAAACAGGGGGATTCTGTCTTATCTAAGATCTGAGAGATCTGAACGCATTTCTCGAACAAGAAAAGTTCAGAATGCTTTTGCACAGCAACCTGCTCCCTTTTCTATAAAAAGGAGATTAACTATTTTCTCTGAACTTACAGGATGCCTGTACCTAGTGGAATACCAAGGGCAAAGCGGTGGGTGCGACCCACCCTGGGTGCCGACCAGGAGGGGGGGGTGCACCCCCACTGGGCCCACATAGGCAGCATAGTAAATTTACAATTAAGCTGGTTTGCTGCGGTGCCTCGCGCTCCAGGAGCCGGACGCTCTTCTTTCCCAGACAAAGTCTTGTGAATAATGAGACTTCAGGCAGGAAAGAAGAGCACCTGGCCCTGGAGCACAAGGCACCATGGTAGAGTAGCTTAGTTGTAAATTTGCCGCACTGCCTACGTGGGCCCAACTAGGGGGAGTGCATCATGGTGTTGGGGGGTTGGGAATGCCACGGCCTTATACCCACATTCAGATACATCCCAGTCACAGGACATATCTCAAATTCATTGTAGGGAAATATTCTATTCTTTGGCCTCTCATCCACTCCATCAATTTTCACCATATGTCTCACCATCATCATAAATTGAAAGGCAATGTCAGGAAATACTTTATCTCCAGGAACAAGCAGGAATGTAGTCATCACATATGGGTATCGTCGGTACCGACGGAGCCTGCGCGGGAACGCTCCCCAGCATCCAATTAGAATGCTTTTGGAAGCATCCCACAGTGCCTGTGTGCTGCCTTCCTGCCTTTCCCAACTGCTTCTCTCCAGTTCTTCTTTTTCCGTGGAGCCAGCAGGTCGTGTTCCTGTCACCGCAGAAGAATTTCTTTATTTCTTTTTGTGGTCGCGTCTGCCTTCTTCGACGCTCTACCGGTACCGCCGATCTTTCTTTTCCTATTTCTAAAAAAAAAAAAATAAAAATCTTTTTTTTTCCATTTTCTTCAGGTGCACCTGCCTTTTTGGGCCTTAGGCCCAAAAACTTTCCTTAACATGGAAAAACCTGCCTCAGGTTTTAAAAAGTGCACCAAGTGTGGCGGTACCATTTCAGTCACCGACTCCCATGAATGGTGTTTAAAATGTTTAGGTCCGGATTGTGTGTCCTGTGCCATGATGTCTAAAAGAGGTCAGCAGAACCGACCTGCCAAGCTCAGTACCCTGTTTCCCTCTGATGCGGCTTTGGTGGCATCGACGATTTCCAGGGCTGCTTCTTCCTCCCGTGGATCTCAGGTAACTAAACATAAATCCAGCCGGTCCTCGAAGGGTAGATCTCCTTCTAAGCATCGAGATGCCTCTGGCGTTGCCCTCGAGGATTCTGCACTGGCAAAATTACCCCGGCGGGAGGCTTCGGCTTCCAAAGCATTATCGGGGTTCCAGGATGTTCTCGATGGTTCGGCCTCGACAGATCTCCTGGTGCCATGCTCTGGGGTACTGGTGGTCTCCACCGGTACCGACATCCAGGCATTGGCGGCGTCTATGGACCAGAGAATTCTGACCATGGAACGCAGTCTGGCGGCTTTCCTTGCGGCATCGACGCCCTTGGTACCGCGACAGACAACTCCACCGGTACCGGCACCGATAGCATCAACATCGGCATCGGTGTCTGCTATGCCGGTACCCTGTCCTCCGATGCCCTCCGGTACCGATTCTCCTGGTTATTCCTGGTACCGACCTTGGTCGGTACGGGTATCGGGCTCTGCAGGAGCATCTGGACAGACGATACTTCGAGTCCTCAGAAGAATCTGAGGATTCTGAAAGTTCTGTCGATGCAGCGATGCTTCTTCCAGAGGAGTCCTCCTCCCCTAAACGTAGGATGTCTCCTCCAGAAGACATGTCTTTCCAAGACTTCATCAGTGAGGTGGCTCGGGGCCTGTCCATTACTGTGGCCCCTGAAACAGAGCCAAGGGCCAAGGAGTTGGAAATGTTACAATATCCCAAAACTCCTAAGGAGGCAGCTACCTTACCCATTCATGAGATTCTATATGATCTCATGTTGAGGATGTGGGAAACACCTCTTACCACCTCTCCTCATTCTCGTAGGTTAGATACTGTGTATCGTGTCCCTCCTTGTCCTGGCTTCCATAAGACTCAGCTTCCTCACCACTCTATTGTGGTGGAGTCAGCTATGAGACGGATTAGAAGTGCAAAAAGACATGCCTCTAATCCTCCAGGACATGAATGCAGAATCCTGGATGCTTTTGGACGTAGAGTCTTTCAAGCTTCCATGCTTGCTGCAAGAATCAGTTCCTATAGTCTCTACATGGGAATGTTCCTAAAGGAGGTCACAGATAATTTACAGACTTTAGGTCCTTTCATTTCTGAGGATAAAAGACAGGACTTTCTCACTTGGGTCAAACATGCCCAAGATGTCTCTAAATTCTCCAACCATGCAGCCTTTGACTGCTTTGAGTGTATAAGCAGAACCTCGGCTATTGCCATAGGTGTACGTAGAATTGCTTGTCTCCAGGCATCTGATTTAGAGCTCTGGGTACAAGATAAATTGGGAAATATCCCTTGTACTGGTGAGAACCTGTTTGGTAAAGATTGGCAGGAAAAAGCCAATGAAATGGATGCTGAAAATTCCACCTTGGATAGACTATCCAAGTCCACTGCTGATCCTGTTAGAAAGAAGTTGTTCAAGAAAACATTTATGGTCAGCAGGCATCTTCTGCAGGTCAGTTTTCAACCAAACGTCAGCAACCACCCAAACAGAAGAAAGCAAAGGCTGCTAGGCCTCCACCGGCCCAGCAGCCTCAGCCTCCTCAGGGCCTTTGACTTTCAGCTAGAGAACTTAGCCTTTCTGGTTCTGGAAGGACCAGAACCGTCCACCATTCCAGGAAGGTTATGTCATTTTGCCCCCAGACGGGGGCAAATAACAGCAGAGCATTGGACACTCTCCATCATAAAGGAGGAGTACAAACTTCATTTTTGAAGCATGCCCCCTCACACAATTGTGAAGCAGTTCAATTCTCCGACCTCTCTTATCAACCTGTTAGATCAGGAGGTTGCCATCCTTCTTGCCCAAGGGGCAGTAGAAGAAGTGCCTCTTCATCAACAGGGCACAGGATTCTATTCCCCTTATTTTCTTATCCCAAAGAAAACAGGGGGATACAGACCTATCTTAGATCTCAGAGAATTAAACAAATTCCTTGTCAAGGAGAAATTCAAGATGATTTCTCTCGGAGCTCTGCTTCCATACCTTCAGAGTCAAGATTGGCTTTGTTTTCTAGATCTCAAGGATGCGTACACCCATGTCCTCATCCATCCAACCCACAGAAGGTTCCTTTGGTTCCTTTTTCAAGGAAAGCACTACCAATGCAGGGTGCTTCCTTTTGATCTGGCCTCTGCACCAAGGGTGCTCACGAAATGCATGGCTGTAGTAGCAGCATTTCTCCGCACTATGGGAATATTCATCTTCCCTTACTTGGACGACTGGCTCATTCGAGCTCCAACACAGTCAGAGGCCAAGACTTCTCTATCCTGCACAATGCGTATCCTTCAGTACTTAGGGCTGGTAATAAACATCCCAAAATCCAGTCTGACTCCCACTTAATCTTTAGAGTTCATAGGAGCTCTTCTGGATACCACAAGGGCAAGGGCCTATCTTCCCCAGGCCCGTTGCCTTCGCTTGGTGCAGTTAGCTTCTCAAGCAGCGCTAAAGCCTCATCTAACTGCTCGAGAAATGTTGCAATTGCTGGGCCACTTGGCATCCACCTTGCATGTGGTTCCATATGCTCGCCTCCACATGAGGGCAGCTCAGTGGACTTTATCCACCCAATGGAACCAGGCATCAGGGTGCCTGTCAGACAAAATAGCAAACACAAGTTGCCTCATTTTGTCCCTCCAATGGTGGACGTCCACTCAAAATCTGTTGCTGGGGTGCCCCTTTCAACAACCCTTACCTCAAGCAACTCTCACAACAGATGCTTCTCCAAAGGGTTGGGGAGTTCATCTGCAAGACTTCTCCACCCAGGGCACCTGGTCTCCGCAAGAGAGTTGTCTGCATATCAATCTCTTGGAACTCAGAGCAATTTTCCTGGCTCTGCGCGTGTTCCACTCCCTGCTCAGCTACAAGACAGTTCTCATTCATACGGACAATCAGGTAGCCATGTTCTATGTGAACAATCAGGGGGGAACAGGCTTCTGTCGCTTTGCAACGAAGCTTTGCGACTATGGGCCCTCACCAGAGAGCATCAGATTCATCTGCTGGCAGTATATCTTCCAGGCATTCAAAACTCTTGGGCGGACACTCAGTCGAGTTCTCCTTCCACATGAGTGGTCTCTGCATGTGGACCAGGTGACCAGGATATTTCAACTTTGGGGAACCCCGGACATAGACCTCTTTGCAAGTCCGTGGAATGCCAAGCTTCCCCGGTTCTGTTCCAGAATTCCAGCTCAGAGGGCTCAGGCCAGGGATGCTTTCCTCCTTTACTGGGGTCAAGACTTCCTGTATGCCTTTCCACCCATTCCCCTAATTCCCAAAACCCTCTTCAAGCTTCAGAGAGACAGGCCACATGATTCTCATAGCACTACATTGGCCACGGCAAGTGTGGTACCCTCTGCTTCTACATCTCTCTCAAGCTCCCTCCCTGGAGTTAGGGTCTGCTCCAGATCTCCTATCTCAGGAGAACGGAATGTTATGGCATCCCAATCCCCAGTCTCTGCATCTCAGGGCTTGGTTGCTTGAAGGCCTAGATCTCCAAGATCTTCATCTTTCTCAGCAAGTGAAAGATGTTCTTTATGCTTCCAGAAAATCTTCCACTAGACGTTCTTATGCTTTCAAGTGGAAAAGGTTTACTATTTGGTGTTCTGAAAAGGGTCTTAGCCCCCTTGCGATACCTCTGGAATCTTTGCTGGAGTATCTCCTCCATTTGTCTAATGCAGGCCTTAAGACAAATTCAGTAAGAGTCCATTTGAGTGCTATTTCAGCTTCTCTTAAACCTCTAAATGGACAACCTATTTCTTCTCATCCTCTTATAGCAAGATTTATGAGAGGCCTCCTTCTAACTAAGCCTCCCATTAGACCACCTCCGGTGGCATGGGACTTGAACCTGGTTCTTGGGCAGCTCATGAAGCCACCTTTCGAACCATTAGCTACTATCTCCTTGAAATTTCTTTCTTGGAAGGTTATCTTTCTCATTGCAATCACATCAGCACACCGCATTAGTGAATTGCAAGCACTAGTAGCTAATCCACCTTATACAAGGTTCCATCATGACAAGGTACTCCTTAGGACTCATCCACACTTTATGCCTAAGGTGGTCTCGCCTTTTCATCTCAACCAAGAGGTCTACCTACCTGTCTTTTTTCCAGGACCTCATGCATCAAATGCAGAGAGGAATCTTCATACCTTGGACTGTAAAAGAGCTCTAGCTTTTTACTTACAAAGGACACAGCAACATAGAAAGTCCTCTCATCTCTTTATTGCTTTTGATCCTTCTCGTTTGGGACTTTCAGTCTCCAAGAGAACACTATCTAACTGGATTGCTCAGTGTATTTCTTTCGTCTATCAGAGTAAGAACCTTTCTCTGGAGGGCCATGTCACAGCTCACAATGTGAGAGCCATGGCAACCTCAATGGCTCATCTGAACTCTGTCTCTATTGACGACATCTGTCGAGCAGCCACTTGGTCCTCGGTTCATACCTTCACTGCTTGGACAAGGACTCTCGCTGGGATGCCTTGTTTGGTCAGGCTGTTCTCTAACACCTGTTCCATACCTAATCAACTCCTACCCACCATCCCTGGTAGGATGCCAGAAATCCATGGGGGGAAGTGGAGCCCTTCTCAGGGACACACAACTTCTGGAGTCTCTCCCTGGCACCTAAAGCTAGGGAGTCCCCATATGTGATGACTACATTCCTGCTTGTTCCTGGAGATAGCATAGTTACTCACCTGTAACAGGTGATCTCTGGGAACAGCAGGAATTTAGTCCTCACAACCCACCCACCTCCCCTAGGAGTTGTATCTCTCTATCTCTCTCTTTTCCTTTTCCTCGCTCTCTCTCTTTGTCTCAGCTCTAAAACTCAACTGGAGAGAGGCAGTTGGGAAAGGCGGGAAGGCAGCACGCAGGCGCTGTGGGATGCTCTCAAAAGCGTTCTAATTGGATGCTGGGGAGCGTTCCCGCGCAGGCTCCGTCGGTACCGACGATACCCATATGTGAGGACTAAATTCCTGCTGTTCCCAGAGATCACCTGTTACAGGTGAGTAACTATGCTTTCTCTGAAAGGGTGGTGGATGCTTGGAGTGCCCTCCCGATGGCAGTTGTGGGGGCAAATACAGTGACAGAATTCAAAATGGCATGGGACAGACACAGTGGATCCCTTTACAGCAACAGGATAAAATCAAAATAAACTTAACTAACTAATTTCTCAACATACAGGGGTGTCCTATACGGAGCGGTGGGTTCACCCCTAAAACAAAGACATTGGGAGGATTCACCCCTAAAACAAAGATATGGGGAGAGGTGGCCTGCACGGAGCAGCAGGTGCACCTACTCTTGCCATCTTACTGGGCAGACTAGATGGACCATACTGGTCTTTATCTGCCGTTATTTACTATGTTGCTATATTACACAGACTGGGGGTTACGATGGAAGTCTGACACCACTTTCAGAAGGAATTTAGGATTAGTACTATACACCATCCTACTGTGAAAATATTAGTGTAGAGTGGATCCATTACTAGAGCTTGGAGCTTGATAACTCAGCATGCAGAAGTAACTACCACCAAAAGGAGGACTTTCCAGATCAGGATCTTCAGTCCATAGGTATCAGCTGAGTTAAAACCATTTTGAGATGTAGGTGACTTTAGGAGAGACTTCAGTAGAAGCAGGGCACTCATGAAGCTTTAACAACTAAAGGCTGTATAGAGATGGGCTTTCCTTTTACACAATGGTTGTAAGCCCCGGTTGCACTGAGGTGTACTTTACAGAACTGGTCTTGAGACCAGATTGCAAAAGGCGTAGAAAGTATTCAAGCAGTTTCTGTGTGGAATACATGACGGCAAACCTCTGCTATATGAAACCATAAGACCTTATGATGGATTTGCTCCTGGAAGCCAAAATGACATTGGTTACTCCAGCTGGCAGGTTCAAAGAGTCAAATTCTAGCCTCTCAAGCTGTGAGGGCTAGGGTCTTGACAGTGGGATTCAGAAGCTTGCCCTGATCTTGCAAAATGAAGGTTGAAGAATTGCCCAAATGTATGGGTTTACGGACTGACAAATCTTGGAGATGAGGAAACTAAGACTGTGTCATGCAAGCACTGTGAGTATCATGGTGCCTTTGTTATTCTGGAGTTTCAGGAGAATTTTTGCTAGAGGAATGGGCACATACACCTACAGAAGGCCTGCCCCTAAATGAAGGAGTAAAGCATTCAAGGCTAGTTTACCGTCCGACCCAACCCTGGAGCAAAACTGAGGGACTTCTTTGTTTTGGGGGGGGGGACTTCTTTATTTTGGGTGGTGGTAAAAGAGATCTATCGACGGGTTGCCCCACTCTCAAAAGAGTCCTCTCTACTTCCCTGTCCAGAGTCCATTCATGAGGACGAAAGCCTTGACTTGTTCACTAGAGTGTTGTTCTCTCTCACCATATACATAGCTCTGAGCATTATCTCGTGAGAGATGGCAAAGTTCCACAAGCTGATGATCTCCCAGCACAGGAGGTGCTAGCCTGTTCCTCCCTGCTTGTTGATCCTAGCACTATTTCCAGTTGAGTTGGAAGATAAATGAGAAAGTGGAACTTACTGAGTCAAAAAAAAAGATCTACGGTAGCGGATTTTGAGAAGGATATTATAGACTTGAGAGAGGTGAATAGTAGAACGTCTTTTTGATATACTTAACAGCTATAAATCATTAATATATTTAGTTTTAAACAACAGGAGGAAATTATTTATGTATTTTTAATACAGTGTACTGTATCTTTGTTTTTCCAGCAGATTTTGATAAACTGGATAAGACTAACTGGGAGAATTCAGATTTTGCACAGATGAACGGAGCGGATTTGGATATTTCCACTTTGTCACTGGCTGAAATAGCTTCTTGTAGTTATGAAGCAAGGTAAATGAAAGATTAATTCCATTTTAATCTTTTGCAAAAACTTATACAATAATTTTTCTTCTATTTATGTATTTAAAAAATGTTATATACCATTTTTATAACAAAATGTTATTCAAATTGTTTACTTAATAAACAACATTCTTCAAGTTTTAGAAAGGGAGATAGTCAATTTGCAAGTAAGAAAAAATAGAAAAAAATATAGATAAAATACAAAATAGCAGCAATCTTACCTATTATAAGCTACTTATAAAATATATATCCACTCTATCAGCCACAATATAAAAATAGTCACATATCCATACTACCGATACTAATATTCATAATATTCAGACCAGTAATAAATAATATCTTCTATAGGAAACAGTAACGTTTTCAGACCTTCCCTAAAAGTCATTGTTACTTTTTATAAGCCTTAAGCTTCAACCTTATTGCATTTTTGTTTGATTTAGCTAATAATATTGCTACAGGTACCTTAAGAAGGTCAAATATTCACTGAAATAATCTGCAGTGCGACTCTGTTTTCGAATTTGAAATCTTATGATTTGACATTGTAACTTTTACCTCTACACTAAGGAGCTTATCATTGAGCTAAAAGAGCCATCTCCCTTAATTGACTTACTGTAGTAAGATAATAGGAAAACCTTTCTACGTTAGCCTGCTTGCTAATATTTCTGAGCTATTTATATGCATTTGATACTAAAGCAACATTGAGTACCAGAATGATGCATACATGCAGATATATGAGGTACATTGAGCAAGGCACAGAATAGTATATATAAAATTTTGTACATGAGAGTGCATATACGTGCAGGGCTAGACAAAACCCAGGTTGCCATGGCGACTAAAGAATTGGATCTGAAGCCTGAGATTCAGAGCATATGGCCAAGACCGGTAATGTCTGTCCCCTGGGATCTCCCATGGGCAGAAGTAATACCTGTGATGTCTGCCCATTCTGTTAAAAAAAAAAAAAAAGTATGAGACGGGGAGGGCAGCAGAGAGTTGACAGAATTTAAAGGGACAGTAGTTCTTAATAAATGGGAGGGAATGGAGGGCAGGGTGAGTAGGAAGGGGACAATCTCCAGGAACAAGCAGGAATGAGTCTTCAGATATGGGTACGTCGGTACCGACGGACTCTGCGCGGGAACGCTTCCCAGCGTCCAATCAGAATGCTTTTGGAAGCATCCCAACACGTCTGCGCGCTGCCTTCCCGCCTTTCCCAACTGCCTCTCCTCAGTTTTAGTTTTTCCGCGGAGCCGACAGGACGTCCTTCTGTCACCGCAGAAAATTCTTCTTTTATTTTTTAGTTTTCTTGTGGTCGCGGCTGCCTTCCCCAACGCCACCGGTACCGCCGGTGTTTCTTTTCTTTTTTTCTTCAATTTATTCCTGTTAGGGAATAACTTTTTCCCTCTTAGTGCCTGACGGGGTTTTCCCGGCCTTCTAGGCCTACCCCTTTTTTCCTCATGGAAACGCCAGCCACTATTCCTAAGAAATGTTCAAACTGTGGCGGTAAAAAACTTATTTTAGACACTCATAATTGGTGTCTCTCCTGCTTGGGTCCTGACCATTTTCCTCTGGAGTGTCCCTCCTGTAATAGTATTGTGGGAAGAAGTCTTCACCATCGAGTTCCCCTCGATACGCAGTCCCCATCCAACTTCAGGGCACCGACCACCTCTTCTTCTACACGGGATCAGGTAACCCAAAACAGTCTTTTAAGACTAGCCAGTCCTCGAGTGGTAGATCTCATGCACAGCATAGAGATGCCCCTGGCCTTGCCCTCGAGAACACACTGGCTTTAAAACCCCGGTGGGAGTCTTCGGCCTCCAAAGCCTGTGTAGGGTTTCAGGTTGTTCCTGAGGTTCACCCCTCACAGAACATACCTGAGCCATGCTCGGTGGTGGCATCCGCTTCGAGCGGTACCGATACCCCAGCATTGGCAATTGTGTTGGATGAAACATTCCTCACCAAGGATCGTAGTCTGGCGTCCTTGGTACCTACGGGGCCGTTGGATACGCTGCAGACCGACCTTCCAGTATCGGTATCGATCCTGGTACTAGTACCGACGTCGGTACCCTCCAGATGTGCATCGATAGACTCGCTTCCTTCGATGCCGAGTCTGGAATCGATCTCCAGTCTGGAAGACTGGGTACCGACTCGCCTTGCTACCGACACCAGATGGTACCGAAGGCACGGTTCCGATGGTCCATGTTCGGCATCGACGATTCTTTCGATACCGTTAGAGCCATCACCGGTTGGCCTTCTTCCACCGGTATTGGATACGGTACCGGAGTCGGTACTAGTATCCTTTTTACCATCATTGTCGGTACCTTCCATGCTTCTTTCATCAGGCTCGCTTCCCTCGATACCGAGTCTGGAATCGATTCCTGGCATGGACGATATGCTACCGACTGTTGCTGGTCCTGACCTCCTGCAGTACCGGCAACCATCCTCTAAGGATCCCATACTCCACCATTCAGGATCTTATATTCCTAGAAAGTTGGATAGATCCCTGGGTGCCAATGCTAGTTCTTTAACAGATCTAGCCTGTCCAAAAGGATTTCCCTCTGGGAATTTTTCTTTTCAAACTTTTCTCCTGGATATGGCTAAATCACTTGCCATTTCTATACCTGGACATGATCCTACACAAGGGAATACAGAATCCCTGTATATTCCTGGGAGAGCAAAGGAGAACATCATGCTTCCTTTGCATCATTCCTTGCAGGATCTCCTTCTACGAATGTGGGAAGCTCCTTTAACGGTACCCCCACCTTCTAGGGTAACTGATCTTCTATATCAGGTGCCCCCCTCTCCAGGTTTTCAAAGGACTCAACTTCCTCATCATTCCATTGTTGTAGAATCAGCAATGAGGCGGGTTAAGAGTACTAAAAAGCACTCTTCTTATCCGCCAGGTCGTGAGTCTAAGACTTTAGATGCCTTTGGACGCCAGACCTTCCAGGCATCCATGCTTTCAGCAAGAATTCTCTCATATATTTTCTATATGGGTTTATCTCTTGAAGAGGTCACAAAGAAATTACTGTTTTTGACTCCTTTTCTTCAAGAGCCCAAAAGTGCAGACTATTCCTTACTGGTTAGTCATGCTCAAATATCTCTAGGTTCCTTACTCGTGCTTCCCTAGATTCCTTTGAGTCTGTTAGCAGAACTTCTGCTATAGCTATAGGGGCACGACGTAAAGCCTGGCTCCAGGTTTCAGACTTGGACAAATGGGCACAAGAAAGACTGGGAAATACTCCTTGCACTGGAGAAAATCTCTTTAACAAGGAGTCTTTACTCCAGGTTGCTCAGTTAACCACTGACATTCCTGTTTCCAGAGGCTGTTCTACGCCTTCCTCTTTCCCAGTTGATAGGAGATGTCCTACAAAACTTTCTTCCCCTAGGGGGAAAAAGTTTTATCCATCTTCTGCCCATCATACCGATGTTCCCAAACAGGGGAAACATCGCCCTGGTCTGAAGAAACCACAACCTCAACAGGGTCAGCAAACCCAGCAGTCGCAGGGTTTCAAATAGATCATCATTACCTCTCTTGGTTGGTGGTTAAAGTGGCAGTCTGCTTCTTTTCACTTGACGTATCTGCACTAATTTTATCCTAACCTTTTCTAGATATCTCTTCACGAGACATCTTTTCTTTTACTCTTGAGTCTTTATGGTGATCATGCCCATACTTAACAGGTTTCTCTTCCTCTTTGGGGAAAAGAGAACTGACAACTATCAATAAGACAGTTTTTTCCCTGTACTGGCATGTATCATCTTACTTTTCAGAGACTTCCTGCATAGTCAGTCTCCTTCAACTCTGTCTTACCTCCCTCTTACTACAACATTCGGTTGGTAAGAGTGGCTCTTTTACACTGGTAAGCCCCTATGGTCCTCTACCTATTCCACAGGGGGATTCTCCCTTCCAGAGTTGTCTCCCCCTTTATTACCTTAGGGCAGCTTATCAGACAATAGGAAGTCCTACCATGTCTGTTGTTTCTTTTCCCAATCTAAAAAAGGAGGAGAAAAGTAATTTTCTTCCGCTGCCCTGGTAGTTGCTGCAGATACAGCAATCCTAGTGGTTAAGCCACTGGTGCTGTTCACCACACAACCAGGGTTTTCCCCTCCACTAGCAAACCTTCTAGCCTCAGTGCTAAACCCCAAACAGGTTATTAACCTTGTTTGGAAACCCTATTATCACAGACTGGTTGGTTAACTTCTATCCTCTGCCCCTTGTCCTTGGCAGAATAGTTAGGTTGCCCACTGGCTTTAAACAGTCAGTTTTTTTCTTCTAACCAACCTGCAGTATGCTCTCTGCAACTCTACAGAGTAGCTTTGCACTATGGGCCCTTGCTAGAGAGCATTAATATTCTGCCTAGCAAATGACCCTAGATGGTTAGGAGGGGTTCCCCCAGTCATGTTCTCATGGCTGGTAGGTGTTCCCTACCCTTACCATCTCATCTAAAATCTCTTTTGAGACATAAGACACAGGCCTGTCATCACGTGAAAACCTAAAGAATGGCCAATTCCCTGGCTTGGCCCATATCTCCTTTGGACTCTCGCCAGAGATAGTTTTCTTTCAGTGGCAGCTCAAGGGCGCCTGATACCCATTTTGCCCTTATAGGCAGGTCACCATGGTATCTTATTCCACTGGCACCCTCCATCCAATCACCATACTGCAGTTCTGGAGAGATCTGGACTTGCTGCCTGCAGACAGAAGTTATCCTCTGCATTTTTCACGTAGGTCATCCTGGTTATTCAAGAGCTCGATTTCTGAAAGGAATCTAGATTCCTTCTTGTCAGGGAAACCATTCCTCTGACTCTGTCAGTCATAACCAGGGAAAGAAGATTCTCTATGCATCTATTCAAGCAGGTATCACCCTTCTTGCTATTAGATGAATCTTTCTCTCTCCCCATATTCCTAGGGGGTTCTAGTTCTATAGGCATCTCTCCATCCACATACCTGGAGACATGTGTCTATATGCCTACATATTCATATACATATATATATATATATATCTGTGTATCTTCTGCCCATACATATCTCTCTCTATATATATGCATATATACCCTATATGTGTATATATTTAGTAATATGTATACATATATTTACATACATCATATATATATATATATATATATATATAGTGAGATATATCTTTTAGGTAGATATGTATCCACATACTTATCTAACTGTCTGTTTAGGTTCAGATATCCATACATTCCTATATGATCCTGACAGATGGGCACTACCCCTATCAATGCTGTGCCAGCATACTTAGGGTTCTACACATATAACCACTTCCTGTGGTAATTAACAAACGTTTTCCTTACCATAACCTTTCAGGGTTAGGTACCTCTGAAGCTCTCCATGTACCTTTTTCTTTCCTAATTGACCCCATTTAGGAAAGACATTGCGGAACTTCAGTTAATCTAAAGCTTAGCGCTTCCTAAGTCTATCCTTACTTTTTTATCAGATACAGGGGTCTCCATACCCTTTCTCTCCTACATGGACTAATTCCATTGCCAGTCCAGATGGGTCAGACTCATTTTTCTTTTGGTCCTAGGATTGTACTGTTCTTGGACCAAAACAGCTTAAGCTTTCTCTAATAGTACCTTTTGCGTCTTCCGCTGAAGCCCTACCTCTTTATACTACCCCAGTCTCCCCTGGGGCTATTTTCTCACCCTGAGGGGTTCTGACCTCCACTTGCTTTTTTCTACTTTTATTACCTCTACTTCTCAGTGAGGTACTCCTTGAGGTTTTTCACTGGCTCTTCTAACAGATCCATATGAACCTCAGTAGACGTTTGCAGTGCCAACAAGGGAGGCCCATATTACAATATTTTACTACTAAATGCCCTCTATACAGGGTCTTCCTCTATAGAAGTCCTGTTCTAGTCCAGCTGTTCCACAGCACATTTTCTGTATTCAACTCCTACCCTCCATCCCCAAGATGCCTGAGGTTCTGAGGAGTAGCATGGCTCTTTCTAGATTCGCAACATGCTAGGACTCCCTCTGGGCATCTCAGCTTGGGAGTCCCCATATGTGAATACTCATTCCTGCTTGTTCCTGGAGATAGCACAGTTACTTACCTGTAACAGGTGATCTCTGGGAACAGCAGGAATAAGTCTTCACAACCCACCCACCTCCCCTAGGAGTTGCATTTCTCTATCTCTATCTTTCCCTTCCTTGCTCTCTCTCTCTCTCTTTGCCTCAGCTTTAAAACTTAACTGAGGAGAGGCAGTTGGGAAAGGCGGGAAGGCAGCACGCAGGCGTGTTGGGATGCTTCCAAAAGCGTTCTGATTGGACGATGGGAAGCGTTCCCGCGCAGACTCCGTCGGTACCGACGTACCCATATGTGAAGACTTATTCCTGCTGTTCCCAGAGATCACCTGTTACAGGTAAGTAACTGTGCTGTATCTGGGAAAGGAAGCAAAGGGGGGATGGGAGAGGGACAGCAGGAAAAGAGTTAGGATGAGGAAGGGCGGGAAGAGTGCAAGGGGTTGGAAGGTGAAGAGAGAAATGCATGGGAAGTAAAGGGCTCAATATGTATGTGCAAAAGGCGCATCTCTCTCCCACCACGCACATACAGGCACCCTGTCCCGGCATCACATGCACACACAGAGGCACCTTACTGCCGCACCATATGCATGCACACAGACAGGCATCCCACCTCCATACGACACACATACGCACACAATAACATCACCTCCACACCTCACACACACCCCACCTCTGCACCACACCTATTCAGGTATGCCATCTCTGCACCACATACACACACACACTTGTAGCTTAAAAGGTCAGTGGGTGTAGTGGGAGAGGGAGGAGGAGGTGTGCTGTCACTGCTTTCTGTTGGCACTGTGCAGTGGCCTTTTAAGAGTCTGATTTATTAAGCTTTTTCCCATAGAAAATGGGAAAACAGTCTCAGCAAATCAGGCTCTAAAACCTAAAAAAGTAACTACGATACATTGTTTTCAGGATCAGGGGTATGCACTGTAAGCTAGGTTTTGGTGACCAGCTCGTAGATTTTTAGGCTGGCTCCTAGATTCCAAGAAAATTTGTCAACGCCTATATACATAAGACGTTCAGCATAGGAAGATGCAAAATCATTGCTTACCAACAAGGGAGAAGCTAGCATGCAGTAAGGTCAACCTTAGGGTTGGGATCCACAGCTAAACACGGAACACAGGGTGGAGTTTCCACTAAAGTGTCTAGAGGACGACTTGGTGAAATAGCCAAGTTTTGATTTGTTGTGGTTTTTTTGTGTGTAAAAGGTGAAAGAACAGGTTTCTGTGCATAACATGTTACTTGATATGAGTGTGGTGGCATTTGCCCCTGCTTATCATTAGACTCTAGAAATTGGTCTTTAGCTGATTTCAGTCCTATCTGGATCATGGCAGGATTTTTATATTGTTGTGACAGAGTAGAATGACAGCCTGTCCTTATTTATTTATCTGGTTTTATATACCGCCTTATCAAAGTGTCAAGATGGTTTACAGGCAACAATTGAACTTAACATACATAGAACAGAATAGGTAAACTTAATTAGATTTAACTTAATGTGAGTAAACTAGAACAATATAAACAATGCGGAACAGCGAAAGCATTGGTAGGGCGAGTGTCCATATCTGCATTCAGCAGGGAGGAGGGGGAGGGGTGGGGGGGTATAGGTCAGTGTGCTGGTATGGTCCAGTGCTTTATGTAATAGTTTCACCAAAGTATTCCCTAAAGAGGTGTGTTTTTAGTATTTTCCAAAAGTCTTCGAGGTCACTCATGGCCTGGATATTGTCAGGTAGTTCATTCTAGAGGTGTGGAACATAGAGCGAGAATGCTCTGTTCCTGATCGTATCTCCAGTCTAGTCCCGGACCTCTGGGTTGTCTACCTTAATCAGCAGCTTGGAGACTGAGGAACCTCCTTCTTTTCATGATGTCACCAGTATATCTTCCCGGGATCCGCCTCCACTTCCCAGTTACCTCAGTCTCCAAGCAGCTGAAAGGAGTGAGCACGGGGGTCCGGGCTCCCTAGAGGAACGATTAAGGATAGTGTTAGGCAAATTTAAGTGTTAATTTTAATTTTAATCAAAAAGGGAAATCTACATTAAAAAAAAAAACAGTTTGCCTCAAACCAGAAGGTCTGTGCCTTTAAGGTGTGCAAGAGCCTTCCTCCCTCCCGTTTGGGGCTTACCGGCTACTGCTGAAGTGGGAGAGGTGCATGGTTAAGAGGCTGAAGGGAATCCGGGTCTGTAGTGGACAAATGACTTCTCAGATCGGAGCCCTCAGTATTTGAAGCCGGCGCTTTACAGACGCTCTGCCTGTCAGCGCGCCTGGCTTCTCGCGGCCGTGATCGCGCCCGTATAGCACTGGAATCATTTTTTCCTTTCAAGGCCGCGAAACCCGATGCCAGTCCCGGTGCAGTGCCGGCACAGAATGAGGCAGCTCGTTTTTTGGGGAGCATCCGTCAAATGTGAGTAGGCCCAGCACAAGCAGTTTCTCTCAGCGCGTTTGAGTGCGAAATCGGAGGAGAGGCCGACTGCGTGGCAGTGTCGGGCCATGCAGGAGCCTCTTTTGCTTGCGTGTTAGATTCTTTGGGGAGATTTCTCTGGGCTAGCACTGGGGTTTATGGATTTAATGGTGTAGCTGAGTGATTGTATTGATTTTTGCCATTGTTGGAGTTTGTAAAAAAAAAAAAAAAAAGAGTACAGCACAGAACAGGCGCGGCTTCTAGGCTGTTGACCTTTCCTCCGAGCGGATGTGCCTGCCTGTGGTGCTCTGGGGGACAAGGCTGGTTGAATACCTGTGTGGAGCTGTTGACTGCAAAATGCCATCTAGACCCCAATGTTTTATCTGTGGGGCTAGAAGTTCTGTGGCCGAGTCTGGGGTGTGTAAGAGTTGCACAAAGGAAGCCTCAGTGATGGAGCAGGTAAGGGAGATCAAGGAGGGGTCTCTGGAAGCGGCAGCGGAGATATCTGCGGATCCGGCATCCTTCCTGCCTCTGGAGGAGCCGGTGGCAGGTTCCGTCCTCCGCCCCGGACTTGTCCCCTTCTCCAGTGGTTTGGCCTAAAGGTCTGGTGTCTATCTTCTCTAAGGATTTTGTGGCTCTGCTGTAGCAGGCAGTGGGAGGCACCTCGCAAGCACAACGGAAGGGTATTCGTGAAAGGCAAGGTGTGAAGAGGCTCTCATCCGACGGTAATACGGAAGAGTGCCAGGAGAAGAGATTGCGGATGGAGGGAAGACCTTAAAGATCAATCGGTTACGTCGGACAGGCGTGTTTCCGATGAGGAATGCCACAGTGTGGACCTGGAGGATGACTTGGAGGAAGGGGAGCTCGCAGAAAAGGAAGATCAAGCGAGAGTGGTGTGGGTGTTCCGCAGGGATGAGCTCCTAGCGCTGATTGTGGAAACGCTAGGTGCGTTGAACATGCCGGTCCTGGGGACGGCGGAGGATGAGACCCTGGAGGATCCGTTATTGCAGGTCTTTCGGAAGACTCAAAAGGCTTTTCCTGTGCACAGAGTCTTTCAGGAGATGATTCAGGAAGAGTGGAATATCCCGGAGGCCCCGCTGAAAGGAGCCAGAGTGATGCACCATCTCTATCCACTGGTGGATCGGGATAGGGAAGTGTTTCAGCCGCCTAGGGTAGATGCAGCGGTGGCGGCGGTCACAGAGAAGACTACAATATTGGCGGAAGGTGGTGCAGCCCTCAAGGATGCTCAGAACAGAAGATTGGATGCCATGCTGCGCCAGATTTTCAATGTGAATGCTTTGGCGCTCCAAGCGGCTATCTGTGGAGCGTGGGTGGCCAGGGCCTGTCTGCGATGGTCGCAGCAGGTTCAAGGAGATCGAGGCAGTGATAGTGCCGGGGAGACCTCCAGGCTGGAGTCTGGCGCAGCCTACCTGGCAGATACGCATTACGATCTGATGAGAGGTTTGTCAAAAAGCATGGTGTCGGCGGTAGCGGCTAGGCGCTATCTTTGGCTTCGTAATTGGGCGGCAGATAATTCGTCTAAGTCAAGGCTCAGTAAGCTGCCCTTTAAGGGGCAGCTCCTGTTCGATGAGGAGCTAGATAAGTTAGTTAAGGACCTGGGCGAGTCTAAGGGTGGTAGATTACCGGAGGACAAGCCTAAGCAGGGCCAGACGGCTCCTGGGGGCAAGGGCCCGTTGAGAGATTTTCGCAGGTATCGCTTTCAGAGGTTTAATGTCCCTCAGAGAGGCAGATTCCCCAGTAGAAACCAGGGCTTCCAAGGGTTTCGGGGGCAGGGAGAGGGTTTGGAGCCTCTTCCGCGTCCTCCTCGTCTAACCTGCGGAAGTCGCAATGATGCCAGAGGGACCCAGGCGCCCCTAGTTCCCGTAGAAGGGCGACTTCAAGAGTTTTATGCCGCCTGGGTCCGGGCCACGTCAGATCAATGGGTGCTGGAGATAATTCGAGAAGGGTATGCCTTGGAATTGCGGGTCCCGGTATGGGACGCCTTCGTGATGTCCCCCTGCAAGTCGCCAAGCAAGCGCGAGGCGGTGACGGGGATAGTACGGAGGATTCTAGACCTCTGAGCAATAGCGCCGGTACCACGAGACCAGCTCGGCGGCTTGCGATACTCCATTTATTTTGTGGTGCCAAAGAAGGACGGCGGTTGGCGCCCAATTCTGGACCTCAAGGGAGTGAATCGGTGTCTTCATGTGTCTCGCTTTCACATGGAAACGCTTCGTTCTGTGATAGTGGCGGTTCGGAAGGGCAAATTCCTTACGTCACTAGACCTTTCAGAAGCGTATCTTCACATCCCCATCCGACCAGATCATCAGCGCTATCTCTGTTTTGCAGTTCCTTTCGGGCAATTTCAATTCCGGGCGTTGCCCTTTGGTCTAGCAACGGCTCCCCGCACGTTCACCAAGATCATGGTGGTCGTGGCGGCGGCGTTGCGAAAGGAAGGAATTCTCGTGCACCCGTACTTGGACAATTGGTTAATTCGAGCGAAGATGAGGGCCGAGAGCGAAAGCGCTACGGCCAGAGTAGTATCCTTTCTGGAAAGTCTGGGTTGGGTGGTCAATGTGGGAAAAAGCCACCTACTTCCCTCGCAGAATTTGGAATACTTGGGGGCTCGCTTCGACACGGAGATGGGTCATGTGTTTCTTCCTCGTCGACGGGCCAACGGTTTGCGCACGCTAGTACAGAGATTCTTGGGCAGCTCGGCGCCCTCAGCTTGGAGGTACCGTCAACTGTTAGGCACAATGGCAGCAACGATTGAGATGGTGCCGTGGGCAAGAGCGCACATGAGACCTTTGCAGAGGGTGCTGCTCAGGCGCTGGTCGCACCAGCGGGATCCACTGTCACGGAGGCTTCCTTGTCCAGTGGAGACATGTGTAGCTCTGCGTTGGTGGTTTCTTCCCGAGTCGTTGGAGAAGGGGAGGCCATTGGAATCGCCCGACTAGGTGCCGGTGACGACGGACGCCAGTCTAATGGGCTGGGGCGCGCATTGCCGGGGCAGATTCACCCGAAGACAGTGGAACGCGCAGGACAGGACCTGGGCGATCGACAGGCTGGAACTGCGTGCTGTAACGCTGGCCTTACAGAGCTTTCAGAGGTCTCTTGTGGGGGCGGCGGTTCGAGTGTTCTCAGACAACACTACAGCAGTGGCATACGTAAATCGTCAGGGGGGAACCAGCAGCGTGGCGCTGGAGGAAGAGGCCGAGGCCCTGTGCAGTTGGGCCAAGGAAAATCTGGTAGCTCTCTTGGTGGCACATGTGGCAGGAGTGGACAATGTGCAGGCGGACTTTCTGAGCAGCGTGAAGGTGGATCCGGGGGAGTGGGTTCTTCACCCGGACGTGTTCGCGATGCTAGAGCGCCGCTGGGGCTCGCCAGTCATGGACCTCATGGCAACATTCCAGTCGGTGAAGGTCAGTCAATTTTACAGCAGAAGAAGAGAGAGAATGTCGGAGGGTCTGGATTCCCTCATTCAGAGGTGGCCAGAGGAGCAGCTTCTGTACGTCTTCCCTCCGTGGGCCCTCATCGGCAGAATTATCCAGCGCATAGAGGTTTACAGCGGTCAGGTGATTCTAATAGCTCCAGATTGGCCTCGCAGACCCTGGTACGCGGATTTGGTAAGGCTGTTAGTGGAAAGGCCATGGCGTCTCCCGAGACGAGCGGACCTGTTGTCACAGGGTCCTCTGCTGATGCCCCACCTGGATCTGTTCTCGCTTACGGCTTGGCTATTGAAAGGGCGCCGTTAAAGGCGAGAGGCTATTCTGCAGAGGTAATTAGCACCTTGTTAAAGGCCATAAAGAGGTTTACGTTGCTGGCGTATGTTCGAGTCTGGAGAGTGTTTGAAGCCTGGTGTGCCGACAGAGCGGCCGTAGCGTTGGCGGCTACAGTTCCCCAGATATTGCAATTTCTGCAGGATGGTTTTGACAAAGGGTTGGCAGCCGCTTCGTTAAAGGTGCAGGTCGCAGCCCTGGCCTGTTACAGAGGTAAGATAGGTGGGCGGCCACTTGGGGGACAGGGTGACATTAAGCGGTTCCTTTGAGCGGCATCGCTGTTAAGGCCTCCTGGGCGGCACTTTGTGCCCAAGTGGAGTCTTCCGTTCGTGCTGGAAGCGTTGGAGCGCGAGCCTTTTGAGCCATTGAGTCGAGCATCGTTGAAGGATCTTACCTTGAAGGTTGTGTTTTTGGTGGCAATTTGTTCGGCGCGAAGGGTCTCCGAGTTGCAGGCGTTATCCTGTAAAGAGCCGTACCTGTCATTCTTTGAGTCCAAGGTAGTGTTGAGACCAGTGCCAGCCTTTTTGTCCAAGGTAGTATCGTCTTTTCATTTGAGTCAGGTTATCTCCTTGCCAGTGTTTAGGGGGGAGTCGGGGAATCCGGGCTCGAAAGTTCGGAGTTCCTTGGATGTCAAGCGGGCGTTGAAGAAGTATCTGGTCCAAACGGCAGAGTTCCGTAGGTCGGAGAGACTCTGTGCTTTTTGCGGGCCCGCGAAGGGGCAGGGCAGCCTCGAAAGCCCTCCATATCTAGATGGATTAAGCAAGCTATTTCTTCCGCCTATGTGCTGAAGGGTAGGGCTGTGCCTGAAGGTCTAAGGGCCCATTCCACAAGAGCACATGCAGCATCTTGGGCTGAGTCTCGGTTGGTACCGCCTCTGGAGATTTGTAAGGCGGCAACGTGGTCCTCGTTGAATTCCTTTGTTAAGCATTACCGTCTAGATGTCCAGGCTCAGCAGGACGTGTGTTTTGGAGCGGCAGTTATTCAGGCTGCCAAGGGGTGTCCCTCCCGTTGAGTACTGCTCTGGTACATACCCAGAGTTCCGGGACTAGACTGGAGATACAATCAGGAAGGTGAAATTAGACTTACCTGCTAATTGTTGTTCCTGGAGTAGATACAGTCTAGTCCCGTATCCCGCCCCAGTGTTACATTTCGAAGGCGGCTGCCTGAAGGAGATGCCACTTGTCACAGGTAAGAAACTTACTCCTACTTGGGAATGACTTTTCAAGGGGAGGGGGTGTATCGAGAACGCAATCCCTGCAGGAGAGCGGGGGGGAAGGTTATTCGCATGTTTAAAGGTTACATGTTACTGTTTGCAGTTTATTTTTTGGAGAGTTTCTCCTTCTATTAGTGTAATCTCTTGGGTAGAATAGCGCATGATAAGAATGTTTTAGATTGCATAGATACTTACTTGTTGCTCCGGTGAGTCTGCTTTGTCAATAGGTAACTGGGAAGTGGAGGCGGATCCCGGGAAGATATACTGGTGACATCATGAAAAAAAGGAGGTTCCTCAGTCTCCAAGCTTTTGATTAAGGCAGACAACCCAGAGGTCCAGGACTAGACTGTATCTACTCCAGGAACAACAATTAGCAGGTAAGTGTAATTTCACCTTTGATGTTGCATGGCTGCTGTTCCTGTATGCTGGCAGGACAGAGAAGGTGAATTTCATGTTGGTTCTTCTTGGCCTGTCATTAGGTGTCCTCTGGATTAGTGCATGCAGGTACTGAGATGAAAGATTGTGGAAAACTTTGAACGTTGTGATGATGGCCTTGTATTTAGTGCGTGAGGTGATGGGGAGCCAGTGGAGATTGTGGAGTATTGGTGTTATGTGTGCATGGGAAGAGGCTCCATGCAGGATTCTGGCAGCAGTGTTCTGGGCTACTTGCAAGGGATGGATTGCACATTCTGGTAGTCCTTGAAGGATAATATTGCAGTAGTCCCAGGTGCAGGAGTAGCAGCGCCTAGAGGACTGTGCAGAAATCATGGCTGTCTAGTATAGATTGAAGACCATGGACTGTTTTTATCTTGTGGTAGAAAAGTTTGAGAGTATTATTGATATGTGGCTGCAGAGTTAAGCCCTGGTCTAGGATGACTCCCAGGTAGCGCACTTGCTATTTTACTTGAAGTTGTATATCTTATGTATTTAGGTGCGGGGGCGGTATGAAATTTGTGTCTCTGGTAATGTGGAGAACCTCATTCTTCTGGAGATTTACTGATAGATTGTGTTTTCTTAACCACTGTGTAATTGCTGTGAAACAGTTGATTAAGAGGAGTGTCAGGGTGTAATGTGGTGAATGGGCATAAATAGTTATGTCATTGGCATAGATGTGGTAGAGTACCATCTCCAGGAACAAGCAGGAATGAGCCTTCACATATGGGTACGTCGGTAACGACGGAGCCTGCACGGGAACGCTGCCCAGCTTCCAATCAGAAAGCTTTTGGCAGCATCCCTCGCGCCTGCGTGCTGACTTCCTGCCTTCTCCAGAGCCTCTCTTCAGTTTTCGTTTTTCCGCGGAGCCGGCAGGATGTCCTCCTGTCACCGCAGAAACTTTTCTTTTTACTTACTTTAATTACTTTAGTTTTTGTTTTCTTGTGGTCGCGGCTGTATTTCCCGCCGCCACCGGTACCGCCGGTGGATTTTTGACTAAATTCTGAGAAACCTTTTCTTCAGTTTTTTGCCTTAACTTCTTGGGCCTACCAGGCCTCTTCCTCATGGAGCCTTCTTTTCCTAAGAAGTGCATTCGATGTGGAAACACCAGTTTCCTTTTAGACTCCAATAGTTGGTGTCTCAATTGTGTGGGTCCTGACCCTTTTTCCCCTGACTTGTCAGGGGATACCTTTGTGAGGAAACCTTCAGTTTTTAGAGTTTCCCTCGATACCGTTTTTTCTTCGGCAGTGAGGGAACCCGGTTTCTCCTCTTCACAGGATCAGGTAACCCACAAACAGTCTGTTAAGACTAGTCAATGCTTGAGTGGTATGTCCCATGCCCAGCATGGTGACGGCTCCAGCCTTACCCTCAAGAATCCATTGGCATTACCCCTGCGGGAGTCTGCGGGCTCCAAAGCATTAAAGGGGTTTCAGGTTGTTCCTGGGGCTCACCCCTCACAGAACATACCTGAGCCATGTCCGGGGGTGGTATCCGCTTCGAGCGGTACCGATCCCCCGGCATCGGCACCGGTGTCGAGTGTTCCACTCTTCACCAGGGATCGTCATCGGGCATCCTCGGTACCTTCGGGACCGATCGATACGCTCCGAATTGACTTCCCTCGATCCCAGCCGTGTACGGTGCGGGTATCCGCTTCCAGCGGTACCGATTCCCCGGCATTGGCTTCGGTGTCGAGTGTTTCACTCTTCACCAGGAATCGTCCTCTAGCATCCTCGGCACTTTTGGGGCCGGGCGATACGATACCGATGGACATTTCCATATCTCAGCCATGCTCCGGGACGGTACCGGCTTCGATCGGTTCCGATACCCCGGCATCGGCACCGGTGTGGAATAACGTTCTCCCGGCGAAAGGTTGTCATCGTGCATCCTCGGTACCTTCGGGACCGATCGATGTAACCCAGGCTGCTTTACCGGTATCGGCATCGCCGATACTACCACCGACGTCGGTACCCTCGAGACATGCATCGATAGACTCGCTTCCTTCGATGCCGAGTCTTGAATCGATATCTAGTCTCGAGGACTGGGTACCGACGCGTCCCGGAACCGACTCCCGTCGTTTCCAGATAAGCAGTTCCGAGGATCCTAGCCATAACTCTCGCATGATCTCGGTACCATTGCAGCAGTTCCCGATGACAACTTCAACTGCTGGCCCTGTGTCAGTATCGATGTCGATGCCTGTTTTTGCACCGATGCCTAGTTTGGAACCGATACCTGGGGTTGCTGATGCAGTACTCACTGCCTTTAAGTTGCCATACCAGTATCCTTGTACATCTACTAGGTTTCTCTCCTCACACCACGGTACGTCCTCTGGTGCTCAGCCTCTTTCTTTAGCCTTACCAGGGAAGGTTCCCATAGGAGATCAGTCTTTTCAGGCTTTTCTCCTGGATATGGCAACCTTTCTTAATATCTCTATCCCTGGTTGTGATGCTATTCCTGGCTCACCGGCACAAATGGAAAATATGATGCTTCCTTTACATCCTGCTCTGCAGGATCTCCTTCTGAGGGTCTGGAAATCACCCTTACGGCTTCCTCTACCTTCTACAGCCACTGAGGTTCGGTACCGGGTGCCTCCCTCCCCAGGATTTCAGAAGCCTCAACTTCCTCATCGTTCCCTTGTAGTGGAATTAGCACTGAGGAAGGTTAAGAGCAAGAAGAAGCATTCTTCTTATCCGCCAGGTCGTTCTTCAAGAACACTCGATGCGTTTGGTCGTCAAGCCTTCCAAACATCTATGCTGGCCTCCAGAATTCTTTCATATGTTTTCCACATGAGTCTCACACTCCAGGAGGTCACGGAGAGATTGTCTCTTTTGACCCCTTTTATGCCAGAGCCCAAGGCTACTAATTATTCCTTGCTACTCAATCATAGCCGGAATATATCTTGGTTCCTTTCTCGTGCTTCTATAGACTCTTTTGAGTCTGTTAGCAGATCCTCTGCTATTGCCATTGCAGCACGTCGCAGAGCCTGGCTCGACGCTTCAGACTTGAGCAGATGGGCACAAACTATATTACCGCTTTGACCCGGTGAAAAGCGGGATATAAATACAGCTAAATAAAAAAAAATAAATAAATAAAATATTGGCTCATTCTCCTTGTACAGGAGAAGGTCTCTTCAATAAGGAGGCTTTACGTCAGGTTGCTCAATGCTCCGCTGACTCTCCTTCCACTAAGGACCATTCTAAGCCACCTCCTTCTTCGAAAGGTAGGAAATTTCCTACCAAACCTTCTTTCCCTAAGAAAAGAAAGTTTCATTCATCTCCTGCCCATCATTCGGCTGTACCTAAACAAGGGACACCTCAGCCTAGTCTGAAGTCCTCCAGCTCTGGCCAGTCTCAGCATTCCCAGCAACCATAGGGGCTGGGAATTATACTCTACAGTTCACTTCTACCCATTAGAAGTTCATTCACTGTGCTTTTCTTTTTCAGTGTACTAAGCTGTCGGAAACGTTTTGTTCAGGGACTACAGACTTCTCCTCTTCTTACTCTCTAGAAGAGCAGTTGCAACTATCCCCTGATAGTTCTGTCCCAACTGAACATTTTTTCCTTCAGTTGACTTACCCTATGGGTACGTCACCCTCCAATTACTTGCTCTACCCTCTCAACCGGGCTTTTTCCCTAACTGAGGGGTACCATACTGAAAGGCTTCTCTAGCAAGCTCGTTCCTCAGACAGGGAGAAGGGATATCTCCTCTCCTTTCTTGTCTGTTTTTCTTTATTGGGCACAGGACAATCTCTCTGCTGTTTCCGTCAGCAGCTGTGCCTGCAGGAGTTACAGTGATTGTATTACTGGTACTTTTTACAAGTTCCAGTCCCTTGTTCAAAATTTTGTCTAGCCTCAGTAGTGATTCCAAGCTACTCGTCAGCTATCTTGGATCCTCCTACTCTTCTAGGCTTTCTCACATTATTCTATCCATCTCCTCTCCTAGGATATGGCAACACACCTGACTTCAGTCTGTTTATCTCATATCTCTCCTGCACAATGCTCTCTGCAGTCTTCAGAGAAGCTTTCTACTTTGAGGGCCTTGCTATAGAGCATTGACCTTGTCTCTAAAGCTTCTCTATTAGTAGGGAAAAGCTTATAATCCCTTCCCATGCCTGTGAGGGTTCTCCACACCCTCAGGCCTGGGGTGTTAACATGAAATATAAGTTCTTCTGCGTGAAAATCCAACGCTGATGTTTATGCATGCTACCTCTGGGTCCCTCCAGTAGGTCCCTCTGGTATCTTCTTCTGCGTTTCTGCACATCTGCCATGTCAGTGTTCTGTGGAACTCCCGCCTTGTTCCTTACAGATTCATATGATCATCTGTTGTCACGCAAACATCACGGTTATCTTGTTGGATTGCCTTCTTGCATCCCTCAATCCACGGAAATAGATTCTCTATACATATCCCAAGTGGGTTCACCCTCTTGTAGAGCGAAGAATCTTTTTCTTTTATATTCCCCATGTGCAATTATGGGGCTGGGTGGTAGACATGTATCTTCAACTTGTTATCTTGTATGTAGCATCTCCATATATGTCTACATACCTATATCATTACTCTGGTGGTGCAAAACCATGCCCCACAAATGTATATATATTTCGGTATATCATATATATATATATATATATATTGATACATTTCTCCACCCATATCCTAATATACACATATAGACATATATATGTGTCTGTTGAGGGGCTTCTTAAGGGTTGATATGTCTTACACACTATCACCCTTACTGTCTATACTAAATGTTTTACCTTCTAGAGGTTTTAGACAGTCTATCGCCCTACTTCGCATATCATTTTATGATGCAGAAACTGTCATGCACCTATAACTACTGTGGTGCTAACATCTTCCATTTTTTCTTTAAGTCCTTGAAGCACCAAGCTTCAATATTTTTCCTACCTCTCGCCAGCTAGGAAAAATAGTGTACATCTTTATCTTTGAGTACAGTTCTCCTTGGGAATAGGGGTTTTTCCAGTCCCACTCTTCCCGCCAGGACTGGGCTAGTTCTCCAACTCCGTCAGTCTTCTTCCTTTAGTCCTCAATGTTAATGACTTTATGCCTAAAGGAGTTTTCAGCTTTTTCCCATAAAGCTTCCATTGAAGACCCGACATCTAATCCTACCCAGTTGACACCTGGATCGTCTGCTACCTCCAGGTCTGGACCTTCATCCTCACTGCTGGGAGGTCACCTTGAAGATTCCGCCACTGCTTATCCAGTAGACTCCATCATGCTCTCTACTTCCTACAATACAGTAGGTAAGCTGCATATTTTAAGTGTACATTGAAGGTGTTTTAATGCTACTCATCATATATACCAAGGACTCCTGTAGTCTGTAGGGCCCTGTAGTCCTTGGCTATGCTGTTTCTTTCCTCACAGCTCCTTTATTGTCAACTCCTACCCTCCATCCCACTTTGGATGCCGGGGATTCCTGGAGACAAAATGCACCCCTGGTCCAGGCTCCTGCATTTTTATGGGATCTCCCCCTGGCATCTCCAGCTCGGGAGTCCCCATATGTGAAGACTCATTCCTGCTTGTTCCTGGAGATAGCACAGTTACTTACCTGTAACAGGTGATCTCTGGGAACAGCAGGAATTAGTCTTCACAACCCTCCCACCTTCCCTAGGAGTTGCATCTCTTATCTTCTTCTTCCTTTCCTCTCCTCGCCTTTGTCTCAGCTTTGAAACTCAACTGAAGAGAGGCTCTGGAGAAGGCGGGAAGTCAGCGCGCAGGCGCGAGGGATGCTGCCAAAAGCTTTCTGATTGGAAGCTGGGCAGCGTTCCCGTGCAGGCTCCGTCGGTACCGACGTACCCATATGTGAAGACTAATTCCTGCTGTTCCCAGAGATCACCTGTTACAGGTAAGTAACTGTGCTTTGTGTGCTTGTATGATTGCACAGAGGGGTTGAATAAAAATATTGAATAGGAGAGAGGATAGTGTGGATCATTGGGGTGCATCTTGGTATAGTTTAAATGGGGCAGAGGTGACGCCTGCTGTTCGTACCTGTTGTTGTCACTCAGGTAAGAGGTGAACCAAGTTATGATTGTGCTGCATAAATCTGTTTTGTAAGCAGTGCAATAATGCTTTGCGTGGTAAGGAGTCGAAGGCTGCAGTAATGTCCAGGAAGATGAGTATGAATCCTTTGTGGAGTTTGTGTGCCTCGAGTTAGCCTGTCCATGAGGGCTGTGAGCCCCCATTTTGACACAATGGTTGGCCATGTTGCCATGGTCTAGGGGTGCATGACTGTTGACATAGTCCTGGAGTTGTAATTGCACGGCTTTTTCGATGATCTTTGGAATGAAGGGCAGGCTGGAGATGGGGCGATAGAGCTTGGAATGGTTGGGTCCAGTTTGTTGTTTTTGAATGTGGGTCTAATAGATGAATGCTTGAGATTGGGTGGTAGGAAGCCTTGGATGACAGAGAGCTGGGTGATTTCAAGCAGTTTCGGTGCAGAGCGAGCTACTTTGATCCAACTTACTGAGCAGGTGTCCAAGGGGGAAGTCGTGGTGTTTGTTAGCGATGATCTCTATGTGTTCCAGGGTAATGTTGTGGAAGGTGCGCCATGTGTGGAAGGTAGGATTATGGCATGGTAGTGGTGTATCCATGGTCGGTTTGTTTGTCTTGATGCCTATTTTCTCTTTGAAGTGATTAGCTAAGAGTTGAGGGGGGGGTTAATGTTCTGGGTGGGACTCTGTAGGATTGTTTTAACTATGTTACATAGTTCTCTGGGATGATTCAAGGAGCTTCAGAAGAGCTTAGAGTGGTATTCTTTCTTGTTCTCTGGGAACAAGCAGGAAGTCAGTCCTCGCATATGGGTGACGTCGGCACCGATGGAGCCCTCGCGGAAGCATCCCCCCAGCTTTCAAAGAAAGCCTTTGGGAAATGCCACCATGCATGTGGGGTGCCATCTTGCTCAGTCTCCTTTTTTTCCGCAGAGCCCTTCAGATGTTTGTCTGGCTTGTCCCTGGAAAAAGTTGATTCCTTATCGGTCCTCCAGTTTAGTCCTCCACCTCTGGGTTGTGCACCTCCTCCTGCAGCTTGGAGACTGGGCATGTCACAAAAAAGTGGCATCACTGGATGTAGCCTACTGCTCTCTCCCATCATCCCCAGTGTGTCCAGTCTCCATGCAGCAGGAGGACGTAGTGAGCCTAAGTGCTGGGCTCCCTTGAGAGCAGATAAGGAGCAGTTAGATTAGGTCCCTTTATTTTTTGGGGTTGTAGTGGCCCTAGTTGGTATTTTGTAATTTGTCCCTTTTTTTGGGGGGCCTGTATCTTTAAAAAAAAAAAAAAAAAAAAAGCTATGGAAGTGTGCTGCCTTTTGTGCCTGGTCCTGCTTCCCTCTGTGCCTTGATTTTCTCCTCTTCAGTTCTCTGCTGGCAACGATCTCTCCCCCCTGATCAGTACGGGGGAGAGCTCAGCAGTAGGAAGAGACAGCTGGCGTTCCGGCAGCACGGAGCTGCCGCGATGCTGCTGCCGTGCTTGAGTTAATTACCGGAAGTCTGCCTGTCAGCTTCCCGCTTGCAAGCAGAGCGGAGCCGCGGTGCTGGGAGCTATCATTTCGGATCGCCCTGTGAGTAGGGGAGAAATGGCTGTTTTTTGATGAAGGGGAGACGGTCGCAGCGCGCCGTGCAGGCCTCGAAGGGTTTTGGCGCCTTTTTTCTGCTTCTCTCAGGCAGCGGCGGCCATTTTCTCAGCATGCATTTTTCATGTAGGCAGCTGCATGTCGCGGTACTCCATTTCCTTCAGGTACAGGCACTTCCATTTTTGGGGAGTTTATTTCTTTCCTTGTTTTTACTTTATTTTCTGGTTTAATTGCCTTTCTGTTTCTTTGGGGACTGTATAGCAGGTCCTCGTGTGGTGAATTGTTACTCATACGGTGCAATTTCGCTTCCTGGCTCAGGGGGCAGAACCTCCTCATTTCTGCTACTGTTCATGCCTTTTGCTGGCTGCTTTGGCTGTTTAAAAAAAAAAAGAAATTAGAAATGGATAGTTAGAGCATAGTTTGAATTTAAAAAAAAAAAAAAAGAAACAAAGGAATTTACGGAGGCAATGGCCTCATGCCCGCAGTGTGTGGTGTGTGGTACCCGTAGAGGGGCTATCGCCGACTCTGGCATTTACCGGGGCTGTACGCAGGTATCTACCAGCGTGGAGCAGCAAATGGAGGTTAAGGTAGGTCAGGATAGTCAAGGGTCCTCGACTGGTTTGGATATGGGGGAGCTGCAGTCTCCTACGCCAGTGGCCGGGTTTGAGACAACAACCGGTCCGACGGGCCGCGGCCCGGGGACTTTTGTCCTGACTTTGTGTTAATTATGCATCAGGCGTTCTGTTTGCGACAGCAAGGAAAGGTGCTGGAGGCCCTGTCACTATCTGTGGTGCCGCAACAGCCAGGTCTGGCTGAGTCGAGTGCCAGTTCTTTGCGGCCGCCAAAACGAGCAAGGACTCGGGAGCCCTCAATTTATGAGTTGGAGGGGCATGAGTCTGAGGAGAACGAGGTCGACCTGGAAGGTGGAGATGAAGAGTTGGAGGAAGGAGAGATTCCGGAGCCAGAGGATCAGGCGAAAATTATTTGGGTGTTCCGAAGGGAGGAATTGACAGCTCTTATCACCGAGTCCCTTCAGATGCTTAAGCTCGTGACGGAACAGCCTGTGGAGGATGACAGTGGTGAAGACCCGATTATTCAGGCAGTGAGACAAACGCAAGTGGTGTTTCCCGTTCACAAGGTAGTTGACAGAATGATACAGGATGAGTGGGATCAGCTGGAGGCAGTGCTCAGGGGTGTTCACATTATGAATAGACTGTATCCATTGGCGGATAAAGATAAGGAGAGGTTTCGGTCCCCATGAATTGATGCAGCGGTGTCAGCAGTGACCAAAAAGACCACTATTCCAGTAGAAGGCAGCTCGGCCTTGAAGGATGCGCAGGATAGAAAGTTAGATGGTTTGCTGAAACAATCCTTTGAAGCCAACGCGGTGTCATTACAAGCCTCCATTTGTGGGGCGTGGGTAGCAAGAGCTTGTCTTCGATGGTCGCAGCGTTTAAGGCTGTCTACTCAGTTGGAGCAAGAAGGTCTGAGAGAGCTGGACCGCTTGGAGTCGGGGTCGGCTTATCTGTCAGATGTCCATTATGACTTAATTAGAGCCCTGGCTAATAGTATGGCGTCGCTTGTGGCCGCTCGCAGGTCCCTGTGGTTGCAGAATTGGGCGGCGGACGGTTCTTCCAAGGCGCTTCTCGGTAAGCTCCCTTTCAAAGGAAAGTTGTTGTTCGGAGAGGATCTCGATAAGTTGGTAAAAGATTTAGGGGAGTCTAAAGGTGGCCGGTTGCCGGAGGATAAGCCCAAACAGGGGAAGTCTGCCTCGACCTTTCAGGGTTCCTTTAGAGATTTCCGGAGGTTTCGGGCGTCTCGCTTGGGCGGATTCCAAAGAGGAAGATTTGCTCCTCGGACCCAGGGGTTTAGAGGGTTTCAGGGATCAGGTAGAGGTTTTGTGGCGGCAGCCTCCACGGCCAATCAAAAGCCGTAATGAAGTGAGGGGGACCCCGGCAGGAAGTTTGCCGATAGGCGGGCGACTTCGGAACTTTCTTCCTGCCTGGGTCCAAATAACGACCGACCAGTGGGTATTAGAAATCATCCGGGAGGGCTATGCGCTAGAGTTCACGCGGCCCGTACTGGATTCATTTGTACAGTCGCCCTGCAGGGGGCAGCAGAAAGCTCAGGCAGTCCGTTGCATGCTGAATCGGCTGTTGCGCTTGGGTGAGGTCATCCTGGTGCCCAAGGAAGATTACGGCAGGGGTCGATACTCAATTTATTTCGTGGTGCCAAAGAAGAACGGGTCATTTCATCCGATTTTAGATCTAAAAGGGGTGAACCGCTGTCTTTGGGTACCGCATTTCAGAATGGAAACTTTGCGGTCTGTCATTGTGGCGGTACGCCAAGGAGAGTACTTGACATTCCTCAATCTCACGGAGGCGTATTTACACATTCCGATCAGAGCGGAGCATCAAAAGTTTCTCTGGTTTGCTCTGCCATGGGGCCATTATCAGTTTCAGGCATTGCCTTTCGGTATCGCAACGGCGCCGCAAACGTTCACCAAGATCATGGTGGTGGTAGCAGCGGCATTGCGAAAGGAAGGTGTCTTGGTTCATCCCTATCTCGACAATTGGTTAATTCGTGCAAAGTCCAGAGCCGAGAGTGTACAAGTGACAGACAAAGTGGTGAAGTTCTTGGAGAAGCTCAGCTGGGTAGTCAATACGAGCAAAAGTCATCGTACTCCGTCCCAGAGCTTAGCGTACCTTGGGGTACAATTCGGCACTCAGAGGGGAATGGTGTTTCTAGCCGATCGGCGGGTCCAAGCCCTATAGCAAGTGGTTTACCAGTTCAGGACTACTTCGGTTCCTTCGGCCTGGAATTATCTCCAGGTGTTAGGTATGATGGCGGCATCCTTGGAGGTGGTGCCTTGGGCCAGAGCTCATATGAGGCCGTTGTAGCAATCGTTGCTTCACCGCTGGTCTCATCAAGCTGACCCGCTGAGCAGACGTCTGCCCTGCCTGCTTGGGGTTCGACGAGCGTTGAAGTGGTGGCTACTTCCGGAGTCGTTGAAGACCAGGATGCCCCTGGAGCAGCCAGAGTGGATACCGTTGCTGACAGATGCGAGCCTCGCGGGATGGGGAGCACATTGCGGGGAGCTCTTCACTCAGGGTCTGTGGTCAACTTGGGAGAGCACATGTTCAATCAACAGATTGGAACTCAGAGTGGGTAGCATTAGCGTTGCAAGCATTCGAGGGCACGGTGCTGGGTTGGGCGGTAAGGGTTCTATCGGACTACTCCGCAATGGTGGCCTACATCAATCGACAAGGTGGTACGCAATGTACGGCCATGGAAGAAGAGGCAGAGGCACTCTTTGCGTGGGTCAAGCTTCGACTCCTAGTGATTTCGGCAGCACACATTGCCAGGAAGGACAATGTGATGGTGGATTTTCTCAGCAGAGTCCAGGTGGATGCCGGCGAATGGGAATTGCATCCAGAGGTCTTTGCGCAAGTGGTGCACAGGTGGGGGCCGCCGATCATGGATCTCATGGCGACCTTCCCCTCGGCAAAGGCCAGTCGTTTCTTCAGAAAACGTCGAGAAAGGATGTCGGAAGGGATCGATGCCCTGCTGCAACGCTGGCAGGTGTCGGATCTCCTCTATGTATTCCTTCCGTGGGTCCTCATAGGTCGGGTGGTACAGCGGATCGAGGCCCACCCGGGAAGAGTGTTGTTGGTGGCTCCGGACTGGCCACGGCGGCCATGGTATGCTGACCTCATGAGCCTTCTAGACGGGGATCTGTGGAGATTGCCGATGTCGGACAGTCTGCTACTTCAGGGGCCGCTGCATATGCCTCAAGTGGATTGGTTCTCGCTTACGGTCTGGCCATTGAAAGGGTGCGTTTAAAGAAAAGAGGTTATTCAGGGGCAGTCATTGCGACGTTACTTAAGGCTCGGAAGTCATCTACATCTCTGACATATGTTCGCTTTTGCTGCATATTTGAGGACTGGTGTTCCAGGAAGTAAGTGCGCGCAGCGACCGCGTCCGTTGCAGTGATTTTGAGCTTCCTGCAGGACAGTTTCGAAAAGGGCCTGGCGGCTAGCTCCTTGAGGGTTCAGTTAGCCGCGCTGGCTTGTTATAGAGGCAAGGTGCAGGGAATAGCCTTAGGGGCACATGCTGATGTGTTGTGTTTCCTTAGGGCAGCTTTGAGGTTACGTCCTCGTAGGATTGTGGTCCCTCCGTGGGATCTCAACTTGGTCTTGGCAGCTCTGGCTAGGGCACCTTTTGAGCCCTTACAACAAGCGTCCGTTAAGGATTTGACCTTGAAGACAGTGTTTTTGGTGGCCATTTGCTCAGCGAGGTGAATTTCTGAGTTACAGGCGTTGTCGTGTAGCGAACCGTTTCTGTCGTTTTCTAAGGAAAAGGTGGTGCTCCGCCCGGTTCCCTCCTTTTTGCCCAAAGTAGTTTCGCTGTTTCATATAAACCAGTCAGTTTCCCTTCTGGTGCTGGGTTTGTTAGAGGACGTTGCGACGGACCGTGGATTGCGTCGTTTGGATTTGAAGCGAGTGTTGCGTCGCTATTTGAAGGTCTCAGAAGCGTTTTGCAAATCCGACCGCTTGTTTGTTTTGTTCGGTGGAGTCCGTAAGGGGGAGGCGGCGGCGAAAGCCTCCATTTCTCGATGGATTAGAGAGGCGATTGCTTCGGCTTATCTGTGTCGGAGCGACAGGTGCCAGTTGGGATGTGAGCTCATTCTACCAGAGCGCAAGTGGCCTCATGGGCGGAACACAGTTTGGTGTCGCCTGTGGAAATTTGTAGGGCGGCTACTTGGGCGTCTCTTCACACTTTCAGTAAACACTACTGCCTAGATGTTTTGGCAGCAAAGGATGCTGTATTTGGAGTGGCGGTGTTGCAGGCCGACTGGAAGGGTCCCTCCCGATGAGTACTGCTCTGTTACATCCCAGAGGTGGAGGACTAAACCGGAGGACCGATAAGGAAATGGTAATTACACTTACCTGGTAATTGTTCTTCCTTGAGGGATGAGTTTAGTCCTCATTCCCACCCGGGGTAGTTAAGCAGTGGAGGTTCAGCCGGCCGAAGGATGTGATTACCGGTAGGTAAATAGTTTTTGCCTAAAATTCTTTGTTTCTTCTGGTTCTTTCTGATCTGTCTTTTAGCGCAGGCGGAAGGCGAGGGCACAAGAAGGAAAGCCTACCTTCCGAGTCGAGAATGTTTGTTGTATAAAGTGGTTGCTATACGTTCACTGGGAATGTTGTTTTATTAGCTGCTTATCTGTTGCTCCTTTAAGTGTGCTTTGTCAATAGTTCACTGGGGATGATGGGAGAGAGCAGCAGGCTACATCCAGTGATGTCACTCTTTTGTGACATGCCCAGTCTCCAAGCTGCAGGAGGAGGTGCACAACCCAGAGGTGGAGGACTAAGCTGTCGTCCCTCAAGGAAGAACAATTACCAGGTAAGTGTAATTTCCATTTTTTTTCTCCGAGTTTCATACTCATCTCTGGTATCGCACCGGTATCGCACCAGTACTCTTCCTGCGGGCCAACCTCGTTGCCTCAGTGTCGAGTTCAGTCTATTTTTGTAGCTTTCGTTCTTTTCTATCTCCAGGAACAAGCAGGAATGAGTCCTCACATATGGGTACGTCGGAACCGACGGAGCCTGCGCGGGAAAGCTCCCCAGCTTCCCAGAAAGGAAGCTTTTGGGGCCTCCCACAGCGCATGCGCGCTGCCTTCCCGACCAACTCTCTTCAGTTCTTCTTTTTCCGCGGAGCCAGCAGGTCGTGTTCCTGTCACCGCTGAAGAAATTGTTATTTTAATTTGTTTCTTTGACCGCGTGTCTGCCTTCCCCGATTCCAGACCGGTACCGCCGGTCCTTTTTTCGTTTATTTAAAAAAAAATATATATATATAATTACTTTTTCTACACTCCGTGTATTTTTTCTGTGAGGCCTCTAGGCCTTCTCAGGTCTCCCTCATGGAAAAACCAGCTTCTGGTTTTAAAAAAATGCACTAAGTGTACCGGTACTATTTCAGTTACAGACACCCATGAGTGGTGTCTTAAATGTTTGGGGCCTGACCATTCCATTCCGGATTGTCCATCCTGCTCTCTGATGTCCAAAAGGGGCTTACAGAACAGAGCAGCTAAATTTCATATGCTGTTTTCTACCGATACTCCAGCATCAACATCCTCCAGGTCTTCTTCTCCTGATGGATCTCAGGTAACCAAACATTCTTCGGGCAAGTCCTCAAAAGGCAAATCTCCCTCTAAGCAGCGAGAGAGACCCTTGCAATTGACCCTGAGGACTCTGCCCCAGCCAAACAACCCCGGCGGGAAGCTCCGGCTCCCAAAGCTCCTCCTATGGGGTTACAGGTAGACATCGATGGCACGGCCTCGACCGATCTCCTGTTAGACTGCGCTGGGGTACCGGCTAACACCGGTACCGACTTCCAGGCAGTTGTGGCAGCTATGGGTACTACGGTACAATCCATGCAGCAGGCCTTACTGACTTTCATTAATGCTGCACCGCCATCGGTACCACGACAATCGGTTCCGACTCCGATTCCGGTACCGCAACCGATACCGGTACCCAGAGCATCTATTTCCAGTAGCATGCCGGTTCCGGTCTCTGGTTCCGGAGCTTTCTTCGATACCGCTCCGATACCCGGTACGCCCGATGTCGGTACCGATCGGTACGCGTATCGATCTCTGGAAGCAAATAGACGATACTTTGAATCCTCTGAAGATTCTGATACATCAGATGATTCTGCTGACGTCTCTTTTACTCTTCCTGAGGAGCCCTCTTCTCCAAAAAGGAGAATGTCTCTTCCAGAGGATTTGTCCTTTCATTATTGAAGTAGCTAAAGGACTCTCCATATCTGTATCCTCTGAAAAGGAACCTAGAGCAAAAAAATTAGATATTTTAGGATACTCTTAAGGTTCCCAAAGAGGCGGCCACCTTACCCATACATGAAATTCTTCAAGAACACATGATGGATTTGTGGGAGGCTCCTCTCACCCTATCTCCACATTCTCGACGTTTGGACACCATGTATCGGGTTCCTCCTTCTCCTGGTTTTCAAAAAACTCAGCTTCCTCACCACTCTATTGTGGTGAAGTCTGCTATGAAAAAGATAAAGAGTACCAAAAGACACTCTTCTACCCCTCCAGGAAGAGAATGTAGGACTCTGGATGCTTTTGGGAGAAAAATCTTCCAAGCTAGCATGCTTATTGCCAGAATCAATTCATACAGCCTCTATATGGGCATGTTTTTGAAAGAGATTGCATTAAAGATACGTCAGTTTCTCCCCTTTATCCCAGAGGATAAACAAGAGGAATTCCTTCTTTTGCTAAAGCACACTCAAGATGTTTCAAAGTTCTCCAACAGAGCAGCCTTTGACTCTTTTGAGGGGGCAAGCAGAGCCTCTGGCATAGCCATAGCTGCTCGCAGACTGGCTTGGCTCCAGGCCTCTGATTTGGAACCCTGGGTACAAGAAGGCTTGGGCAATCTGCCCTGTACAGGTGAAAATCTGTTTGGCAAAGAGTGGCAAATCAAAGCCACTCAAATGGATGCAGAGAATGCTGCTTTAGATAGACTTTCTAAGTCTACCTCTACCCCTGCCAAGAAAAAACCTTTTAAGAAAACTTTCTATAAAAAGACCAGATTTTCCACAAATACTGGCCAGCAATCTTCCCAAGTTCGCTTTGCTCCTAAGCGTCAGCAAACTAAACAGGCCAGAACAAAGGCTACAGGGACTGCTACAATCCAGCAGTCCCAACCTCCTCAGGGTTTTTGACTTGATTCTAGAGAACTTAACCTTTCTGGCTCTGCAACAGCCAGAACCTCTCACCATTCCAGGAAGGTTGGCTCATTTTGCTCCCAGATGGGAACAAATCACATCAGAACCGTGGACCCTCTCTATTATCAGAGAGGGCTACAAACTACATTTCTCCAGCCTTCCTCCCAATACCATGGTGAGACAATTCAATTCTCCCCCATCTCTCCTGTACCTGTTGGGCCAAGAGGTGGCCACTCTTCTCACCCAAAAGGCAATAGAAGAGGTTTCTCTTCCTCAACAAGGGTTAGGTTTCTACTCCCCTTATTTTCTCATTCCCAAGAAGACAGGGGGGTACAGACCCATTCTGGATCTCAGAGAAGTGAACAAATTCCTATACAAAGAGAAATTCAAAATGCTTTCTCTAGGTACTCTCCTTCCATACCTACAGAGTCAGGACTGGCTTTGTTCTCTAGATCTCAAGGATGCGTACACACATATACTCATCCATCCATCCCACAGAAAATTCCTACGGTTTCTGTTCCAGGGAAAACATTTCCAATACAGAGTACTCCCCTTCGGTCTAGCCTCTGCTCCAAGGGTATTTACCAAATGCATGGCAATAGTAGCTGCATTTCTACGCACTCTGGGGATCTTTGTCTTCCCGTACCTGGACGACTGGCTCATCCGAGCTCCATCTCAGTCCGAGGCTCAGACTTCCCTGGACCACACCAGACGCATACTGCAGTATCTGGGACTTGTCATCAATCTGCCAAAGTCTCAACTCACCCCTACTCAATCCCTAGAATTCATAGGGGCCTGGCTAGATACTACCACTGCAAGGGACTATCTTCCTCAGACCCGTTGCCACCGTCTAGTGCACTTGGCCTCTGAAATTCAGTCCAGAAGCCACTTGACTGCCAGAGAGATGCTACAACTGCTAAGCCACATGGCATCCACAGTTCATGTGGTGCCCTATGCTCGCCTACATATGAGAGCAGCTCAATGGACCTTGTCCACCCAGTGGACCCAAGCATCAGGAGCTCTCTCCGACCAAATAGCAACCTCAAAACGTCTGTTTTGGTCTCTCCAATGGTGGATATCCACTCAAAATCTGTTGTTGGGGGCCCCCTTCCAACCTTTGTTACCCCAAGCAACTCTCACTACAGATGCCTCCCAAACAGGTTGGGGAGCTCATCTCCAAGATCTCTCCACTCAGGGCATTTGGTCTCCACAGGAGACCACCCTTCATATCAACCTTTTGGAGCTGCGAGCAATTTTCCTTGCTCTCAAGGTCTTTCATACCCTCCTCATCAACATGACAGTCCTTGTTCATACCGACAATCAAGTAGCCATGTTCTACATAAACAAACAAGGAGGGACTGGCTCTCTGTCGCTTTGCAACGAAGCTCTAAAACTGTGGGCCTTCGCCAGAGAGCATCGGATCCATCTCCTGGCAGTGTACCTCCCAGGAATCCAAAACTCTTGGGCAGACAGACTGTCGAGTTCTGCTTCCACACGAATGGTCCCTGCACATGGATCAGGTACTCAGAATCTTTCAGGAATGGGGGACCCCGGACGTAGACCTCTTTGCAAGTCCGTACAATGCCAAACTTCCCCGGTTCTGTTCCAGGATTCCATGTCAGGGAGCTCAGGCCAAGGATGCCTTCCTCCTTCATTGGGGTCAGGCCTTCCTATATGCCTTTCCACCCATTCCCTTGATTCCCAAGACTCTATTCAAACTTCAGAGGGATCAAGGATCCATGATCCTCATAGCTCCACGCTGGCCACGCCAAGTGTGGTACCCTCTACTTCTGCATCTCTCCCAGACACCCTCCCTGGATCTGGGAGCTGCTCCAGACCTTCTGTCTCAAGAGGAGGGGACTTTGTGGCACCCAAACCCCAAGTCCCTTCACCTCAGAGCTTGGTTACTGAAGGCCTAGACCTTCAAGACTTGAATCTTTCTCAACAGGTGAAGGATGTCCTCCATGCATCGAGGAAACCTTCCACCAGGCGTTCTTATGCTTTTAAATGGAAAAGATTTTCAATTTGGTGTGCTGACAAAGGTCTTAACCCTCTAGCACTACCTTTGAATTCTTTACTCGAATATCTACTGCATCTTTCCAATGCAGGACTTAAAACCAATTCTGTAAGGGTCCATTTGAGTGCTATTGCAGCATCTCTTCAGCCTATCAATGGACAATCTGTTTCCTCTCATCCTCTTATTGCAAGATTCATGAGAGGTCTAACTTTAATTAAACCTCCCATTCGGCCTCCTCCGGTGGCATGGGACTTAAACGTAGTTCTTGGTCAGCTTATGAAGCCACCCTTTGAACCCTTAGCCACTACCTCCTTAAAATTCCTTTCCTGGAAAGTCATTTTCCTTATTGCAATCACTTCTGCTCGCCGCATCAGTGAACTGCAGGCTTTAGTGGCTAATCCACCTTATACAAGGTTCCATCATGATAAGGTAGTCCTTAGGACAAATCCCCACTTTATGCCTAAAGTGGTCTCACCTTTTCATCTCAATCAAGAGGTATATCTACCTGTCTTTTTTCCAGCTCCTCATGCATCAAATGCAGAGAGGAACCTTCATACTCTAGACTGTAAAAGAGCTCTTGCCTTTTACCTCCACAGGACACAGCCACATCGAAAGTCTTCTCAACTTTTTGTTGCTTTTGATCCTTCTCATTTAGGACTTCCAGTCTCGAAAAGAACACTGTCCAATTGGATTGCTCAGTGTATTTCTTTTGCTTATCAGAGTAAGAACCTTTCTCTGGAAGGCCATGTCACAGCTCACAATGTGAGAGCCATGGCCACATCTATGGCTCATCTTCATTCTGTATCCATTGACCAGATCTGTCGAGCAGCCACCTGGGCCTCGGTTCATACCTTCACTGCTTGGACAAGGACTCCCGCCGGGATGCCTTGTTTGGTCAGGCTGTCCTCAGACACCTGTTCCATTCTTAAACAACTCCTGCCCTCCGTCCCTTAATAGATGCCTGAGATCCATAGGAAGACGAGGAACCTTTCAGGGTCTCAAACCCTTGGGGATCTCCCAGGCATCTTAGCTGGGGAGTCCCCATATGTGAGGACTCATTCCTGCTTGTTCCTGGAGATAGCACAGTTACTTACCTGTAACAGGTAATCTCTGGGAACAGCAGGAATTAGTCCTCACAACCCACCCACCTCCCCTAGGAGTTGTATCTCTCTCTTTCCTTTCCTCTCTCTATTGTCTCAGCTTTAAACTTGAACTGAAGAGAGTTGGTCAGGAAGGCGGGAAGGCAGCGCGCATGCGCTGTGGGAGGCCCCAAAAGCTTCCTTTCTGGGAAGCTGGGGAGCTTTCCCGCGCAGACTCCGTCGGTTCCGACGTACCCATATGTGAGGACTAATTCCTGCTGTTCCCAGAGATCACCTGTTACAGGTAAGTAACTGTGCTTTTCCTGGCGTCTTCATGCCTTTTTTCTCCACTGGAAGCCCAGAGAGTCTTCGACCTCGCAGGGGTACTTTTTTCCCCCTTGGCTGCCAGTGGCTTTAAGAAGTGTGATCGGTGCTTCAAAATCATGTCTTTGACCGACACATACGACTGCTGTCTCCGCAGCCTGCAGTCTCTGCAAGAGGATGTTGAGTAAGGCCCTCTAGAGCCGCCAGCACCAGCACGATAAGTTTTTCCCTGAGTCCCCAGTGCCTCCGAAGGCCAGGGCCTCATCTGAGGTTGCGACATCTCGGGCGGAGCCTTCTGAACCCGAGCTTCGTCATGGGTCCTCAGAAAGGGGGTCTCCCTTGAGGGAACACAGGAAGAAGAAGAAACCCTCGAAGGCGGCGTCCTTGAATGGTTCAGACCGTCCGGGTGCTCCCCAGGCCCAGTCCCGCAGTCCGAGACTCTCGTCTGAGGCATCGGAGAAGGAGCAGCTTCCAAAGGTCTCTCGGAAAGATCCGACCAGGGACCGGCCTCGGTCCCCGGACACTATCCTCATTGAGGATTCCCCTTTGGGGGGAACTAGCATGGGCCCAAGTCCCTCAGTGCCTGTGTCGAAGGCTGTGGAGCCTTCTAGTCTGGAGTCCAGAATGGCGGCCCTCGAGCACAGTTTGTCTGCCTTCATGGACCAGTAGCAGTTGCTGTTGTCCAGTACGACCAGTTCATCACCCTGACCACCAGGCAGGCCTTCAACATCCAAGATGTCCCAGGAGGCTGAGCTAGTCCTCGAGGTCCTTAGGCCTCGAGTCGATCCTTGACTGAGGTCGCGATTCGAGTTCCGGTTCTATGGGACTGCGGTCATCACTGGCAAGTTTACCGGGCATCGGCTGCAGGGCATCGGGGGCCTCGAGGCCTGTGGAGCAACCCTCCTATGAGTCCTCGATGGACTACTCCGAGTGGGAGATGGAGGGCTAGGAGTCCCCCAATACTCATCACCATTGCGACATCCCATCTGATTCTCCTGTCTCTGAGCCTTGACGGCGGTCCCCGCTCAGGGATATGGACTTCCTTGATTTTGTCAGGGACATGTCTAAGGCCCTAGCATTCCCGACCAAGTCGGAGGAGGACCCTCGGGCGGATGAGTTGGAAATCCTCCAGTATGAGGCCCCTCCACTGGAATCGCTCACTGTGCCCATCCCTCCCATTCTGGAACGGCTGATGCTCCGAATGTGAGAGACACTGGCTTCGGTGCCGATGGTGAGCAAATGGCTCGACTCGATGTATCGAGTCCTCCGGAGCCCGTGCTTCCAAAAGTCACAACTGTCACATAAGTCCATGGTGGTGGAGTCGGCTATGCATCGGCAGAAAAGCCAGAAGACACACTCCTCGGTGCCCTCTGGCAGGGAGGTCCACACCCTGGATGCCTTAGGCAGAAAGTGCTACCAGGACTCAATGCTCATCGGCTCATGCGCATGTACCTGTGAGACCTGGCGAAGGAACTCACTGGGCTCTCAGCTGGTCTCTCCAAGGAACCTTTACAGCGGTTCAAAAACCTGGCCAAAGCAGTCTGTGAATGCTCAAAATTCATGTCTCATGCGGCCTATGAAGGTTTGAGTCGGTGGCTCGAGTAGTGGCAGCTGGCATTGGTGCACGCCACCAAGCTTGGCTACAGTCGTCCAACCTCGAGCAGTGGGTTCAGGACAAATTGGTCGATGTCCCCTGCCAAGGAGAGAATCACTTTGACAAACCCATGACCGATAAGGCTGCTGAGCTGGAGACCAAGTTCATGACGAGGACCAGGCTCTCTAACACGACCGCTGCCCCTCCCCGACCGAAGGGCTCGGGTAAAAAAAAAACCTTCTTCCTGAGGAAGGGAGCTGCTTACAGAAACTACCCACCTTATCAGGCCTCCCCAGCTCCCCAACAGAGTCAGCAGGCTAAGGGACATGAACAAAAAAGCCAGGGAGGAGAAATTGAAGTGTTGAGAGGGGAACTAAAGAGATGGTTTAACACCATCAGGCAAGATCTAGCACATTTTAAAACCGAAGTACAAACCTGGATGGAAGATCTGAGATTGGATGTGAGAGAAGTTGGACAATGCCTGCAGGAGGTAGAGAATAGGATGGAGGTTCAAGAAAACACAGTACAGAAAATGCAAGACAAAATGGACGCTATGGAGATGGAACATGAGGACCTGTGGTCCAAAGTGGAGGACTTAGAGAATAAGTCCAGGAGAGGGGTACCTGAAAATACTGAAAAATCTGATTGTGCAAATCTGGTGGAAAAAATCTGTAAACAGATAATGGAAGAAGCTGGCTTAAATGGAATAGACTTCTGCTGGAGAATAGATCGAGGCCATAGAGCGTTGGGGCCTAAAAGAGATGGATACGCCAGGGACATAGTGGCCTGCTTACATGAATATACCACGAAAAGCGCAGTGGTGGAGGCGGCATGGAAAATAAATAACTTCCAGTGGGAAAATCATCGAAATGAGATATATGCAGATTTGTTGGCCATCACAATGAGGAAGAGGAGAGAATTTGCATTAATAACAAAGAGACTGAGGGAAAATTCTATCAAGTACAAGTGGCTTTTCCCGTTCGGATTACAATTTTGTATTGAGGGAGTAACTTCATATGTTAAGACAACAGAGGAGGTGGTGAAGGCGATAAAGGAACCGGGATGGACTGAGATACTGGAAATTCATCGCCCAACACAAAGCAAAGTGGCAAGGCGATAGACCGGGGAAAGTGGATGGCGACAGGCGCAACAAGGGGACAGACGACTACGTAGACAAAAACAAAGAACTGTGTATGACCCAGAGGGCAAAGGATGAAAAGATAGACATTATGTGGTTATAACTAAAAAGATGTAGATCATTACATATGGATAGTGTGGGTGGAGTGTAATTGTAATATAAGGGGAAGATGCAAGCATGTTAAAAATTGACTGGGAAAAGTTTGAGGGAGGGCATAAAGCTGCCATGGGTGTTGGTGAATCATGCCTCGAGGAAATAGAGAGGATGGTGTTTTGGATGGAAGAGGGTGGGGGTGGGGGTGGGGGGTGAGGGTGACTGAGGGGGGGGGGGGAGGTAGATATGGATTCCTGTCTACAAATAAGTGAATTAGTGGAAAATTTGAAAGTTGGATAATGCATAAGATTCGGTTATTGACAATGAATGTACGTGGCCTGAACTCGCCAATAAAAGGACAAAGAATGTATAAAGAGATAAATAGACTCAAGGGAGACATTATATTTGTACAGGAAACACATTTGAAAAAAATGTGACAAATGAAGAGTGGCACATAAAAGGTTTCAAGGGCAATGGTTTGTATCAAATCTGATTGAGTTGAAGAAAGGGGGTGTGGGAATCCTGATAAATGGGCAAATCGCTTACTCAGAGTGTGTCGTGCAGCAAGATAAAGGGGGAAGATCTATTTTTGTTAAGATAAAAATACAGGAACAGAAGTTCACATTAGTAAATATATATGGACCAAATGTAGCACAAGGGGACTTTTATGAGAAGTTAACTAGGTTGGTGGCGCAATTTGCTGAAGGACAAATAATTATGGTAGGAGATTTTAATTTGTCAATCAATCCTCTAATAGATAATTCTAAGGGAAATTTATTGGGGTGCGCTAAAAGTAGGAGAACCCTGAAATCAATGGGCCAGAACTTAGGAATAGTAGATACATGGAGGGAACTGAAAGGGCAGGAAAAAGACTTCACGTTCTTTTTACCAGTACATAAATCCTTTTCGAGAATAGATATGATTTGGGTGACTAAATCCTTGATAGCAGGGATAGAAAGGTGTGAGATTGGGGAAAGGACATGGTCTGATCATGTGCCAATGTGGATTGAAATCACTATAGGAAATAAAGGGCGGAAAAGAAATGGAGGGGCACTAAATGAGTCCCTATTGGAGAACCCTGAAATTATCCAACAAATATGGGAAAAAATAAAACTCTATTTAGAGATTAACGATAAGGAAGGTTGTAAAATTGGAATATTATGGGAATGCTTGAAAGCGGTAGTATGAGGGGATTTTATATCTATAGGTTCATATATGAAAAAGATTAAGGAGAGACAAAAAGAATCTTTACGGAAAAAATAAGGGATATGGAGGTTTTACAAATGCAAGGGAAACTAGAGAACATAACAGCACAAGAATTAGCTAATGTGCGACGTGAACTAGGAGAATTAGAATTAGCAGAGATTAAACATGCTCAAGACAGGTTAAGACAGCAATTTTTTGTAATGGGTAATAAGCCTTGTCGAATGCTAGCACATACATTAAAACAACACCAATTAAGAAATTATGTAACGAAAATAAGAGATGCTAAGGTGGAAGGAGGTGAGACAAGTTGAGCAAATACAAAAAAGATTTGTAGAATTCTATAAACAATTATATACCTCAGAGACTACAGACTCAGGGGAAAAGATGGATAAATACTTGCAAATGAACCTACCTAGACTAACAATAGAGGAAACAGAACAGATTGCTAGACCCATAAGAGAACAGTAAGTTTTAGAGGTAATAAAGTCCCTACCATCTCATAAAGCACCGGGGATGGACGGTTTTTCGAATAAGTTTTATAAAACGTTTAGTGATATTGTGTGTGAACCTCTGACATGATTCTTTAATTCATTTAAAGAAGGAGGGAAAATCCCAGAATCTATGCAGACGGCGGGTGTTACAATTTTGCCAAAAGAGGGGAAGGACCCTAGCTTATGTGGATCATATAGACCCATATCATTATTAGGGACGGATTTTAAAATATTTACCAAGGTGTTGGCAAACAGGATATTACCATATATACATGAAAACCAATCAGGGTTTGTCCTGGGGTGGCAAACAGCGGATAATATAAGGAAGGTTTTAAACGCAATGTGGAAGGGGAAAAGAGGGAAAGAACAAATGATCCTGTTGACAATTGACGTTGAAAAAGCATTCGATCGAGTATCATGGCCCTTTCTATTTAAAGTATTAGAACGGATGGGGATAGAGGGAAATTACTTGAATTGGATTAAAGCCATATATGAACAACCTATGGCAAGGATTCGTGTCAATGGTGAATACACGCAGTCATTTGAGCTGTTTAGAGGAACAAGGCAAGGGTGCCCTCTTTCACCGATTTTATTTGTGCTCTCTATGGAGCCATTAGCCCAAAGGGTAAGAGAGTGTATGGAGATACATGGGGTAAAATGGAAAAAGAGAGCAAAATCTCACTTTTTGCGGATGACCTGCTGTTTATATTGACTAGGCCGATGGAATCCTTGGCAGTGTTGTATAAAATACTATTGGAATTTGGGGAGTACTCAGGTTTTAAAATTAATGCTACAAAGTCTGAGATACTAAATATTTCATCAGGAATAGAAATGCAATTAAAGATAAAAGAGAAATTCCCTTTTAAGTGGGCTAAACAAAGTATTAAATATTTGGGAATAAATTTAACCTCTAATGAAACAGATATGTTTAGAGAAAATTATGGAAGGTTGAAAAAAATAATAAAGAGAGAATTAGAAGGGTGGGGAAGTAAAGCATTGTCATGGATGGGGAGAGTTTCAGCCATAAAAATGGTGGCATTACCAAAATGGATATATCTCTTTACTAATCTACCCATATGTGTATCTAAGAATTATATTGGGAAGCTACAAAGGATTATTATGAAATTTATAGGGGGGGGGGGGGAGAATAACAGGGTAGCATGGAAAATCCTTTCTAGGAGGAAAGAGCAAGGAGGAATGGCCATTCCGGACTTAATGAGATATTGGGAGGCAGCACAAATGTATGCCATTGTAGAGTGGGGGGCGGAAGAGCAAAAAGAGTGGGTCCAGATGGAATCAGATGATTTAGAAGAAGGGAAGATAAGAGATTATTTATGGCTACCTAGGAATGCAAAAAAAAGGGTACCAGGGTAGTAATCCATACGTACAGTGGACACTAAGTTTATGGAAAAAATGGAAATATCTTTGGCTGGTGAGAAATGGAATCTCTAGAATGATATCCATTAGGGGGAATCCAGACTTCATGCCAGCAATGGGGAAAAAATGACTTTGAAAAATGGGAAAATAAAGGTTTAGTGAGAATAGACCAACTTCTGGTGGGGAAGAAACTAAAAGAACTTGCCGAATTGGTAAAGCATTATAAACTAGATAATAAAGATATACAGTCAAACCTCGGTTTTCATTTGCCCCGGTTTTCATACGCTTCGGTTTTCAACGTCTTTTTTGACTGAGATTTTGTCCCGGTTTTCATGCATTGCTTCGGTTTTCAACGTCTTTTGACTGAGATTTTGTCCCAGTTCTCGTACATCGCCTCGGTTTTCGTAAAGTACAGTACTGGAAATACATACACCCTTGCGCTGCACACCAGTCTGTATACACTGCCAGAACGCCCGCCCGGTCCCGGCAGCACTGCCCCCCGGACTCACCGATCGCCAGCATGATGAGAAGCGAAAGCCAGCTGAGCACATAAATGAAACACATCCTCGAGCCTGGTCAGAGTCAGAGAGGCAAGGATTGCGCAGAGAGGAAGGCCCCGGTCTCGTCCACCGCCTGCCCGTTCTCTGGAGCACCCCCTCAGGCTCGGAGGTAGCAGGGAAGAAAAGCTGTCAACGTAAGCAGGAGATGTTGCATGAATGTGGGAGGCAGTTCTTTCTCTTGCAGGGTACGTCTGAAGCTATATCATTAAGCTTTTCTGCCATTCTGAAGCATTGAGCAGATAATGTAAAGGTATTTTAATGGACTGAATCCAATGTGATTCCGAAGAGAGCTGGGCACAGCAGCTTGTCAGGGGTGGCTAAGGCCAGATGTTAACATACTGTACTGTACAGTACTGTACTTAGCTTGCTTTCAGTGATGTTAAATGTTCATTTATCCATTTCATTAGTCATTTATATTTATTTCTCATTGTTTTCTGTATGTAAAAATATAGTTATTCTCTATAAAATGTATTTTTTGTGAATATTTTTGGGTGTCTGGAACGGATTAATTGGATTTACATTATTTCTTATAGGAAATATTGCTTCAGTTTTCATACGTTTCGGTTTTAGTCAGACTTTTTCGAACGGATTAATCATGAAAACCGAGGTTTGACTGTATATAGATATAAACAGATATGTCATTATATACAACACAGGATTCTGCCAGAACTTAAAGGGGAGCCCACTGTTGTAGAAAAAATGTTCTTGATGGGACAAAAAAAAGGGTATTGGCAAAATTCTACAATATGATGACCAAGGAAGTGAGAAGGGAAAGTTTCCAAAGGAACTGGGAGACAGACTTGGGAGTAAAGTGGGAGGATTCAACATGGGAGCAAATATATCTCAATAGATACAAAGGATTGCTGGCCACAGATTTAATTGAGAATAATTATAAAATAATGTATAGGTGGCATTTTACACCGGCAAGACTACATAGCATATATAAGCAAATGGAGGATAAATGTTGGAGAGAATGTGGAGAAAAGGGAACTTACATATCTGGTGGAATTGCAAAATAGTATATAGATTGTGGGTAGAAGTATTTCATTTACTGGGAAAGATTTTGGGGAAGGATATTATATCACAACCAGCTACGGCAATGTTGGGGATGAAACCCTTCAATGTGAATAATACAGAGGGCATTTTCCTAGACTTGGGATGTGTGGCCCTTAGGGTTCTAATTGCAAGGAAATGTAAACAGGTGGTAGAACCACAGATAGAAGAATACAAGGCATCGCTGGCACATATTTATCTAATGAGTAAACTAACAGCACTCAAAAGAGCTTGGCCAGAAAACATTTTGAGTGTTTGGGGAAAATATATAAAATGGGAAGCAACCAACTAGAAACAAGAGGGAGAGTGGATGGGAATTCAAGGGGGAGGGGGGAGAGAGGAGGGAACGGGAGTGAGTTGGGCAAGATAAAGAAGTAAGCATGATAAGTTGGAAAAAGATCTCTGGTGGGGTCTATTTTGTTACATGGAATGTATGGCAGAACACTGGAGTGGGAAATGTTATAAATGTTCAATGTAATTATGTTTGTTTATAAAATATAAATACTACTACTACTGAGTGTTTATATAGCGCTACCAGTCATACGCAGCGCTGTACAGACATGTAAGAGACATAGCCTCTCTATCCCAAGGAGATCAGCAGCCCACAGGGGGACGTCTGGTCCTCTATGCCCATAGGTGGGTGAACATCACCACTGATTCCTGGACACTAAGAGTAGTCAGGGAGGGTTACCTCCTCCACCTGACTCAGACACCTCCCCCTTATTTCCCGGAAGAGCCCCTCAAGTCTCTCCTCCATCAGAACCTTCTGAAGGAGTTGGCAGGTCTTAAGGATAAAGCGGTGGAACCGGTACTTCCTCATGCCAAAAAGGACAGGGGGGTCTAAGGCCCATCCTCTACCTGCGCAACCTCAACAAATTCCTGGTGAGGGAGAAGTTCAAGATGCTCTCCCTTGGAACATTGCTGCCGTACTTACAGCAGGGAGACTGGCTATGCTCTTTAGACCTCAAGGATGCTTATACTCACATCCTCATCCACGCCAAACACAGGCAGTTCGTAGTGGGGGGCAGGCACTTTCAGTACAGGATGCTCCCCTTTGGCCTAGCCTCTGCTCCAAGAGTTTTCACAAAATGCCTGGCGGTCGTGGCTACCTTCTTCTGGCTCCAGGGGGTCTTCGTCTTTCTCTACCTTGATGACTGGCTCATAAAGGGAGGCACGGCCTCAGAGGTACAGCAGGCCACCACATGCACCATCCAGGTTCTGCAACACTTGGGCTTTGTCATAAAGTACTCCAAGTCTCACCTTCTCCCGACGCAGTGTCTGGAGTTCATTGGGACAAGGATCGACACTCTGCAGTTGAAGGCTTTTTTGCCCAGGGCTCAGGACTCTGGCTCGGGACGTACAGTACCATACCTCGGTGCCCACTCGGCTTCTCTTGCGCCTCCTTGGGCACATGGCCTCCACGGTCCATGTCACCGCAGACACTCGCCTCCACATGAGGATGGCACAGTGGTGTCTCCGGGACCAGTAGTCTCAGGCTACGGGCCGCCTCTGAGACAGAGTTTCTGTGACCCGCAAATTGGCGGACTCCCTAGTCTGGTGGCAGTCGTCCCAGCATCTCGAAGCAGGCATGCCTTTTCAGCCCCCAACCCCCTCAAAGGTTCTCACCATGGTTGCCTCCCTGCTCGGCTGGGGAGCCCACTGCGGAAATCTCCACACCTAGGGTAGCTGCTCACCAGATGAGAGCACCCAGCAGATCAACCTGATGGAGCTCCAGGCCATACACCTAGCCCTGAGGGTCTTCTTCCACCACCTGCATCACCAGATGGTGCTGGTCCAGACGGACATCCAGATGGTGATGTTCTACATGAACAAACAGAGGTGGCCAGGGTCTCGTACCTTTCTCAGGAGGCACTGGTCCTCTGCTCTTGTACAGCAACAGGGTATCCTCCTGCGGGCCGTGTACCTGCCAGGCCAGGACTACCTGCTGGCCAACAGGCTCAGCAGAGTTCTCCAGCAGCAAGAGTGGCAGCTGGATCCCAGGGTAGCCAGTCCACCTTTTCCGGCTCTGGGGGGAACCCAAGATGGACTTGTTCGCCAGCTCGGACAACTTTGTTTCCCCACCTCTGCTCCCGACAGGCCCACCCCTCCAGGGTGACAATGGACGCGTTCCTGGTCTCATGGTCGGAAGGCCTCATGTACGCCTTCCCTCCTAATCTCAATCGTTATTCCCTTTTCCAGGTCATCTATGAATATGTCAAAAAGCAGCGGACCCAGCACAGATCCCTGGGGTACACCACTATCACCTTTCTCCATTGGGAAAATTGGCCATTTAGCCCAACCCTCTTCTTTCTATCTTTTAACCAGTTCCTGATCCACAATAGTACACTGCCTCCTATCCCATGACTCTTTAGTTTTGCCAAAAGTCTCTGATGAGGGACCTTGTCAAAGGCTTTCTGAAAGTCCAGATACACTATATCAACTGACTCACCTTTGTCCTCCTGTTTATTCACACCTTCAAAAAAACATAACAGATTAGTAAGACAAGATCTTCCTTGTCTAAAGCCATGTTGGCTGTCTCCCATTAGGCCATGACTGTCTACATGCTGAGTGATTTTGTTCTTTATGATGGTTTTCTACCATTTTTCCCGGTTCTGACATCAGGCTCACCGGTCTGTAGTTTCCCGGATCACCCTTGGAACTCTTTTTAAAAATCGGCATTACATTGGCGATCCTCCAATCTTCAGGTATTACAGATGATTTTAATGAAAGTTCACAGATTACTAATAGCAGGTCTGCAATCTCATATTTCAGTTCTTTCAACACCCTTGGATGTATACCATCTGGCCCAGGTGATTTGCTACTCTTCAGTTTATCTAATAGTTGTAATACATCTTCCTGATGTATCGATATTTCCTTCAATTCTTCTGCACCTTTAAATACCACTTCAGTCATGGGTAACATTCCTACATCTTCCTCAGTAAAGACCGAAGCAAAGAATTCATTCAGTCTCTCCGCTATCGCCTTGTCGCCTCTTGGTGCCCCTTTAACCCCTCTATCATCTAATGGACCAACTGACACTCTCACAGGTTTTTTGCTACGAATGTACTTGAAAAAGTCTTTATTTCTCGTTTTTGCTTCTTCTCAAATTCTCCCTTTGCCTGCCTTATCAATGCCTTGCATTTGACTTGCCAGTGCTTGTGCTGTTTCCAGGTTTCGTTGTTTGACTCTTTTTTCCATTTCCTGAAAGATGCTTTTTTGGCAATAACAGCCTCTCTGACCTCACCTTTAAACCATGCTGGCAGTTTTTTGGACTTCCTTCCACTTTTCTTAAAGCGTGGAATACAGCTGGTCTGGGCTTCCAAGATAGTATGTATCAACAACACCCAAGCTTGATTTATTTATTTAACATTTCTTTTATACCGTGCTCTTTTCCATCAGTGCGGTTGACAGACAACAAAGAGACTCAATGACAGCGAAGGCAATCAGAGTTTACATAAAACAGGGGAACTGGAGTGAACTGGGGGAAACTATGTACAATTTACATGTTACCACATTAATCTTTCCATTGTTCTTAGGGTTATTCAATTACTCAGAGCGAGTGTAGGACAGCAGGGTGTAATCTAGCTAAGGCTGTATTACATAACCTGTCAGTTGCCCCTTGTGGATTATGTAGTTAAAGTTGAGATATTGGGTGGAGGGGAGGGAGGTGTGGTGGGGTAGTTGTGTTGTGAATAGTGCATGAGGAACAGGTGGTGTTTGATGGCTTTTCTAAACTGCATCAGGTCTCTGATTGCTCTGATATGGGGTGTAAGTTTGTTCCAGGCCCTGGGGGCATAGGACACAAATGCACGTTTGTTGGTTGATTGTGCCCATTTTGTGGTTATTTTTGGGATGATTAGCGTATTGGCAGCCAGTGCTCTCTTAGGTCTGTTGCTGGGAATGTGGGTAAGAAGCGCTGAGATTGATGAGGGTGATATGTTATTTAAGGCTTTAAATGTCATTAGGAGGGCTTTGTAAGCTATCCTACTGCTTACTGGAAGCCAGTGTAGCTCTCTCAGTATGGGGGATATGTGATCGCTCCTAGGTGTCCCACACAGGATACGGGCAGCAGCGTTCATCGCTAATGGGAGCGGGTTCAATGAGTTCTTGGGGAGGCCATGGAGTATAATGTTTGCATAGTCAAAGTGGGGTGTGACTATTGCTTGGAATATTGCTCGGAAGTTGTCGGGGTCCAGCATGGGTCTAAGGTGTCGAAGAGTCTTGATCTTATGATAGATGGACTTTACTGTGCGGCTTATATGCTCTTTGAATGTTAACCATTGATCTAGTGTCACGCCTAGGTAGCGTATGGTGGACTTTATTGGTAGTTTCGCGTTTCTTACCTTTAGGGTTGGAGGGGGTGTGAAGCTTTTGTTTCTCATGATGGTTAGAACCTCTGTTTTCTTAAAGTTTATTCTCAGGTTATTGTTGAAGAGCCAGTCTGTTATCGCATTGAAGCAGTCAATGATGGTCGTGTAGTCTGGAAGCGTGACATTGATAGGTGTGTATAACAGCACATCGTCCGCATAGATGAGGCACGATATGCCGAATGCACTGGTAATTTCACAGATTGGTTGCATGTATATGTTGAAGAGCAACGCCGAGAGGGAGGAGCCTTGGGGTACTCCCTGTTTTTGTTGGAAAGGTTCAGATGTGCTAGAGCCAATTCTAACTTGCTGCCATCGTTCTTTAAGGTATGATTTGCACCAATCCCATGCTAGACTCTGGATCCCCTTCTCATGGAGATGGGCTAGGAGTTGGTCATGATTAACGGAATCAAATGCTGCGGAAATGTCCAGAAAGATCAGCACGAAGCTCTCTTTGATGTTGTCTACCCCACAGATTAGTGTGTTGCATAGGGAAGTCAGGAGAGTTTCAACTCCGTGGGCTTCTCTAAACCCGTGTTGGCAGGGGTCTAGGGGGGCTGAGGCATCTATGTGTTGTTGAATTTGTCTCAGGGACACTTTCTCAAGTATTTTAGCTAGTAGTGGGATACTTGAGATTGGCCAGTAAGACTCTTCCTTCTTCGGATCTAGTTGGGTGTTTTTTAGTAGAGGCCGGATTGATGTCTGTTTAAGCGCTGCTGGGAAACTTCCTGTTGAGAATGACAGCTTTGTTATTTCTGCTATGATTGGACTGAGCTCAGGTCGCATTGCTCTGACCCAGTATGCAGGGCACGGGTCGTTAGGTGCCGTGGTAGTGTTGATGTTGGCGATAATGTCTTCAATGTTGTTCGCTGTTGGGGGTGAGAGCTTCATGAGAGGCTTCACGTGAGGTGGAGCTTGTGGTTTTCCTGGACTGGTGGCCGTAATTGGTTGGATGGCTTTGGATTGTATGTAGTTGGCATATGCTTGGGGCTGAATTTGCTCATTTTGTGGTGGTGAGGGTTCTTGGGTTATAGATTTTACCAGATTGAAGAGTTCACGTGGTTTGTTTAGTGAACGGTTGAGGAGCTCGGTGTGATATTCCTTCCGCTTGACCCAAATTGCTTCTCGGTGAGTTTTCAGGTGGGCTAGGTAATTAGCCTGGTCATCTGTAAGTCTTTAACCTTTGCAACTGCTCCTTTTAGTTTTTTCTTAATTATTTTCCTCATTTTATCATAGTCTCCCTTTCGAAAGTTAAAAGGTAGTACTGTGGATTTCCTTACTATCCCTCCTCCACTAATTAAATCAAATGTGATCTTGCTATGATCACTATTGCCAAGTGGCCCCAACACCCTTATCTCTTGCACTAGATTTGGTGTTCCACTAAGGACTAGGTCTAATATGGCTTCCCCTCTGGTCGGTTCATGAACCAGCTGCTCCAAGAAGCAGTCATTTATTTCATCTAGGAACTTTATCTCCCTAGCATGTCCTGCTGTGACACTGACCCAGTCGATACCAGAGTAATTGAAATCACCCATTATTATTACTGCGCTGTAACTTTTGTTAGCTTCCTTGATTTCTTTGAGCATTTCATCATCCATTTGTTCGTTCTGGCCAGGCCGTCGATAGTACACCCCCACTGTCATCGCCTTCCCCTTTTTACATGGAATTTCAATCCATAGAGATTCTACAGCAAATTTTGTTTCCTGCAAAACTTTAATCCTTTCTGACTCAATGCCCTCTCTAACATAGAGAGAAACCCCTCCACCAATTTGATCAGCTCTATCATTACGATATAGTTTGTACCCAGGTATCACAGTGTCCCACTGGTTGTCCTCCTTCCACCATGTCTCTGATATTCCAATCATATCTAACCTCTCATTTAGTGCTATATATTCTAACTCTCCCATCTTAATTTTTAGACTTTTAGCATTTGCATACAAGCATTTTAGAGACTGTATTTTATTCATATTAATCTGGCTATTGGTATGCATGGGTAATTTGGGATCTTTAAGCTCTGTCTGCTCCATACTCGAGGGCATTTGGGCTACTTTACTCTTCTTTGGAACCTCTCTGCTTTTGGTAGTATCCTTCAAGGATACATTCTTTCGAACCATGCGCTGTTGGGCGACTGTTGGCTTTCCCCTATTATCTAGTTTAAAAGCTGCTCTATCTCCTTTTTAAAGGTTAATGCCAGCAGCCTTGTTCCATCCCGGTTAAGGTGAAGCCCATCCCTTCGGAAGAGCCCCTCCTTTCCCCAGAATGTTCCCCAGTTCCTAACAAATCCAAAATTCTCATCTCTGCACCATTGTCTCATCCACGCATTGAGACTCCAGAGCTCTGCTTGCCTTTTGGGTCCTGCACGTGGAATGGGAAGCATTTCAGAGAACACTACCCTGGAAGTTCTGGATTTCAACTTCCTACCTAAAAGCCTAAATTTAGCCTCCAGAACCTCCCTACCACATTTTCCTATGTCATTGGTACCGACATGTACCAAGACAGCAGACTCCTCCCCAGCACTATCTAAGACCTTATCTAGGTGGCGCGTGAGGTTCGCTACTTTTGCACCAGGAAGGCATGTTACCAGGCGATCCTCACGTCCACCAGCCACCCAGCTATCTACATGCCTAATGATCAAATCACCAGCTATAAAGGCTGTCCTAACCCTTCCCTCATGGGCACATGGCCCTGGAGAAACTTCCTCGGTGCGAGAGGGTTTTACATCACCTGGAGGACAGATCGTAGTTACAGGATCACTTCCTGCCACACCAGGGTGATGCTCTCCTGTCACGTGACCTCTCTCCTCCATGGAAACAGGGATGCCAGACTGGAGGTGGGACTTCAGGACTATAAACCTGTAGGTCTCGTCTATGTACCTCTCTGTCTTTCTTATGTCTTCCAAGTCTGCTACTCTAGCCTCTAGAGAATGGACTCGTTCCCTGAGAGCAAAGAGCTCCTTGCGCCTAGTGCACACGTAAGACCTCTCACCAACTGGGAGAAAATCATACATGTGATACTCATTGCAAAAGACTGGAAAGCCCCCATCTTGCTGCTGGACTCCTGTCTGCATCTTAGTTTTAAGCTTGTGTTTAGATCTTAAGTTCTTTACTTACTAAGGGTTGCTATGGATGTTTATACTAATAAAACTGTATCTAATACGTTTAATATACCTTGTTCACCTGAAGCTTAATTAATCTCAGGTCCTTAATGTATGACTGATTTGGATAATGAGCTTCACCTGAGAGCACCTCCTTTCCTTTAACCAGAAAGCTCTCTTCTGTGTTTAAATTTAAACTAAAAGTACTTTGCTGATACTAGGCCCTGAGTGACTATTAAATTTAAACTACAAGCTCTTCTGGGTATGGAATATAACCAGAATGTTCTCTTCTCTGTTTTAAATTTAAACTTAAACTGCTGCTACTAGGCTCTGACTGATTTAACTAAAAACACTGGGTTCACAGATTAATTAGCTTTAATATAAATAAGTCCTTTCAGAAAATTCCCAGAAGTATATACTCACAATTGCAGATCTCTCTCCAGAAGTAGCAGTCCCTTTTTCTAGTCCTTCAAGACTCAAGAAGTCTCAACACTCCTTGCCCTAGAAGCAATAGAGGAAGTATCCATTCTCCAACAGGGTACAGGGTTCTACTCCCCCTATTTTCTTATTCCAAAGAAAACAGGAGGTCACAGACCCATTCTAGACCTCAGATAATTGAACAAATATCTGTTCCGAGAAAAGTTCAAAATGATTTCTTTGGGAACTCTTCTGCCATACCTTCAAAGTCAGGGATTGGCTTTGCTCTCTAGATCTAAAGGATGCATATACTCACATTCTAATCCATCCGGATCACAGGAAGCTCTTACAATTCCTTTTCAAGGGAAAACACTTCCAATACAGGGTTCTTCCCTTTGGTCTGGCTTCGGCACCAAGAGTATTCACGAAATGCATGGCAGTAGTAGCTGCATTCCTGCGAACCCTAGGGATATTCGTCTTCCCTTACTTGGACGACTAGCTCATTCGAGCCCCCACGGTTGCAGAAGCCAACTCTGCACTGTCTCGCGCAATGCGACTCCTCCAATACTTGGGATTGGTAATAAACGTCCCAAAATCCCAACTTGTTCCTTCCCAGTCCCTGGAATTCATAGGAGCTTCTTTAGATACCAGACAGTCAAGGGTTTTCCGCCCACAGTCCCGATGTCTTTGCATAGTGCAACAAGCAGTGGGAAAATCCTCCCGAACTGCTACAATTACTGTGACATATGGCATCCACAGTTCATGTAGTTCCTGATCGCACCTCCAGTCTAGTCCCGGAATCCTTGGGTTCTCAACCTCTACCTGCAGCTTTGGAGACTGAGAAACTTCAGAGCTGTGATGTCACTGGCATATAAACACTGGCACCACCTCCTCTCCTCATTTATCAGTCTCCAGAGCAGCTTGAGGGGTTGTGAGCCCGGGGATTACGGGGCTCACTTGAGGAACAACTAGGCAGACCTTTTTTAGAATCTTAAAAAAAAGGAAAAAAAAGAAGAAAACACAAAATGGAAAGCCCGGGGGTTTTTTCGGGTTAATTAGCTGATTCTGGCATGTCTTACAAGCTGTGAGTCTAGACGGCGGCTGCCTTGAGGTCTTTTTCTCCTCTTCCCCTTCTGTTGGTAGCGTTTCTGTTGGGGAGTAGAGTTTTGAGACCTGCGGGGTACTTCTGCGCTGTGCAGGGGGGGTCCTCACAGCGGATGGCAGGCATCACCATGGGGCTGAACTCAGCGCGCAGAGGTTCTGCCTGCTTGCGCTTGAGCCGCCCTCACTGTTCCCGGCGCTATCGCAGGATCGCAGGGCCTACGTATTTCGGCGATACTGAGGCTCCGGAGCTGCAGGAGCACTCAGATCGCGGGGCTTGGACACTTGCTGTGGTGATCGGAGGCCTGCAAGATAAGGCAGTTAATTGTGCGGCATTCGGCCTGACGGGGAGAGACAGGCCGCGCCGCGTGCGCTCTGCGTGTGAAAACCAGCGGGGAGGGGGGGTTGTTTCCTTCCCTGAGGCCCGTAGAGCCGCTAAAGCAAAGCGATTTTGCCCTGGTTCAGTCATTTTTGCGCTGCGGTGGCAGTCTCTTTAAGCTGGTTGCAGGAGCTGAGCCGGGATTTCATTTTTGTTCTGCTAGGTGGAAAGCATGCCAGCCAAGCAGCTTTGTTTGCTCTTCGGGGCTAGACGGAGTTCAGTTGCTCCAGAAGGTGTCTGTAAGGGCTGTAGCCTTGAGGCAGGTGCTGGTGAGCTCCCTGTGGAGGGGGGGACAGAGGGTAAGGAAGGGTCTATTGAAGGGGGAGACCCAGTTCCGGTCCCTTTGCTCCCTCCCGAATCGGGGGTCTCTGCGGTGTCTGGGCCAGATTCACTGCATTCCAAGCCGCCGGTTTCAGGCAGCTTGGCAGCTATTTTTTCCACGGATTTTTTGTCCTTGATTCAGAGGGCTTTGGGCTCTTCCCAGGAGGTTCCGGTGGCGGGGCCTTCAGGGGAGGGCTTCAAGGGAAAGAGGTCCGTTTCGCCAGTGTTTGGGGACAGCTCTAGTACAGTGGCAAAGAGGGCCCGTTTGGACAGGGATAGGTTAGAGCAGTCGGTGCTGTCAGAGGACTTGCGCACAGACGCAGCGGACCTTGAAGAGGGCCTGGAAGAGGACTTAGAAGAGGGTGAGATTAAGGATCAGGAGGATCAAGCGAGAGTGGTTAGGGTCTTCCGTAGAGAGGAGCTGCCAGCTCTCATTTCAGAGTCCCTTAAGACCCTAAATATGCCAATGGCAGGCCCGGCTGAGGATGCCACCCTGGAGGATCCCTTGCTGCAGGCCTTCCGTAAGACGCAGAGGGCGTTCCCAGTACATAGGGTGTTTAAAGAGATGATTCAGGAAGAGTGGGATATGCCCGAGGCAGTACTCAAGGGATCCAGAGTGATGTCGAGGCTATCTCCAGGAACAAGCAGGAATGAGTCCTCACATATGGTACGTCGGTACCGACGGAGCCTGCGCGGGAAAGCTCCCCAGCTTCCCAGAAAGGAAAGCTTTTGGGGCCTCCCACAGCGCATGCGCGCTGCCTTCCCGCCTTCCTGACCAACTCTCCTCAGTTCTTCTTTTTCAGCGGAGCCAGCAGGTCGTGTTCCTGTCACCGCTGAAGAAGTTCTTATTTTAAGTTGTTTCTTTGGCCGCGTGTCTGCCTTCCCCACTCCGGACCGGTACCACCGGTCTTTTTCTTTACTTTTCTTAAAAAAAAAAAAAAAAATCTTCTTTTCCCCACTTGGTGTATTTCCTCTTTAGGCCTCTAGGCCTAGAGAAAATTCTCCCTCATGGAGAAACCAGCCTCTGGTTTTAAAAAATGCACCAAGTGTAGCGGTACCATCTCAGTTACCGACACCCATGAATGGTGTCTTAAATGTTTGGGGCCTGACCACTCCATTCCGGATTGCCAGTCCTGCTCTCTGATGTCTAAACGTGGCTTACAAAACCGGGCAGCCAAGTTTCATATGCTGTTTTCCACAGATACTCCAGCATCGACATCCTCCAGGTCTTCCTCTCCTGATGGATCTCAGGTAACCAAACCATCTTCTGGCAGGTCCTCAAAGGGCAAATCTCCCTCTAAGTATCGAGATGCCCCTGGGCTTGACCCTGAGGACCCTGCCCCATCCAAACAACCCCGGCGGGAAGCTCCGGCTTCCAAAGCTCTTCCTATGGGGTTACAGGTTGACATCGATGGCACGGCCTCGACCGATCACCTGTTGGACTGTTCTGGGGTACCGGCACACTCTTCCGGTACCGACATCCAGACAGTCGTGGCGTCTATGGATCATACTGTTCAATCCATGCAGCAGGCCATAATGGCTTTTATTAAGGCTGCGATGCCCACGGTACCGCAGCGAGCGGTACCGATTCCAGTTCTGGTACCACAACCGATACCGGTACCCAGGGCATCCACATCCACCAGGATACCGGTTCCGGTTCCCGGTTCCTGGGTTTTTCCCGATACCGATCCGGTTCCGGATGCACCCGATGTGGATACCGGTCGATACGCTTATCGATCCCTGGAAGCCAACAGACGATACTTCGAGTCTTCTGATGATTCTGATTCATCAGATGACTCTCCTGAAGTATCTCTTACTCTTCCTGAGGAGCCCTCTTCTCCAAAGAGGAGAATGTCTCCTCCAGAGGATTTGTCCTTGTAAGACTTCATCATTGAAGTAGCTAAAGGACTCTCTATTTCAGTAACCTCTGAAAAAGAACCTAGAGCAAAAAAATTAGATATTTTAGGATACCCTAAGGTTCCCAAAGAGGCAGTCACCTTGCCCATTCATGAAATTCTTCAAGAACAGATGATGGACTTATGGGAGACTCCTCTCACTCTATCTCCACATTCTCGTCGTTTGGACACTATGTATCGTGTCCCTCCTCCTGGTTTTCAAAAAACTCAGCTCCCTCACCACTCTATTGTGGTGCAGTCAGCTATGAAAAGGATAAAGAGTACCAAAAGACACTCTTCTACTCCTCCAGGAAGAGAATGTAGGACTTTGGATGCTTTTGGTAGGAAAATCTTCCAAGCCAGTATGCTTATTGCCAGAATCAATTCATACAGCCTTTATATGGGCATGTTCCTGAAGGAGATTGCACTAAAGCTGCGCAATTTTCTCCCCTTTATCCCAGAAGATAGACAGGAGGAGTTCCTTCTTTTGCTAAAGCATACCCAAGATGTTTCAAAATTTTCCAACAGAGCAGCTTTTGACTCCTTTGGAAGGGGCTAGCAGAGCCTCAGGCATTGCTATAGCTGCTCGCAGAATTGCTTGGCTCCAGGCTTCTGACCTAGAACCCTGGGTCCAGGATGGCTTGGGAAATCTGCCCTGTACAGGTGAAAATCTGTTTGGAAAAGAGTGGCAAATCAAAGCCACTCAAATGGACGCAGAAAATGCTGCTTTAGATAGACTTTCTAAGTCTACCTCTACCCCTGCCAAGAAAAAATCTTTTAAGAAGCCTTTCTATAAGAAGGCCAGATTTTCTACAAATACTGGCCGACAATCTTCTACAACTCGCTTTGCTCCTAAGCGTCAGCAATCTAAACAGGCCAGGGCAAAACCTGCAGGGACTACTACAGCCCAGCAGTCCCAACCCCCTCAGGGTTTTTGACTTAATACTAGAGAACTTAACCTTTCTGGCTCTACAACAACCAGAGCCTCTCACCATTCCAGGAAGGTTAACTCATTTTGCTCCCAGATGGGAGCAAATCACAAAAGAACAGTGGACCCTCTCTATCATCAGAGAGGGCTACAAACTACATTTCTCCAGCCTTCCTCCCCATACCATGGTGAGACGTTTCAATTCTCCCCCATCCCTCGTGGACCTTTTGGGTCAGGAGGTGACCACCCTTCTCGCCCAAAGGGCAATAGAAGAGGTTCCTCTTCTTCAACAGGGGTCAGGGTTTTACTCCCCTTATTTTCTCATTCCAAAGAAAACAGGGGGATACAGACCCATTCTAGATCTCAGAGAATTGAACAAATTCCTATGCAAGGAGAAATTCAAGATGCTTTCTCTAGGTACTCTCCTTCCATACCTGCAGAGTCAGGATTGGCTTTGTTCTCTAGATCTCAAGGATGCGTACACACATATACTCATCCATCCATCCCACAGAAAATTCCTACGGTTTCTGTTCCAGGGAAAACATTACCAATACAGAGTACTCCCCTTCGGTCTAGCCTCTGCTCCAAGAGTGTTCACCAAATGCATGGCAATAGTGGCTGCATTTCTACGCGCCCTGGGAATTTTTGTCTTCCCATACCTGGACGACTGGCTCATCCGAGCTCCATCTCAGTCCGAAGCCCAGACTTCCCTGGATCGCACCAGACGCATTCTGCAGTATCTGGGACTTGTGATCAATCTGCCAAAGTCTCAACTCACCCCTACTCAATCCCTGGAATTCATAGGGGCCTGGTTAGATACCACCACTGCAAGGGCCTACCTCCCTCAGGCCCGTTGCCAACGTCTAGTGCACTTAGCCTCCCAGACTCAGTCCAGAAGCCACTTGACTGCCAGGGAGATGCTACAGCTACTAGGCCACATGGCCTCCATGGTACATGTGGTGCCTTATGCTCGCCTGCATATGAGAGCAGCTCAATGGACTTTGTCCACCCAGTGGACTCAAGCATCAGGAACTCTCTCAGACCAAATAGCAACCTCCAAACGTCTCTTTTGGTCTTTACAGAGGTAAGGTTCTTGGCAGTTCCTTGGGTAGCCATGTGGATGTGAAGCGTTTTTTGCGAGCCGTGGGCTTGTTGCCGGCCGCCTTGCAGGAGGGGTGGTTCCGTCCTGGGATCTCCCTTTGGTTTTGGAAGCGTTGAGGAAGGCGCCCTTCGAGCCTTTGTTGGCGGCGACTTTAAAGTGCCTGACTCTGAAGGTGGTCTTTCTGGTGGCCATTGCGTCTGCGAGACGAGTGTCCGAGTTGCAGGCGCTGTTCTGTAGGAAACCTTTTCTGACTTTTTCGGATTCCAAGGTAGTGTTGCGGACTTTGCCTTCCTTCTTGCCTAAGGTTGTTTCAGGGTTTCATATGAACCAGGTGATGTCGTTGCCTGTTTTTTCGTCCAAGCAGAGGGGTTCGGATTCGGAGATTCTGCATCGTTTGGATGTTAAATGGGCGTTACAGGCGTATTTGGATAGGACGGCTAGTTTTCGAAAGTCAGACAGGTTGTTTGTTCTCTTTGCGGGGGCTCGGAGAGGTGAGGCGGCCTCTAAAGGTACGATTGCACGGTGGTTGAAGGACGCGATAGCGTCGGCGTATATTTTGCGGGGTCACTTGGTGCCGGCAGGTTTGTGGGCTCACTCCACTAGAGCGCAGGCTGCCTCCTGGGCGGAGTATGGCCGGGTGCCGGTGGAGGATATCTGTAGGGCGGCGACATGTTCGTCCGCTCACTCCTTTGTGAAGCATTATCGTCTAGATATGCAAGCGGGAAGGGATGTCTGTTTTGGCTCGGCAGTGCTTCAGGCTGGGCTAGCAGGTCCCTCCCGTTGATTGGTTTTCACTGCTCTGTTACATCCCAAAGATTCCGGGACTAGACTGGAGGTGCGATCAGGAAGGTTAAATTAGACTTACCTGCTAATTGTAGTTCCTGGAGCAATCCAGTCTAGTCCCGGTTCCCGCCCTGGTGGTTGTTGCTAGGGGGCCTGAAGCTCGAGGGCATTTACAGGTAAGCATTTTCAGCTCCAGTAGTCCGGTCAGTGCCGGTGGGTGTTGTCAGTCTGGGGGCTTGGGGGGTCTGTCCCTTTTGGGAGGGGGAGGGAAGACCTCATCGCCTAGCCGGCGTACGACATACGGTATTTCTCATGTAGATAGTTTTGAGGCATATTAGCCTTGTTGATGTTTTGTGCATTTTTCTACTTGTTGCTCTGGTGAGTCTGCTTTGTCAATAGGTTAACTGAGGAGAGGAGGTGGTGCCAGCGTTTATATGCCAGTGACATCACAGCTCTGAAGTTTCTCAGTCTCCAAAGCTGCTGGTAGAGGTTGAGAGCCCAAGGATTCCGGGACTAGACTGGATTGCTCCAGGAACTACAATTAGCAGGTAAGTATAATTTAACCTTCCCTATGCTCGCCTCCACATGCGAGCATCCCAGTGGACCCTATCCACACAGTGGACACAGGCCACAGGACATCTGTCAGACAAGATATCAAACTCTCAACGACTGATCTTGTCCCTACAATGGTGGCAATCACTGGAGAATCTTTTAGTGGGGTCTCCTTTCCAACAACCCCTATTCCAGGCCACCCTAACAACAGATGCATCACAGGTGGGTTGGGGAGCACACCTGCCCCATCTCTCTACCCAAGGTACGTGGACTCGACAGGAGGCTTGTCTTCACATAAACCTCCTAGAATTAAGAGCAATCTATCTAGCTCTTCAAGTATTCCATGCCCAGCTCAGCTACAAAGACAGTCCTTGTCCAAACGGACAGTCAATTAGCTATGTTCTATGTGAACAAGCAGGGCAGAACAGGTTCTCTGTCTTTATGCAATGAAGCTTTATGACTATGGGCCCTCGCCAGAGAGCATCAAATTCGCTTTCTCATGGTATATCTTCCAGGCATTCAAAACCTTTGGGCAGACAAACTCAGCCGAGTACTGCTGCCTCACGAATGGTCTCTCCACCTAGACCAAGTGACAAATATATTTCAGGTCTGGGGGACCCCAGACATAGACCTCTTTTCAAGTCCACTGAATGCCAAACTTCCCCAATTCTGTTCCAGAATTCCGGCTTACAATTGCCATGCAAGTGATGCCTTCATCCTTCACTGGGGTCAGGACTTCCTCTATGCCTTCCCATCCATTCCCCTCATCTCCAAAACAATCTTCAAGCTTCAGAGAGACAGAAGTTGTATGATCCTAATAGCGCCACGGTAGCCACGACAAATGTGGTATCCCCTGCTCCTACATCTCTCTCAAGCTGCACCTCTGGAGTTAGGCTGTGCTCCAGACCTTTTCTCCCAAGAGAACGGGATGCTGTTGCACCCGAATCCCCAGTCCCTGCATCTCAGGGCCTCGTTGCTGAAAGCCTAGACCTGTGGGATCTCAACCTTTCTCAACAGGTAAAGGATATCCTTCAAGCTTCTAGAAAACCTTCCACAAGACATTCTTACGCATTTAAGTGGAAACGTTTTACTATGTGGTGTTCTCAAAAGGGCTTAAACCCCCTTCTGATACCTTTGGAATCGGTACTAGAGTACCTACTTCAGTTATCAAATTCTGGTCTAAAGACCAATTCAGAAAGAGTCAATCTTAGTGCAATTGCAGCTTCCTATAAGCCTCTAAATGGACAGCCAATTTTCTCTCATCCACTCATAGCGAGATTCATGAGAGGTCTTCTATTAACAAAGCCTCCCATCAGGCCATCACCGGTGTCATGGGATTTAAATCTAGTTCTGGGACAGCTCATGAAACCGCCCTTTTTACCTTTAGCCACTACAGCTCTAAAGTTTTTATCCGGGAAGGTCATCTTCCTGATTGCAATCACCTCCGCACGTCACATTAGTGAATTGCAAGCTTTAGTGGCTGATCCTCCTTATACAAGGTTTCACCATGATAAGGTTGTTCTCCAGGACCAAGCAGGAAGTCAGTCCTCACATATGGGTGACGTCGGCGCCGACGGAGCCCCCGTGAGGAGCATTTCCCCAGCTTTCAAAGAAAGCCTTTGGGAATTGCAGCGCGCATGCGCGGTCCCCTTCCCGCCCAAGGGTGCCATCTTGCTCAGTCTTCTTTTTTCCACGGAGCCCGACGGACGTAGATAGTTTTTCGCCGAGGAAAAAGTTGATTTCCCTGTTTTTTGTCTTCCTCATTTGGTTCGACGCCGGATCCTTTTCCCGCCTGGGCCCGATACGCCGGTATCGAGCCCACTCTGTATTTTTCGGTTTTTGTCCTTCGTGACTAGCGTTCACGCCATTTTTCTTTTTTCACTGGCAGCCCTGTCTTTTGACCTCGCAGGGGCCCTTTTTCCCCCGATGGCTGCCAGCGGGTTTAAAAAGTGTGATCGGTGTAAGAAACTTATGTCTCTTACCGACACACATGACTGCTGCCTCCTCTGCCTCGGACCCGATCATGACCCAATGATCTGTGGTCCGTGTGGCAAAATGTCCTCGAAGGCGTTGAGGAGCCGGCAGCACCAAAAGGACAGAATCTTCTCTGACTCCGCGTCCGGACGGGCCCGGACTTCATCAGAGGCCTCGACGTCTCGGGACTCCGGCCCCGAGCAGCATCGTGGTTCCTCTGAGCGGGGGTCTCCTTCGCGGGAGCAGCGCAGGAAGAAAAAACCCGCGAGGGCGGCGTCGGCGGACGCTCTTGGTTCCTCGAGGGCCAGGTCGCATAGCCCCAATCGCCGTCCCGGGTCTTCGGAGTCGGAGAGGCCTGCCAAACAACCTCGTCTCGAGATGGAGTCTCCTGGGCACGTGAGTACTGTAGTCCTCATGGACTCTCCTCCAGGGGAGCCGACGTCAGGCCTGACGCCGTCGGGGTCCGAGTCGGGGGCTGCTGAGTCTCCTGAGCTCGGACTCAGGTTGACGGCCTTGGAGAGCAGCTTCGCTGCCTTCATGGAACAGCAGCGGGCATTGATCACCGGTCTCACCGGTGCATCTGCCCCGACCACCGGGACCTCGACGTCCAAGTCGACCCCGGAGGCCGAGCCGATCCTCGAGTCCATGCGGGCTCGAGTCAATCCTCGGCCACGGTCTCCCTCGGCCTCCCATTTGGGACCGAGATCGTCGACGCCAGTACCCTCGGCGTCGGGGCGGAGGGCGTCGGTGCCCGCCCGACCGGAGCCGCTCGATTCCTCCTCTGAGGAGTCGGGCTGGGAGACGGAGGACGAAGATTCAGCCGACACCTATCAGACTCGGTGTGTCCCATCGGACTCACCGGAGTCTGAACCTTGGAGACGATCCCCACCGGAGGATACCCGGTTCTCGGACTTCGTGCGGGATATGGCCAAGGCCTTGGCATTCCCCGCGGATCCCGAGGAGGAGCCTCGAGCCGAGGAGCTCGAGGCCCTCCAGTATGACTCTCCCCCGAAGGAGGACTTTACTGTTCCGGTTCCTCCGATGCTGGAGCGGCTGCTCTTCCGCATGTGGGAGGCCCCGGCCTCGACGCCGGTGTTAAGCAAGCAGGTCGATTCCATCTATCGAGTCCGCAAGAGCCCCGGGTTCCAAAAGGCACAATTACCGCACCACTCCATGGTTGTGGAATCGGCCATGCATCGACTGAAAAGTCAGCAGATGCACTCCTTGGTGCCTCCCGGCCGGGAGGCCCGGAACCTGGATGCCCTCGGTAAGAAGTGCTTCCAGGGCTCTATGCTTGCTTGCCGTGTCCAGACGTACCAGCTCTACATGGGCATGTACCTCTGAGACCTGGCAAAGGAGATTGTCGGGTTCTCTGCTGGTCTCTCTGAGGAACCTTTGCAGAGGTTCCAGGCCTTGTCCACTGGTATTCGAGAGTGCTCGAAGTTTATCTCTCGAGCAGCCTACGATGGCTTCGAGGCTTCGGCCCGAGTAGCCGGGGCCGGCATCGGTGCCCGCCGACAGGCTTGGCTACAGTCATCCGACCTCGAGCCATGGGTACAGGACAAGTTGGTCGATGTCCCCTGCCGAGGTGAAAACCTTTTTGGCAAACCCATGGCTGAAAAGCTGCAGAACTCGAGACCGAGACTCTCACCAGGACTAGGCTGTCCAGAAAAACCTCTGCTCCTTCTCAGAAAAAGAAGGGCTCGGGAAAAAAGACCTTTTACCTGAGGAAGTTATCTGCCTATAAACAATACCCTCATTATCAGGCCTCTGCAGCTCCCCAACAGGGTCAGCAGGCCAAGGGGCAGGGTCATGGGCCCCGTAGGCAGAAGGCCCCCAAGCCACCAACACCGGCCCCTGCTCAGCAGGGTGGGGGGTTTTGACTCAGAAGGCATAGCCTCTTCTCAGCTGGCTCACATCAGCACAGGAGGCCGGCTGGCCCACTTTGCCCACAGGTGGTCAGCCGTCACATCAGATACCTGGGTGCTCCATATAGTCCAAAAGGGCTATCTTCTTCATTTTCACCAGGTATCTCCCTCCTTTTTTTCAGGGGAGCCTCCAAGACCCCCTCTGCACAGGGACCTACTCCTACAGGAGTTAGCAAGTCTGCTAAAGGAACAGGCTGTGGAACTGGTGCCCCACCACCTGAGAGGTCACGGCTTTTATTCCAGGTACTTTCTGGTACCAAAAAGAACAGGAGGCCTTAGACCCATCCTAGACTTGCGCAACCTCAAGAAGTTCCTGGAGAGGGAAAAGTTCAAGATGCTTACCCTTGGAATCCTGCTGCCCTACCTCCAGCAGGGAGATTGGCTATGCTCCTTAGATCTAAAGGATGCTTATACTCACATCCTTATTCATCCAGACCACAGACAATATCTCAGATTTGTTGTGGGAGGAAACCACTATCAGTACAGAGTGCTACCCTTTGGCCTAACCTCCGCCCCCAGGGTGTTCACCAAGTGCCTGGTGGTGGTGGCGGCCTACCTGAGGCTTCAAGGTCTTTTTGTGTTCCCATACCTGGACGACTGGCTCATAAGGGGCCAGTCTTCCCAGGAGGCCGTCAAGCCACCCTTTGCACTGTGGCTCTGCTTCAGCACTTGGGGTTTGTCATAAACTTCGCAAAGTCCACTTTGCTCCCGTCCCAGAACTTGGAATTCATAGGAGCAAGGCTAGACACTCTTCAGGCGAAGGCATTTCTGCCCGTGGATAGAGCCCACAGATTGATGGATCTAGCCAGGCAGTTTCACAGCAATTCCCTGGTCTCCGCCAGGCAATTCCTGAGACTTCTCGGCCATATGGCTTCCACGGTTGATGTAACGCCCAATGCCTGCCTGCATATGCGGCCTGCTCAGTGGAGTCTTCGAACTCAGTGGCGTCAGGCCACAGGGAGCCTTGCAGACTCATTAAGAATATCCACACTGCTTGCCTCCTCTCTGCAATGGTGGCTTCATCTTTCGAATCTGGTGCTTGGAGTGTGTTTTCAACCCCCTCCGCACTCTCAAGTGCTGACGACCGATGCTTCTCTTCAAGGTTGGGGAGTGCATTGCCAAGGGGCATGTACTCAGGGTCTATGGACCCCTTGGGAGGCTGCTCAGCAGATAAATTTCCTGGAGCTGCGGGCATTACGCTAGGCTCTGAGGGCCTTCTCCCATCTCACGTCTCACCAGTCTGTACTGGTCCAGACGGACAATCAAGTTGCCATGTTTTACGTGAACAAGCAAGGGGGCACAGGCTCCTTCCTTCTATGTCAGGAAACACAACGGCTGTGCTCCTGGGCCGTCAATCACGGAATCCTTCTCAAGGCAGTCTACCTCCCTGTTCAAGAAAATTACCTGGCGGACAGACTGAGCAGGATCCTGCAACCACACAAATGGAGATTGAACCCATTGGTGGTTCAGACGATCTTTCTCAGGTGGGGCCTCCCCACCATGGATCTTTTCGCCAGTCCTCTAAACCGGCAACTCCCGAGATTCTGTTCCAGACAACCGCATCCTCCCAGAGTAGCAGCGGATGCGTTTCTGATCCCGTGGTCCAAAGGCCTACTGTGTGCGTCTCCTCCCACGCCACTAGTGTCCAGAACACTGTTCAAAGTTAGAACATAAGAACATAAGACATGCCATACTGGGTCAGACCGAGGTCCATCAAGCCCAGTATCCTGTTTCCAACAGTGGCCAATCTAGGTCATACGTACCTAGTAATATCCCCAAAAGACACAGGTTCCACAATGCTTGTACTGGGTCAAGCATTGATAACCTGGGTCCCTTTTTAATAGTGGTTTATGGACCTTTCCTCCAGGAACTTGTCCAAACCTTTTTTAAACCCAGCTATACTAACAGCCCTTACTACATCCTCCGGTAACAGATTCCAGAGTTTGATTACACGTTGAGTGAAAAAATATTTTCTCTTATTTGTCTTAAATAGTTTACCCTGTAGCTTCATTACATGTCCCCTAGTCTTTCTATACTCTGATAGCGTAAACAATTGATCCACGTTTATCCGTTCCACTCCATTCATTAATTTATAGACCTCTATCATATCTCCCCTCAGCCGTCTCTTCTCCAGGCTAAAGAGCCCTAACCTTCTTAGCCTCTCTTCATAGGAGTAGCCTTCCATCCCCTTCACCAATTTGGTGGCTCTTCTCTGTACTTTTTCTAATAACGCTATGTCCTTTTTAAGATACGGTGACCAGAATTGCACACAATATTCAAGGTGCGGTCGTACCATGGAGCGATACAGAGGCATTATAACATCCTTTGTTTTATTCTCCATCCCTTTCCTTATGATACCTAGCATTCTATTTGCTTTCTTGGCCGCCACTGCACACTGGGCGGAGGGTTTTAACATGTTATCCACGATGACTCCTAAATCTTTTTCCTGGGTGGTGGTTTCTAATGTGGAGCCTTGCATCGTGTAACTATAGTGTGGGTTGTTCTTTCCTAGGTGCATAACTTTGCACTTGTCCACATTAAATTTCATCTGCCATTTGGATGCCCAGTCTTCCAATTTATCCAGATCCTCCTGCAGTTTTCCACAATCCTCTTGGGTTTTAACAACTTTAAACAGTTTTGTGTCATCTGCAAATTTGATAACCTCACTAGTTATTCCCTTTTCCAGGTCATTTATGAATATGTCAAAAAGCAGCGGACCCAGTACAGATCCCTGGGGTACTCCACTATTCACCTTTTTCCATTGGGAATATTGGCCATTTAGCCCTACCCTCTGTTTTCTATCTTTTAACCAATTCCCGATCCACAATAGTACACTGCCTCCTATCCCATGACTTTTTAGCTTCGCCAAAAGTCTCTGATGGGGGACTTTGTCAAAAGCTTTCTGAAAGTCCAGATACACTATATCAACCGACTCACCTTTGTCTACCTGTTTATGCACACCTTCAAAAAAACATATCAGATTAGTAAGACAAGATCTTCCTTGTCTAAAGCCATGTTGGCTGTCTCCCATTAGAGTCACAAGGAGCAGGAGACGTCGGATGAGCAAATTCTTCTTTATTATAAAGAGACCCCAACGCGTTTCGGCAACGCCTTCTTCAGGGGGAGGGCTACAAATATATCTTAAAATACACAATAATTAAAATAAAATAAAATATGTTAAATATAAGATGTAGATGAGGAATATATAATAATATTATAATAATATAAAAATAACAATATTAAAAAGACAATCTTAAAAAGACAATGTTAAGAAGACACACCTGGCATGCTGTGTGCTAAAAAAAGGCAATCTTATAACATAAATAATGGGCACACCTTAAAACATATATATTTTATGATGCACATATGGTGAAACAATCACTAAAAATTAGCCCTCCCCCTGAAGAAGGCGTTGCCGAAACGCGTTGGGGTCTCTTTATAATAAAGAAGAATTTGCTCATCCGATGTCTCCTGCTCCTTGTGACTCTCCGATCTCCTGCAGGAGCTTCTGCTCCCCTTGTGTGCCCGGCTGACTCCCATTAGGCCATGACTATCTACATGCTGTGTAATTTTGTTCTTTATGATGGTTTCTACCATTTTCCCTGGTACTGACGTCAGGCTCACCGGTCTGTAATTTCCTGGGTCACCCCTGGAACCCTTTTTAAAAATTGGTGTTACGTTGGCGATCCTCCAATCTTCAGGTATTACAGATGATTTTAATGAAAGTTCACAGATTACCAATAGCAGGTCTGCAATCTCAGATTTCAGTTCTTTCAACACTCTGGGATGTATACCATCCGGTCCAGGTGATTTGCTACTATTCAGTTCTCAAGGACGGGGCCTCCATGATTCTGATAGCCCCCAGGTGGCCGAGGCAGCCGTGGTTCCCACTTCTGCTGCAACTGGCGGTGGACACTCCTATTCCTCTGGGAATTCAGCACGATCTCCTGTCTCAGGAACAGGGATCTCTCTTGCACCCCAACCTCCAGTCCCTTCATCTGATGGCCTGGCTGCTGAAAGGGTAGTTCTGGCTCCCCTACTACTGCCTAGAGAGGTGGAAGACGTAGTCTTAGCCTCTAGGCGGCAATCCACCAGGAAATCCTACGCTCTTAAGTGGCGTAGATTCTCCTCCTGGTGTGCTCAGCACAGCGAGAATCCCTTCTCCTGCTTGGTAGCGGTAGTATTGCAATATTTGCTTTACCTCTCCAATCTAGGCCTTAAGTCCAATTCTGTCAGGGTTCACCTCAGTGCTCTCTCAGCGCACCACTCGCCGGTGGACGGGAGGCCTCTTTCCAACCACCCTTTGGTGGCTCGTTTCCTCAGGCCTCCTCCTGCTTAAGCCTCCTTTACGTCCACCGGCCCCTGAGTGGGATTTAAATGTGGTCTTACAGCGGATTACTTGTCTGCCATTTGAACCTATGGCTACCTGCTCTCTCCGTTTTCTCTCCTGGAAAACCTTGTTTCTGGTAGCTCTTACCTCTGCTAGGTGAGTAAGTGAACTTCAGGCGCTAGTGTCTGATCCCCCTTACACTAGGTTCTACAGGAATAGGGTTGTGTTACGGACTCATCCTAAGTTTCTCCCTAAGGTTGTCTCCTCTTTCCACCTCAATCAGGAGGTGGTTCTTCCGACCTTCTTTCCCAGGCCGCATGCCAACCGGGCTGAGATGGTCTCGCATACCCTGGACTGTAGGAGGGCGTTATCCTTCTACCTTGACCGTACGCGGCAGCATCGGAGGGCTGTTCGGCTCTTCGTTTCTTTTGACCCGAATAAGTTGGGGTTACCTGTCTCCAAGCGTACTTTGTCCATATGGGTCGCTGACTGTATCGCCTGGGCTTATGGGGCAGCCGGCCTCTTGTTGGAGGGTCGAGTCACGGCTCACCGTGTCAGGGCGAAGGCTGCGTCAGTGGCTCATCTTCGCTCTGTTCCGTTGGCAGACATCTGCCGGGCCGCTACTTGGTCTTCAAGCCAGACTTTTGCGGCCCATTACTGTCTTTAGAGGGAGTCCCGCAGGGACAGTGCTTTCGGACAGGCAGTACTCCATAATCTCTTTGGGGTCTAGGCAACTCCTTCCCTCCGGCCCTGATGTTGGGCTACCGGTCGGGGGCGTTCTCAGAGAAGATTCCTTCCTTATGTTCTGACGCTCTAGAGGGAGCTCATTTTTTCAGCTCGGGGTCTCCGGTAGCCTTAAGCTGGGGAGTCCCATATGTGAGGACTGACTTCCTGCTTGGTCCTGGAGAAAGCGTAGTTACTCACCTGTAACAGGTGTTCTCCAGGAGCATTAGGAATCAGTCCTCACAACCCTCCCTCCTCCCCTTGGAGTTGCAGTCATATGATTTATTTTTGCTATTTTTTGCTGTCTTTTAGCTATGTCATCAGACTGAGCAAGATGGCCCCCTTGGGCGGGAAGGGGACCGCGCATGCGCGCTGCAATTCCCAAAGGCTTTCTTTGAAAGATGGGGAAGTGCTCCGCACGGGGGCTCCGTCGGCGCCGATGTCACCCATATGTGAGGACTGATTCCTGCTGCTCCTGGAGAACACCTGTTACAGGTGAGTAACTACTCTTTCTCAGAACTCTTCCACATTTTATGCCAAAGGCGGTTTCGCCTTTTCATTTAAATCAATCGAATTACCTTCCTGTATTCTTTACGAGTCCTCATGCCTCTAAGGCAGAAAGGAACCTTCTTACTTTGGACTGTAAAAGAGCCTTGGCTTTTTACTTAAAAAGAACACAGCAGCATAGAAAGTCTTCTCAACTTTTTATTGCTTTTGATTCTAGTCATTTGGGACTTCCAGTCTCCAAAAGAACTCTATCTAAATGGATTGCACAATGCATATCCTTTGCTTAAGAGAGTAAGAGTCTTCCTCTCCAAGGCCATGTCACAGTGCATAATGTGAGAGCCATGGCAGCCTCTATGGCTAACCTTCACTCTGTGTCTGTCGATGACATCTGTCGAGCAGCCACCAGGGCTTTGGTGCACACCTTCACAGCCCACTACTGCCTAGATAAAGCCTCCCGTCGGGATGCCTTCTTTGGCCAGGCTGTTCTTCAACATCTCTTTCAGACTTAATTCAACTCCTACCCACCAACCCTGGTGGGATGCCAGAGATCCATGGGAGTAAGCATGGCCCACCTCACTATAGGTGGCAGCTTCCTGGGGCCATCTCCTCGGCATCTTCAGCTAGAGAGTCCCCATATGTGAATACTACATTCCTGCTTGTTCCTGGAGATAGCGTAGTTACTCACCTGTAACAGGTAATCTCCGGGAACAGGAATTTAGGAATTTAGTCTTCACAACTCACCCACCTCCCCTAGGAGTTGTTCTCTCTATCTCTATGTCTCTTTCCTCTCTCCCTCTATCCTTTCACTCAGCTACAAACATAACTGAAGAGGGACAGTTGGAAAGGCGGGAAGGCAGCGTGCATGTGCTGGGGGATGCTCCCAAAAGCGTTCCTATTGGATGCTGGAGAGCGTTCCCGCGCAGGCTCCGTCGGTACCGACGATACCCATATGTGAAGACTAAATTCCTGCTGTTACCGGAGATCACCTGTTACAGGTGAGTAACTACTCTATATGCCCCCGAATACACTACATTAATAGATTGCTTCAATGCAATCTCAAAATGGGTCTCCAAGCACAACCTAACTGATAACTGCAAGAATACCAAAGTACTGTTTAAAACCAAAGATCTGGCTTTCACCCCTCGTCATCTTTAAAAATAAGGAACGAAGAACTGGAGATAAAACAGCAAGTTCACTATCTGGGAATCACCCTTGACCAACGTCTGAACATGCAATTCCTCATCAACACCACCACTAAAACAGTGTACCACAAGATAAGAACGCTCCACCATCTACATCCACTCCTTGACACTCATGATTACCGTACTGTGCTCCAAGCTCACATCTTTCCACGTTTTAACTACTTCAACATTATCTATCAAGACCTACCAAAATATATCTTGCAACCACTTCAAATGGCACAGAGTATTGCTGCCCATGCCCTACATGGAGCCTCAAGGTTAGAGCACATCAGACCAATATTAAGGCACCTGCATTGGTTAGTAATATCTATTTGCATAAAATATAAAGTACTACTCACAGTATTTAAAATAATACACAGTCTATCCGCAGACTCTCTCTCATCTATCATACATATGACACCAGACAATAGAACAAGAAATGCGTAACACACTTATGATCCCTGCAACAAGAGTAAAAAGTAGCCAAATATATTGTAACTGAACAATTTCATTGTATGCATCGACCCTCTGGAACACTTTCCCGAATCAGATTCGAACCAACTCTGACCTCTCAAGTTTCTGCAGGGCACTAAAAACCCATTTATTCCAGCAGTACTATAAACACATACCATAATATTGAGGAAGAACTGTCAGTGATGACCTGTCCAGCATCACAACTAACCCAATTGCCTCATGTCATCCCCATTATAAGGAATCAATTTTGTTAAATTATCATTGTTCAATCTTGTTAAATTATCAAAGTTAATCTTCCTGTTATATGAATAATACCTTACCATTATTTAATGTTAAATGTAAATGGCTTCTGACTGCAAAATAGAGTTGTATATAAAACCAGTTTAATAAATAAATATTTAGCTTTATTTTTATTCTTTTGCAGAAGAGCTGGCATAAAGAATGGAATGTGCTTTGGTCAAGCGAAACAGCTGTGTCCAAACCTTCAAGCAGTACCGTATGATTTTAATGCATACAGAGAAGTGGCGGTTGCAATGTATGAAACGCTAGCAAGGTAAAGGATTGTTTTTTTTGTTTTGGAGATTCAAATTAAGTTTTTCAATACACACAATTTCTCCAGGACCAAGCAGGAAGTCAGTCTTCACATATGGGTGTCATCGGCGCCGATGAATCCCCAGCGGAGCATTTCCCCAGCTTTCTATGAAAGCCTTTGGTAATGCAGGCACGCATGCGCGGTTCCCTTCCCGCCTAAAGGTGCCATCTTACCTCAGTCTCTTTTCTTCCGTGAAGCCCACCGGACGTGTGTCCAGTTTTTCCCAGTTAAAATTAGATTTTTCAGCGATTTTTGCTCTTTTTTCTACCGGTTCGACGCTGGTTCCCCTCCCGCCGGGTTCGGTACACCAGTATCGAGCCCGATTCTTCTTTTTTGTTTGTTGCCCTTCGTGGCTGGTGTTCACGCCTTTTTTTTCTCCTTTTCCCTGGAAGGCTGGTCCTTTGACCTCGCGGGGACTCTTTTTTCCCCGATGGCTTCCAGCGGTTTTAAAAAGTGTGATTGGTGTAAGAAACTAATATTTCTCCAGGACCAAGCAGGAAGTCAGTCCTCACTTATGGGTGACGTCGGCGCCGACGGAGCCCTCACGGAGCAATTTTCCCCAGCTTTCAAAGAAAGCCTTTGGGAATTGCAGCGCGCATGCGCGCGGTCCTCTTCCCGCCCAAGGGTGCCATCTTAGCCAGTCTTCTTTTTTCCGCGGAGCCCTACAGACGTCCCCGTCTTGTCCCCGCGAAAAAGTTGATATTTCTTCATAATTTTATTCTTTTTCCTTCGGTTCGACGCCAGTCTTTTTCCCGCCCGGACTCGCGACGTCGGTCACGAGTCCTCTTCTTCTTTTCGGTTTTTCTGACTTAGTCAGTTTTCGGTTTTTCCCTGGCAGCCCGGTCCTTTGACCTCGCCGGGCCCCTTTTTCCCCCGATGGCTGCCAGTGATTTCAAGCAGTGTAGTCAGTGTGACCGAAATATGTCACTAACTGACACACACGACTCTTGCCTCCGCTGCCTGGGCCCGGATCATGAAGAAATGATCTGTGGGCCCTGCGGCAAAATGTCCTCCAAAGCGTTGAGAAGTCGGCGGCATCAGCGGGATAGGATCTTCGCTGACCCCAACCGTACCCGGACCTCGTCGGAGGCCTCCACGTCCAAAGGTTCCAGCTTGGACCGTCGCCGGAGTTCCTCCGACAGGGGTTCTCCCTCCGGGGACCATCGACGTAAGGTGAAACCCGCGAGGGCGGCGTCGGTGGACGCTCCTGGCTCCGCGAGGGCCGGGTCGCATAGCCCCGATAGCCGCCCCGGGTCCTTGGAGAAGGAGCACCTCCCGAAGCGACCTCGCCTGGAGTCGGAGCTGCCTGCTCTGGTAAGTCCTGTGGTCCTCCTGGACTCGCCTCCGCGACAGCCGACGTCGGGCCCGACGCCGTCGGGGCCCGAGTCGGGGGCTGCTGGGTCACCTGAGCTCGGACTCAGGTTGACGGCCTTGGAGAGCAGACTGTCTGCCTTCATGGACCAGCAGCGGGCACTGCTCGCTGGCTTCGCTGGCGTCGCTGCCCCGACCGCCGGGACGTCGACGTCCAAGTCGACCCCGGAGACCGAGCCGATCCTCGAGTCGATGCGGACTCGAGTCGATCCTCGGTCGAGGTCACCCTCGGCCTCCCGTTCGGGACCGAGGTCGCCGACGCCGACTCCCTCGGCGTCGGGGCGGCAGGCGCCGCGCCCTGCCCGGGCCGACCCCACCGAGTCCTCGTCGGAGTCGGTCTGGGAGTCTGAAGAGGAAGAGTCGCCTGATTCTTTCCGGACTCGGTGTGTCCCCTCGGACTCACCGGAGTCCGAACCTCGGAAGCAGTCCCCCCCGGAGGATGCCCGGTTCTCGGACTTCGTCAGGGATATGGCCAAGGCGTTGGCCTTCCCTGCGGACCCCGAGGAGGAGCCTCGAGCCGAAGAGCTCGACGCCCTCCAGTATGACTCTCCCGCGAGGGAACACTTTACTGTACCGGTTCCTCCTATGCTGGAACGACTACTCTTCCGCATGTGGGAGAGTCCGGCCACCTCGCCGGTCCTGAGCAAGCGGGTCGATTCTATCTATCGAGTCCGCAAGAGCCCTGGCTTCCAAAAAGCACAGCTACCACACCATTCCATGGTAGTGGAATCGGCCATGCATCGTCTTAAGAGCCAGAAGATGCACTCCTCGGTGCCTCCTGGCAGGGAGGCCCGTAACCTGGATGGCCTTGGTAAGAAGTGTTTTCCAGGGCTCTATGCTTGCGTGTCGTGTCCAGACCTACCAGCTATACATGGGCATGTATCTCCGAGACCTGGCTAAAGAGCTAGCCGGATTCTCCGCTGGTTTGTCCGAGGAACCCTTGCGGAGGTTCCTGGCCTTGTCCACTGGCATTCGGGAATGCTCAAAATTCATATCCCGAGCAGCCTATGATGGCTTTGAAGCATCGGCTCGAGTGGCCGCAGCCGGCATCGGTGCCCGCCGACAGGCTTGGCTTCAGTCGTCTGACCTTGAGCCCTGGGTGCAGGACAAGTTGGTCGATGTCCCCTGCCGAGGCGAAAACCTCTTTGGCAAGCCCATGGCTGAAAAGGCTGCACAAATTGAGACGGAGACTCTCACCAGGACCAGGCTTTCTAGGAAGACCTCCGCCCCTTCCCAGAAAAAGAAGGGCTCGGGAAAAAAGTCCTTTTACCCGAGGACGGCGGCTGCCTACAAACAATACCCCCATTATCAGGCCCCTGCAGCTCCCCAACAGGGCCAGCAGGCCAAGGGACGGGGTAACGGGTCCCGTAGGCAGCAAGCCCCCAAGCCTGCACCACCAGCCCCTGCTCAGCAGGGTGGGGGTTTTTGACTCCTTAAGCATAGCCTCTCCCCCCCCCGCTGGTTCCTCCCAGCACCGGAGGCCGGCTGGTTCACTTCGCCCACAGGTGGTCCAGCATCACCTCAGATGCCTGGGTGCTTCAAGTCGTGCGAGAAGGCTATCTTCTCCACTTCCACCAGGTCCCTCCCTCCTATTTTCCGGGACAACCTCCACGGCCCCCTCTGCACAGGGAATTACTCCTTCAGGAGTTAGCAGGTCTTCTACAGGAACAGGCGGTGGAACCGGTGCCCCACCACCTAATAGGTCAAGGCTTTTATTCCAGGTATTTTCTAATACCAAAGAGAACAGGAGGCCTCCGACCCATCCTGGACTTGCGCAACCTCAACAAGTTCCTTGTGCGGGAGAAGTTCAAAATGCTTACCCTTGGAATCCTTCTGCCCTACCTCCAGCAGGGAGATTGGCTATGCTCCTTGGATCTAAAGGATGCCTACACGCACATCCTCATCCACCCAAGCCACCGCCAATACCTAAGGTTTGTGGTGGCAGGAAATCATTACCAGTACTGAGTACTGCCCTTTGGCCTGTGCTCCGCACCGCGAGTCTTCACAAAATGTCTCGCGGTGGTGGCGGCCCATCTCCGGCTTCACGGCCTATATGTCTTTCCGTACCTCGACGACTGGCTCATCAGAGCAGCGTCCGCTCCGGAGGTCACCAACGCCACACGCCGCACGGTGACTCTTCTGCAGTACTTGGGCTTTGTTATAAACTTCGCAAAGTCCACTTTGCTCCCCTCACAGGATCTCGAGTTCATCGGCGCAAGGCTGCGCACTCCTCGGGCACGAGCGTACCTACCGCTCGACAGGGCTCAACGGCTCATGGACCTAGCCGACCGTTTTTGCAGCCAGCCCCTGGTCTCCGCCAGGCGCTTCCTGAGACTACTCGGCCATATGGCTTCCACCGTCCATGTGACCCCCAATGCCCGCCTGAATATGCGGCCTGCTCAATGGTGTCTCCGCCAGCAGTGGCGACAAGCCACAGGCGGCCTAGCAGACCTAGTGCGCGTCTCCGAGCCGCTGATCTCGTCTCTCCGGTGGTGGCTTCAGCAGCCGAACCTGATATTCGGAATGCCTTTCCAGTCACCTCAGCCGGCCCGGGTGCTGACCACAGATGCATCCCTCCTGGGCTGGGGAGCACATTGCCAAGGGGCACGTACTCAGGGCCTCTGGACCACGTGGGAGTCTGCTCAGCAGATCAACTTCCTGGAGCTCAGGGCGATCCGCCTGGCTCTCAAGGCCTTCTCCCACCTGACTTCTCACCAGTCCGTCCTTGTCCAGACGGACAATCAAGTTGCCATGTTCTACGTGAACAAGCAGGGGGGCACGGGCTCCTTCCTCCTCTGTCGGGAGGCACAGAAGCTCTGCTCTTGGGCCGTCAGTCACGGCATTCTCCTCAAGGCAGTTTATCTCCCAGGCCAAGAGAATTACCTGGCGGACAAACTCAGCAGGATCCTCCAGCCGCACGAGTGGCGTCTGGATCCCTTGGTAGTTCAGAAGCTCTTCCTAAAGTGGGGCCTCCCCACGGTGGATCTCTTTGCCAGTCCTCACAACCGGCAACTTCCTCGCTTCTGCTCTCGTCAGCCACACCCCCTTCGGGTTGCGGCGGACGCTTTTCTACTATCATGGTCGGGGAGCCTTCTGTACGCTTTCCCTCCCATCCCGCTAGTCTCTCGGACTCTTTTCAAGGTTCTCCGAGACAAAGCCTTCATGATCCTGGTGGCCCCTCGCTGGCCCAGACAGCCGTGGTTTCCGCTCCTGCTGCAATTAGCGGTGGAGGATCCATTCCCTCTGGGGTTACAACCGGATCTCCTCACTCAGGATCAGGGGTCTCTGCTACACCCCAACCTCAGGTCTCTCAACCTCATGGCCTGGCTGCTGAGAGGGTAGTCGTCGCTCCCCTTCTCCTGCCGGCAGAGGTGGAGGAAGTCGTCCTAGCTTCGCGACGACCTTCTACCCGCAAATGCTACGCCCTTAAATGGCGTCGGTTTTCCGTTTGGTGTACCCGACAGTCTCAGGATCCCTTCTCCTGCCCGGTGTCGGTGGTCTTGCAGTACTTGCTTTACCTCTCTAATCTGGGACTTAAGTCCAACTCCGTCAAGGTTCACCTCAGTGCTCTTTCAGCACATCATGTGCCGGTGGACGGCAGACCTCTCTCCAACGACCCTCTCGTAGCGAGGTTTCTCAGAGGTCTCCTTCTACTTAAACCTCCTCTGCGCCCGCCAGCGCCTGACTGGGACCTGAATGTGGTTTTACAGCGGATCACCTGTCCGCCTTTTGAACCTATGGCTACCTGTTCTCTCCGTTTTCTTTCTTGTAAAACACTGTTCTTGATAGCCCTCACTTCCGCTAGACGCGTAAGTGAATTGCAGGCCCTCGTGTCTGATCCCCCTTACACTCGGTTCTACAAAAATAGGGTAGTCCTACGGACTCACCCAAAATTTCTTCCAAAAGTGGTCTCCCCTTTTCATATCAATCAGGAGGTGGTACTTCCAACCTTCTTTCCCAGACCACACTCCAGCCGAGCTGAAACGGTCCTCCATACCCTGGACTGTAGAAGGGCTTTAAACTTCTACCTTGACCGTACGCGGGAGCACCGTAAAGCTGCTCAGCTTTTTGTGTCTTTTGACCCCAATAAATTGGGGCTCCCGGTCTCCAAGCGTACTCTGTCCATCTGGGTTGCGGACTGTATCGCTTGGGCTTATGGGGCAGCCGGACTCTCCTTGGAAGGTCGAGTCACGGCTCATTGCGTTCGGGCAAAGGCCACGTCAGTGGCTTACCTCCGCTCTGTTCCGTTGGCAGACATCTGCCGGGCCGCTACTTGGTCTTCGAGCCAGACTTTTGCGGTCCATTACTGTCTCGAGAGGGAGTCCCGCAGGGACAGTGCTTTCGGACAGGCAGTCCTCCGTAATCTCTTTGAGGTCTGAGCAACTCCTACCCTCCATCCCGGATGTGGGCTACCGGTGGGTAATAATTCAGCGAAGATTCTTTCCTTCTGTGCTGCTGAGCTAGAGGGAGCTCATTTTTGTGCTTAGGGTCTCCGGTAGCCTTAAGCTTGGGAGTCCCATAAGTGAGGACTGACTTCCTGCTTGGTCCTGGAGAAAGCGTAGTTACTCACCTGTAACAGGTGTTCTCCAGGAGCAGCAGGAATCAGTCCTCACAACCCTCCCTCCTCCCCTTGGAGTTGCAATTGTCTGCTTTACTTTTTTTGCAAATTTTTATGCTGTCTTTTTTAGCTATGTCATCTGACTGGCTAAGATGGCACCCTTGGGCGGGAAGAGGACCGCGCATGCGCGCTGCAATTCCCAAAGGCTTTCTTTGAAAGCTGGGGAAAATTGCTCCGCGAGGGCTCCGTCGGCGCCGACGTCACCCATAAGTGAGGACTGATTCCTGCTGCTCCTGGAGAACACCTGTTACAGGTGAGTAACTACGCTGTCTCACCGACACACACGACTGCTGCCTTCGGTGCCTGGGCCCCGACCACGATCCTAAGTCGTGCGGGTCCTGTGGGAAAATATCTTTCTCCAGGACCAAGCAGGAAGTCAGTACTCACATATGGGTGACGTCGGCGCCAACGGAGCCCTCGTGCGGAGCATTTCCCCAGCTTTCAAAGAAAGCCTTTGGGAGTTGCAGCGTGCATGCGCGGTCCCCTTCCCGCCCAAGGGTGCCATCTTGCTCAGTCTTCTTTTTTCTGCGGAGCCCGACGGACGTAGTTCGTTTTTCCCCGAGGAAAAAGTTGATTTCCCTGTTTTTTCTCTTTTTTCTTCAGTTCGACGCCGGATCCTTTTCCCGCCTTGGCCCGATACGCCGGTATCGAGTCCACTCTCTCTTTTTCGGTGTTTGTCCTTTGTGACTAGCGTTTGCGCCATTTTTCTTTTTTCACTGGCAGCCCGGTCTTTTGACCTCGCAGGGGCCCTTTTTCCCCCGATGGCTACCAGCGGGTTTAAAAAGTGTGATCGGTGTAAGAAACTTATGTCTCTTACCGACACACATGACTGCTGCCTCCACTGCCTCGGACCCGATCATGACCCGATGATCTGTGGTCCGTGTGGCAAAATGTCCTCGAAGGCATTGAGGAGTCGGCAGCACCAGAAGGATAGGATTTTCTCTGACTCCGCGTCTGGATGTGCCCGGACTTCGTCAGAGGCCTCGACGTCTCGGGACTCCGGCCCCGAGCAGCGTCGGGGTTCCTCTGAGCAGGGGTCTCCTTCGCGGGAACATCGCAGGAAGAAGAAACCCGCGAGGGCGGTGTCGATGGATGCTCCTGGTTCCTCGAGGGCCAGGTCGCATAGCCCCGATAGCCGTCCCGGATCTTCGGAGTCGGAGAGGGCTGTCAAACATCCTCGTATCGAGAAGGAGTCTCCTGGACACATAAGTGCTGTAGTCCTCGTGGACTCTCCTCCAGGGGAGCCACAGTCGGGCCCGACGCCGTCGGGGTCCGAGTCGGGGGCTGCTGGGTCTCCTGAGCTCGGACTCAGGTTGACGGCCTTGGAGAGCAGCATCGCTGCCTTCATGGAACAGCAGCGGGCATTGATCGCCGGTCTCATAGATGCATCTGCCCCGACCATCGGGACCTCAACGTCCAAGTCGACCCCGGAAGCCGAGCCGATCCTCGAGTCCATGCGGGCTCAAGTCGATCCTCGGACACGGTCTCCCTCGGCCTCCCATTCGGGACCGAGGTCGTCAACGCTAGTACCCTCGGCGTCGGGGCGGATGGCATCGATGCCCGCCTGACCGGAGCCGCTCGATTCCTCCTGCGAGGAGTCGGGCTGGGAGACAGAGGACGAAGAGTCACCCGACACTTATCGGACTCGGTGTGTCCCATCGGACTCGCCGGAGTCCGAACCTCTGAGACGATCCCCACCGGAGGATACCCGGTTCTCGGACTTCGTGCGGGATATGGCCAAGGCCTTGGCCTTCCCTGCGGATCCCGAGGAGGAGCCTCGAGCCGAGGAGCTCGCGGCCCTCCAGTATGACTCTCCCCCAAAGGAGGCCTTTACTGTACCGGTTCCTCCGATGCTGGAGCGGCTGCTCTTCCGAATGTGGGAGACCCCGGCCTCGACGCCGGTGTTAAGCAAGCGGGTCGATTCCATCTATCGAGTCTGCAAGAGCACCGGGTTCCAAAAGGCACAATTACTGCACCACTCCATGGTTGTGAAATCGGCCATGCATCGACTGAAAAGTCAGAAGATGCACTCCTGGGTGCCTCCTGGCCGGGAGGCCCGGAACCTGGATGCCCTCAGTAAGAAGTGCTTCCAGGGCTCTATGCTTGCTTGCCATGTCCAGACGTACCAGCTCTACATGGGCATGTATCTCCGAGACCTGGCATAGGAGATTGCCGGGTTCTCTGCTGGTCTCTCCGAGGAACCTTTGCAGAGGTTGCAGGCCTTGTCCACTGGTATTCGAGAGTGCTCGAATTTTATCTCTCGAGCAGCCTACAATGGCTTCGAGACTTCGGCCCGAGTAGCTGGGGCCTGCATCGGTGCCCGCCGACAGGCTTGGCTACAGTCATCCGACCTCGAGCCATGGGTGCCGGACAAGTTGGTCGATGTCCCCTGCCGAGGTGAAAACCTCTTTGGCAAGTCCATGGCTGAAAAAGCTGCAGAACTCGAGACCGAGACTCTTACCCGGACTAGGCTGTCCAGGAAAACCTCTGCCCCTTCTCAGAAGAAGAGTAGTTCGGGAAAAAGACCTTTTACCCGAGGAAGTCATCTGCCTATAAACAATACCCTCATTATCAGGCCTCTGCAGCTCCCCAACAGGGTCAGCAGGCCAAGGGGCAGGTTCATGGGCCCCGTAGGCAGAAGGCCCCCAAGCCACCTACACCGGCCCCTACTCAGCATGGTGGGGGTTTTTGACTCAGCAAGCATAGCCTCTTCTACTCAGCTGCCTCACATCAGCACAGGAGGCCGGCTGGCCCACTTTGCCCACAGGTGGTCAGCCGTCACCTCAGATACCTGGGTGCTCCATATAGTCCAGAAGGGCTATCTTCTCCATTTTCACCAGGTACCTCCCTCCTATTTTCCAGGGGAGCCTCCAAGACTCCCTCTGCTCAGGGACCTACTCCTTCAGGAGTTGGCAAGTCTGCTAAAGGAACAGGCTGTGGAACCGGTGCCCCACCACCTGAGAGGTCACGGCTTTTATTCCAGGTACTTCTGGTACCAAAAAGAACAGGAGGCCTCAGACCCATCCTAGACTTGCGGAACCTCAACAAGTTCCTGGAGAGGGAAAAGTTCAAGATGCTTACTCTTGGAATCCTGCTGCCCTACCTCCAGCAGGGAGATTGGCTATGCTCCTTAGATCTAAAGGATGCTTATACTCACATCCTTATTCATCCAGACCACAGACAATATCTCAGATTTGTTGTGGGAGGAAACCACTACCAGTACAGAGTACTTCCCTTTGGCCTAACCTCCGCTCCCAGGGTGTTCACAAAGTGCCTGGCGGTGGTGGCGGCCTACCTGAGGCTTCAAGGTCTTTTTGTGTTTCCATACCTGGACGACTGGCGCATAAGGGGCCAGTCTTCCCAGGAGGCCAGTCAAGCCACCCTTCGCACTGTGGCTCTGCTTCATCACTTGGGGTTTGTCATAAACTTCGCAAAGTCCATTTTGCTCCCGTCCCAGAACTTGGAATTCATAGGAGCAAGGCTAGACACTCTTCAGGCGAGGACTTTTCTGCCAGTGGACAGGGCCCTCCGGTTGATGGATGTGGCCAGGCAGTTTCACAAGAATTCCCTGGTCTCCGCCAGGCAATTCCTGAGACTTCTTGGCCATATGGCTTCCACGGTTCATGTAACCCCCAATGCCCGCCTACACATGCGGCCTGCTCAGTGGAGCCATCGAACTCAGTGGCATCAGGCCACGGGGAGCCTTGCAGACGCAGTGAGAGTTTCCACCCTGCTCGTATCCTCTCTACAGTGATGGCTTCATCTTCCAAATCTGGTACTTGGGGTGGATTTTCAATCCCCCCCGCATTCTCAAGTGCTGACGACAGATGCTTCTCTTCTCGGTTGGGGAGCACATTGCCAAGGGGCATGTACTCAGGTTCTCTGGACTCCTTGGGAGGCTGCTCAGCAGATAAACGTCCTGGAGCTATGGGCGATACGCCTAGCTCTGAGAGCCTTCTCCCACCTCACGTCTCACCAGTCTGTACTGGTCCAGACGGACAATCAAGTTGCCATGTTCTACGTGAACAAACAAGGAGGCACAGGATCCTTCCTTCTCTGTCAGGAAGCACAACGTCTGTGCTCTTGGGCTGTCAATCATGGAATCCTCTTCAGGGCTGTCTACCTCCCCGGTCAAGAAAATTGCCTTGCGGACAGACTGAGCAGGATACTACAACCGCACGAATGGAGATTGAATCCATTGGTGGTTCAGCAGATCTTTCTCAGGTGGGGACTCCCCACCATGGATGTCTTCGCCAGCCCTCTGAACCAGCAACTCCCGAGATTCTGTTCCAGACAGCCGCATCCTCTCCGAGTAGCAGCGGATGCCTTTCTGGTTCCGTGGTCCCAAGGCCTACTGTATGCGTTTCCTCCCACGCCCCTAGTGTCTCGGACACTGTTCAAGGTCCTCAAGGACAGGGCCTGAATGATTCTGATAGCCCCCAGGTGGCCGAGGCAGCCGTGGTTCCCACTCCTGTTGCAACTGGCGGTGGACACTCCCTTACCTCTGGGAATTCAACACGATCTCTCTTCCACCCCAACCTCCAGTCCCTTCATCTGATGGCCTGGCTGCTGAAAGGGTAGTCCTGGCTCCCCTACTCCTGCCTGGAGAGGTGGAAGACGTAGTCTTAGCCTCTAGGCGGCAATCCACCAGGAAATCCTACGCTCTTAAGTGGCGTAGATTCTCCACCTGGTGTGCTCAGCACAGCGAGAATCCCTTCTCATGCTTGGTAGCGGTAGTATTGCAATATTTGCTTTACCTCTCCAATCTAGGCTTTAAGTCCAACTCTGTCAGAGTTCACCTCAGTGCTCTCTCAGCGCACCACTCACCGGTGGACTGGAGGCCTCTTTCCAACCACCCTTTGGTGGCTCGTTTTCTCAGAGGCCGCCTCCTGCTTAAGCCTCCTTTATGTCCACCAGCCCCTGAGTGGGATCTGAATGTGGTCTTAAAGCGGCTTACTTGTCCGCCATTTGAACCTATGGCTACCTGCCCTCTCCGTTTTCTCTCCTGGAAAACCTTGTTTCTGGTAGCTCTTACCTTTGCTAGGCGAGTGAGTGAACTTCAGGCACTAATGTCTGATCCCCCTTACACTAGGTTCTACAGGAATAGGGTAGCCTTACGGACTCACCCGAAGTTTCTCCCTAAGGTTGTCTCCCCTTTTCACCTCAATCAGGAGGTGGTTCTTCCGACCTTCTTTCCCAGGCCGCATGCCAAACTGGCTGAGATGGTCCTGCATACCCTGGACTGTAGGAGGGCGGTGTCCTTCTACTTTGACCGTACACGGGAGCATCGGTGGGCTGTTTAGCTCTCCGTTTCTTTTGACCCCAATAAGTTGGAGTTACCTGTCTCCAAGCGTACTTTGTCCATATGGGTCGCTGACTGTATCGCCTGGACTTATGGGGCAGCCGGCCTCTCATTGGAGGGTCGAGTCACGGCTCATCATGTCAGGGCGAAGGCTGCTTCAGTGGCTCATCTCCGCTCTGTTCCGTTGGCAGACATCTGCCAGGCTGCTACTTGGTCTTCAAGCCAGACATTTGCGGCCCATTACTGCCTTGAGAGGCAGTCCCGCAGGGACAGTGCTTTTGGACAGGCAGTACTCCATAATCTCTTTGGGGTTTAGGCAACTCCTAACCTCCAGCCCTGGTGTTGGGCTACCGGTCGGGGGCGTTCTCAGAGAAGATTCCTTCCTTACGTATTGACGAGCTAGAGGGAGCTCATTTTTTCATCTTGAGGTCTCCGGTAGCCTTAATCTGGGGAGTCCCATATGTGAGGACTGACTTCCTGCTTGGTCCTGGAGAAAGAGTAGTTACTCCCCTTAACAGGTGTTCTCCAGGAGCAGCAGGAATCAGTCCTCACAACCCTCTCTCCTCCCCTTGGAGTTGCAGTCATATGATTTATTTTGCTAATTTTTTGCTGTCTTTTAGCTATGTCATCAGACTGAGCAAGATGGCACCCTTGGGCGGGAAGGGGACCGTGCATGCGCGCTGCAATTCCCAAAGGCTTTCTTTGAAAGCTGGGGAAATGCTCCGCACGAGGGCTCCATCGGCGCCGACGTCACCCATATGTGAGGACTGATTCCTGCTGCTCCTGGAGAACACCTGTTACAGGTGAGTAACTACTCTTCCAAGGCACTACGAAGTCGCCAGTAGCCAAAGGAAAGGCTTTTCTCGGACTCAGCTTCCGACCGGGCCTGGACCTCGTCTGTGGCCTCGACATCTCGGGATTCCGATTCCGAGCGCCGTCGAAGCTCCTTGAACAGGGGGTCCCCCGACCAGGAATGCAAGAGGAAGAAACGGCTTGCGAGGGTGTCATTGGCGGAGGTCCCTGGCTCCTCGAGGGCTAGGTCTAAGACCCCCGACCGTCGCCCCGGGCCTGTGGAACCGGAAAAGCCTGCCGGAGTCTGCTGGACACATAAGCCCCATAATCCTCGTGGACTCTCCTCCCAGGGAGCCGACTTCGGGCCCGGCGCCACCCGGGCCCGAGTCGGTGGCTGCTGCGTCTCCCGAGCTGAGTCTCAGGATGACAGCCTTGGAGACTAGAATGGCTGCCTTCATGGAGCAGCAGCGGGCACTGATGGCAAGCCTGTCTGGCGCATCTGCCCCGACCACCGGGACATCGACATCGAAGTCGACCCCGGAGACCGAGCCGATACTTGAGTCCATCGTGGCTCGGAGTCAACCTCGATCGCGGTCTCCCTCGACCTCCCGTTCGGGACCGAGGGTGTCGACGCCGGTGCTTCCAGCATCGGGGCGGTTGCTCCAGGGCCCCGTGGGATCGGACCCCGACTCTTCCTCGGACGAGTTGGCTTGGGAGACGGAGGACGAGGAATCTCCTGATACCTTTAAGACTCGGTGCGTCCTTTCGGACTCACCGCAGTCTGAGCCCCGGAGTAGGTCCCCCCCGGAGGACACCTGGTTCTCGGAATTCGTCCAGGATATGGCCACTGCCTTGGCAATTTCGGCGGACCCTGAGGAAGAGCTTCGAGCTGAAGAGCTCGAGGTGCTGCAGTATGACTCTCCTCCGAAGGAGGCCTTTACTGTCCGGTTCCTCCGATGCTGGAACGGCTCCTCTTCCGTATATGGGAGGCATCGGCCTCAGCGCCGGTTCTTAGCAAGCGAGTCGATTCGATCTATCGGCTCCGGAAGAGCCCTGGCTTTCAGAAGGCACAGCTACCACACCATTCCATGGTTGTGGAATCGGCCATGCATCATCAGAAGAGCCAGAAGATGCACTCCGCGGTGCCTCCTGGCACTCCGGGGAACCCTTGCAGAGATTTAAGTCCTTGTCCTCGGGGATTCGGGACTTCTCGAAGTTCATGTCCCGTGCCGCCTATGATGGCTAAGAGGCTTGGGCCCGATTTGCGGCAGCCGGCATTGCGGTTCGACGCCAGGCATGGCTGCAGTCATTGGACCTCGAGCTATGGGTTCAGGACAAGTTGGTCGATGTCCCTTGCTGAGGTGAAAACCTTTTTGGCAAGCCCATGACCGAGAAGGCCACTCAGCTTGAGACCGAGCACCTCACTCGGACGAGGCTGTCGAGGAAGACCTCTGCCCCTTCTCATAAAAAGAAGGGCTCGGGTAAAAAGCCCTTTTATCCGAGGAAGGGCACTGCTTACAAATAGTACCCACAATATCAGGCTGCCCAAGCTGCCCCCCTGGGGTCAGCAAGCCAAGGGCCAGGGTAATGGGCCCCGTCGGCAGAGGACCCCCAAGCCTCAGGCCCTGCTACCACTCAGAAGGTTGGGGGTTTTTGACTCCTTGAGCATAGCCTCTCCTCCACTGCTCTCCCAACCCTGCACAGGAGGTCGTCTCGCCCTCTTTGCCCACCAGTGGCCCCTTATCACCGGGGACAGTTGGGTGCTGGAGATAGTCCACAAGAGCTATGCCCTCCATTTCCACCAACTGCCACCCCCATACTTTCCAGGGGAGCCTCCAAGGCCTCCTCTGCACACACACCTTCTCCGTCAGGAGCTTCAGGGTCTGTTGGTGGACAGGGCGGGGGAGCCTGTGCCTCCCCACTTGCAAGGTCACGGATTCTACTCCAGGTATTTCCTGGTGCCCAAAAGGACCGGTGGCCTTTGTCCCATTCTGGACCTCAGGAACCTCAACAAGTTCCTAGTGAAAGAAAAGTTCAAGATGCTTACTCTTGGAACCCTTCTGCCCTACCTGCAGCAGGGAGATTGGCTATGCTCCTTAGATCTAAAGGACGCATACACTCATATCCTCATTCATCCAGACCACAGAAAGTACCTCAAGTTCATTGTGGGAGGAAACCATTATCAGTATAGTGTGCTGCCTTTCGGCCTCACCTCCGCCCCCAGAGTCTTTACAAAGTGCCTAGCAGTGCTGGCGGCCTACCTGAGAAATCAGGGAATCTTTGTCTTCCCCTATCTGGATGACTGGCTCATCAGGGGTCAGACAGGTCAGGAGTCCAATCAAGCCATCCTCAGGACCATTGCTCTTCTACAATGCCTGGGTTTGTCATAAAGTTCGCAAAGTCCACTTTGCTCCTTTCCCAGAACTTGGAGTTCATAGGGGCAAGGTTGGACTCTCTCCTGGCAAAGGCATTCTTGCCGGAAAACAGAGCCCAAAGGTTGATGGCCTTGGCAAGTTGCTTTCTCAGCAGGTCCCTGGTCTCCGCCAGACTCTGCCTGAGACTTCTAGGCCACATGGCTTCGACAGTGAATGTGACCCCCAATGCCAGGCTCCATATGAGGCCTGCACAATGTTGTCTTCGAACTCAGTGGTCAAGGCCACAGGCAGCCTCAGAGACAGAATAAGGGTGTCCAGACCATTTCTGCACTCCCTCAACTGGTGGCTACACCCACCCAATCTGCTGAAAGGGGTGCCTTTTCAGATTCCAGTTTACACAGTGGTGCTAACCACAGATGCCTCCCTGCAAGGCTGGGGAGCGCATTGTCTGAGCAAGTGCACCCAGGGCCTCTGGTCTCCCTGGGAGGCTGCACAGCAGATCAATCTCTTCGAACTCAGAGCTATTTGCTTAGCACTCAAAGCTTTCACTCCTACCCTGACTCACAAGTCTGTCCTGATCCAGACAGACAACCAAGTTGCCATGTTTTATGTGAACAAACAGGGCGGAACCGGGTCCAGGATCCTTTGTCGGGAGGCCCAGGACCTGTGTTCGTTTGCCCTCAAGCACAACATGCTCCTCAAGGCTCTGTACCTTCCAGGCCAGGACAACTACCTGGCAGACAGGTTAAGCAGGATTCTGCAGCTGCACGATTGGCAGCTGCATCCTTCGGTAGTTCAGAAGATCTTTCTCAAATGGGGTCTTCCTTTGATGGATCTTTTTGCCAGCCCACTGAACAAGCAACTGCCAAAGTTCTGCTCCAGGCAACAACATCCTCTGCGGATAGCAGCGGATGCTTTTCTGATATCTTGGTCTCAGGGCCTCCTCTATGCGTTTCCTCCCACGCCCTTGGTGGCCCGAACCCTGTTCAAGATTCTTCAAGACAAAGCCTCGGTCCTGCTGGTAGCTCCCAGGTGGCCGAGACAGCCTTGCTTTCCTCTTCTGCTTCAACTGGCGGCGGATCCTCCACTACCTCTGGGTTTGCAACCCGACCTTCTCACACAAGACCAGGGTTCCCTTCTGCACCCCAATCTCAAGTCTCTCAATTTGATGGCCTGGAGGCTGCAAGGGTAGTTTTGGCTCCCTGGGGCCTACCTCAGGAAGTTGAGGAGGTTGTCCTAGCCTCTAGGAAACAGTCCACGAGGAAAACCTATGCTCTCAAGAGGAAGAGGTTTTCTGTGTGGTGTCACCTACGTACAGAGGATCCTTTCTCCTGTACTGTGCCAGTGGTGCTTCAGTACTTACTGCACTTATCCAATCAGGGACTTAAGTCCAATTCTGTTCGGGTCCACCTCTCAGCTCTAGCAGCTCACCACTCATTGGTAGAGGGGCAGTCTCTATCTGGTCACCCCTTGGTGTCCCGCTTTCTCAGGGGCTTGCTTTTGCTCAAGCCTCCCATCCGTCCTTCTGCCCCTGAGTGGGAGCTGAATGTGGTCTTGCAGCAGCTGACTCGCCCACCTTTTGAGTCGATGGCTACTTGTCCACTACGCTTCCTCTCCTGGAAGACACTCTTCCTAATAGCCCTTACCTCGGCTAGGCGAGTAAGTGAGCTTCAGGCCCTGGTCTGTGACAGGCCTTACACCAGGATTTACAGGAACAGGGTAGTCCTCAGGACTCATCCAAAGTTCCTCCCTAAGGTTGTCTCCTCTTTCCACCTCAATCAGGAGGTGGTTCTTCCAACATTCTTCCCTAGGCCTCATGCTAGCCAGGCTGAAGCAGTCCTGCATACCTTGGACTGTAGGAGGGCCTTATCCTTCTACCTTGACCGTACGCAGGGGCATAGAAGGGCTACTCAGCTCTTCGTATCCTTTGACCCCAATAAGTTGGGATTGGCTGTGTCCAAGCGTACCTTGTCCATCTGGGTGGCTGACTGTATCACCTGGGCTTACAAGGCGGCTGACCTTCCTTTGCAGGGTAGGGTCACGGCCCATCGTGTCAGGGCAATGGCTGCCTCAGTGGCTCATCTCCGCTCTGTGCCCTTGGTAGACATCTGCAGGGCTGCAACTTGGTCTTCATGCCAGACTTTTGCAGCCCATTACTGCCTAGAGAGGGAGTCCCGTAGGGACAGTGCTTTTGGCCAGGCAGTACTCCGTAATCTCTTTGAGGTTTAGGCAACTCCTGCCCTCCTGCCCTCTGTTGGGCTACCGGTGGAGGTTGTGTCCTTGAAAAGCCTTTCTTTGCTGCTGAGACTAGAGGGAGTTCTCTTGTTCAGCCTGGGTTCCTCAGTAGCCCAGAGCTGGGGAGTCATCCATATGTGAGGACTGACTTCCTGCTTGGTCCTGGAGAAAGAGTAGTTACTCACCTGTAACAGGTGTTCTCCAGGAGCAGCAGGAATCATTCCTCACAACCCTCCCTCCTCCCCTTGGAGTTGCCGTTGTACATAGTTTATTTTTCATTTTTGTGTGCTGTTCTTAGCTATGTCATTTGACTGATGTAAGATGGCACCTTTAGGCGGGAAGGGAACCGCGCATGCATGCCTGCATTCCCAAAGGCTTTCATAGAAAGCTGGGGAAATGCTCCGCTGGGGCTTCATTGGCGCCGATGACACCCATATGTGAGGACTGATTCCTGCTGCTCCTGGAGAACACCTGTTACAGGTGAGTAACTACTTTTTTTAAGCCAGCAATTCTGAAAGCAGGAACTAGTGTCTAAGCCTGTGTCTACATTTGCTTCCTTTGACAGCATGAATTTGGCCAAGGTGTAAATATTATTCGTTCCTTAAGCTCAAAATTATTACATCCCTGTCTTGGGAGGGATGTGAACCTCCAGTATGCAAATCATTCCATTAAGTATAAGAACTCTTTTTTTTAGATGTCTTTGTGTAAAATCTGTAATAGCACTGATAACATTAGTGTGCATGTAATATCTGAGTTGTTTCCAAGCTGTTCACAAAGCAGTTCAAAATTTTGAATGTAGACACTATCCCTATTCTCTTGTCGAATACAGGAGCCCTTCAGAAAGCTTGGGCACAGTCAGTCATCCTGTGCTCTCAGATTCTTTCTTGGCAGAGAGAAAAGAGATAGTCTTTCAAGATCCTTAAACTTGTATCGTAACCTCTGGCATTTTCCAGTAAACTGGAAACATAAAACAGTTTACTGGGATACTGTGTTTGTGAGGAACTAGCTAAACTAAAAATGGACAAAGTAATGGGACCAGATGGGATACATCCGAGAATACTGAAGGAACATGGGGATGTTCTAGCAGCTCCACTGACTGAACTTTTCAGTGCCTCTTTGGAGTTGGGATTGGTGCCAGAGGACTGGAGAGAGGCACATGTGGTCCCTTTACACAAAAGCGGAAGTAAGGATGTGGTTGAAAACTATAGGCCGGTTAGTTTAACCTCAGTGGTGAGTTAATTATTAGAAACACTGCTGAAAGAGAAAATAATGAGGTTTCTGCAGTCCAATGGATTATCGGATCAGAGTCTACATGGATTCACCAGAGGCAGGTTTTGTCAGACAAATATGATTGATTCCTTTGACTGGATGACCAGGGAGTTCAACCAAGGGAGTGCCCTAGATGTGGTGTATTTAGATTTCAGTAAAGCATTTGAAACTGTCCCGCACAGGCGACTTATAAACAAATTGAGCACCCTAGGGATGGACCCTAAAGTTACTGCTTGGGTTAGAAATTGGTTGAGTGGGAGGTGACGAAAGGTTCAGGTAAATGAAGTTCATGATGAGGAGAAAGGTTACCAGTGGAGTGCCGCACAGATCTGTCCTTGGTCCGATTCTTTTAACATCTTTGTTAGTGATATTGCGGAAGGGCTATCAGGTAAGGTTTGCCTCTTTGCAGATGATACCAAAATCTGCAACAGAGTAGACACCAAGAGAGGTGTAGATAACATGAGGAGGGATCTAGCTAAGCTTGAAGAATGGTCTAGAATTTGGCAGCTGAGATTTAATGCTAAAAAATATAGGGTCATGCATTTGGGTTGCAACAATCCAAGGGAGCGATACAGTATAGGGGGTGACATACTTCTATCCACAAAAGAATGAGACCTAGGCATGATTGTTCTGATGATCTCAAAGTAGCTAAACAGGTCGAAAGGGTGATGGCAAAAGCTAGTAGGAGACTTGGGTGCCTAGGGATAGGAATGGCCAGCAGAATAAAGGAGATAATAGTGTCTCTGTATAAGTCTTTGGTGCGATCTCATTTGGAGTATTTTGTGCCATTCTGGAGACCACACCTTCAAAAGGATATAAACAGGTTGGAGTCAGTGCAGAGGGTGGCTACTAAAATAGTTAATGTTTTTCGTTATAAAGCATATGAGGACAGCCTTAGGGCCTTAGTATGTATACTTTCGAGGAAAGGCGGGACAGAAGTGATATGATTGAGACGTTTAAATACCTCCATGGCATAAATGCACAGGAGGAGAGCCTCTCGATTGAAAGGAAGCTCTGCTACGGGGAGGGGGGGGGGGACATAGGATGAGGGTGAAAGAGGATAGACTCAGGAGTTATATGCAGAAATAAGTTTTTTTATGGAAAGAGTGGTAGATGCATGGAATAGTCTCCCAGTGGAGATGGTAGAGATGAGGACTTTCTCCAGGAACAAGCAGGAAGTCGGTCTTCACTTATGGGTGACGTCGACACCGACGGAGCCCGCACAGAACAATTCCCCAGCTTTCAAAGAAAGCCGTTGGGATTCCTGGCACGCATGCGTGGTTCTCCTCCCGCCCAAGGGTGCCATCTTGCTCAGTCTCCCTTTTTTCATGGAGCCCTTCGGACGCACGTCCTTGTCCCTCGGAAAAAGTATTTTGTTTTCGGCCTACAGGCCAACCTCTTATCTCCAGGAACAAGCAGGAATGAGTCTTCACATATGGGTATCGTCGGTACCGACGGAGCCTGCGTGTGAACGCTCCCCAGCATCCAATAGGAAGGCTTTTGGGAGCATCCCACAGCGCCTGCGTGCTGCCTTCCCACTTTTCCCAACTGCCTCTCTCCAGTTCTTTTCCGCGGAGCCAGCAGGTCATGTTCCTGTCACCGCAGAAGAAGTTCTTTATTTTTTCGTTATTCTTTTAAGAACATAAGAACATAAGATATGCCATACTGGGTCAGACCAAGGTCCATCAAGCCCAGTATTCTGTTTCCAATAGTGGCCAATCTAGGTCATATTTACCTAGCAGTTTCCCCAAGGGACACAGGTTCCACAATGCTTGTATGGGTTCAAGCATTGATATCCTGGGTCCCTTCTTAATAATGGTTTATGGACCTTTCCTCCAGGAACTTGTCCAAACCTTTTTTAAACCCAGCTACACTAACAGCCTTTACTACATCCTCCGGTAACAAATTCCAGAGTTTGATTACACGATGAGTGAAAAAATATTTTCTTTTATTAGTCTTAAATAGTTTACCCTGTAGCTTCATTGCATGTCCCCTAGTCTTTCTATATTCTGATAAGGTAAACAATCGATCTAAGTTTACCCGTTCCACTCCGTTCATTAATTTATAGACTTCTATCATATCTCCCCTCAGCCGTCTCTTTTCCAGGTTAAAGAGCCCTAGCCTTTTAAGCCTTTCTTCATAGGAGTATCCTTCCATCCCCTTTACCATTTTGGTGGCTCTTCTCTGAACCTTTTCTAAAATTGCTATATCCTTTTTAAGATACGGCGACCAGAATTGCACACAATATTCAAGGTGCGGTCTCACCATGGAACGATACAGAGGCATTATAATATCTTTTGTTTTATTTTCCATTCCTTTCCTTATCATACCTAGCATTCTATTTGCTCTCTTGGCCGCCGCTGCACACTGGGCCGAGGGTTTTAACATGGTATCCGCAATGACGCCTAAATCTTTTTCCTGGGTGGTGGTTCCTAATGTGGAACCTTGCATCGTGTAACCATAGTTTGGGTTGTTCTTCCCTAGGTGCATAACCTTGCACTTGTCCACATTAAATTTCATCTGCCATTTTGATGCCCAGTCTTCCAATTTATCAAGATCCTCTTGCAGTTTTCCACAATCCTCTTGGGTTTTAACAACTTTAAATAGTTTTGTGTCATCTGCAAATTTGATAACCTCACTCGTTATTCCACTTTCCAGGTCATTTATGAATATGTCAAAAAGCAGCGGACCCAGCACAGATCCCTGGGGTACACCACTATTCACCTTTCTCCATTGGGAAAATTGGCCATTTAGCCCTACCCTCTGCTTTCTATCTTTTAACCAGTTCCTGATCCACAATAGTACACTGCCTCCTATCCCATGACTCTTTAGTTTTGCCAAAAGTCTCTCATGAGGGACCTTATCAAAGGCTTTCTGAAAGTCCAGATACACAATATCAACCGACTCACCTTTGTCCACCTGATTATTCACTCCTTCAAAAAAACATAGCAGATTAGTAAGACAAGATCTTCCTTGTCTAAAGCCATGTTGGCTTTCTCCCATTAGGTCATGACTATCTACATGCTGAGTAATTTTATTCTTTATGATGGTTTCTACCATTTTTCCTGGTACTGATGTCAGGCTCACTGGTCTGTAGTTTCCCGGATCACCCCTGGAACCCTTTTTAAAAATTGGTGTTACATTGGCGATCCTCCAATCTTCAGGTATTAGAGATGATTTTAATGATAGTTCACAGATTACTATTAGCAGGTCTGCAATCTCTTATTTCAGTTCTTTCAACACCCTTGGATGTATACCATCCGGCCCAGGTGATTTGCTACTCTTCAGTTTATCTAATAGTTGTAATACATCTTCCCGATGTATCGATATTTCCTTCAATTCTTCCGCACCTTTAAATACCACTTCAGTCATGGGTAACATCCCTACATCTTCCTCAGTAAAGACTGAAGCAAGGAATTCATTCAGTCTCTCCGCTATCGCCTTGTCGCCTCTTAGTGCACCTTTAACCCCTATCTCCAGGAACAAGCAGGAATGAGTCTTCACATATGGGTACATCGGTACCGACGGAGCCTGCATGTGGATGCTGCCCAGCTTCCAATCAGAAAGCTTTTGGCAGCCTCCCTCGCGCCTGCGCGCTGAGTTCCCGCCCTCTCCAGAGCCTCTCTTCAGTTTTCGTTTTTCCGCGGAGCCGGCAGGACGTCCTCCTGTCACCCCAGAAACTTACTTATTTACTTACATTAATACTTTAGTTTTTTTCTTTTCTTGTGGTCGCGGCTGTATTTCCCGCTCCCACCGGTACCGCTGGTGGATTTTTGACTTAATTCTGAGAAACCTTTTCTTCAGTTTTTGCCTTAACTTGTTGGGCCTACCAGGCCTCTTCATTATGGAGCCTTCTTTTCCTAAGAAGTGCCTTCGGTGTGGAAACACCCGTTTCTTTTTAGATACCAATGCTTGGTGTCTCAACTGTGTGGGTCCTGATCCTTTTTCCCCTGGCAAGTCGGCGGATATTTCTGTGAAGAAACCTTCAACTTTTAGAATTTCCCTCGATACCGTTTTTTCCTCGGCAGTGAGGGTACCAGGTTTCTCTACTTCACAGCATCAGGTAACCCAAAAACAGTCTGTTAAGACTTGTCAATGTTTGAGTGGTATGTCCCATGCCCAGCATGGTGACGGCTCCGGCCTTACCCTCAAGAATCCATTGCCATTACCCCTGCGGGAGTCTCTGGGCTCCAAAGCGTTAAAGGGGTTTCAGGTTGTTCCTGGGGCTCACCCCTCACAGAACATACCTGAGCCATGCGCGGAGGTGGTATCCGCTTCGAGCGGTACCGAGCCTCCGGCATCGGCACCGGTGTCGAGTAGCCTACTCTTCACCAAGGATTGTCATCGGGCATCCTCGGTACCTTCGGGCCTAATCGATACGCACCGCATTGACTTCCTTCAACCTCAGCCATGCTCCGGGCCGGTACCGGCGTCGATCGGTTCCGATACCCTGGCATCGACATCGAGGTGGACCACCTTTCCCTTTGAAAAAGGTGTTCATCGGGTATCCTCGGTACCGTCGGTATCGGTCGATGTGACCCAGTCTGCCTTAGGGGTATCGGCATCGCCGATACTGCCATGGGCGTCGGCGCCTTCACGACACGCATCGATAGTATCACTTACTTCGATGCCGAGTCTTGAGTCCATATCTAGTCTCGATGACTCCGTACCGACGTGCCCTGGAACCGACTCCGATCGATTCCAGATCGGCAGTTTCAAAGATCAGAGTCATAACTCTCTCATGATCTCGCTACCACTGCAGCAGTTCCCGATGGCTGCTTCATCTGCTACTCCTGTATCAGTATCGATGCCTCCTCTGGCACCCATGCCTACTTTAGAACCGATACCTGGCATTGGTGTAGTCCCCTGTGCCTCCTCTGGAGCTCCGGCTTTTTCTTTAGCCGGGCCAGGGATGGTTCCCATAGGAGATCAGTCTTTTCAGGCTTTTCTCCGGGACATGGCAACCTTTCTCAATATATCTATCCCTGGTAGTGGTCCTACTCAGGCCTCACAGGCACAGATGGAAAATATACAATTTCCTTTACATCCTGCTCTGCAGGATCTCCTTCTCAGGGTCTGGCAATCACCCTTACGACTTCCTCCAGTTTCTACAAACATTGAGGGTCGGTACCGGGTGCCACCCTCTCCAGGGTTCCAGAAGCCTCAACTTTCTCATCGTTCCCTTGTAGTGGAATCAGCACTGAGAAAAGTTAAGAGCAAGAAGAAGCATTCTTCTTATCCACCGGGTCGTTCTTCAAGAACACTCGATGCTTTTGGTCGTCAAGCCTTCCAAAACTCTGTGTTGGCCTCCAGAGTTCTCTCATATATTTTTCACATGAGTCTAACACTCCAGGAAGTCACAGAGAAATTGTCTCTTTTGACCCCTTTTTTACCAGAGCCCAAGACTACTGATTATTCCTTACTCATCAATCACAGCCGGAATATATCTTGGTTCCTGTCTCGTGCTTCGATAAACTCTTTTGAGTCTATTAGCAGATCCTCTGCTATTGCCATAGCAGCACGTCGCAGAGCCTGGCTTGAAGCTTCAGACTTGAGTAAATGGGCACAAGCTATACTGGCTCATTCTCCTTGTACAGGAGAGGGTCTCTTCAATAAGGAGGCTTTAAGTCAGGTTGCTCAATGCTTCACTGACTCTCCTTCCACTAAGGACCTTTCTAAGCCACCTCCTTCTTCGAGAGGTAGGAAATGTCCTACCAAACCTTCTTTCCCTAAGAGAAGAAAGTTTCATTCCTCTCCTGCCCATCATTCGGCTGTACTTAAACAGGAGACACCTCAGCCTAGTCTGAACTCCTCCAGCTCTAACCAGTCTCAGCATTCCCAGCAACCATAGGAGCTGGGCCTTATACTCTATACTTTCCTTCTAATTCATTAGAAGTTTATACACTGTGTTTCTTTCAGGGTACTGCCTTGTGAAACATTTTATGTTCAGGGACTGCTAACTTCTCCTCTTCTTATCCTCTAGAAGAGCAGTTGCACCTATCCCATGATGGTTTTCTCCCAATTGAACATTCTTCCTTCTGTTGACTTACCCTATGGGTATGTCACCCTCTAATTACTTGCTACCCTCTCCAATGGGGTTTTTTCCCTAACGGAGGGGCACCATACTAAAAAGTTTTTACCAAGCTTATTCCACAGACAGGGAGAAGTTATATCTCCTCCCTCCTTATCTGTTTTTCTTTATGGGGCACAGGGCAATCTTTCTGCTGATTCTGTCAGCTGCTGTGCCTGCAGGAGTTACAGTGATTGTATTACTGGTACTTTTGCCAAGTTCCAGTCTTTTGTTCAATTTCTGTCTAGCCTTGGTAGTATCTCCAAGCTATTCGTTAGCTACCTTGGATACTCCTACTCCCTTAGGCTTTCTCACATTATTCTATGCATCTCCTCTCCTAGGATATGGTAACAAACCTGACTTCAGTCAGTTTATCTCTCCTGCACAATGCTCTCTACCATCTTCAGAGCAGCTTTCTACTATGAGGGCCTGCTATAGAGCATTGACCTTGTCTCTGAACCTTCGCTATTAGTAGGAAAAAGCTTGTTCACCCTTCCCATGCCTGTGAAGGTTCTCCACACCCTTTAACCTGGGTTGTTAGCACGAGATATATTCTTCTGCGTGGAGATCCAAGGCGGACATTCATGCATGGTACCTCTGGGTCCCTCTAATAGGTCCCTCTGGTATCTTCCCCTGCATTTTGCACCTCTGCCGTGTCAGTGCTCGGTGGAACTCCCGCCTTGTTCCTTACAGATTCATCTTATAATCTGTTCTCACGCAATCATCACGGTTATTTTGTTGGATTGCCTTCCTGCATCCCTCAATTCATAGAAATAGATTCTCTCTACATATCCCAAGTGGCTTTACCCTCTGGTAGTATGCAGAATCTTTTTCTTTTTATTTCCCATGTCACAATCATGGGGCTGGGTGCTAGACATGTTCTTCAACCTGTCATCTTGTATGTAGCATCTCTATATATGTCTACATACCTATATCATTTCTCTGGTGGTGCAATCCCATGCCCCACAAAGATATCTATAATTACGTATTTCATATCTATATTTTATATATATATATATATATATTTATATATATTTTGATATATCTCTCCACCCATGTCCCGATTTCTGCATCTGGACATATCGATTCAGGTTTAGATCCACCCACATATATATATAAACATCTGTATATATATGTGTCTCTTGGGCGGTTTCTTAAGGGTTCATATCTCTATACTCTCACCCTTACTGTCTATACTAAATGTTACCTCCTAAAGGATTTAGACAGTCCATCGCCCTATTTCGCATACCATATTACCATGCGGAAACTGTTAGACACCACTACCATTGTGGTGCTAACTTCTCTAATTTTTCTTAAACCCTTGAAGCATCAAGCTTCAATATTTTTTCCTATTTCTCGACAGTTAGGAAAAACGGTGTACATCTTTATCTTTGAGTACACAGCTCTTCTCCTTGGGAATAGGGATGTTTTTTCCACTTCCCTCTCCCTGTCAGGACTGGGCTAGTTCTCCAACTCCGTCAGTCTTCTTCCTTAGTCCTCCCTGTTAATACCATTATGACTAAAGGAGTTTTTCAGCTTTTTCTGATAAAGCTCTCCATTGAAAACATGACGTCTCATCCTACCCAGTTGACACCTGGATCGTCTACTACCTCCAGGTCTGGACCTTCATCCTCACTGCTGGGAGGTCCCTTCAAGATTCCGCCACTGCTTCTCCAGCAGACTACATCAGGCGTTCTACTTACTACAGTGCAGTAGGTAAGTGACATATCTAATGGTACGTTACATGTGTTCATGTGCCTCCTCATATACACCAAGGACTCCTACAATCTGTACGGCCCTCTAGTCCTTGGCTGTGCTGTTCTTCCTCACAGCTCCTTTATTGTCAACTCCTACCCTCCATCCCACATTGGATGCCAGGGATTTCTGGAAACAAAATGCACCCCTGGTCCAGGCTGCTGCATTTTTATGGGATCTCCCCCTGGCATCTCCAGCTAGGGAGTCCCCATATGTGAAGACTCATTCCTGCTTGTTCCTGGAGATAGCACAGTTACTTACCTGTAACAGGTGATCTCTGGGAACAGCAGGAATTAGTCTTCACAACCCTCCCACCTCCCCTAGGAGTTGCATCTCTTATCTTCTCCTTTCTCTCCTCGCCTTTGTCTCAGCTTTGAAACTCAACTGAAGAGAGGCTCTGGAGAGGGCGGGAACTCAGCGCGCAGGCGCGAGGGAGGCTGCCAAAAGCTTTCTGATTGGAAGCTGGGCAGCATCCCCGTGCAGGCTCCGTCGGTACCGACGTACCCATATGTGAAGACTAATTCCTGCTGTTCCCAGAGATCACCTGTTACAGGTAAGTAACTGTGCTTTATCATCTAATGGACCAACTGACTCTCTCACAGGTTTTTTGCTACGAATGTACTTGAAAATGTCTTTACTTCCGCGTTTTTGGTTCCGCAGCAAGCTTCTTCTCAAATTCTCCCTTTGCCTGCCTTATCAATGCCTTGCATTTGACTTCCCAGTGCTTGTGCTGTTTCCAGGTTTCGTCGTTTGGCTCTTTTTTCCATTTCCTGAAAGTTGCTTTTTTGGCAACAACAGCCTCTCTGACCTCACCTTTAAACCATGCTGGCAGTTTTTGGACTTCTTTCCACTTTTCTTAAAACGTGGAATACAGCTGGTCTGGGCTTCCAAGATAGTATTTTTCAACAACAGCCAAGCCTGATGTACGTCTTTAACCTTTGCAACTGCTCCTTTTAGTTTTTTCTTAACTGTTTTCCTCATTTTATCATAGTCTCCCTTTCGAAAGTTAAAAGGTAGGTACTGTGGATTTCCTTACTATCCCTCCTCCACTAATTAAATCAAAGGCGATCATGCTATGATCACTATTGCCAAGTGGCCCCAACAACCTTATCTCTTGCACTAGATCTGGTGTTCCAGTAAGGACTAGGTCTAATATGGCTTCCCCTCTGGTCGGTTCATGAACCAGATGCTCCAAGAAGCAGTCATTTATTTCATCTAGGAACTTTATCTCCCTAGCATGTCCTGACGTGACACTGACCCAGTCGATACCGGGGTAGTTGAAATTACCCATTATTATTACTGTGCTGTGTACCGCCGGTCTTTTTTCTTCTTTCTTCTTTTAAAAAAAAAAAAAAGCTTATCTTTTCTGTGCATTTTCAGTTTTGGGGTTTAAAAAATGCACAAAATGTGGCGGTACTATTTCTGTCACCGACACCCATGACTGGTGTCTAAAGTGTTTGGGACCTGACCACTCCATCACGGCTTGTGTGTCTTGCACCATGATGTCCAAGAGAGGTCGGCAGAACCGAGCAGCCAAGCTCAGTAACCTTTTTCCCTCTGATGCAGCTTCGGTGGCATCAACTTCTTCCAGGGCCTCCTCTTCCTCCCATGGATCTCAGGTAACCAAACATAAATCTGGCCGGTCCTCGAAGGGCAGTTCTCCCTCTAAGCATCGAGATGCCTCCGGGCTTGCCCTTGAGGATTCCGCATCGGCAAAATTACCCCGGTATTCGTGGGGTCACAGGTTGACATCGATGGCTCGGCCTCGACCGATCACCTGTTGCCGTGTTCTGGGGTACCGGTGGCTCCCACTGACACCGACATCCAGACTCTGGTGGCGTCGATGGATCAGAAGATTCTGACCATGCAGCGCACCTTAACGGCTTTCATGCAGGCTTCGACGCCTCCGGTACCGCCACAATCCCCGTTGCTGGTACCGGCCCCGGTACCTGCATCGCTCCTGGTACCGGTACCGATTGCATTGACATCGGCTTCGGTGTCGACTGCTACTGTTCCCTGTCCTACTATGCCCATCAGTACCGAACCGGTACCGATTACGCCCGATGTCGATCCCAATCGATACGGCTATCGGGCTTTACAGGAGCATCCAGACAGGCGATACTTCGATTCCTCTGAAGACTCTGATGAGTCTGAGGGTTCTGTAGAAGCATCGATACTTCTTCCTCAGGAGTCTTCTTCCCCTAAACGAAGAATGTCTCCTCCAGAGGATTTGTCCTTTCAGGATTTTGTTAGGGATGTGGCTAGGGGCCTCTCTATCACAGTGGCCCCTGAGTCAGAACCCAGAGCCAAGCAGTTGGATATTTTGCAATATCCCAAAGCTCCTAAGGAGGCAGCTACTTTTCTCCAGGACCAAGCAGGAATCAGTCCTCACATATGGGTGACGTCGGTGCCGACGGAGCCCTCGCGGAGCAATTTTCCCCAGCTTTCAAAGAAAGCCTTTGGGAATTGCAGCGCGCATGCGCGGTCCCCTTCCCGCCCAAGGGTGCCATCTTAGCCAGTCTTCTTTTTTCTGCGGAGCCCTACAGACGTGGTCTTCTTGTCCCCGCTGAAAAAGTTGATTTTTCGTGATTTATTTCTCTATGCTTGCTTGTCGGGTCCAGACCTACCAGCTCTACATGGGCATGTACCTTAGAGACCTGGCTAAAGAGATAGCCGGATTCTCTGCTGGGCTGTCCGAGGAACCTTTGCGGAGGTTCCTAGCCTTGTCCACTGGTATTCGAGAATGCTCCAAATTCATTTCTCGAGCAGCCTATGATGGCTTTGAAGCATCGGCTCGAGTGGCCGCAGCCGGCATCGGTGCCCGCCGACAGGCTTGGCTTCAGTCGTCTGACCTTGAACCCTGGGTGCAGGACAAGTTGGTGGATGTCCCCTGCCGAGGTGAGAACCTCTTTGGCAAGCCCATGGCTGAGAAGGCTGCACAACTCGAGACGGAGACTCTCACCAGAACTAGGCTTTCTAGGAAGACCTCTGCCCCTTCCCAGAAGAAGAAGGGCTCGGGAAAGAAGTCCTTTTACCCGAGAAAGGCGGCTGCCTATAAACACTACCCTCAATATCAGGCCTCCGCAGCTCCCCAACAGGGTCAGCAGGCCAAGGGACGGGGTAACGGGTCCCGTAGGCAGCAAGCCCCCAAGCCTGCACCACCGGCCCCTGCTCAGCAGGGTGGGGGTTTTTGACTTCCTCAGCATAGCCTCTCCCCCTCAGCTGGTTCCTCCCAGCACAGGAGGCCGGCTGGTCCACTTTGCCCACAGGTGGTCCAACATCACTTCAGATGCCTGGGTGCTTCATGTTGTGAGAGAAGGCTATCTTCTCCACTTCCACCAGGTCCCTCCCTCCTATTTCCCGGGAGAGCCTCCACGACTCCCTCTACACAGGGACTTACTCCTTCAAGAGTTGGCAAGTCTTCTTCAGGAACAGGCTGTGGAACCGGTGCCCCACCACCTGAGGGGTCAAGGCTTCTATTCCAGGTATTTCCTAATACCAAAAAGAACGGGAGGCCTCCGACCCATCCTGGACTTGCGCAACCTCAACAAGTTCCTCGTGAGGGAGAAGTTCAAGATGCTTACCCTTGGAATCCTTCTGCCCTACCTCCAGCAGGGAGATTGGCTATGCTCCTTGGATCTAAAGGATGCCTACACGCACATCCTCATCCACCCAAGCCACCGCCAATACCTAAGGTTTGTGGTGGCAGGAAATCATTACCAGTACAGAGTACTGCCCTTTGGCCTATCCTCCGCACCACGAGTCTTCACAAAATGTCTCGCGGTGGTGGCGGCTTATCTCCGGCTTCAGGGCCTCTATGTCTTTCCGTACCTAGACGACTGGCTCATCAGAGCATCGTCCTCTCCAGAAGTCACAAAAGCCACACACCGCACTGTGACTCTTCTCCAGTACTTGGGCTTTGTCATAAACTTCGCAAAGTCCACTTTGCTCCCCTCGCAAGATCTCGAGTTCATCGGCGCAAGATTGCACACTCTTCAGGCGCGAGCTTTCCTGCCTCTCGACAGGGCTCAACGGCTCATGGACCTAGCCGGCCGTTTTCGCAGCCAGTCCCTGGCTTCGGCCAGGCGCTTCCTGAGACTACTCGGCCACATGGCTTCCACCGTCCACGTGACCCCCAATGCCCGCCTGAATATGCGGCCCTCTCAGTGGTGCCTTCGCAAGCAGTGGCAACAGGCCACGGGCGGCCTAGCCAACTTAGTGCGGATCTCCGGCCCGCTGGCCTGTTCTCTACAGTGGTGGCTTCATCGGCCGAACCTGGTACTCGGAATGCCTTTTCAGTCTCCTCCGCCGGCTCAAGTGCTGACGACCGATGCTTCTCTCCTAGGATGGGGAGCGCATTGCCAAGGGGCATGTACTCAAGGTCTCTGGACCACATGGGAGTCTGCACAGCAGATCAACTTCCTGGAGCTCAGAGCGATCCGTCTGGCTCTCAAGGCTTTCTCCCACCTGACTTCTCTCCGGTCCGTCCTTGTCCAGACGGACAATCAAGTTGCCATGTTCTACGTGAACAAACAGGGGGGCACGGGCTCCTTCCTTCTCTGTCGAGAAGCACAGAGACTCTGCTCTTGGGCCGTAAGCCACGGCATTCTTCTCAAGGCAGTTTATCTCCCAGGCCAAGAAAATTACCTGGCGGACAAACTCAGCAGAATCCTCCAGCCGCACGAGTGGCGACTGGATCCCTTGGTAGTTCAGAAACTTTTTCTGAAGTGGGGCCTCCCCACGATGGATCTCTTTGCCAGTCCTCTCAACCGGCAACTTCCTCGCTTCTGCTCTCGGCAGCCGCATCCCCTTCGAGTAGCGGCGGATGCTTTTCTGCTCTCATGGTCGAAAGGCCTTCTCTATGCCTTTCCTCCCATTCCGCTAGTCTCTCGAACTCTTTTCAAGGTTCTCCGAGACAAAGCTTCCATGATCCTGATAGCTCCTCGGTGGCCCAGACAGCCGTGGTTTCCACTCCTGCTGCAACTAGCGGTGGAGGATCCGTTCCCTCTGGGGTTTCAACCAGATCTCCTAACACAGGATCAGGGGTCCCTACTGCACCCCAACCTCAGATCTCTACATCTGATGGCCTGGCTGCTGAAAGGGTAGTCCTTGCTCCCCTTCTACTGCCGGCAGAGGTGGAAGAGGTCGTCCTAGCTTCCCGGCGACCTTCTACCCGCAAATGCTACGCCCTTAAATGGCGTCGCTTTTCCGCTTGGTGTGCCCAGCAGTCTCAGGATCCCTTCTCCTGCTCGGTGTCGGTGATCTTGCAGTACTTGCTCTACCTCTCTAATCTGGGACTTAAGTCCAACTCCGTTAAAGTTCACCTCAGTGCTCTTTCAGCACATCATGTGCCGGTGGACGGCAGACCTCTTTCCAGCGACCCTCTCGTGGCAAGGTTTCTCCGAGGTCTCCTTCTACTTAAACCACCTCTGCGCCCGCCAGCACCTGACTGGGATCTGAATGTGGTTTTGCAGCGGATCACCTGTCCGCCTTTTGAAACCTATGGCTACCTGTTCTCTCCGTTTTCTTTCTTGGAAAACCTTATTCCTGATAGCCCTCACTTCCGCTAGACGCGTAAGTGAATTGCAGGCCCTCGTGTCTGATCCCCCTTACACTCGGTTCTACAAAAATAGGGTAGTCCTACGGACTCACCCTAAATTTCTTCCAAAAGTGGTCTCCCCTTTTCACATCAATCAGGAGGTGGTACTTCCGACCTTCTTTCCCAGGCCACACTCCAGCCGAGCTGAAATGGTCCTGCATACCCTGGACTGTAGAAGGGCATTGAACTTCTACCTTGACCGTACGCGGGAGCACCGTAAAGCTGCTCAGCGTTTTGTGTCTTTTGACCCCAATAAATTGGGGCTCCCGGTCTCCAAGCGTACTCTGTCCATCTGGGTTGCTGACTGTATCGCTTGGGCTTATGGGGCAGCCGGACTCTCGTTAGAAAGTCGGGTCACAGCTCATTGTGTTCGGGCGAAGGCTACGTCAGTGGCTTACCTCCGCTCTGTTCCATTGGCAGACATCTGCCGGGCCGCTACTTGGTCTTCGAGCCAGACTTTTGCGGTCCATTACTGCCTCGAGAGGGAGTCCCGCAGGGACAGTGCTTTCGGACAGGCAGTCCTCCGTAATCTCTTCGAGGTTTGAGCAACTCCTACCCTCCATCCCGGATGGGGTCTACCGGTGGGTAATAATTCAGTGAAGATTCCTTCCTTCTGTACTGCTGAGCTAGAGGGAGCTCATTTTTGTGCTTAGGGTCTCCGGTAGCCTTAAGCTTGGGAGTCCCATATGTGAGGACTGACTTCCTGCTTGGTCCTGGAGAAAGCGTAGTTACTCACCTGTAACAGGTGTTCTCCAGGAGCAGCAGGAATCAGTCCTCACAACCCTCCCTCCTCCCCTTGGAGTTGCAATTATCTGCTTTAGTTTTTTTTGCAAATTTTATGCTGTCTTTTAGCTATGTCATCTGACTGGCTAAGATGGCACCCTTGGGCAGGAAGGGGACCGCGCATGCGCGCTGCAATTCCCAAAGGCTTTCTTTGAAAGCTGGGGAAAATTGCTCCGCAAGGGCTCCGTCGGCGCCGACGTCACCCATATGTGAGGACTGATTCCTGCTGCTCCTGGAGAACACCTGTTACAGGTGAGTAACTACGCTTACCTGTTCATGAGATTCTTTATGATCTCATGTTGAGGATGTGGGAGACACCTCTCACCACCTCTCCTCATTCTCGCAGGTTAGACACAATGTATCGTGTCCCTCCCTGTCCGGGCTTTCACAAGACTCAGCTTCCTCACCACTCTATTGTGGTAGAGTCTGCCATGAAGAAGTTGAAGAGTGCAAAGAGACACTCATCTAATCCTCCTGGGCGTGAATGCAGGACTCTGGATGCTTTTGGCCGAAGGATTTTCCAAGCTGCTATGCTAGCTGCTGGGATTAATTCCTATAGTCTCTATATGGGAATGTTTCTAAAAGACGTCACAGATCACCTGCAGACTTTATCCCCTTTCATGTCAGAGGATAAAAGACAGGAGTTTCTCACTTGGCTCAAGCATGCCCAAGAGGTCTCCAAATTTTCCAACCGTGCAGCCTTTGACTCTTTTTTTTTTTTTTCTAATTGTCTTTATTTTTGAAATGTTTCAAACACAAACCATACACTGATTACACATTTTGCTGGTCACCACAACAGCGAAAACATCATAACAGCGCAAACATCAGAACATCTCTTCAACTTCTAAGACAACATATCAGACCACATATCAGACATCATATAATTGCTATCCTCCGGACCCCAATAACCAATTGTACCGTGCAGCATACTAATCATAGTGCCCGCCCCCCCCTCCCCTGTGCCCCCATGCCGCCCCACCCCTCCCCCTTCCTATCCCCCCTCCTATCCCCCCCATCTCCCCCCACCACTCCCTAGTACCCCACCACCTCCACCCGAAACCCCGTCCTTCCCCATATGGAGGACTAGGAATATCACCCCCTTCCCTCTGGGTACCCCCGCCCTCCCCTACCATCCCTCCTCCCTCCCTCTTATCCATTCCTCACACCGCCCCCATACCTCCCGAAATTGACGCATTTTATGGGCCTTATATGCGGAAATTTCACACATAATCTTCAACCGTGCCAGTCTGGCCAGGTTTTCCACCACCGTGGGCTCCTGAACACATTTCCAATGTGACATAATCTCACCCCGCGCTGCCCCAATAAAATACCCGATCAATAACTGCATATTTCGCTCCCCCTCCTCGTGCATCTCATTCAGGAGCACCATAGCTGGTGTGAGTATAATCGGGATACCCACTTCTTCACTAATTATCCTTGCCCACTCCTCCCAATTTCTTCGTATAGTCCTACAATCCCAAACCAGGTGCTTAAGATCCCCTTTCCCAGAGCATCCCCTCCAGCACTCCCCCTTTTCGGCCTTCCTAAAAGCCCGAAGCCGCCAGGGCGTCCAATACATCAAATGACGCACTTTCAAGCTGTTTTCCAGGTACGGGGTACCTGGCGCCAATCTATTTGTCCACTTGTAAATGTTATGCCACCTCCCTCTACTCCATTCCCCCCCCAACACTCTCTCCCACTCCACCTCCCCTCTACAGTTCCCGCTCAGGTTCCCCCCCCTGCCCTTCTGGTTGAATCAATTCCGCATATATAGCAGCAATCACCCCCTTTCTCGTGCCTACTTTATTCAGTAATTTTTCCATGCCCAGTTCCTCTTGCTGCAGGTCCGCTGTCACCCCATGTTTCTTGATATATGAGACCAATTGCATATATGCCAAATAATCACCCCCTCTTAAGGCCAAATTCTTCCTGCAACTCCGCAAAGCTCTTGATTTCCCCCTTCTTATACACCACTTGCCCTAAGGTTACCAAGCCCTTCATCCTCCAGCCTCGAAACGCCCCCCCTTCTCTCCCAGGCTGGAACTCCCTCATTCCCATGATGTGGGTATGACGAGTGTACCGCTTCCCCTGTAATAACTGAGCCTTGGCCCGTAACCACAACTGCTTTGTACACACGCGGAAGGGATTACTATCCCTCCCTTCCTCCCTTTTCCCCTCGGGATCCCACACCCAAGCCTCCAAACCCCCCCCCCCCCCCCATCGCTCGTTTCCTGTTCCTGCTCCAAAGTTACCCATAGCGGCACTTCAAGGTCCCCCACCCAACTCTTTAATGCCCGCAATTGCGACGCTAAGTAATATTTCTCCATCCAGGGTACACCTAACCCCCCTCACGTTTTCCTCTAAACATTGTCTCTCGCAACACTCTAGGAGCCTTCCCAGCCCACACAAACTCCATCATAATCCTCTGCACCTGCTTCAAGTAGCAACGGGGTACTTGACACGGAAGCGTGCTAAATAGAAAAATGAAACGTGGTAAAACATTCATCTTTAACACGGCGATTCTACCCAGCCAGGATAAGTATAATCCCTTCCATCGTTGGAGGTCACCCTGCACCGCTCTCAATAACGGTACATAACTCCACTGCCCGAGCTGTCCAATATCATCCCCCATATTAATCCCTAAGTACCTATAAGTCCCTTCCACCCACTTAAAAGCATACCCCTCTTTCAGACCCGCTCTCTCCAGATCTGATAAGTTGAATCCCAAAATCTCCGACTTATTGCCATTAATTTTATATCCTGCCACTTGACTATATTCGTCAATTTCCCGCATCAGAACCGGTAAAGTCACCGGTTCCCTAATAGTAAACAAAATATCATCCGCAAATAATGTTATCTTCGTTTCCGTCCTGTTCATTGGAACCCCTTTTATATCCGAGAGCGACCTCACCTTTTCCGCCAAGGGCTCAATAACTAATGCAAAAAGTAAGGGAGATAGCGGACACCCCTGTCGGGTACCCCTCTCTAACCGAAACACTTCCAAATAACTACCATTAACCCTAATCCTGGCCTTAGGTGATTTATACAATGCTTGTACCCACCGCACAAAGTTCGGCCCTATCCCCACCCTCTCCATTACCTGAAACATAAATGGCCACTCTACCCTATCGAACACTTTCTCAGCATCCACGGTCAAGAACACGGCCTTTTTCCCACTCCGCTGGACCTCCCATGTCAGATTGCATATTTTCCGGATATTATCTCCCCCCTGTCGTCCAGAAATAAATCCCGCCTGATCCGGCTTAATCAAGGTAGGCAGAAACCTCTGCAACCGATTCGCCAAAATTTTTGCTAACAGCTTGGCATCCACATTCAACAGCGAAATCGGTCCCTGGCTTAGGCAGGACGGTTATCCCAGCCTCCGCCATCGACTCGGGCAACCCCTTTCCCTGTAACACCCTATTAAATATCTCAACCATCAGAGGTCGGAGAGTCGACTGGAACACTGTATAAAATTTCCCCGTCAGGCCATCCAATCCGGGAGCTTTCCCCCTCTTCAAAGATCCTATGGCCTCTTCCACTTCCCCCTCCGTAATCAATCGGTCTAACCAGTCTGCCCCCTCCTTCGCAACAGTGGGCAAATGACACTCCTCCAGATACTTCTTACTCTTCCTCTCTCCATCCTCTACCTCACTTCTTTACAGCTTTTTGTAATAGTCCACAAAGGTTTTTCTAATCTCATTGTTACCATGTACCAATCTCCCCGAAGCTGTACGTATGCTACCTATATTAGCCTGCGCTCTTCTCTTTCGCAATCTGGTTGCCAGCATCCGGCTAGCCCTGTTCCCTCCCTCAAACCTCCTGCTTGAGAACGTTAAGTTCATACGTTATCTTACTAGCCCTCACTTGACTAAGCTGCCCTCTCAACTTCTGTAATTCACCTAATAAGCCCTGCTTCCTATCACACTGATGCAGTTGTTCCACCCGCGCAATCTCCAAGAGTTGCCTTTCCGCGTTTCCTTTCATCCTATGCACTCGAGAGGCCTCCTTTAGTAAATGCCCCCTCACCACAGCCTTTCAACCATCCCAGACCGGTCCCAGCCCCACTTCTCCATTTAAATTAAATTCCTGGTATTCTCTCAATACCCGTGTCATTTTTTCCACTATCCCTGGGTCTTCCAATAAAGACTCATTAAGCCTCCAAAATTTAAGGCCCTCGTCCACATATCCCAACCTAAACTTCACCCTTACCGGGGCATGGTCGGTCCAAGTTATGGATCCGTGATCCACCTCAACCACTTTGTTCACCCACCCCCCTCCCGCCCATATCATGTCTATCCGACTGTATGTATTATGCGGCGCCGAATAAAAAGTGTACTGCTTTCTTCCGGGGTTATGACACCTCCAAAGATCTACCAAACCAAGCCCCTCCTTCAATTTGACTAACTTCCTCCTCTCCGTCCTTTTCCCAGTCCCCCTCCCCTCTCCATTATCCAATCTAGGATTAAGCGTTAAATTATAATCCCCTCCCACAATTATTGGAACCTCACCCAGGCCCGCCAACTCCCCTTGAAGTCGTTCATAGAACTCCCCTTGTCTCTCATTGGGCCCATACAGGCTAAGCACCCAGACCTGCTCCTTCCCCACCTGAATCTTCGCTCCCACACATCGGCCTCCCTTATCCCGATACTCCCCCTTCACTTTCCCCACCCATTCCGCCCCTATCAGTAACCCTACCCCCCCCCCCCTTCCGAGGCTCCGCCCGTTGCCCGGCTAATATTACCCTAGGGTATTTTTTTGTTTGCAACATTCTTTCTTGCCCCACCTTCAAGTGCATTTCTTGTATACACAAGAAATCTGCTTTCAACCTTCCCCCTTCCTTTTCCACCAGATGCCTCTTCCTCCACGTTCTTAGTCCCTTGCCATTAATAGTGACCACTGTCATGCTCTGCTCCCCCACTCGTTCCCCCTGCCCTTCCCTCCCCCCCTCCCTCCCTACGCCAGTCCCCTCCCTCCCCCCACCTCTCCCCCCTCCCCTCTACTTCCTCCATTCTCCTGGAGGCTCCCTCTGGAGTAGTACCCATCAGCCTAGACCAACCCCGCTACACCTTCACCTCCCCCTCCCCACCTAAGATTGTTACCCTTCCTATTCCCCCCCACAACATTTCATCACCAGCTGACCAACCCCACTTTTTTTTGGGTATACTTTATATTCCCCCCCCCCCCCCCCCGGTTTGTGTCATGTTGTTGTATGTTAGCAGTTTGTCCCTCTCTTACTTTTCCCCTTTTGGTTATAGTTTTTTTTTCCAGTTCGAAAACCATACCTCTACCCCCCCCCCTTAAAGCACTCCCCCCACTACTGCAAACTTACCCATCTTACTGAATCCCAGATTTCAAAACCGGACCTACCGCCCCCGTTACACACTGCTCCCTATCCGTCCCTTACTATCCCCCCACGCCCCCCGCTTCCCCCAAATTGAACTCAGACCCACCCATTTTTGTGTAGGTGCCCTGCTTGTCCTCATTATGTATTTTCTTAGTGTATATTATTTTATCAACCTCTTTTTCGTAGGGAGCAGTGCTTCCCGTTTGTTTGTTTTTTATCTTGATACACATGTCACCAACACACCCATAAAACCCTCCCCCCAACACAACAAACATAACCCAGCATACCAAATCCCAACTTTCAAACCCATAGCTTCGTCCCCTTCAACATATGTTCCCCTGTCACTCCCATACTATCCCCCCTCCTCCCCCCAAATATGACTCATTCACTTATACTTTCCCCTCTCCTCCCCCCTCTTCCCCCAGTAGCAGTCTCGGAACCCTACACTTGACCCCTCACCCGGAACTGCACAGATCCTTGAACATCTTCTGCAGCCGCACTTCAAGTATCCTCCCTGGAGTTCTGTCCAGCTGCTTCCTCTACTCCTTTCCGGGGTCCTCTGCTTCTTTGTCCCATCGACTTCTGGGCCCCAGTAGTAGCTCCACCACCGCCGTCAGCTTGCTGGGAGTCCACCAAGCCACTCCCCAGCCCTGCCGCTCTCAAGGCTTTAACCGCCTCCTCATACGTGCGCGCTCTCCAGCTCTTGGTCCCCACAGTGAAGTTTATGCCGAAGGGGTACAGCCAGCGATAGCGCACATTGTCCTTGCGCAATACTGATGTTATCGGCTGCATTTCTCTCCGCCTTTGTAAAGTCCCAGCTGCCAGGTCCGCATACAGCTGTATCGTGTACCCCTGCCATATAAAAGTCCCTTTCCGCCGCATTTGCTTCAGTATTCTCTCCTTCACTGCATACTCATGCACACTCAATACAATGTCTCTCGGCTTATTCATTCTACTGGGCCCCAGTGCCCTGTGGGCTCAATCAATTTTCACCTCTGCCCTGTGCTCCTCGGTCTCCCCATCGTGCAGAATCGCGCTGAGCACTGCCTGTGCCACTCTCTCACAGTTCTCGAACTCCATTTCTCAAGTTATTGCGCCTGGATCTGTTCTCAAGATCCTCAAGCTTCAAAAGCACTTGGTCTTTCCATGCTGTGATGCCTTGCAGCGTGCTCTCCACTTCCTTTTGCCGGCCATGCAACTCTACCATCTGCTGTTCTTGCTCCTCTGCTCTTCGCGCCAATTCCCCCACCTCCTCTCGCAGCTCACCACAAACTTCTCCAACTTCAGCTTTCACTGCCACCAACTCTGATTTAAGCTCTTCAAACCACGCTCGCAACTCCTCCCGAGTCACATTTTGCACTTTCATTTCCACCGCTTCGCCGTCTCCACACTTACTGCTTTTCCACTCCAGCGTGTCTCCACCGCTCAGACCCTCCACCGCCATCTTGCTGCCAGCTCCGTCTTGCTTCCCTCCGCCATAAGCGAAATCGCGGCAGTCTGCAGCCTTCTTTCTCGTAGTCATTGCCAACCACTACTTCTCACACGGCTCCCCTCGCCCTCCAGCCACTTTTTATTGCACTTTGGGGGTGGGAACCGCCAATAATCGGGTTTAGCGCAGGAGCTCGTTCGCTACCCAGCCACCCAGGCCGATGACGTCCCTTCCTCCTCGCCTTTGACTCTTTTGAGTGTGTAAGCAGAGCTTCGGCTATTGCCATAGGGGCACGTAGAATTGCTTGGCTACAAGCTTCTGATTTGGAGATCTGGGTTCAAGATCAATTAGGAAATCTCCCCTGTACAGGTGAGAACCTTTTTGGTAAAGATTGGCAAGCAAAGGCCACTCAGATGGATGCTGAGAACTCTGCTTTGGATCGACTTTCAAAGTCTACCTCTGCTCCTGTCAAGAAAAGATTGTTTAAAAAGACATTCTTTTCCAAAAAGGGAAGATACTATACTGCTTATGGTCAGCAGGCATCTTCTACAGGTCGTTTTGCTGCAAAGCGTCAGCAACCACCCAAACAGGCCAAGTCAAAGGCAGCTAGACCTTCCACGGCCCAGCAGCCTCAGCCTCCTCAGGGACTTTGACTTGCAACTAGAGAACTTAGCCTTTCTAGCTCTGGAGGGACCAGAGACCCTTACCATCCCAGGAAGGTTGACTCACTTTGCTCCCAGATGGGAGCAAATCACATCAGAGCAATGGACACTTTCCATCGTAAGGGAGGGGTACAAGCTTCATTTCTTAAGCCTTCCCCCTTACACCATGGTGAAACAGTTCAATTCTCCAACATCTCTCCTCAACCTTCTAGGTCAGGAGATTGCCACCCTTCTTGCCCAAGGGGCAATAGAAGAAGTACCTCTTCTTCAACAAGGCACAGGGTTCTACTCCCCTTATATTCTTATTCCAAAGAAGACAGGGGGCTACAGACCCATTTTAGATCTCAGAGAATTGAACAAATTTCTATTCAAGGAGAAATTCAAGATGATTTCTCTCGGTGCTCTGCTTCCATACCTTCAGAGTCAGGACTGGCTTTGTTCTCTAGATCTCAAGGATGCGTACACCCATGTCCTCATCCATCCAACTCACAGAAGGTTCCTTCGGTTCCTTTTTCAGGGAAAGCACTACCAGTACAGGGTGCTTCCTTTTGATCTGGCCTCTGCACCAAGGGTGTTCACGAAATGCATGGCTGTAGTAGCTGCATTTCTACGCACTCTAGGAATATTTGTCTTCCCATATCTGGACGAATGGCTCATTCGAGCTCCATCTCAAGCAGAGGCCAAGACTTGTCTAATCTGCACAATGAGTGTCCTTCAGTATTTGGGACTAGTAATAAACATCCCAAAATCCAATCTCACCCCCACTCAGTCTCTCGAGTTTATAGGGGCCCTGTTGGATACCACAACTGCAAGGGCCTATCTTCCCCAGGCCTGTTGCCTACGCTTGGTGCAGTTAGCCTCCCAAATACAGTTAAAACCCCTTTTAACTGCTTGAGAAATGTTGCAACTCTTAGGCCACATGGCATCCACTGTGCATGTGGTTCCATATGCTCGCCTGCACATGAGGGCAGCTCAATGGACTTTGTCCATCCAATGGACTCAGGTATCAGGTTGCCTGACAGACAAAATAGCAAACTCCAATCGCCTCTTTTGGTCTCTCCAGTGATGGAAGTCCTCTCAAAACCTGTTGCTGGGGTCCCCTTTTCAGCAGTCACTTCCCCAAGCAACCCTTACAACAGATGCCTCTCCAATGGGTTGGGGAGCTCATCTGCAAGATCTCTCCACCCAGGGTATCTGGTCTCCACAGGAGACTTCAGTACACATAAATCTCTTGGAACTCAGAGCAATCTTCTTAGCTCTCAGAGTGTTTCACTCCCTGCTCAGCTACAAGACAGTCCCCATCCACACGGACAATCAAGTAGCCATGTTCTATGTAAACAAGCAGGGGGGGGGACTGGCTTTCTGTCGCTTTGCAACAAAGTTTTGCGACTGTGGTCCTTCGCCAGAGAGCATCAAATTCATCTTATGGCAGTGTATCTTCCAGGGCTTCAAAACTCTTGGGCAGACAGACTCAGTCGAGTTCTGCTTCCACACGAATGGTCCCTCCACAGGGACCAGATAGCCAAGATCTTTCGAATTTGGAAACCCCGGACATAGACCTCTTTGCAAGTCCGTGGAATGCCAAACTTCCCCGGTTCTGTTCCAGGATTCCGTGTCAGGGAGTTCAGGCCAGGGATGCCTTCCTCCTTCATTGGGGTCAAGACTTCCTTTATGCCTTTCCACCCATTCCCCTAATTCCCAGAACTCTGTTCAAGCTTCAGAGAGACAGAGGGTCTATGATCCTCATAGCACCACATTGGCCACGCCAAGTGTGGTACCCTCTACTTCTGCATCTCTCTCAAGCTCCATCCCTGGAATTGGGCTCTGCTCCAGATGTTCTCTCCCAGGAAGACGGAACGTTGTGGCACCCAAACCCCCAGTCTCTCCATCTCAGGGCTTGGTTGCTGAAGGCCTAGACCTTCAAGTTTTCCATCTCTCTCAGCAAGTCAGAGATATTATTCATGCTTCTAGAAAGCCTTCCACTAGACGTTCCTATGCTTTCAAATGGAAAAGATTTACCATTTGGTGTTCAGAGAAGGGTCTTAACCCTCTAGCAATACCTGTGAATTCTTTACTAGAGTATCTTCTGCATCTTTCACATGCAGGCCTTAAAACAAATTCAGTAAGAGTCCATTTGAGTTCTATTGCAGCATCCCTCAAACCTCTTGATGGACAACCTGTTTCCTCTCATCCTCTTATATCAAGATTCATGAGAGGCCTTCTTTTAACTAAACCTCCCATTAGACCACCTCCAGTGGCATGGGATTTAAATCTGGTTCTTGGCCAGCTTATGAAGCCACCATTTGAACCTTTAGCCACCACCTCCTTGAAATTTCTTACTTGGAAGGTTATCTTTCTCATTGCAGTCACCTCAGCACCTCGCATCAGTGAGTTTGCAAGCCTTGGTGGCTAACCCTCCTTATACAAGGTTCCATCATGATAAGGTAGTCCTCAGGACCAATCCTCACTTTATGCCTAAAGTGGTCTCGCCTTTTCATCTGAACCAAGAGGTATACTTACCTGTCTTTTTTCCAGGACCTCATGCATCGAGTGCAGAGAGGAATCTTCATACCTTGGATTGTAAGAGAGCTCTCGCCTTTTACTTACAAAGGACACAGCAACACAGAAAGTCTTCTCAACTCTTTGTTGCTTTTGATCCTTCCCATTTAGGACTTCCAGTTTCTAAGAGGACACTGTCCAGCTGGATTGCTCAGTGTATTTCTTTCGCCTACCAGAGTAGAAACCTTTCTCTGGAAGGCCATGTCACAGCTCACAATGTGAGAGCCATGGCAGCCTCAATGGCTAATCTGAACTCTGTGTCCATCGACCAAATCTGTTGAGCGGCCACCTGGGCCTCGGTTCATACCTTCACAGCCCATTACTGTTTGGACAAGGACTCCCGCCGGGATGCCTCATTTGGTCAGGCTGTTCTCAAACACCTGTTCCATTCCTAATCAACTCCTACCCACCTACCCTGGTTGGATGCCAGAGATCCATGGGGGGAGGTGGAGCCCTTTTCAGGGACACACAACTCTGGGGTCTCTCCCTGGCATCTGCAGCTAGGGAGTCCCCATATGTGAAGACTCGTTCCTGCTTGTTCCTGGAGATAGCACAGTTACTTACCTGTAACAGGTGATCTCTGGGAACAGCAGGAATAAATCTTCACAACCCACCCACCTCCCCTAGGAGTTGTATCTCTCTATCTTTCCTTTCCTCTCTCTCTTTGGCTCAGCTTTAAAAGTCGAACTGGAGAGAGGCATATGGGAAAGGCGGGAAGGCAGCACGCAGGCGCTGTGGGATGCTCCCAAAAGCTTTCCTATTGGACGCTGGGGAGCATTCCCGCGCAGGCTCTGTCGGTACCGACGATACCCATATGTGAAGACTTGTTCCTGCTGTTCCCAGAGATCACCTGTTACAGGTAAGTGACTGTGCCTTCTGGTTGCACCAGTCCTCTATCCGTCCTTCCCCTGCTTTATCTTTGTAGAGCCTTTAGGGGATGTTTTTCTTCGCCTTTTTTGCTTTAACGGGCTTCGCGCCCTTTTTTCCGCCAACCACTGGCCACGTGGGTCTTCAACCTCGCGGGTGCCATTTTTGCCCCTATGGCCACCGGCTTCAAAAAATGCAATAGATGCTCTAAGAACATGTCGCTTATGGACACCCATGACTTGTTGCCTGTGGAGTCTCAGGGCTGACCATGATCCAGAGCTCTGTTCGCTTTGTAAGAAAATGTCTTCCAAAGCCCTGCTCAGTCATAAGCAGAAGTCTGAAAACATTTTCAGAAAGACCGCCTCGGAATCCCCGGTGGCACCCTCGGTTTTCTCTCTTCCGGTGGGATCCCCCACTTCGGCCCTGCGCTCTCGGCGGCACTCCGACCAGGGGTCCCCTGAAGTTTAGTGGCGCAAGAAGAAGAAGACCTTGAAGTCGCTGTTGGGGGCTCCTGACAAGCGCAAGTGCTCCTGCGCTCGGTCACTTAGCCCCCTTCGGTGTTTCTGAGAGTCAGACAGGAGCAGCCCCGCAAGGTACCCCATACATAAATGTAGGCCTCCGACGATGGCACCTGGTCTCCTGAGGGCCGTCCCGGCGAGATCCCCATCTTCTCCTCGATGCCCGACCCTGATGACCCTGGGGTCGGCGTTGCAGGGCCCCATGCCTACGTGGGAGTCCCGCATGCTTACGCTAGAACACAGCATTTATCTTTATCTTTATTCATATTTGATAAACCGCTATTGTAAGAACATTAAGCGGTGTACAATAAAAAGGATGGATTTAACACTGCAAACCAAGAAAAAGGAACGCCAATAATAAACAGGAAAGGAGGAGGCAAGGACAGAATAGCTTCGCTTCCCAGCAGGTACTCACAGCCAGCTTTGCTGACTCACGCCCAGAGACCTTGGCTCCCCTCGCGTGGGATTTTGAAAACTGTCTAGGAATCCCCTGAGAACCGAGGGCCTCGTGAGGGTCCTCTACGTTGGTCTCGCTCGCCTTCCCATTCCACGGGGTCGAGATCCTTCAGGGCCTCCGGCTCCAAGCGGGCTTCGGCCGCCAGTCGGAGCGATCAGGCCGGTTCAGATTCCTCTTCCGACCTCTCGGACTGAGAGTCCGATGGGGAAACCTCCCTGGAAACCCATGCCCTTCTGGACCTTCTGTCGGACCCCTCCCTGCTCGCATTCCAGCGGTGCTCGCCAGCCAAGGACACCTCCTTCCTAGTGTTTGTTCGGGATATGGCATGGGCTCTCAACCTGGCCACCCAGGCTGAGGAGGACCCTCGAGCTGAAGAGCTCGACATTCTTCAGTACGTGTCCCCACCTCGGGAGTCTTTTACTGTCCTGGTTCCTCACATTCTTTCCAGGCTGCTACTCCGCATGTGGGAGGCGCCTGTCTCAGTCCCCATCGTGAGTAGGCACCTCGACACCATCTACAAGGTCCAGTGCGGCCCTGGGTTCAGTTAAACCCAACTCCTCTGCACTTCCATGTTGGTGGAGTTGGCCGTGAGAAAGCAAAAGAGCCCGAAGTCTCACTCTTCGGTTCCCCCAGGCAGGGAGTCAAGAGCCCTCGACACCCTCAGCTGCAAGGCCTACCAGGGTTCCCTACTCTCCTGCCATATTCAGGCATACCAGTTATACATGGGCATGTTGTTGCGTGACTTGGCCAAGGAGCTTGGAGATTTCTCCCCGGGCCTCGAGAGTGAACCCCTCAGTAGGTTCAGTACCCTGCTAAAGTCTGTCGCGGACTGTTCAAAGTACCTCTCCCGTGCCACCTACGATGCTTTCGAGTCCTCAGCTCCATAGGCAGCTGCCGGAATCTGGGCCCATTGCCAGGCGTGGCTCCAATCCTCAGATTTGGAGCAGTGGGTACAGGAGAAGCTCTTGGATGTACCCTGTTTCGGTGAGCAGCTCTCTGGCAAGCCGATGGAGGACAAGGCTGCGGAGATAGAGACGGAGTTCGTCACCCGAACCTGTCTCTCGTGCAAGACTTCCACCCTCTCTTGAAAGAAACAACAAACCAAAAAGCCTTTCTTTCCGTGGAAGGGCCTGCCCTACCTTGGCTACCCACCGTACCCACCCACTTCCACGCCGACCACTCTGGCACAAGGGAAGTCCGGCCAAGGTTACTGCAAGCTGAAAGGGGCAAAGACACAAACCCCGGCACCACCTCAGCCCTTGCAGGGGTTCTGACGCCAGCCGCATAGCCTCTCACCCCCTGGCGACTCAGAAACTGGTGGGGGGACGTCTGTCCTCTTTTGCCCCTCAGTGCACTTCTATCACCTCGGACATCTGGGTCCTCTGGGTTATCCAGGATGGCTATCACTTCAGCCTCGACAGACCTCCCCATCCCTTCTCCCCGGCGGAGCCCCCTCGACTCCCCCCACATCAGGTCTTCCTGCAGCGGGAATTAGTCAACCTCTTCACCCTTCAGGCAGTCAAGAGGGTGCCTTCTCACCTCCGAGGTTGGGGCTTCTAGTCCTACTACTTCCTTGTCTGAAGAAGACGGGAGATCTGCGGCCCATCCTCAAGTTCTTAGTGCGGGAGAAGTTCAAGATGTTATCCCTTGGCGTTCTCCCATTCCTCCGACAAGGCTACTGGCTATGCTCCTTGGATCTAAAAGACGCTTAAGTCCACATTTTGATCCACCACCAGCACAGGCAGTTCCTGCGCTTCAGGGTGCGGGGAGAGCACTTCCAGTACAGGGTGTTCCCCTTCAGCCTCGCGTCCGCCCCGTGGGTCTTCAAGAAATGCCTCTCCGCGGTTGACGCCTCCTTCTGGCATCAGGGCGTACTGGTCTTCCCCTACCCGACGATTGGCTCATCACGGGATCCTCGGTCGAGGAAACCCACATGGTGACGTCACCCACGATCCTTCTGCTCGAGTGCCTGGGTTTCTTGGTCAACTATCCCAAGTGCCACCTCGAACCGGTGCAGGCCTTAGAATTCATTGGCACACACCTCGATACTCAGCGGGCGACAGCTTTTCTGCCAGCAGATTGTGCTGATCACCTTTGAGCCCTGGCAGCTCGGGTTCAAAGCACCCCTCGAGTCACGGCCCGAACTATGCTACGCCTCCTGGGCCACATGGCTTCGACTGTCTATTTGGTTCCCCATGCCCGCCTGCACATGCGGACAGCTCAGTGGTGCCTCAGTGCCCAGTGGAGCCCATCCGTCGGCCACCTCAGGGACTCCGTAAGGTTTTCCCACGGCCTACACCTGTCCCTGAGCTGGTGGCAAAACCCTTGCAATCTCCTCCAGGGGTTGCCTTTCCAGACTCTGCAGCACGAGATAGTGCTGGCAATGGATGCTGAGTTGGGGAGCCCTCTGCAGTGTGTTGTGCACGCAGGGGCAATGATCGCCCAAGGAGTCTCAGCAGCAAATAAACCTGCTCTGTCCTCGGGCTATTTAGTGGGCTCTGAGGACTTTCAAGGATCAGCTCAGCGGGAGGTCGGTGCTCGTCTAAACCAACAACCGCGTGGCGATGTCCTACATCAACAAGGGTACTGTATCACACTCCCTCTGCCGGGAAGCAGTCCTCCTCTGCTCTTTTGCATTCCGTTGGGGGATGACCTTCAGGGCGGTCTACCTCCCGAGCCAGGAGAACGTCCTGGCAGAGAAACTAAGCAGAATCCTTCGCCCTCACAAATGGCGGCTGGATCCAGGGATGGCTGGTTGGCTGATACATCGGTGGGGCACTCCGGCCATGGACCTCTTTGCCAGCCCATTGAACACACAACTTCCCCGCTTCTGCGGCCCAATGCCACACCCGAGCAGGGAGGACCCGGACGCTTTCCTTCTGAGCTGGTCCTCTGGTCTGCTCTATGCGTTTCCTCCCACTCCTCTCATTGCCAGGACCCTCCACAAAGTTCAGCGGGACCGGGCATCGATGATACTCTTAGCTCCCTTTTGGCCTCGACAACCCTGGTTCCTGCTCCGGCTATCGACGGAGCCTCCAGTCTTGCTGGGCTGTGCCCCGGGCCTACTAATGCAGGTGGAGGGACAGGTACTGCACGCGAACCTGGCCTCGTTATCTCTCACAGCCTGGCGGCTGAACGGGTCTCCCTAGCCCCACTGAGTCTCCTGGAGGATGTCAAGGAGATCCTCCTCGCGTCAAGGAAGCCCTCGACTAGGCGAGCTTATGCCTTCAAGTGGCAACGCTTCTCGGTCTGATGCTCCGGGCACCAGATCAATCCTTTTTCTTGCCCCACTCGGTGGGTCCTTCAGTACCTCCTCTGTCTCTCGAAGGAAGGCCTGAAGTTGAACTCCGTCAGGGTGCATTTGTGTGCCATCTTGGCAAATCACCTTCCCGTCAAGGAAAAACCCCTCTCGGGGCAGCCCTTGGTCTCTTGCTTTATGCAGGGTCTCTTGCTGTCCAAGCCGCCTATCCAGCCTCCCCCGGCGGAATGGGACCTGAATGTAGTGTTCATGCAGCTTGCGTGTTCACCCTTCGAGCCGATGGCGAAATGCTCACTTCGGCACCTATCCTAGAAGGTGGCCTTCCTGGTGGCTCTTATCTCAGCCCGCCGAGTCAGTGAGCTTCAGGCTCTCATGACTGATGCCCTTTATACTCGATTCTATAGGAATAGGATGGTCCTCCGTACTCACGCCAAGTTCCTGCCGAAGATTGTTTTGGACTTCCAGCTCAACCAGGAGATAGTCTTGCCGACTTTCTTCTCAAGACCCCATGCCACCCAGGCGTCGGTGGCTGTCCATACACTCGACTGCAAAAGGGCTCTTCCCTTCTATCTGCAGCGCACCCAGGCTCATTGCAAGTCTGGCTGATTCTTTGTGACCTACAATCCCAATTGAATGGGGCAGGCAGTCATTAAACACACTCTCTCCATCGGGTGGCAGACTACATCGTCTTTGCCCACATGAAGGCGGGTGCCCTGCTAGATCGCTGAGTCACCGCGCATAGGGTCCTGGCCAAAGTGGCTTCGGTGGCCTCGTTGCTCTCCGTGTCCCTGATGAACATCTTCCGGGCGGCGACCGGTCTTAAGTGAACACTTTCGCTGCACACTACTGCCTGGAGAGGGAGTCCTGCTGAGACAGCACCTTCCTATCCAGCCTGTACTCTGTAACCTGTTCGGGATATAAGCAATTCCAGCCCTTCGACCCTTCTTCATGGCTACTGAGGGCTTTTCTCCGAAGACCAGAGGACTCGGGCTCCTTCGGGCATCGGTTTCTGCTCACAACCTTGTGGATGCGTTTTTTGGTTACAGGTTCAGTAGCCTGTAGCTGGGGAGTCCCATAAGTCAGGACTGACTTCCTGCTTGTTCCTGGAGAAAGTGTAGTTATTCACCTGTAACAGGGATAGCAGGAATCAGTCCTCACTATCCTCCCGCCTCCCCTGTTGAGTTGCTGTTTTTTTGTCCTTCCCTTGCCATCTGCTTGGTAGGGGTCGAGCTAAGGGACCTGACTGAGCAAGATGGCACCCTTGTGCAGGAAGAGGACCACTCATGGATGACAGTAATCCCAAAGGCTTTCTTTGAAAGCTGGGGAATTGCTCCGCATGGTCTCCATCGGTGCCAACGTCACCCATAAGTGAGGACGATTCCTGCTGTCCCTGGAGAACACCTGTTACAGGTGAGCAACTACGCTGTATCTAAATTCAAAAAGGCATGGGACAAACATAGAGACTCTCTAAAGGAAAAAAGGGGACTCTTGTAGTGGTAGATATGGAAGGGCAGATTAGATAAGTCATGTGATCTTTTTCTCCCACCATGTTTCTATGAATATCTTTACAAATGGTACACCTAATTTTTTATTGACAAGTAGTATTGATTCTCCAGGAACAAGCAGGGAGTCACTCCTCACATATGGGTGACGGCGCGGACAGAGCCCTCGTTGGAGCAATACCCCAGCTTTCAAAGAAAGCCTTTGGGATTGCATCGCGCATGCGCGGTCCGCTTCCCGCCCAAGGGTGCCATCTTGCTCAGTCTTCTTTTTTCCACGGAGCCCAATGGACGTGGTCCTGTTTCAAACGTGGAAAAAGTAGAAAAGTTGATTAGATTTTTCAGCTTCCCGGTTCGACACCGGTTCCCCTTCCCGCCCTTGGCTCGGTACACCGGTATCAATTCCGGTCCTATTTTTCATTTTTGTCCTTCGTGACTAGTGTTCGCGCTCGTTTTAGTTTTCACTGGCAGCCCAGAGACTTTTGGCAAAACTAAAGAGTCATGGGATAGGAGGCAGTGTACTATTGTGGATCAGGAACTGGTTAAAAGATAGAAAGCAGAGGGTAGGGCTAAATGGCCAATTTTCCCAATAGAGAAAGGTGAATAGTGGTGTACCCCAGGGATCTGTGCTGGGTCCGCTGCTTTTTGACATATTCATAAATGACCTGGAAAAGGGAATAACGAGTGAGGTTATCAAATTTGCAGATGACACAAAACTATTTAAAGTTGTTAAAACCCAAGAGGATTGTGGAAAATTGCAAGAGGATCTTGATAAATTGGAAGACTGGGCATCCAAATGGCAGATGAAATTTAATGTGGACAAGTGCAAAGTTATGCACCTAGGGAAAAACAACCCAAACTATGGTTACACAATGCAAGATTCCACATTAGGAACCACCACCCAGGAAAAACATTTAGGCGTCATTGTGGATAACATGTTAAAACCATCGGCCCAGTGTGCAGCGGCGGCCAAGAGAGCAAATAGAATGCTAGGTTTCATAAGGAAAGGAATGGAAAATAAAACAAAAGATATTATAATGCCTCTATGGTTCCATGGTGAGACCGTACCTTGAATATTGTGTGCAATTCTGGTTGCCGTATGTTAAAAAGGATATAGCATTATTAGAAAAGGTTCAGAGAAGAGCCACCAAAATGGTAAAGGGGATGGAAGGATACTCCTATGAAGAAAGGCTAAAAAGGTTAGGGCTCTTTAACCTGGAAAAGAGAAGGCTAAGGGGAGATATGATAGAAGTCTATAAATTAATGAACGGAGTGGAACGGGTAAACGTAGATCGATTGTTTACGTTATCAGAATATAGAAAGACTAGGGGACGTGCAATGAAGCTACAGGGTAAACTATTTAAGACTAATAAAAGAAAATATTTTTTCACTCAACGTGTAATCAAACTCTGGAATTTGTTACTGGAGGATGTAGTAAAGGCTGTTAGTATAGCTGGGTTTAAAAAAGGTTTGGACAAGTTCCTGGAGGAAAGGTCCATAAACCATTTTTAAGAAGGGACCCAGGATATCAATGGTTGACCCAGTACAAGCATTGTGGAACCCTGTCTCTTTTGGGGAAACTGCTAGGTACGTATGACCTAGATTGGCCACTGTTGGAAACAGGATACTGGGCTTGATGGACCTTGGTCTGACCCAGTATGGCATATCTTATGTTCTTATGTTGACTTCGTAGGGGCCCTTTTTCCCCGATGGCTGCCAGCGGGTTTAAGAAATGTGATCGGTGTAAGAAGTTGATGTCTCTCACCGGCACACACGACTCCTGCGTTCGTAGCCTCGGCCCCGACCATGACCCGGTGGTCTGTGGGCCATGTGGTAAGATGTCTTCGAAGTCTTTGAGGAGCAGGCAGCAGCAGCGTGACAGGATTTTTTCCGAGTCCGCCTCCGGCCGGGCCCGGACCTCGTCAGAGACCTCGACATCTCGGGAATCGGAGCCCGAGCACCATCGTGGGTCCTCTGAGCGGGGTCTCCCTCCAGGGAACACTGGAGGAAAAAGAAACTCATGAGGGCGGCGTTGCTGGATGACTCTAATCAGCTTTGACCCTCGGGTTCCAGGCTGTGGAGCCCGGACCACCGCCCTGGGTCCTCAGAGTCGGAGCGGCCAGCTAAACAACCTCGCAGGGAGCCCGAGGCATCGGACAAGGTAACGTCTGTTGTCCTCGTGGACTCTCCTCTGGGAGAGCCGGCATCTGGCCCGAGCCGGGAGCTGCAGAGCCTTCTGAGCTCGGTCTCAGGTTGGCGGCCCTGGAGAGCAACATGGCTGCCTTCATGGACCAGCAGCAGGCACTGATGGCCTGTCTCGCCGGTCCATCCACCCTGACCACCGGGACGTCGACATCTAAGTCGGCGCCGGAGCCCAAAACAATCCTCGAATCAATCTTCGGCCAAGGTCCCCCTCGACCTCCTGTTGAGAACCGAGGTCGTCGACGCCAGTGCCCTTGGCGTCGGGGCATTCGGGCTCGAAACCCTCGAGGCCAGAGCCCATCGAGTCCTCCTCGGAGGACTCAGCGTGGGAGACGGAGGAGGAAAACTCCCCAGACACCTTCCGGACCCGGTGTATCCCATCGGATTTGCTGGGTTTGGAACCTCGGACTAGGCCCCCCCCCGGAGGACACTCTGTTCTCGGAGTTCGTCAGGGACATGGCCAAGGCTTTGGCATTCCCTGCGGATGCCGAGGAGGAGCCTCGAGCCGAAGAGCTCGATGCCCTTCAGTATGACTCGCCCCCGAAGGAGGCCCTTACTGTACCAGTGCTTCCGATGTTGGAACGGCTGATGCTCCGCATGTGGGAGTCCCCGGCCTCGATGCCGGTACTCAGCAAGCGGGTCGATTCCATCTATCGAGTCTGCAAGATTCCTGGGTTCCAGAAAGCGCAGCTGCCGCACAACTCCATGGTTGTGAAATCGGCCATGCACCGGCTGAAAAACCAAAAAACGCACTTTTTGGTGCCTCCCGTCTGGGAGGCCCAGAATCTGGACGCCCTCGGCAGAAAGTGCTACCAGGGCTCGATGCTGTCATGCCGTGTCCAAACTTACCAGCTGTATATGGGCATGTACTTACGAGACCTGGCAAAGGAGATTGCCGGGTTCTCGGCTGGCCTCTCCTAGGAACCCTTGAAGTGCTTCAAGGCCTTGTCCACGGGCATCAGAGAGTGCTCGAAGTTCATGTCTCGAGCAGCTTACGACGGCTTCGAGGCTTCGGCCTGAGTAGCCGCGGCCGACATCGGTGCACGCCATGAAGACTGGGTCATGTTGTTGGACCTGGAGCCATGGGTTCAGGACAAGTTGGTCGATGTCCCGTGCCGAGGAGGCATCCTCTTCGGCAAACCCATGACTGAGAAAGCTGCAGAACTCGAGTCCGAGTACTTGACCCGAACAAGGTTGTCGAAGAAGAAATCTGCACCTTCTCACAAGAAGAAGGCCTCGGGGAAAAAGCCCTTTTTACCGAGGAAGGGTGCGGCTTACAGAAACTACCCCACTTACCAGGCCGCCCCAGTTCCCCAGCAGGGGCAGCAGGCCAGGGGACAGGGGCATGGCCCACGTAAGCCGAAGACCTCCAAGCCCCCATCTCCTTCTCCTACCCAGCCGGGAGGGGGTTTTGACTCCCAATGCATATCTCCTCTCCCACCAGTGGTTTGGTCCTGCACAGGAGGAAGGCTGGCCCTGTACGCACACATGTGACCAGCCATTACTACTGAGGCCTGGGTTCGGCAGGTACTCCAGCAGGGCTACTTACTTCACTTCCACCAGGTGCCCACCCCCTTTTTCCCAGGAGAGCCTCTCAGGCCCCCTCTCCACAGGAACCTCCTCCTACAAGAGTTGGCAGGTCTGCTAAAGGATCAGGTGGTGGAACCGGTGCCCCACCACCTGCAGGGGCAAGGCTTCTACTCCAGGTATTTCCTCATACCAAAAAGAAAAGAAGGCCTTCACCCCATCCTGGACTTGCAAAATCTAAACAAGTTCCTGGTGAGGGAAAAGTTCAAGATGCTTTCCCTTGGGATCCTTCTGCCTTACCTCCACCAGTGAGACTGGCTGTGCTCCTTAGATTTAAAGGATGCTTATACTCATATCCTCATACACCCAGACCACAGGCAATATCTCAGGTTTGTGGTCAGAGGAAACCACTTCCAGTACAAAGTGCTTCCCTTTGGCCTAGCTTCCGCTCCCAGAGTATTTACCAAATGCCTAGCAGTGGTGGCGGTCTTTCTCAGAAGCCAGGGAGTCTTCATCTTTCCATACCTGGATGACTGGCTCATCAGGGCCAATTGGCACAGGAGGCACAGCAGGCCACTGCTCACACAGTCACCCTGCTCCAGCACCTGGGGTTTGTTATAAATCACGAAAAGTCCACTTTACTCCCCACTCAGAACTTGGAGTTCATAGGGGCAAGACTGGACACACTTCAGGCACGGGCGTACCTGCCGCTGGATAGGGCGAAGGGGTTGCTGGACTTGATGCAGCAGGTCCAGCACAAACCTCAAGTCTCCGCAAGGGTCTTCCTCCGCCTCCTGGGCCACATGGCCTCCACGGTGCATGTGACTCCATATGCTCGATTCCACATGCGCACAGCTCAGTGGAGCCTCAGAGACCAGTGGACGTAAGCCACTGGCTGCCTGAGAGACAGAGTAGCGATTTTCAAGCTAATGGTGGCTTCACCCTCCCAACTTGCTCCCTCTCACACCAGAGTGCTGACAACAGAGTGCTGCCCATGGCCAGGGTTCATGCACTCAGGGTCTGTGGTCCTTGCGAGAGGCCACACTTCAGATCAATCTTCTAGAGCTTCGAGCCATCCGCCCAGCTCTTCAAGTCTTTTGCCATCTTCTGGCACATCAGTCGGTGCTGAAACAGACAGACAATCAGGTAGCGATGTTCTACATCAACAAACAGGGGGCACAGGATCTCGCATCCTATGCCAGCTAACCCTGGCTCTCTGCTCTTTTGCAGTGGCACATCACATGTCCCTAAGGGCAGTTTACCTGCCCGGTCAGGAGAACCTCCTGGCCAACAAGTTGAGCAGGATTCTTCAGCCTCACTGAACTGGGATGTAGCCCAGCTGATCTTCAATCGTTGGTGTCTCCCATCCATGGATCTCTTTGCCAGCCGGCAAAACCATCAGTTTCCCTGGTTCTGCTCGAAGCAGCCGCATCCACTGAGCGTGGCAGCGGATGCTTTCCTGATCTCATGGGCAAAGGGCCTTCTCTATGCGTTCCTACCCACGCCCCTGGTGGCATGCACTTTGTTCAAGATTCTTTGGGACAAGGCCTCAGTCATCCTGGTAGCACCTAGGTGGCCCAACCAACCTTGGTTCCCTCTTCTCCTTTAACTGGCGGTCGAAACTCCACTCCCTCTGGGGGTGCAGCCCGACCCCTTGACCCAGGAACAGGGTTCCTTGCTACACCCTAATCTCAGATCCCTCAACTTAATGGCCTGGCTGCTGAGAGGGTAGTACTTGCTCCTCTACTCCTTCCCAGAGAGTTTGAGGAGGCGTTGCTTGCCTCTAGGAGGCAATCCAATAGAAAATCCTACGTTTTCAAGTGGCATAGGTTTGAAGGGTGGTGTACCCAGAATAAAGAGGACCAGTTCACTTGTCAAGTACCTCAGGTATTGCAGTACTTGCTCCACCTCTCGGAGTTAGGCCTCAAATCTAACTCTGTCAGGGTCCACCTGAGTGCAGCTCACCACTCTCCAGTAGACGGGCAACCTCTTTCAGCTCACCCTTTGGTATCCCGATTCCTGAAAGGCCTCCTCCTCTTGAAGCCTTCAATCCGCCCACCGGCTGTGGAGTGGGACTTAAATGTGGTCTTGCAGCTGCTCACTTGCCCACTTTTTGAACCAATGGCCACCTGTCACCTACGGTTCCTTTCCTGGAAAGCACTCTTTCTGGTGGCGCTCACGTCTGCTCGACGGGTGAGCGAGCTGCAGGCTTTAGTACCGGATAGGCCATACACACAGTTTTATAAAAACAGGGTGGTCCTATGTACTTACCCAAAGTTCCTTCCAAAAGTGGTTTCCTCATTTCACCTCAACCAAGAGATGGTTCTTCCAACCTTCTTCCCCAGGCCACATACCAGCAGGGCAGAATTGGTTCTGCATACCCTGGACTGTAAGAGGGCACTCGCCTTCTACCTGGAGTGTACGCAGGGACATCTGAGAGCTTCCCAGCTCTTTGTCTCTTATGACCCTAGTAAACTGGGTCTACCTGTCTCCAAGCGCACGTTATCCACCTGGGTGGCAGACTGTATCGCCTGGGCGTATAGGGCAGCTGACCTCCAGCTGCAGGGCCGAATCATGACTCACTCTGTCAGGGCTAAGGCCGCATCAGTGGCTAATCACCGCTCTGTTCCATTGGCAGACATCTGCCGGGCCGCAATTTTGTCTTCAAGCCAGACCTTTGCAGCCCACTACTGCCTGGAGAGAGAGTCCCGGGGTGAAAGTGTTTTCGGTCAGGCGGTACTCCGTAACCTATTCGAGGTTTAGGCAACTCCTACCCTCCAACCCTTTGGTGTCAGGCTACTGTGGGGGTTCTGTTTTCGGAGAAAAATCCTATCACTGCTGCTGTGGCTCTTCTAGAGGGAGCCATTTTTCAGCTATGGGTTCTCGATAGCCTATAGCTAGGGAGTCCTATATGTGAGAACATAAGAACATAAGATATGCCATACTGGGTCAGACCAAGGTCCATCAAGCCCAGTATTCTGTTTCCAACAGTGGCCAATCTAGGTCATATGTACCTAGCAGGAAGTCAGTCATGAGGACTGACTTCCTGCTTGTTCCTGGAGAAAGCGTAGTTACTCACCTGTAACAGGTGTTCTCCAGGGACAGCAGGAATCAGTCCTCATGACCCTCCCTCCCCTGGAGTTGCAGTCCTTTGATTAATTTTTTTCTCATTTTGCCGTCTTTTTAGCTATGTCGTCTGACTGAGCAAGATGGCACCCTTGGGCGGGAAGTGGACAGCGCATGCATGATGCAATCCCAAAGGTTTTTTTTTTTTTAAAGTTAGGGAACTGCTGCGCCGACGTCACCCATATGTAAGGACTGATTCCTGCTGTCCCTGGAGAGCACCTGTTACAGGTGAGTAACTACGCTGTCAGGCACACAAGTGGACGATATCATCTGATGGTGCTGGGGCAGAATAGCCCTCCCAGAGTTCAGCACTTAAAGTTCTGAGCGTGCGCAGTCCTCTCATGTCAGTTTTTTTTCCTTCTGCTCTGACAAATGCAAAACAAAGCCCTCCTGAAACTATTCTAATAATGTTCTCCAACATGGTCTTTTCATCATTATTTTTATTTATTTATTTACCTTTTTTTATTTTTCTTTAGGAAGTTTGTTCCTGTCCATTATATTCTAGAATATTCCACAACACGGACCATTACCCAAACTGCCTCTATTGTCTAGATGCAAACCATGATCCTGATCATTGTTTCTTCTTCTCCATCATGGAAGTGTCATACAAGAGGGGGCCATCTTGTTCAGCCAGTCTGCTATTGTGGCAAGCTTAGAGACTCCCTTACAAATAAAAAACAACAAAAAAGAACAAGATCTGTGCAGAGGTCCGCTGACTCTGCACTACCACTCACTAGATGGAGGGTAGGTGGAGGCAGTTGGCGTGCACAGTATGGAGAACTCGGTGAGGAGTGTAAAGATGCAAAACATCTTCGAGGTACTTGGGAATGCTGGTGTGCAAAGTCTTGTGGACAAAGGTGAGATGTTTGTATTGGAGGCGGTACTTGAGGGGGAGCCCATGAAAATAGATCAGAAGGGGAGTGACATGCTCGAAGAAGGAAGCATGTACGAGAATACAGACAGTTGTGTTTTGTATAAGTTGTAAACGATGGATCTGATATTGGGGGAGGCCTAGAAGCACGACATTAAATAGTCCAAATTAGACATGATGCGAGCTAAGAGAAACGTAGTTGGAGATGAGATGAGATGAGAGGAGAGAAAAGGGCAAATAGCATGGATCCAACAGGGAAAGGAAAGATGAGTCTGAAAGATAAGAGAGGAGTCCAGAATTACTCCAAGGTAGCAGAGTGAGCCAACTATGGGGATAGGAACCAAAAGGGGGGAGGGAAGGGGGAGGGGTAAAGGGGGGGGGGGCAGCGGAAGGAAACCAAATAGCTGCTATTTTGGCAGTGTTGAGGTGAAAAACATTTTCAGACATCCAGGTGGAAATATGGGAGAGACACATGTTCGTGGGAGAAGATCGAGGGCGGAGGGGTCAGAGTGATGCAAAAGATTGATATTATTAGTATAGTAGTATGCTGAGATATTGTGCTGTTAAACAAAGAGAGTGAGAGAGATCAAAAAGACATTGAAAAGAAGAGGTGCCAGAACTGAGCCCTGGGGTGCACTGCATGGCAGTGGGAGAGAAAGAGATGATGAAGGACCAACCCGAACAGACTAACAGAGAAAGATCTTTGGCAGAGAAAGGAACAAAACCAGCCGTGGACAGTACCGTGAAGCCCAAGACCGTGTAGGCGTGCAAGAAGAGTGGTGTGGTCGGCAAGATCAAATGCAGATGAGAGGTCCAAGGAAACAGCTAGAGAGATATCACCCTAATCGTAAGACTGGTAAATTTCGTTCAGGAAAAAAAGAAAGATAGTCTCCATGCTGTGACCGGTGCAGAATCCTGACTGGCGAGGGTGCAGGAAATGTGTGTCAGGTTGTGAAAAGACCAACTTTTCAAGTATCTTTGAAAGAAAGGGAAGAGTGGAAACTGGTCATTAGTGAGCTGGTATGGAGGAAAGGATTTTTCACGAAGGGTTTGACCATGGCATGCTTCCAGAGGGAAGGGAACATAGAGAGTATTGGGGGCAACAGGACATGGGAGGGTTCCATAAGCCAGGCCGAGGGAATGGGATCAGAAGGGCAGGTAGTTTTGCGAGATGATAAGACTTTGTGAAGTTCAACTGAAGAAATTTCATGGAAGGTAGACCAAATGTGAATGCATGCCAGAGATGAATAGGGAGGAAGGGGGCTGGAGAAAGAAGGTGACACAGGTGGAGGGCAATCAAAAAAAAAAAAAAAATTCGAAGAATCTGAACTTTTGCCTGAAAATGTTGAGCAAGAATGTCAGAGCTTGGAGACGTCGTCACAAGGGGAGAGGAGTGAGGGAATCCTAGAGCTAGAGAGAGGACTGAGTAGAGCCGACGAGTAGAATTGGGAGCTGATGAGCTGTCATAGTAAGATCATTTAGCAGATTGAATCAAGAGGTGATAGTGGTAATGCTGATGCTTAAAATACGAAGTGACTCGGGGGAAGGATGCTTTAGCCACGCATGCTCAACGAGGCGGAGGTGACTACGGAGGCCATGGTGGTACCATGGATGGGAGTACTTGGGCGGCCTATGACAGGACCGAAGGGGGGCAATCTTGTCGTGAGCAGTGTTGAGTTCCATAACTCAATCTGAGCATTTATTTATTTGTGTGTTTTTTATACCGCTATTTCGGGTAATCATAGCGGTTTACAATTGAAACAGATACATTAAACATTTTAACATTATAACTGTGCTGGTGCTGAAACAGGCAATTACAAGTTTACATAATTCTAGCAAAATAACTTATTTACAATTTTAATGATGAATAACATCATTAAACCTTGGGATAGGTTTAGGGGCATGGGGGGGGAGGGGCGGATACCTTGATAAAAGATTGGTTAGCTTAGTGAATGAGAGAAGTGGTTATTAAGTAGGATCGGTAACAGTTGAGGTTACGTTGTGACCAAAATGTTCAATGAAGAAGTAAGTTTTGAGGTGGTAACGGATCGAGGATAGGGCTGTGATGTTCCGAAGGCTAGTTGGTAATGAGTTCATGAGTGTTGAGCATCAACTGGATTGGTGAGAAAGTTACTAGGAAGAATAGTGTCCGATGGACGAAGAATTCAAGAGAGAGTGAGGAAATACAATAGGTCAGGAAAGCAGGGGCAGCGGGAGGAGAGCATAAGGCCAAGGATGGTTTAGTCAAATGGGCTTGCAGGGTGAAGAAGATACCTCAATGATCAGATCAGGGGAGGTCCAGAGCCAACAGAGAGGAAAGAGGGTGAGGTGAGTCTGAGAAGGAAAAGATGAGATCCAGGGTATGGCTGGCAATGTGTGCGGGGAAAAGCACATACTGTGTGAGAGAGAGATCTTGAAAGAGGGTGACCAGAGCCTTATCACAAGGTATGAGGGGAGAGTCAAAATGGATATTAAAGTCTCCTAAAATGATAAGCTGCAGATAAAGAAGAGAAGCCTCAGGTAGAGTGAGAAGAAGAGAATCCCAAAAATGAGGGCAGAGAGTCAGGGGAGCATAAATAAGGAAGAGTTGGGGGGGGGGGGAGGGAATATCAAGACTGAGAAGTGACTCAGGATAATGAAGAGCGGGGAAAGAGATCTCAGTGATTGGATGAGAAGACCGGATAGGGGCTGCCACTCCTCCGCCACTACGACCTACCCTAGGCGTCGAGAATGCTGTGAAGTTTGATAAAAGGCAGGAGTTGAGGAGCGGCTCCTCCCCTTCCCTCAGCCATTTCTCTGTGAGGAAAAGAGCATCGAGATGGTGTTTAGACAGAAGGTCCTGTATAAGAATGTTTTTTTTAGCTAAGAGAACTGCAATTCAGAAGTGCAAAATGAAGAGGCGAGGCAACAGTGGGGCATGAGGGGCACTGTGCTGGAGCAAGAAGGTAGATTATTGAGGGAACGACCACAGCAGAGAGGATATGAATGGGCCTAATGTGGGGACTGCCAGCGCCAGTGTACTGGGATAGAGCACAGAGCAAGAATACCGAGAGTAAGAAGAAAGAGAGGCAAAAGGAAGCACAGGCAATACTGAGGAGATAGGCAATCGTATACATTGAGGACAAGCAATGTGAGGGAGCAAGTGTTAAGTTGCCAGTTGCCCCAAGGAGCTCACCCAAGGAGCAAGACCTGCTCCTTGGGTGCGGTGCCATCACAGCACAGGCCGCCACATTGAGCTTCTTTAAATCAGGCTGGTTTACCTTGGAGGGGCACCAGTCACGTGATGCGGAGCCAGTGTCACTTCTGGGTTGAATCAGAGAGGCAATTGAAAGTATTGAATCTGCAATGATAAAGATAATATTGAGCAGGTAATCATACTATACAAAGGCAACAATAGTACAAGCAGTAGAGACAATATGATGATGTGGGATCATATGGCTGTAGCAGTACCTATAGTCCCTCTAGCCCATCTGAGAATATGGCAGCCTCAATGTGACCTCAAGATCCAGTGGAATCAACACTTCTGGCCACTCTCTACATTTGTTTGTCCACCGACTCAACTTTGAACTGTTATGGTGGTGTATTTCCAAATTCAGTTTTGCCACAGGTGTTCCTTTTGTCCCATGACAGTACCAATTAGTCTTGACTACTGACTCAGCAAACCTGCAATGGAGAGTCCCTATTGTTGTTTATCACTCACACGGAAGGCGATCAAAGTTCAAGAAACCTCTCCACACGGCATTCAAGATTTCTTCGTCTGCTCAAGGATTTTTCAATCTTAATTCAGACAAACAATCAAGTGATGATGTATTATATAAAACAGGGATTCCCAACCTGGGGTACATGCACCCCCAGGGGGTGCAACAAAGAGTGGCTTGTGTCTCTTAATGAGTCCATGAGTCATCACTCAGCCAGCTGCTAATGTGCCTTGAGCAGTGGTGGTAGGTGGTTGTGTTGCATAGATAGTAGTTTCATTGTTTATTTAATCAAAAAGAGAGAATAACAGAATTAACATATAAGTAAAGTAAGTAACTTCAACAACATACTTGCGTGAATCTGGATTCGGTTATCTTTTGTCAGTCGAGACAAAATCTAGGAATCGCCTGAATCCACAGGCAGACCTGCGGATCGCAGTCAGCAAGGAAGTTCCATGTTTTGATAAAATCATGAATGAGAAGCAGGAGCAAAGAAGTCATTGAATTTTATGTTCACAATTGGGATTTATTTTACCTTTTACAATTTTTTCTGAATAAATTAGAATCTAATTGCTTCAATTTATATTTGCATTTTATGCACTGAGTTAAAAGCTTATCTTTTTAAGTTCAATTTGTTCACCTACAGTATTGTATGTGGTTCAATTAGTGGTTTAAAAATTCTTCTTCTTCATCTTCAAATGTGATATTACTTTTGTAGGGGGTGCAAACATTAATCAACATTTTTCCAGGAACGAGCAGGAAGTCAGTCCTCACATATGGGTGACGTCGGTGCCAATGGAGCTCCCACGGAAGCGTCTCCCCAGCTTTCAAAGAAAGCCTTTGGGAAATGCACCACGCATGTGTGGTCCCCTACCTGCCAAAGGGTGCCATCTTGTGTCAGTCTCCTTTTTTTCCTTGGAGCCCTCCGAATGTCTGTCTAGTTTCCCCCGGAAAAAGTGTCATTGTTTGATACATTTGTGTTCGGTTCCTTCCCGCCCCCGAGCCAGCTTGCCTTGGCATCACTCCTTGGGTTTGTTTCTTGTTTTTTCCCTTTTGCATCACGAGGTGTCCCTTCACCGGAATTCACTCCCTTTTTCAGCCGGAGGCCTTGGACCCCTGCCGGGCAGCGGAGACCCTTTTTTCCAGTGGCCTCCAGCGGCTTCAAGAAGTGTGATCGGTGCAGCAAAATGATGTCCCTCATCAATCTGCATGATTGCTGCCTCCGGTGCCTCGGTCCAGAGCACAGCGACTTGGACTGCGAACTTTGCAGAACCATGACCTCAAAGACCCTAAAGAGCCGTCACCAGCAGCAGGAGAAAGTCTTCCAAAAGTCCAACTCTGGGCCAGAGTCTCCGGCAACACCATGCTTCCCTGAGGTGGAACGCAAGAAGTTGAAACCCTCGAAGACCGCCTTAGAGGATGGGTCTGGGAAGAAGGGGAAATCCCACTCCAGGCCCCGCAGTCCCCGGTGTGTGTCTGAGGAGTCAGAGCGGGAGCGGACTCACAAGCTGTCACGCAAGGAGTCATCGGCACACGCCGACTGGCCTTGGACACCCAATGCCATCTCCGTCGAGGACTCCCCCTTGATAGTACCAACACCGGGCCTGAAATCCTTGGTGCCCGTGTTGAAGGCTGTGGAGCCACTTGGCATGGAGACCAAGATGGTGGCTTTAGAGCACAGTATCTCTGCCCTCGTGACCATGCAGTGGGCATTTGTCTGGTTCATCCGCTCTGACATTGGGACCCTCGACATGGAGGGCTTCCCAGATGTCAAGCCGATTCTCAAGCTCCACCTGCCTCAAGAGACCCAATGGCTCCAGACAAGGTCCTTGTCCTTTTCTTTGGGACACCGAACCTCTCTGGCGAATGCCTGCAGCTCGGACCGCATATTCTCTAGAGGTCATGGACCGCCCAGCACGGACCTCGACCATGGTGATCACGGAGCCTCGGACTTCGACTCGGCGAAACTGAGACATGCCTTTGGACCCATCTCCTCTGATGTCCTGATGCTGTTCCCTGTCCAAGGATGTTGCCTTCCTTAACTTTTTTCTGGATACGGCTAAGGCTCTCACCATCAAGACCAAAGCTGAGGAAGACCCACGCATGGAGGAACTGGAGATACTCCAGTATGAGGCCCCCACTAAGGAAACCCTTACGGTACCGGTGTTTCCGATCCTCGAGCGCCTTCGCCTCCAGATGTGGAATACACCAGCATCAGTGCCCATTGTCAGCAGGCAACTCGACTCCATGTACCGAGTACGCCGAAGCCCTGCTTTCCAGAAGATCCAACTTTCCTGCAACTCGATGGTCATTGAGTCAACCATGCGCAGGCTCAGGAACCAACAGACTCATTCCTCTGTGCCATTCGGCAGAGAGGCCCGAACCCTTGACACCCTCTGCCGGAAGGACTTTCAGGGCTCGATGCTGACTTGCCGGATCCAGTCCTGCCAGCTCTATATCGGCATGTACCTCAAGGAGCTGTTGTGGGAGCTCGGTGGATTCTTTGCAGGCCTCATTGGAGAACCCCTGCAGAGGGTTTACGTCTCTGGCCTCGACAGTCACAGAGTGCTCGAAGTTTTTGTCTTGAGCAGCCTACAATGGCTTCCAGTCTTCGGCCAGAATGGCCACTGCAGGCATCGTGGCATGACGCTAAGCATGGGTTCAGGACAAACTTATTGATGTCCCCTGCAATGGAGAAGACCTCTTTGGGAAACCCATGGCAGACAGAGCTGCAGAGATAGAGATTGAGTTCCTAATGAGAACTAGACTCTCGAAGAAGACCTCTGTGCAACTCTACAAGAAGGCCCCAGGGAAGAAGCCCTTTTTCCCGAGGAAGAAGGAGGGATTTGGCAATACCTCCAATTTCAGGCCTTCTCAGCCCCTCAGCAAGGCCAACAGCACAAAGGACAGGGGCATGGCCCCCATAAGCAAAAGGACCCCCAAGTCCCAGGCGCTGGCCCCAGCCCAGCCTGGGGGGAGCTTTTGACTTCCTGGGCCTGACATCCTCTCCCCCAGGAAGTCCCCTGCAGTCCACAGGAGGGCATTTGGCCCTGTTTACCCACAGGTGGTCCAGCATCACCACCGATACCTGGGTGCTATAAGTGGTCAGGGAGGGCTACCTCCTCCACCTTCAGTGGGCGCCACCCTCGTACTTCGCAAGAGAGCCTATCGGACCTCTCCTTCATTAGACCCTTCTCCTCACCGAGCTCGCAGGCCTACTTTAGGACAAAGTGGTGGAGCCAGTGCTGAAATGCCTCTGGGGCACCGGCTTCTACTCCAGATATTTCCTTGTCCCTAAGAGGACGGGGGCCTCAGGCCCATCCTGGATCTGTGGGAGCTGATGCTCTCCCTTGGAACACTGCTGCCATTCCTCCAGCAAGGAGATTGTCTGTGCTCCTTAGACCTAAAAGATGCCTACACACACATCCTGATCCATCCCAGCCACAGAAAATACCTCCGGTTCATGGTGGGAGGAGAGCACTACCAATACAGGGTGCTGGCCTCATCACCAAGGATCTTCATCAAGTGCCTTGTGGTGGTCGCAGCCCACCTCCGTCTCCAAAGGGCCTTTGTCTTCCCTTACCTGGATGACTGGCTCATAAGGGGATGCACAGCTGCAGAGTCGCAATGCGCCACTGGGTGCACCATTAATGCCCTGCAACATCTGGGGTTGGTCATCAATTACCCCAAGTCCCACCTCGCTCCAGCTTAACGCTTGGAGTTTATAGGGGCTCAGCTAGACACCCTCCAGATCAAGGCCTTCCTCCCTCAAGAGAGATCAGAACGCCTCAGGGGGCTGTCCGCAGAAGTGCTTACCCACCTGGCTTCTCCTACGCCTGTTGGGCCACATGTTCTCCATGATTCATGTGACCCCATTCGCCCAACTGCATATGAGAGCAGTGATACCTTCACTCTCAATGGACACAAGCCACTGGTAGGCTCCGTTCTCAGTGGACACAAGCTTGTTTCCTCCCCCTCTCTGCTCTATCCAGAGACTCTGCTTGTGCAGTTGGCCCCTTCCACTACTCCGTATTATTTCCTATTAGTTTATGCTCCGCCCTCCCTTCCTAACTCCTCCTGGGACTCACTCTTGGCCACTATATCTGAGGTTTCTCCAGGACCAAGCAGGAAGTCAGTCCTCACATATGGGTGACGTCGGCGCCGACGGAGCCCTCGCGGAGCAATTTTCCCCAGCTTTCAAAGAAAGCCTTTGGGAATTGCAGCGCGCATGCGCGGTCGCCTTCCCGCCCAAGGGTGCCATCTTAGCCAGTCTTCTTTTTTCCGCGGAGCCCTACAGACGTACCCGTCGTGTCCCCGCTAAAAAGTTGATTTTATTCGTTATTTTCTCTTTTTTTCTTCGGTTCGACGCCGGTCTTTTTCCCGCCCGGACTCGCGACGCCGGTCACGAGTCCTCTTCTTCTTTTTCGGTTTTTCTGACTTAGTCAGTTTCGTTTTCGGTTTTTCCCTGGCAGCCCGGTCCTTTGACCTCGCAGGGGCCCTTTTTCCCCCGATGGCTGCCAGTGGTTTCAAGCGGTGTGGTCAGTGTGACCGAAATATGTCACTAACTGACACACACGACAATTGCCTCCGCTGCCTGGGCCCGGATCATGAAGAAATGATCTGTGGGGCCTGCGGCAAAATGTCCTCCAAAGCGTTGAGAAGTCGGCGGCATCAGCGGGATAGGATCTTCGCTGACCCCAGCCGTACCCGGACCTCGTCGGAGGCCTCCGCGTCCAGAGGTTCCAGCTCGGACCATCGCCGGAGTTCCTCCGACAGGGGTTCTCCCTCCAGGGACCATCGACGGAAGGTGAAACCCGCGAGGGCGGCGTCGGTGGACGCTCCTGGCTCCGCGAGGGCCAGGTCGCATAGCCCCGATAGCCGTCCCGGGTCCTTGGAGAAGGAGCACCTCTCGAAGCGACCTCGCCTGGAGTCGGAGCTGCCTGCTCGGGTAAGTCCTGTGGTCCTCCTGGACTCGCCTCCGAGACCGCCGACGTCGGGCCCGACGCCATCGGGGCCCGAGTCGGGGGCTGCTGGGTCACCTGAGGTTGGACTCAGGTTGACGGCCTTGGAGAGCAGACTGTCTGCCTTCATGGACCAGCAGCGGGCACTGCTTGCTAGCCTCGCTGGCGCCGCTGCCCCGACCGCCGGGACGTCTAAGTCGACCCCGGAGACCGAGCCGATCCTCGGTCGAGGTCACCCTCGGCCTCCCGTTCGGGACCGAGGTCGCCGACGCCGACTCCCTCGGCGTCGGGGCGGCAGGCGCCGCGGCCTGCCCGGGCCGACCCCACCGATTCCTCGTCGGAGTCGGTCTGGGAGTCTGAAGAGGAAGAGTCACCTGATTCTTTTCGGACTCGGTGTGTCCCCTCGGACTCACCTGAGTCCGAACCTCGGAAGCAGTCCCCCCCGGAGGATGCCCGGTTCTCGGACTTCGTCAGGGATATGGCCAAGGCTTTGGCCTTCCCTGCAGATCCCGAGGAGGAGCCTCGAGCCGAAGAGCTCGACGCCCTCCAGTATGACTCTCCCGCCAGGGAACACTTTACTGTACCGGTTCCTCCCATGCTGGAACGACTACTCTTCCGCATGTGGGAGAGTCCAGCCTCCTCGCCGGTCCTGAGCAAGCGGGTCGATTCTATCTATCGAGTCCGCAAGAGCCCTGGCTTCCAAAAAGCACAGCTACCACACCATTCCATGGTAGTGGAATCGGCCATGCATCGTCTTAAGAGCCAGAAGATGCACTCCTCGGTGCCTCCTAGCAGGGAGGCCCGTAACCTGGATGGCCTTGGTAAGAAGTGTTTCCAGGGCTCTATGCTTGCGTGTCGTGTCCAGACCTACCAGCTATACATGGGCATGTATCTCCGAGACCTGGCTAAAGAGCTAGCCGGATTCTCCGCTGGATTGTCCGAGGAACCTTTGCGGAGGTTCCTGGCCTTGTCCACTGGCATTCGGGAATGCTCAAAATTCATATCCCGAGCAGCCTATGATGGCTTTGAAGCATCGGCTCGAGTGGCCGCAGCCGGTATCGGTGCCCGCCGACAGGCTTGGCTTCAGTCGTCTGACCTTGAGCCCTGGGTGCAGGACAAGTTGGTCGATGTCCCCTGCCGAGGTGAAAACCTCTTTGGCAAGCCCATGGCTGAAAAGGCTGCACAAATCGAGACGGAGACTCTCACCAGGACTAGGCTTTCTAGGAAGACCTCCGCCCCTTCCCAGAAAAAGAAGGGCTCGGGAAAGAAGTCCTTTTACCCGAGAAAGGCGGCTGCCTACAAACACTACCCCCAATATCAGGCCCCTGCAGCTCCCCAACAGGGCCAGCAGGCCAAGGGATGGGGTAACGGGTCCCGTAGGCAGCAAGCCCCCAAGCCTGCACCACCAGCCCCTGCTCAGCAGGGTGGGGGCTTTTGACTCCTTAAGCATAGCCTCTCCCCTCCGCTGGCTCCTCCCAGCACCGGAGGCCGGCTGGTTCACTTCGCCCACAGGTGGTCCAGCATCACTTCAGATGCCTGGGTGCTTCAAGTCGTAAGAGAAGGCTATCTTCTCCACTTCCATCAGGTCCCTCCCTCCTATTTTCCGGGAGAACCTCCACGACTCCCTCTGCACAGGGAATTACTCCTTCAGGAGTTAGCAGGCCTTCTACAGGAACAGGCGGTGGAACCGGTGCCCCACCACCTGAGAGGTCAAGGCTTTTATTCCAGGTATTTTCTGGTACCAAAAAGGACAGGAGGCCTCAGACCCATCCTGGACTTGCGCAACCTCAACAGGTTCCTCGTGCGGGAAAAGTTCAAAATGCTTACCCTTGGAATCCTTCTGCCCTACCTCCAGCAGGGAGATTGGCTATGCTCCTTGGATCTAAAGGATGCCTACACGCACATCCTCATCCACCCAAGCCACCGCCAATACCTAAGGTTTGTGGTGGCAGGAAATCATTACCAGTACAGAGTACTGCCCTTTGGCCTGTCCTCCGCCCCGCGAGTCTTCACAAAATGTCTCGCGGTGGTGGCGGCCCATCTCCGGTTTCACGGCCTCTATGTCTTTCCGTACCTCGACGCCTGGCTCATCAGAGCAGCGTCCGCTCCGGAGGTCACCAACGCCACACACCGCACGGTGACTCTTCTGCAGTACTTGGGCTTTGTCATAAACTTCGCAAAGTCCACTTTGCTCCCCTCACAGGATCTCGAGTTCATCAGCGCAAGACTGCACACTCCTCAGGCACGAGCTTTCCTGCCTCTCGACAGGGCTCAACGGCTCATGGACCTAGCCGACTGTTTTCGCAGCCAGCCCCTGGTCTCCGCCAGGCGCTTCCTGAGACTGCTCGGCCATATGGCTTCCACCGTCCATGTGACCCCCAATGCCCGCCTGAATATGCGGCCTGCTCAATGGTGCCTTCGCAAGCAGTGGCGGCAAGCCACAGGCGGCCTAGCAGACCTAGTGCGCGTCTCCGAGACGCTGGCCTCGTCTCTCCGGTGGTGGCTTCATCGGCCGAACCTAGTACTCGGCATGCCTTTTCAGTCACCTCAGCCGGCCCAGGTGCTGACGACAGATGCGTCCCTCCTGGGTTGGGGAGCACATTGCCAAGGGGCACGTACTCAGGGCCTCTGGACCACGTGGGAGTCTGCTCAGCAGATCAACTTCCTGGAGCTCAGAGCGATCCGCCTGGCTCTCAAGGCTTTCTCCCACCTGACCTCTCACCAGTCCGTCCTCGTCCAGACGGACAATCAAGTTGCCATGTTCTACGTGAACAAGCAGGGGGGCACGGGCTCCTTCCTTCTCTGTCGGGAAGCACAGAAGCTGTGCTCTTGGGCCGTCAGTCACGGCGTTCTTCTCAAGGCAGTTTATCTCCCAGGCCAAGAAAATTGCCTGGCGGACAAACTCAGCAGGATCCTCCAGCCGCACGAGTGGCGCCTGGATCCCTTGGTAGTTCAGAAGCTCTTTCTAAAGTGGGGCCTCCCCACGATGGATCTCTTTGCCAGTCCTCTCAACCGGCAACTTCCTTGCTTCTGCTCTCGTCAGCCGCATCCCCTTCGAGTTGCGGCAGACGCTTTTCTACTCTCATGGTCGGAGAGCCTCCTGTATGCTTTTCCTCCCATCCCGCTAGTCTCTCGAACTCTGTTCAAGGTTCTCCGAGACAAAGCTTCCATGATCCTGGTGGCCCCTCGCTGGCCTAGACAGCCGTGGTTTCCACTCCTGCTGCAATTAGCGGTAGACGATCCCTTCCCTCTGGGGTTTCAAGCGGATCTCCTCACTCAGGATCAGGGGTCTCTGCTACACCCCAACCTCAGATCTCTCAATCTAATGGCCTGGCTGCTGAGAGGGTAGTCCTTGCTCCCCTTCTCCTGCCGGCAGAGGTGGAAGAGGTCGTCCTAGCTTCTCGGCGACCTTCTAAACGCAAATGCTACGCCCTTAAATGGCGTCGCTTTTCCGTTTGGTGTACCCAACAGTCTCAGATCCCTTCTCCTGCTCGGTGTCGGTGATCTTGCAGTACTTGCTATACCTCTCTAATCTGGGACTTAAGTCCAACTCCGTCAAAGTTCACCTGAGTGCTCTTTCAGCACATCATGTGCCGGTGGCCGGCAGACCTCTTTCCAGCGACCCTCTCGTAGCGAGGTTTCTCCGAGGTCTCCTTCTACTTAAACCACCTCTGCGCCCGCCAGCGCCTGACTGGGATCTGAATGTGGTTTTACAGCGGATCACCTGTCCACCTTTTGAACCTATGGCTACCTGTTCTCTCCGTTTTCTTTCTTGGAAAACATTGTTCTTGATAGCCCTCACTTCCGCTAGACGCGTAAGTGAATTGCAGGCCCTCGTGTCTGATCCCCCTTACACTCGGTTCTACAAAAATAGGGTAGTCCTACGGACTCACCCTAAATTTCTTCCAAAAGTGGTCTCCCCTTTTCACATCAATCAGGAGGTGGTACTTCCGACCTTCTTTCCCAGGCCACACTCCAGCCGAGCTGAAATGGTCCTGCATACCCTGGACTGTAGAAGGGCATTGAACTTCTACCTTGACCGTACGCGGGAGCACCGTAAAGCTGCTCAGCTCTTTGTGTCCTTTGATCCCAATAAATTGGGACTCCCGGTCTCCAAGCGTACTCTGTCCATCTGGGTTGCGGACTGTATCACTTGGGCTTATGGGGCGGCCGGACTCTCCTTGGATGGTCGAGTCACGGCTCATTGTGTTCGGGCAAAGGCTACGTCAGTGGCTTACCTCCGCTCTGTTCCGCTGGCAGACATCTGCCGGGCCGCTACTTGGTCTTCGAGCCAGACTTTTGCGGTCCATTACTGTCTCGAGAGGGAGTCCCGCAGGGACAGTGCTTTCGGACAGGCAGTCCTCCGTAATCTCTTTGAGGTTTGAGCAACTCCTACCCTCCATCCCGGATGTGGGCTACCGGTGGGTAATAATTCAGCGAAGATTCTTTCCTTCTGTGCTGCTGAGCTAGAGGGAGCTCATTTTTGTGCTTAGGGTCTCCGGTAGCCTTAAGCTTGGGAGTCCCATATGTGAGGACTGACTTCCTGCTTGGTCCTGGAGAAAGCGTAGTTACTCACCTGTAACAGGTGTTCTCCAGGAGCAGCAGGAATCAGTCCTCACAACCCTCCCTCCTCCCCGTGGAGTTGCAATCATCTGCTTAAGTTTTTTGCAAATTTTTATGCTGTTTTTTTTAGCTATGTCATCTGACTGGCTAAGATGGCACCCTTGGGCGGGAAGGCGACCGCGCATGCGCGCTGCAATTCCCAAAGGCTTTCTTTGAAAGCTGGGGAAAATTGCTCCGCGAGGGCTCCGTCGGCGCCGACGTCACCCATATGTGAGGACTGATTCCTGCTGCTCCTGGAGAACACCTGTTACAGGTGAGTAACTACGCTTTCCTTGCTCTATCCCCGCCTTCTAATTTTAGGTGATTTTAATGTTCATGCTGAGTCTCCTTCTTCGGCAAGAGACTCCTCTTTCCTTTCCCTTTTGTCTGATCTTTCTCTTCGTCAATCAGTTTCCTTTCCTACTCATACAGCCGGTCATTCCCTTGACCTCCTTATTACTTCTGTCTCCTTCCCTTTTCCCTTTTCCTCACTGTCGTCTTTCCCTCTCCCCTGGTCCGACCATCACTGTCTTCTGTTTTCTATCCCTGCCCCCCCTCCAGCCCCACTTTCATCTTTAAACTCTAGTCTCACTCCATCACTCACCCGTAAGATCACTGCAAACACTCTTAGCCAGCTTCCATCTCCTGCCAGTCTGTTCCCCACAGAATTCGAATCCCTCTCTGTTGATGCCCAGGCCCACTGTTGGAATTCCACCCTCTCAACTGCCTTGGATTCTGTTGCTCCCCTTCATCCCCGCCATAGCCCACACCATCCCTGGTTTCATCCTGGCCTTTTCCTACATCGCAGACACCTCCGCCGGGCGGAACGTCTCTGGCAAAATCATCCTTCCCCCGCCAATCTGTCAGCTTTCCGCCTTTGTCACCATCAATACCGCTCTCTACTCCGCTCCGCGAAGCGTGACTATTATTCCACTCTTATCTCTTCCTCCTCAAATTCCTCACGTCGCTTGTACTCGATTTTGCACTCTCTTACTGCATCTCATTCTGCCTCCTCCTCTTTTTCCCCGCCTATATCTTCTCTTCCTGACCCTTCTTCTCTTGCTACTTTCTTTGTTACTAAAGTGGACACTCTCCGACAATGTTTTCCCTCTTGTCCCTCTCCCCTCTCTCCCCCTGCTGCGCTCCCTCCTCCTTCCTTTGCATCCCCCTCCCACCCTATTCCTGTGCTATCCCATTCCTGGTCTTCTTTTGAATTGATTACTCCCACTCCTCTTCAACAGACTTTTCTTTCTATCCGTAAAACTACCTGTTCAGCTGATCCCATCCCATCCTCTTGGCTCCTAGAACCCTCTCTGGCACTCTCTCCATATATCCTCCTCCTGTTTAATTCTAGTTTGTCCTCTGGCACTTTCCCCTCTAGCTGGAAGCATGCTACTGTCCGTCCCATTCTAAAGTCCCGGTTTTCTGATCCATCTGCTCTCTCTAGTTGGCATCCTGTATCTAATCTTTCTTTTCTCTCTAAATTCCTTGAAAAACTGGTCTTTACTCAACTCTCTTCTCACCTTGAGGCTTCTCTCACTCTCCACCCTCGTCAATCTGGCTTTCGTCCTACTCACAGCACGGAAACTGTCCTCCTTTCCCTTCTAAATGAACTTCACGCTGCTCACGATCGTGGTCTTTTCACCTTGGCTGTTTCTCTTGACCTTTCGGCTGCTTTCGATCTGGTGGATCATCGCACCCTTCTCACTCGCCTTAGGGAAGCGGGTCTCTCTGGTGTAGTTCTTCGGTGGTTTCATTCTTTTCTCTCCGGTCGTTCCTTCTCTGTCGTTTCTTGTTCCTCTTCCTCTGCCCCTACTCCTCTTACCTGCGGGGTTCCCCAAGGGTCTGTCCTTGCACCACTTCTCTTCAATGTCTTCTTAGCCCCTCTTGCCCTCCAGATCCAACAGTTTAGCATCTCCGCGTACTACTATGCGGATGACATCTTTCTTCTCCTTCATACTGATTCCCTCTCTCCGGATATTACCCCCCTTAATCACTGTCTTGCTGCTATTGCTTCCTGGTTCTCCTCTAATTTCCTTCACGTGAACCCTTCTAAATCTCACGCTATCTGGTTTACGTTTGGAGCTCCTTCCCCCACCTGTGCCCCCTCCTTCTCTTCACAGCCTATTCCTCTTGTTTCTTCTCTTCGTTACTTGGGTGTTACTCTTGACTCCTCTCTTTCCTTTAAGGATCACATTTCTTCTCTTGTTCAGCGCTCTTTTTTCTCCCTTCGGCAACTTCGTTCGGTCCGTCCTTTCCTCTCCCCTTCTGCCCTGGCCACTCTTCTTTGTTCTCTTGTGATGTCCCGTCTCGACTACTGTAATGTTTCCCTTGCTGGTCTGCCCCTCTCCCAATTGTCTCGTCTTCAACGTGTTCAGAATTCTGCTATTCGTCTTCTAGCTCACGCCTCTCGTTTTGATCACGTTACCCCACTCCTTCTTCATCACCACTGGTTGCCTATCCCCTTTCGTATCCAGTATAAAATTCTTATTCTTACTCACAAAGCTGTTCGCACTGGTTCCCCCTCCTATCTTGCTGATCTGATCTACTTTCGCCCTTCCCACCGTTTGCTCCGTGCTATTCACACAAATCGTCTGTCCCTTCCCTCCCCCTCTCAGGCCCACCTTGTCTCCACTCGTTCTTCTGCTTTTTACTTCTTAGCCCCAAGCCTCTGGAATTCCCTTCCCCCCCCGCTTCGCGCAGAAGAGTCATACCTATCCTTCAAGTCACAACTTAAGACCCACCTCTTCAGTCTAGCGTTTAACCTTCCAACCATGGTTTCCCCCTCCCCCTCCACTATCCACCCTCCCCCCGTTTCATGATGTTGCACCCCTCTAATGTTGTACTGTGCTTATTGTTCTTTTAGTGTCTTTCTTTTCTACCCTGTCCTATCAATTTTATGGCGTTCTTTTCTTTTTCACGCAGCCTGTTTTTAACTTGTTTTATATTGTTTTATTGTAAACCGCCCAGGTGCCTCTGGTGTTGGGCGGTATATCAAATTTTAAATAAACAAACATAAACACCGGTAGGCTCCGGGACAGGGTGAGAGTTACCCACCAGCTGGCAGACTCCCTTGGATGGTGGCAGACCCCTCGTTACCCTCAGGCCGGGATGTCCTTCCAGACACCCACCCCCTGGCAGGTCCTCACCACAGACGCCTCCTTACTAAGTTGGGGAGCGCTTTGTGAGGGCCTCCAGATTCAAGGCAGCTGGTCCCAGATGGAATCCCAGATGCAAATCAATCTTCTGGAGCTCTGTGTGATCTTCCTGGCTCTCCGAGCCTTCCACCACTGCCTGCAGCACCAGTCTGTGCCGGTCCAGACCGAGAACCAGGTCGCAGTGTTCTACATGAACAAACAAGGGGGCATGGGGGCATACTCCCTCTGCCAGGAGGCGGAAGCCCTCTGCTCCTATGTAGCACGCAGAGGGATGCTCCTAAGAGCAGTCTACCTCCTGGGCCAAGACAATGCCCTGGCGGACAAGCTGAGCAGAGTCCTCCAGCCACACGAGTGGCGCCTGGATCTTTGAATTGGCTGCCCGAGTCTGCGGCATCCCCCTGGTGGACCTGTTCGCCAGCCCGGGCAACACGCAATTACCCCGCTTCTGCTCCTGCCCAGCCTCTCCCATCCTGGGTGGCAGTGGATGCGTTCCTCATCCCATGGATGGAGGGGGCCCCCCTGTATGCCTTCCTACTGATACCTCTGGTCGCCAAGACCCTATTCAAGGTCCAGGGCAGCAGGGCATCACTAATACTTATCGCTCCCTGGTGGCCCAGGCAACCCTGGTTCCCGCTGCTTCTCTCCCTGTCGACCGCCGAGCCCCAGGACTACTCTCACAGGAGCAGGCCTCTCTCCTATACCCCAGCCCATGGTCCTTGTTACTCACAGCTTGGCTGCTGAAAAGGTAGCATTAGCTCCCTTCAACTCACCACGGGATATAGAAGAAGTTCTTCTGGCCTCTCGTAAGGTTTTCACAAGAAGGGTGTACACCTTCATGTGGCACTGATTCTCAGTGTGCTGTGCCAAAAGACCGTTGAACCAATTCTCCTGCTTGGTACAGGTGGTACTCCAGTACCTGCTCCATCTGTCGCAGTTGGAACTAAAGTCCAGCTTGGTCAGAGTGCACATAAGCGCTATCGCAGTACACCACCATTCAGTTGAGGGCAAGCCCCTCTTGGTTTTTGCTGGACTTCATGTTATCCAAACCCTCCGTCTGCCTTCCAGCAGCAGAGTGGGATCTCAGTGTGGTGCTCTCGCAGCTCACTAAGCCACCGTTTGAGCCTCTGGCTACCTGCCACTTGAGGTACCTCTCATGAAAGGTCATCTTCCTTGTAGCACCCACATCAGATCACAGAGTCAGCGAGCTCCAGGCTCTAATGGCAGAGCCTCCCTACACGAGATTCTACAAGAACTGGATGGTACTCTGCACACACCCCAAGTTTCTGCCGAGGGTGGTGTCCCCATTCCACCTCAGTCAGGAGGTGGTGCTCCCCACCTTATTTCTAAGGCCTCATGCCAGCAGTGCGAAGACCGTTCTCCATTCTTTGGATTGTAAAAGGACCCTGTTCTTCTATCTGCAATGGGGCCACCGCAAGCACCTCAGCTTTTCGTATCCTATGACCCCAATCGTCTGGGGCTCCCAGTGACTAAGCAAACTCTGTCCACTTGGGTGATGGACTGCATTACCCTCGCTTATGAGAAGTTGGGGATTTCACTGGACCAGAAGGTCACGGCTCACTGTGTCAAGACCATAGTTATTTCCATGACAAATCTACATTCCATTCTCGTGACAGAAATCTGTCGGGCTGCTACTTGGTCTTCGGTCTCCACCTTCGCAGCTCACTACTGTCTGGAGAGGGAGTTCCAACGGGACAGCGCCTTCAGCAAGGCTGTACTCTGTTATCTCTTCGTGATGTAGGCAATTCCTGTCCTCCGACCAGGCTACCAGAGTGCTGGTTCTCTGCTGGACACTTGGGTCTTGCGAGAGTAGGTTCTCAACTGTTGCTGTTCATGACTCAGCCTTTGCAGGTTGTCGTGGCATTTTTACAGATTCTTGGTAGCCTGTAGCTGGGGAGTCCCATATGTGAGGACTGACTTACTGCTTGTTCCCGGGGAAAGCATAGTTACTCATCTATAACAGGTGTTCTCCGGGGACACAAGGAATCAGTCCTCACAACCCTTCCTCCTCCCCTTGGAGTTGCTCCTTTACCATATTTTATTTTTCTTTTTGTCATCTTAGCTATGTCATTAAACTGAGGCAAGATGGCACCCTTGGGTGGGAAGGGGATCACGCATGCGTGGTGCATCTCCCAAGCAGGAAGTCAGTCCTCACATATGGGTGATGTTGCACCGACAAAACCCTTGCAGAAGCATCCCCCCAGCTTTCAAAGAAAGCCTTTGGGAGATGCCACCATGCATGCGTGGTCCTCTTCCTGCCCAAGGGTGCCATCTTGCTCAGTCTCCTTTTTCTGCAGAGCCCTTCAGATGCTGTCTGTCTTTCCCCCGGAAAAAGTTGATTTTTTTTGTGCCTGAGTTTCCTACTCTGCTCCGGTCTTGCACCAGTACTCTTCCCGCCTACCTGTGTCTGTGTCGAATTCGGTACTTCTTTTTTATTTTTTATATAGTTCTTGTTCTTTTTTATTATCTCCAGGAACAAGCAGGAATGAGTCTTCACATATGGGGTACGTCGGTACCGACGGAGCCTGCGTGGGAACGCTCCCCAGCTTCCCAAAAAGGAAAGCTTTTGGGAGCATCCCACAGTGCCTGCGCGCTGCCTTCCCGCCTTTCCTAACCAACTCTCCTCAGTTCTTCTTTGCCGCGGAGCCAGCAGGTCAAGCCCTGTCACCGCTGAAGAAGTTGTTTATTTTATTTTATTTCTTTGGTCGCGTGTCTGCCTTCCCCGACTCTGGACCAGTACCGCCGGTCTTTTCTTTCTTTCTTTAAACAAAAAAAAAAAAAAAAATCGATATTTTTTCCTCACTTGGTGTACTTTTCTTCTTAAGGCCTCAGGGCCCACAAGAAAATTTCCCTCATGGAAAAACCAACCTCCGGGTTCAAAAAATGCACTAAGTTTAGCGGTACTATTTCTGTTACAGATACCCATGAATGGTGTCTTAAACGTTTGAGTCCTGAACACTCCATTCCGGATTGTCTGTCCTGCTCCCTAATGTCTAAACGGGGATTACAGAACCGAGCAGCTAAGCTCCATGTCCTGTTTCCCGCTGAGGCACCGGCAGTAGCATCGACATCTTCCAGGTCGTCTTCTCCTGAAGGATCTCAGGTAACCAAACATAAACCTAGCAGGTCCTCGAAGGGTAGATCTCCCTCTAAGCATCGAGATGCCTCCGGGCTTGCCCTCGAGGATCCTGTACCAGCCAAACAACCCCGGCGGGAAGCTCCGGCTATCAAAGCTCCTCCTATGAGGTTACAGGTTGACATCGATGGCACGGCCTCGGCCGATCACCTGTTAGAATGCTCTGGGGTACCGGCACAATCTACCGGTACCGACCTCCAGGCATTCATGGCGTCGATGGATCAGAATGTTCTGTCCATGCAGCAGGCTATTTCAGCCTTCATTCAAGCTGCGACGCCGGCGGTACCGCAACGAGCTCCGTTGTCGGTATCGGCTCCGGTACCGGCACCAGCGCCGATGCCGGTACCGACATCGACCAGGATACCGACTGCTGCGGTTCCTTGTCCAGGGCTACTTCTCGGTACCGATCCGGTACCGGGGACGCCCGATGTCGATACCGCTCAATACGCATATCGAGCGTTAGAAGAGCACCCTGACAGGCGATACTTCGATTCCTCTGATGATTCTGATACATCAGATGAGTCTCCTGAAGTATCCATGGCCCTTCCTGAGGAGACTTCTTCTCCAAAAAGAAGAATGTCTCCTCCAGAGGACTTGTCCTTTCAAGACTTCATAAGAGAAGTAGCTAAAGGACTCTCTATTTCAGTAACCTCTGAATCAGAGCCTAGAGCAAAAAAATTAGATATTTTAGGATACTCTAGGGCTCCTAAAGAGGCAGTCACCTTACCAATTCATGAGATTCTTCATGAACACATGATTGATTTATGGGAGACTCCTCTCACTCTCTCTCCTCATTCTCGCGGGTTGGACACTATGTATCGTGTTCCTCCTTGTCCTGGGTTCCAGAAAACTCAGCTTCCTCACCATTCCATTGTGGTGCAGTCAGCTATGAAGAGGATAAAGAGTACAAAGAGACACTCTTCTGCTCCTCCAGGAAGAGAATGCAGGACCTTGGATGAATCAACTCATATAGCCTTCATATGGGTATGTTTCTGAAAGCTGCACACTTACCTCCCTTTTATTCCAGAAGATAAAAGGGAAGAATTCTGTATGTGGCTTAAGCATACTCAGGACATCTCCATGTTTTCAAACAGGGCAGCCTTTGACTCCTTTGAAGGTGCTAGTAGAGCCTCAGGCATTGCCATAGCTGCTCGCAGAATTGCTTTGCTCCAGGCTTCTGATTTAGAACCCTGGGTTCAAGATGGCTTAGGAAATCTGCCCTGTACAGGTGAAAATCTGTTTGGCAAAGAGTGGCAAATTAAAGCCACTCAAATGGATGCAGAGAATTCTGCTCTGGATAGACTTTCAAGGTCTACCTCCATTCCTGCCAAGAAAAAGACTTTTAAAAAGTTTTTTTTCAAAAAGGGCAGGTTTCCTTCCACTTCTGGCCAACAATCTTCTACAGGTCGCTTTACCGCTAAGCGTCAGCAACCTAAGCAGGCCAGGCCTAAGTCTACAGGGGCTGCTGTAACCCAGCAGTCCCAACCCCCTCAGGGTTTTTGACTTGATGCTATAGAACTTAGCCTTTCTGGCTTTAACACAGCCAGAACCTCTCACCATTCCAGGAAGGTTAGCTCATTTTGCTCCCAGATGGGAGCAAATCACATCAGAGCAGTGGACCCTCTCCATCATAAGAGAGGGCTACAAACTTCATTTCTCAGACCTTCCTCCCCACACCATGGTGAGACACTTCAATTCTCCCACATCTCTTCTCGACCTTTTAGGTCAGGAGATAACTACCCTTCTTTTCCAAGGGGCAATAGAAGAAGTACCTCTTCTTCAACAAGGGTCAGGGTTCTACTCCCCCTATTTTCTCATTCCAAAGAAGACAGGGGGATACAGACCCATTCTAGATCTCAGAGAATTGAACAAATTTCTATGCAAGGAGAAGTTCAAGATGCTTTCTCTGGGCACTCTCCTTCCATACCTTCAAAGTCAGGATTGGCTTTGTTCTCTAGATCTCAAGGATGCGTACACACATGTACTCATCCACCCAACTCACAGAAAATTCCTACGTTTTCTTTTCCAGGGAAAACATTACCAATACAGAGTCCTTCCTTTTGGTCTGGCCTCTGCTCCGAGAGTGTTCACCAAATGCATGGCAATAGTTGCTGCATTTCTACGCACTCTGGGAATATTTGTCTTCCCATATCTGGACGACTGGCTCATCCGAGCTCCATCTTAATCAGAGGCCCAGATTTCCCTGGACCGCACAAGGCGCATTCTGCAGTATCTGGGACTGGTAGTAAACCTCCCAAAGTCCCAGCTCATCCCTACTCAGTCCCTGGAATTCATAGGGGCCTGATTGGATACCACCACTGCAAGGGCCTACCTTCCTCAGGCCTGTTGCCAACGTCTAGTGCAGCTGGCCTCCCAGATTCAGTCAAAGAGCCTCTTAACTGCCAGGGAGATGCTACAACTGCTAGGCCACATGGCTTCCACAGTACATGTGGTACCCTATGCTCACCTACACATGAGAGCAGCTCAATGGACTTTGTCCACCCAGTGGACTCAAGCTTCAGGAGCTCTCTCAGACCAAATAGCAACTTCCAAACGTCTCTTTTGGTCTCTCCAATGGTGGATGTCCACTCAAAATCTGTTGCTGGGGTCCCCTTTCCAACAGTTGTTGCCCCAAGCAACCCTCACAACAGATGCCTCTCAAACAGGTTGGGGAGCTCATCTACAAGACCTCTCCACCCAAGGCACTTGGTCCCCACAGGAGACCTCTCTTCATAACAACCACTTGGAGCTTCGAGCAGTGTTTCTAGCTCTCAAGGTCTTTCATACCCTCCTCAGCTACAAGACAGTCCTTATTCATACGGACAATCAGGTAGCCATGTTTTACATAAACAAGCAAGGAGGAACTGGCTCTCTGTCGCTTTGCAACGAAGCTCTAAGATTATGGGCCTTCGCCAGAGAGCATCAAATCCATCTCCTGGCAGTATATCTCCCAGGAATCCAAAACTCTTGGGCAGACAGACTCAGTCGAGTTCTGCTTCCACACGAATAGTCCCTGCACATGGATCAGGTACTCAGAATCTTTCAAGAATGGGGAACCCCGGACATAGACCTCTTTGCAAGTCCGTGGAATGCCAAACTTCCCCGGTTCTGTTCCAGAATTCTGTGTCAGGGGGTTCAGGCCAAGGATGCCTTCCTCCTTCATTGGGGTCGGGGCTTCCTGTATGCCTTTCCACCCATTCCCTTGATTCCCAAGACTCTGTTCAAACTCCAGAGGGATCAAGGATCTATGATTCTCATAGCTCCACGCTGGCCACGCCAAGTGTGGTACCCTCTACTTCTGCATCTCTCCCAAGCCCCCTCCCTGGACTTGGGAGCTGCTCCAGACCTTCTGTCTCAAGAGGAAGGGACTTTGTGGCACCCAAACCCCAAGTCCCTTCACCTCAGAGCTTGGTTACTGAAGGCCTAGACCTTCAAGACTTGAATCTTTCTCAGCAGGTGAAGGATATCCTCCATGCTTCCAGGAAACCTTCCACCAGGCGTTCCTATGCTTTTAAGTGGAAAAGATTTTCCATTTGGTGTGCTGAAAAGGGTCTTGACCCTCTAGCACTACCTTTAACTTCTTTGTTAGACTATCTCCTGCATCTCTCCAATGCAGGACTTAAAACAAATTCAGTAAGAGTCCATTTGAGTGCTATTGCAGCATCCCTTAAGCCCCTCAATGGACAACCTATCTCCTCTCATCCTCTTATTTCAAGATTCATGAGAGGCCTAACTTTAACTAAACCTCCCTTTAGGCCTCCTCCGGTGGCATGGGACTTAAATTTGGTTCTTGGTCAGCTTATGAAGCCACCTTTTGAACCCTTAGCCACTACCTCCTTGAAATTTCTTTCCTGGAAGGTTATTTTCCTCATTGCAGTCACTTCTGCTCGCCGCATCAGTGAACTGCAGGCCTTAGTGGCTAATCCACCTTATACAAGGTTCCATCATGGCAAGGTAGTCCTTAGGACAAATCCACACTTTATGCCTAAAGTGGTCTCACCTTTTCATCTTAATCAGGAGGTATATCTACCTGTCTTTTTTCCAGCTCCTCATGCATCCAGTGCAGAGAGGAATCGTCATACTCTGGATTGTAAAAGAGCTCTTGCTTTTTACTTACATAGGACACAGCAACATAGAAAGTCTTCCCAGCTTTTTGTTGCTTTTGATCCTTCTCATTTGGGACTTCCAGTCTGTAAGAGAACACTGTCCAATTGGATTGCTCAGTGTATTTCTTTCGCCTACCAGAGTAAGAACCTTTCTCTGGAGAGCCATGTCACAGCTCATAATGTGAGGGCTATGGCCACCTCTATGGCTCATCTTCATTCTGTGTCCATCGACCAGATCTGTCGAGCGGCCACTTGGACCTCTGTTCATACCTTCACAGCCCATTACTGCTTGGACAAGGATTCCCGCCGGGATGCCTTGTTTGGTCAGGCTGTCCTCAGACACCTGTTCCATTCTTAAACAACTCCTGCCCTCCTTCCCTGGATGGATGCCTGAGATCCATAGGAGGACGCAGACCCCTTTCAGGGTCTCATATCCTTGGGGATCTCCCAGGCATCTCAGCTAGGGAGTCCCCATATGTGAAGACTCATTCCTGCTTGTTCCTGGAGATAGCACAGTTACTTATCTGTAATAAGTGATCTCTGGGAACAGCAGGAATAAGTCTTCACAACCCACCCACCTCCCCTAGGAGTTGTATCTCTTTTCTATCTTTCCTTTCCTCTCTCTCTCTATTGTCTCAGCTTTAAACTTGAACTGAGGAGAGTTGGTTAGGAAAGGCGGGAAGGCAGCGCGCAGGCGCTGTGGGATGCTCCCAAAAGCTTTCCTTTTTGGGAAGCTGGGGAGCGTTCCCGCGCAGGCTCCGTCGGTACCGACGTACCCCATATGTGAAGACTTATTCCTGCTGTTCCCAGAGATCACCTGTTACAGGTACGTAACTGTGCTTTCTGTCATCTTCACACCTTTTTTCCCCGCTGGCGGCCCAGAGAGTCTTCGACCTCGCAGAGGTACTTTTTCCCCCATGGCTACCAGTGATTTTAAAAAGTGTGATCGGTGCTCTAAAATAATGTCCTTAACCAACGCACATGACTGCTGCCTCCATTGCCTCGGGCTGGACCATGACCCGATGGCTTGCGGTCTTTGCAAACGGATGTCCAGCAAGGCCCTGAAGAACCACTAGCAGCAGCATGATAAGTTCTTTCCTGAATCCCCCATGCCTCTGAAGGCCAGGGCCTCGTCTGAGGCCCTTTTATCTCAGGAGGAACTTTCCGAACCCGAGCATCGTCGTGGGTCCACGGAGAGGGGGTCTCCCTCGAGGGAACACAGGAAGAAAAAGAAACCCTCGAAGGTGGCATCCTTGGATGGTTCCGACCGGCCATGAACCTCCTGACCCGATCCTGCAGCCGAGGTGTCGGGGAAGGAGAGACCTGCCAAGATCCCCCAGAAGGACCCGGTCGTGGACCGGCCTCAGTCTCCAGACACTATCCTTGTCGAGGATTCTCCCTTGGGGGAGCCAGCATCTGGCCTGAGTTCCTCTGTGCCCGCAACGAAGGCTGCAGAGCCTTCTGGCCTGGAGTCCAGAATAGCGGCCCTGGAGCGCAGCTTGTCTGCCTTCATTGGCCAGCAGCGGGTGCTGTTGTCCAGCACTTCCAGTTCATCTGCCCTGACCACCGGGCACTCAATGTCTAAAATGTCCCAGGAGGCTAAGCTGATCCTCGAGGTCTTGTGGCCTCAAATCGATCATTGGCCGAGGTCATGCTTGGCGTCCCATATGATGGGCGCTCAGTCATCCCTGGCCCTTTTACCGGGTGTTGACTGCAGGACCTCGAGGGCATCAAAGCCCACGGAGCAGCCCGCCTAGAAGTCATCCTCTGAGTACTCTGATTGGGAGACAGAGGATGAGGAGTCTCCCATTATCCGTCGCCACCGCAATGTCTCTTCTGACTCCCCAGTCTCAGAACCTCGGAGTCTGTCTCTACACTGGAGGATATGGGCTTCTTGGACTTTGTCAAAGAGATGTCCAAGGGCCTGGCATTTCCAACCGAGTCTGAGGAGGATCCTCGGGCTGACGAACTGGAAATCCACCAGTATGAGGCCACTCCTCAGGAATCGCTCACGGTGCCCATCCCTCCCATCCTATAATGGCTCATGCTCCGCATGTGGGAGACACCGACGTCTGTGCCTGTGGTGAGCAAACGGCTCGACTCAATGTATTGGGTCCGCCGGAGCCCGGGCTTCCAGAAGTCACAACTGTTCACTGTAAAATAGTTATCTCCAAGTTATAATGCCCTGTTCAATGTAATTTCAGTTTGTTCAGTGTAGACCGCACTGATGCAGAATAGCGCAGTATATAAGAGAATATAATAAATAAATAAACAACTGCCGCATAATTCCATGGTGGTGGAGTCGGCCATGTGTCAGCTGAAAAGCCAGAAGATGCTCTCCTCGGTGCCCCCAGACAGGGAGGCCCACACCTTGGATGGCCTCGGCAGGAAGTGTTACCAGGACTCGATGCTCATCTGCCGGGTCCAGGCCTACCAGCTCTACACGGGCATGTACTTGAGAGACCTGGCGAGGGAACTTGCAGTTTTTTTGGCTGGGCTCTCCGAGGAACCTTTGCAGCGGTTCAAGAGTCTGTCCAAGGCCGTCTCTTTGAGTGTTCCAAATTTATGTCTTGAGCAGCCTATGACAGATTCGAGTTGACGGCCCGGATAGCTGTGGCGGGCATCGGTGCACGCTGCCAGGCTTGGCTGCAGTCATCCAACCTCGAGCAGTGGGTTCAGGACAAATTTGTCGACGTCCCTTGCCAAGGGGAGATCCTCTTCGTCAAACCCATGACCAACAAGGCCACTGAGCTGGAGAACCGAGTTCATGACAAGGGCCAGGCTCTCCAAGAAGACCCACTGCCCCTCCCTGACAGAAGGGCTCGGGTAAAAAGCCTTTTACCCGAGGAAGGGGGCTGCTTACCGAAACTACCCACCCTGTCAAGCCTCCCCGGCTCCCCAACAGGGTCAGCAGGCCAGGGGACATGGGCTTGGACCGCATAAGCAGAAGGCTCTCAAACCCTAGGCACTGGCTCTGGCCCAGCCAGGGGGGAGCTTATGACTTCTTGAGCATAGCCTCTCTACCCCATGGAGATCAACAGCCCACAGAGGGACATCTGACCCTCTATGCCCAGAGGTGGGTGGACATCATCACCGATTCCTGGGCACTAAGGGTAGTTGTGGAGGGTTACCTCCTCCACCTGATTCAGACACCTCTCCCTTATTTCCTGGGAGAGCCCCTCAGGTCTCCCTCCACCAGGACCTTATTCTGAAGGAGTTGGCAGGTCTTCTCAAGGACAGAGCGGTGGAACCGGTGCCCCACCACCTCAAGGGCAGAAGGTTCTACTCCAGATAATTCCTCGTTCCAAAGAGGACAGGGGGCCTAAGGCCCATCCTCGACTTGCGGAACCTAAAAAAATTCCTGATGCGGGAGAAGTTCAAGATGCTCTCCCTTGGAACATTGCTGCCGTACCTCCAGCAGGGAGATTGGCTGTGTTCCTAAGACCTCAAGCATGCGTATACCCACATCCTTATCCACCCGAACGATAGGCAGTACCTGTGGTTTGTGGTAGGGGGCAAACATTTTCAATACCGGGTGCTTCCCTTCGGCCTAACCTCTGCCCCGTGGGTCTTCACAAAATGCCTGGCAGTCGTGGCCACTGTCCTCAGGCTCCAGGCGGTCTTCATGTATCTCCAGGAACAAGCAGGAATGAGTCTTCACATATGGGTACGTCGGTACCGACGGAGCCTGCGCGGGAACGCTCCCCAGCGTCCAATCAGAAAGTTTTTGGGAGCATCCCTCAGCGCCTGCGTGCTGCCTTCCCGCCTTTCCAACTGTCTCTCCTCAGTTTTCGTTTTTCCGCGGAGCCGGCAGGACGTCGTCCTGTCACCGCAGAAAATTTTTTCTTTTTTTCTTGTGGTCGCGACTGTTTCCCCGCCTCCACCGGTACCGCCGGTGGGTTTTTTCTTTTCTTTTTCTCAAACTCAGGGATTTTTTCCCCTCAGTTTCTGTCTTACATTTTTGGGCCTGTAAGGCCTCTCCATCATGAAGCCTTCTTCTCCTAAGAAGTGCCTTAACTGTGGAAATACAGTTTTCTTTTTAGACTCCAATAACTGGTGTCTAACCTGTTTGGGTCCTGACCCTTTTCCTCCGGAGCCATTAGGCTACAATTTTATGAGAAGAGATTTTCCATTTCGAGTTTCCCTCGATACCGAGTTCCCTTCCAGTGTCAGGGCACCGACCATTTCTTCTCTACAAGATCAGGTAACCCACAAACAGTCTGTTAAGACTAGCCAATCCTTGAGTGGTAGGTCTCATGCCAAGCATGATGACGGCTCCGGCCTTGCCCTCAAGACCCTATTGGCTTCAAAACCCCGGCGGGAGTCTTCGGTCTCCAGAGCCTTTCAGGGGTTTCAGGTTGTTCCTGGGGCTCACCCCTCACAGAACATACCTGAGCCATGCTCGGTGGTGGCATCCGCTTTGAGCGGTACCGATACCCCGGCATCGGCACTGGTGTTGAGTGATTCACTCTTCACCAGGGATCGTCATCTGGCGTTCTCAGTACCTTCGGGACCGATCGATACATCACAGATTGATTTTCCAGTATCGGCAGCATCGCTGATACGACCACCGACGTCGGTACCCTCTAGACATTCATCGATAGATTTGCTTCCTTCGATGCTGAGTCTGGAATCGATATCTAGTCTGGAAGACTGGGTACTGACGCATCTCGGAACCGACGCTTACCGATTCCGGATGCACGGTACCGAGGATTCTCACCAGGGGTTTTTGGTTACCTCGGTACCGCTTGAGCAGCCTCCGATGACTGCTTCGATGTCGGTATTGCCTCTGATTCCGGCACAGCTACCGGTATCGGTATCGGTTCCTGCAGTAACATCGGAACCAGCTACTTCCATGCCTTTTTCACCAGGATCACTCCTTCCTATACCTAGTTTGGAGTCGATACCTGGCATGGACGATGCAGTACTGTCTGTCTCAAGTCATAACCGCCAGTACCAGTATCCATTCATTAGAGCTCCTTTTCTGCACCGGACCAGTACTTCCTCCAGTGCCCAGGCTAGTTCTTCAACTTTCGCTTGTCCAGGGATGGTTCCCATTGGAGATCCTTCTTTTCAGAAATTTCTCCTTGATATGGCAACATTCCTTGCTATTCCTATCCCTGGCTATGATCCTACACAAGGCTCTTCTGGGGAAAAGGAAAATATAATGCTTCCTTTACATCATTCTTTGCAGGATCTTCTTCTGAGAATATGGGAAACACCTTTAAGGGTTTCCTCACCTTCTACAGCAACTGATCTTCTGTATCAGGTGCCCCCCTCTCCAAAGTTTCAAAAGACTCAACTTCCCCATCATTCCATTGTAGTGGAATCAGCAATGAGGAAGGTAAAAAGCAAGAAGAAGCATTCTTCTTATCCGCCAGGTCGTGAATCTAGAACACTGGATGCCTTTGGACGTCAAACCTTCCAAACATCTATGCTGGCGACAAGGATTCTCTCTTGTATTTTTTATATGAGTCTATCCCTTCAGGAGGTCACAAGGAAATTATCTCTTTTGACTCCTTTTCTATCAGAGCCAAAGGCTGCAGACTATTCCTTACTTCTTAGTCATAGCCAAAATATCTCTTGGTTTCTTTCTCGTGCTTCCCTAGACTCTTTTGAGTCTGTTAGCAGAACCTCTGCTATAGCCATAGGAGCACGACGTAAGGCCTGGCTCCAAGCTTCAGACTTGAACAGATGGGCACGACAAAGACTGGGTAATACTCCTTGTACTGGAGAAAATCTCTTCAATAGGGAGTCTTTACGTCAGGTTGCTCATTGCTCCACTGACTTCCCTGTTTCTGAGGGCTATCCTAAGCCTTCTCCTTCCCCAGTAGGTAGGAAATGCCCTACCAAACCTTCTTTCCCTAAAAAAAGAAGGTTTTATTCTTCTCCTGCCCATCATTCAGATGTTCCCAAACAAGGGAAACCTCGCTCTGATCTGAAGAATCCAAACTCAAGCCAGGAAAATTAACCCTCAATAGGGTTCTAATTAATCTTTTTATAACCTTTTTATAAGATTATATTTCCACAGCCGATAACACATGTTCATGTATCAGCGCTAATCTTATTACCATGCTAATATTCTACATTTATATGTGTCAATGTAGTTTACATTGCTAGATTGTACATCTACATGTTTCAATGCTGATTTCATACTATTGCTAGTATCACCCAACTGCTAGACCTTATTTTGTTACCAATAATACATTCGCATGTATCAGTGCTAATCTTACTATTGTAGCCAGTAGCACTTTACTGCCAGACTTTACATTATATGTATCAATGCTAATTTCATACATTGCTAGTATCACTCAACTGCTATTTTGTTGCCAAAAACCCATTTCCATGCATCAGTGCTAATTCTACTACTGACAACTGTGCCATACCTCATTACTGTTGCCAGTAATTCATCCTTACCCAAAAAGTGTGAACTTATTACTGTTGGCAGTATATTACTCTGTTTTGTTCTTTGCTGAGGGTCACAGTGTCTCATTATCCGCTGACGGACACAGTGCTCCATTGCTTGCTCGATGCTGTACTATTCTGTCTTATATGCTGCCACATTGTTCCAAATACCTACTCATCGCCAGACAGTAAGTTTATACACTGCGGATAGCTAGCACAATAGTCAATACCGGTCCCACTAATTACCCAGCAACAAACAGCCCACATACTAGTTCACAAAAACATCACAAAATGCACCCATTTCTAGCCTTGGCATGTCTACACCTAGCCTCCTGGATCCCCCTTACAGCCCAAGCTTTTCACACTTACACTAACCACATCCCAATACTCCACAGTGACGGGAAAAGATGGACGGAGAATCACCAACACCTCCCAAGAGAACCCAACGACACGCCTTACTCACATTTATTACACATCCCACTTCAACATCTCAAGAAGTCACATTTGGACCGTCAGCAACACCACCAAGCCCTGAAGTGTGCACTCATCAACGCAAGGTCAATACGTACAAAATGGCCAATAATTACCGATCTGGTCACGACCCATAACCTTGATATCATCATGATCACGGAAACTTGGCTATCAGAATCTGACAACGCAATCATAAACCAGATGTTACCCACAGGTTTTTCAGTCCACACATGCCATAGAACCAATCAGAGAGGAGGAGGAACACTCATTCTTGTCAAAACTTCCCTAGGCTTCCAGATGTGCAACTCAACCAGCACAGTCCACCTGGACTCCCTCACCATAACAAATAACACCTGCACGATCAACCTACTGTACCGAGCACCAACACCATCCTCAGAGGATCTTGCAACGATAATGGGCCTCGCCTGCAACTCAAACAGACCACGATCCCAGAACTGGATCCTAGGTGATTTCAACCTGCCTACGCTACATGAATCTCAAGCCTCTGCTTTCCTAGAAGCATTACAAGATCTAGGATATGAGCAACTAGTCATTAACCCCACCCACGTCAAGGGAAACAAACTTGACCTGATCTTTGCCCCACAGACGGATAAGGATACCACCCCACTAATACCACCTACCATAACTCCTGTGCCATGGTCCGACCACAGCCTGATTCAATTTCAGATACCTATTAACACACACAATAAAAACTCCAACAAAATCAACACTGCCCACGAACCCTCTTTGAAGCGCTTCCGCCCCTTTAATAAAGAAGAGCTTCGAGAGAAGATCCTCCCACTCCTCAACAACATACCACACGACCTAGATGCATTGGTGTCCACCTGGGACGAGAGCCTCAAGACCATTTCATGCATACCAGCCACAAATAAAACAACAACAAAGAAACGAGACCATGCACCATGGTATACCAAAGACCTCCGAGACTCACTCAAGTGCCTGCGCAGGCTAGAGAGAAGATGGCGTCGGTCGCACTCTACGGTTGCACAAGATACTTACATCGCTCACCTAAGAGTACACCGCGATGAATTAACAAAAAAGCGGAAACAATATCATTCCGACATCTTGAAGCGGTCACTAAACAAGCCCCACGACCTCTTCAATATAGTGAAATCTCTCATTAGAGAACCTCCTGCAGACCAGTCACAGATGCCACACCCCCAGGCATACTCCAACTATTTACAGTCAAAAATGGTCCAGACTACTACATCTGCAACCAACTACCTTCAACCTGAAGTGACCCAGGATGGTACAACCTCGAACTCCGTGGAAAACAGCTCTCAGCATACCTTGCCCCAACCATCACCACTATACAAATTTGAAAAAATATCACGCAGAGAGATTGAAGACACAATCGCTGCAATCAACCCTACTACCGCACCCAATGACCCATGCCCTGCTTTATGGATAAAGGAGTTACGATGTGACTTAAGCCAATATCTGAGCGAATTAATAAACCAATCTCTTACAACCGGATCGTTTCCACAAAGTCTGAAACAAACATCCATCAGACCACTGCTAAAAAATAACAAGCTGGACCCATCGAAAGTGGAATCATACAGACCAATTTCAAGTATCCCCATGCTTGCCAAAGTAATCGAAAAGTTAGTACAGCGCCAAATCCAACAGCATATTGATACTGAAGCCCCATTGGATCCTTCCCAGCATGGGTTCAGAGAAGCACATGGGTTTGAAACCCTCCTCACCAACCTATTTGACCATCTAGTCTCTGGAACCGACAAAATTCATCAAGGATTCGCCCTCATATTCCTCGACATCGCTGCGGCTTTCGACTCGGTGAGTCACAAGATACTCATACAACGCCTCAGCGAGAAAGGAATTCAGGGAACAGCCCTAAAGTGGTGCAAGTCATACCTGACTAATAGATGGCAACATGTAAGGTCAGACTCCACAACCTCCGAACCATTTTTACAAAACCAGGGTGTACCACAGGGCTCGTCACTATCTGCATTGATGTTTAACATCTACATGCAGCCCATATGTGCCCTAGCACGTTCATTTAAGGTCAACTGTTTAGCCTACGCAGATGACATCCTCCTATACATCCCATTCAGGACTAACCAACCGGACCTCTCCCCTCTAACAAGATGTTTTGAGGCAGTAGCAGAATGGTTCAGCACACAAAACATGAGAATCAACTACAGTAAAACAGATGTTCTTTTCATCTCAAGGAACCAGGACTTCACCCCTCCACTCTCTTTAAAAATCGGCAACACAGAACTGAAAACCAAATCCACAATCCGCTACCTTGGCGTTACACTGGATCAACACCTGGATCTGAAAACTCACATAAAAAACACAGTAAAAACAGTATACATGAAAATAAAGACCTTAAAACATCTCCGACCGCTACTCGACTTCAGCGACTACCGATCGATCTATCAGGCATTAATATTACCTCATTTCGACTATGCCAACGTAATTCTACACGGTCTCCCTCAAGCAACGCTAGCTCCCCTCCAGCTTGCAATGAACACTGCTGCAAGAGTACTAACAGGGGCTTCACGGAGAGAGCACATAACGCCAGTACTGATGAACCTCCATTGGTTACCTGTTCAAGCAAGAACCCTCCACAAAGTTCTAACCTTAACTTTCAAAGCCTCAAACACTCTGACCCCCACAGCCCTCAGCAAGATGATACATAAAGTACCACAGAACAGAAATAGAAGATCCATGATGCAAAACACCCTAGAGGTCCCAAAAGTAATAACAAAATGCACGAGAACAACAACAAATAGGGCCTTTACGATTTACGCTCCCAGAGCATGGAATGCTCTCCCTACCTATATTCGGAACATCACTTACCTAACCCACTTCAGGAAGGCAATAAAGCAGCACCTGTTCACTACATACTACCCTGAATCTAGCCTTAGTAACCATACATATGGCCCCCCAGACAATCTCTCATTACAAGTAAACAATCAGACTCAGCATGAAAAAGGATAATCAACTGATCGCTCAGAATGTACCCCAGTGTAAATAAAATGTAGATATGTTCTGCCTGAAATCAGGTACCAGTGTGATACAATGTATAGAATTAAGAATGTACATAGTTTCCCCCAGTTACTTCCAAGTTGATCTCCCTGTTTATTGTAAATACAACTCAAAGTTCCTTGTGTTGTATAGTTGATGTTAAATGTAAACCGCTCTGATCTAAAATAGAGCGGTATAGAAGAACTGTTAAATAAAAATAAATAAATAAATAACCTACAGTTCACTTCTTCTCAGCAGAAGTTTTTTCACTGTTTTTTCATTTAAAACTCTACACATGGATTCCTATTTTCTAGGACATCCACTTGCTCTTAGGTAGCCTGAGCTGTCAGGGGATTCATGTCTATGGGTCACAGGGCTTTCCTTCTCTTTCTACCATGAACAGAGGTTTGCCAACTATCTCATGATTTCTCCTGTACCACCATGAATGTTTTCCTTTTGCAGACTTACCATATGGCAAGTCTCCCTTCAGCTCCTCTTTTTCTTTACCCTCTTTTTCAGGGCCTCCCCTGTAAGAGTGCTACCATACCACTGGAAGGCTTTCTTAGCCTTTCTAGTCTTCCTGTCCTTTCTAGTGTAGAGTTTTCTCTGGAGTAACCTCCCTGCTTTCATTGGGCAGCTCATCAGACATGATCAGGATTTTCTCCTCTTGTTCTGTCTGTTCTCTCTGTTACAAACAGAAGGATTCTCTCTGCTGTTCTATTCAGCAGCTGCCCATGCAGGAGTTCCCGTGATTGGACTACTGGTACTTTTCTACCAGTTCCAGTCTTGTCTTCCACTACTTTTTCTCTGGCCTTAGTAGTGCTCCAAGAAAGTGCCCATCTATCTTGGATAATCCTTATCGCTTCTTTTCTGTCATCTCCAAATCTCTGGGGTTGGCAGCATAACTGAAGTGGCAGCTGGTTTTCTCCAACAGCCACTTTTATTTCCCAATTCTCCTGCATAGTGCTCTCTGCAATCCTACTGAGAAGCTTTCCACTATGGGCCCTTGCTAGAGAGCATGGGGATTTTTTCTCTTATTACTATCCTATATGGTTGAAAAAGGCTTCCTCAGTCATTCCTCATGACTGTAGCGGTTCTTTACACCCTTCTATTTCCTTTTAATAAAGGACATAAGCCTTCTCTATGTGACAGTCTAAAGAGTTATCCAGTTTCTACAGGAAATATGCTCTTTTTCCTTGCAGCTTGTCCTCATGGTATCCTAATCCTTCATGGACAGCACATATTTAAACAACGCATGATACCCCCCCCCCTTGTCCCTCAAGTGGGTCAACCTGGTATCTCATCCTCTGCGTTTTCTGTCCATTCACCATGTTAGAGTTCTACTGTTTTTTCCACGCAACCATCCTGGTTATTTCACTGGATAGTATTCCTGCTCCATCTTAACCAGGGGGAACAGATTCTCTTATCTCTCAAGTAGGTTCCACCTTCTTGTTATTAGATGAATCTTTCCTCTTCACATCTCCCATGTGAATGTCCTTATGGGCATATCTCTATCTGCTTAATTGCAGACATTTATCTTTAGACATATATATTCATGTATGTATATATCTCTATATACTTCTTTATGCATACATATGTCTGTAAGCTGCGTGTGCATATGTTATGCCCCTCCAGATCTCACTATAGACGTATATATATATATATACATATATATATATATTGTCCCAACGCCGCCCTAGTGGCGAAGAAGCGTCATGGTAGAGAGGGTGGTCACAAAAATATTTGTAATTGAGTTTGGCTTAAAGACAGGGCCCAGGTTTTCTTTGTAGTCCTAGTAGCCTTCTGGTAACCAAAAGCTCAAAGGAACATAATAGTCCGAGTGAAGGGGAGAATAAAGGCTTTTATTTCCCCTATTGCACAAAAGGTTCAAAAGCTCAGATCTTTACAGCAACAGAAATTGTCCTTATTTCAGGTTGAAAGAAAACAAACAAGAACTGTATTTAACCTGTTAACTTCACAGTAATAACATGAGAAAACAAAGATTCACACATTCCCCCGGCTACAGCTCTATTCCTTGTCTAAAGGCTCAAAGCCTTCCGCCTGACATTAGCTGCAATCCATTTCAGGGTCCGAAAGGGCGTCAGCGACGTCCACCTGCATTGGTTCAAGGTCAGCGATATCTGGTAGCTTGCATTCAGGCTTTTTATACAACGTTTGCACGATGTCCCAATGCTCTGTGTTCAAAGGTAAGCCCTGGTTTTGTGTACCTCTAGACTGAGAACAGTCTCTCTTGCACACGGCTCTTTTGCTAGAGAGTCTCTTATTTGATATAGATTTGTATCCTGAGGCATAAACAGTTCTAGAAGGACAGCATTCCTCTATTCCCTGTTCCTCCTGTGTCACAGCGTTCAGGAAATTATAATCAGAAAAACAGTGATTACCTTTCTTTCTTGGCTTATCCCGGCAAGGTGAGGATTGAGGCCAGTTCCTGCTGGGGTTTGGCCTTACTTGCACAAGGATAGGCTTTTGGTTCTCCCGTAGGCCTTCTGCTGGGGTTAAACCACATTCACAGCACAGCTTCCCTCTCTCTGGGCCAAGAATGTTACCTTTTAAAGAAGGTCTTTCCTCTTTTCCTTGGTTACTCCATGTTATATCCTTCAATGGCTGCTGGCCTATGCCAGATTCAGGTCCAGGACTTTCCAGCACAGTCCTCCTCCTTCCAAGGGTAGCTTCCTTTCTGTATCTCTCCCTCTTGGAAGGCGTGTCCTCTCCACTCTTGGGATACTTGAGGCAAACTCCTTCGCCTGGCTCTGCTGAGTCTGCTGGGCCTGTTCCTTCCACCAGGACTCATATTTCCTGGTCCTTCTCTCCCTCTTGGAAAGCGCCTCCTCTCCAGTCATCTGGGCTTTTTTTTTAAAGGAACTCTTCCCTCTCTGGATTGGGTGCAGGCCGGTATTGCATCACTGGCTCTGGGGCGTGGCTCTTCAGTCCTCCAGAGGTCCCACTTGCTCCCCCTATATGGCTCCTGGTAATGCTGCAGCCGGTGTCTGCCTCTTTTTTCTAAGCTTAAAGCATTTTCTCTTGTCTGCAGAGCGTCTGCAGTATCACAATATATATATATATATATATATATACATATATATATATATATATATATATATACATATACACTCATATGTGTATCTGTCGAGATGCTTCCTTATAGGTAGATATGTATTTGCATACTTATCTCTCTAACTGTCTATGCTTATAAAGGTTTTACCTTCCTATAGGTTCCAGACAGTGGGCTTGCATATGTTCATACTGTCCCACAGTATGTCTGGGGTATTATGCACACAACTACTGCTGTGGTACTGACAGCTCTTACCTTAACCCTAGGTTTAGGTATCCCTGAAGCTCCATGCTCCAATATCTTTCCTTCCTCTCACCAGTTAGGAAAGACATGGTGGATCTTCAGTAGATCTGAGGTTCAACCCTTCAGACATCTGTCCTTGGGAATACGGGCTTTTTTCCCATACCCCTTCTTCCCTCCAGGACTGGGCTAGTTTATCAAGTTCATTCGTAGCAAAAATCCTGTGAGAGAGTCAGTTGGTCCATTAGATGATAAAGGGGTTAAAGGAGCACTAAGAGGCAACAAGGCGATAGCGGAGAGACTGAATAAATTCTTTGCTTCGGTCTTTACTGAGGAAGATGTAGGGACGTTACCCATGACTGAAGTGGTATTTAAAGGTGCGGAAGAATTGAAGGAAATATCGATACATCGGGACGATGTCTTACAACTATTAGATAAACTGAAGAGTAGCAAATCACCTGGGCCGGATGGTATACATCCAAGGGTGTTGAAAGAACTGAAATATGAGATTGCAGACCTGCTATCAGTAATCTGTGAACTATCATTAAAATCATCTCTAATACCTGAAGATTGGAGGATCGCCAATGTAGCACCAATTTTTAAAAAGGGCTCCAGGGGTGATCCGGGAAACTACAGACCGGTGAGCCTGACGTCAGTACCAGGAAAAATGGTAGAAACCATCATAAAGAATAAAATTACTCAGCATATAGATAGTCACAACCTAATGGGAGACAGCCAACATGGCTTTAGACAAGGAAGATCTTGTCTTACTAATCTGTTATGTTTTTTTGAAGGAGTGAATAAACAGGTGGACCAAGGTGAGTCAGTTGATATTGTGTATCTGGACTTTCAGAAAGCCTTTGACAAGGTCCCTCATCAGAGACTTTTGGCAAAACTAAAGAGTCATGGGATAGGAGGCAGTGTACTATTGTGGATCAGGAACAGGTTAAAAGATAGAAAGCAGAGGGTAGGGCTAAATGGCCAATTTTCCCAATGGAGAAAGGTGAATAGTGGTGTACCCCAGGGATCTGTGCTGGGTCCGCTGCTTTTTGACATATTCATAAATGACCTGGAAAGTGGAATAACGAGTGAGGTTATCAAATTTGCAGATGACACAAAACTATTTAAAGTTGTTAAAACCCAAGAGGATTGTGAAAAATTGCAAGAGGATCTTGATAAATTGGAAGACACGGCATCAAAATGGCAGATGAAATTTAATGTGGACAAGTGCAAGGTTATGCACCTAGGGAAGAACAACCCAAACTATGGTTACACGATGCAAGGTTCCACATTAGGAACCACCACCTAGGAAAAAGATTTAGGCGTCATTGTGGATACCATGTCAAAACCCTCGGCCCAGTGTGCAGCGGCGGCCAAGAGAGTAAATAGAATGCTAGGTATGATAAGGAAAGGAATGGAAAATAAAACAAAAGATATTCTAATGCCTCTATATCGTTCTATGGTGAGACCGCACCTTGAATATTGTGTGCAATTCTGGTCGCCGTATCTTAAAAAGGATATAGCGATTTTAGAAAAGGTTCAGAGAAGAGCCACCAAAATGGTAAAGGGGATGGAAGGATACTCCTATGAAGAAAGGCTAAAAGGGTTAGGGCTCTTTAACCTGGAAAAGAGACGGCTGAGTGGAGATATGATAGAAGTCTATAAATTAATGAACGGAGTGGAACGGGTAAACATAGATCGATTGTTTACGTTATCAGAATATCGAAAGACTAGGGGACATGCAATGAAGCTACAGGGTAAACTATTTAAGACTAATAAAATAAAATATTTTTTTACTCAACATGTAATCAAACTCTGGAATTTGTTACCGGAGGATGTAGTAAAGGCTGTTAGTGTAGCTGGGTTTAAAAAAGGTTTGGACAAGTTCCTGGAGGAAAGGTCCATAAGCCATTATTAAGAAGTGACCGAAGATATCAATGCTTGACCCAGTACAAGCATTGTGGAACTTGTGTCTCTTGGGGAAACTGCTAGGTACATATGACCTGGATTGGCCACTGTTGGAAACGGAATACTGGGCTTGATGGACCTTGGTCTGACCCAGTATGGCATATCTTATGTTCTTATAAATCGGTCAGTCTTCCTCTTTTGCTCCTAACTGTGAGTAACTCTGTAGCCAAAAGAGTTCCCAGCTTTTTCCATAAAGCTTTCCACTAAAGACCTACCGTTTTTGTACTACCCCAGTTGACACCTGGTTTACCTGTCACTTCCAGATTTGGACCTTCACCTTCACTTCAGTGAGGTCACCTTGAAGATTCCTCTACTGGATCCCCAGTAGACTCCATCAGCCTCTCTACTTCCTGCAATCCAGTAGGTGAGGTCCATATTGTGATTGTTCCTTTCAATACGTTTTCATGATAATTATCATACATACAAGGACTCCTTACCTGTAGTCCTATTTTAGGTTAGCTGTTTTTCCTACAGCTCCTCTCTTTTCAACTCCTACCCTCCATCCTCAGGATGCCTGGCCATATGAGGTGTAGCATATTCCAATCCCCACCATGCAGGGCTCCAGGCATCTTAGCTTGGGAGTTCCCATATGTGAAGACTCATTCCTGCTTGTTTCTGGAGATAGCACAGTTACTTACCTGTAACAGGTGATCTCTGGGAACAGCAGGAATAAGTCTTCACAACCCACCCACCTCCCCTAGGAGTTGTATCTCTCTATCTGTCTTCCTTTCCTCTTTCTCTCTCTTTGTCTCAGCTATAAAACTCAACTGAGGAGAGGCAGTTGGAAATGCGGGAAGGCAGCACGCAGGTGCTGAGGGATGCTCCCAAAAGCTTTCTGATTGGATGCTGGGGAGCGTTCCCGCGCAGGCTCCGTTGGTACCGACGTACCCATATGTGAAGACTTATTCCTGCTGTTCCCAGAGATCACCTGTTACAGGTAAGTAACTGTGCTTTCCCAGGCCGCATGCCAGTTGGGCAGAGACGGTCCTGCATACCCTGGACTGTAAGAGTGCATTGGCCTTCTCTATCCAGCATATGCTACTACACCGGAAGCCTTCTCAGCTTTTCGTATCCTACGACCCCAGTAAGCTGGGGGTGGTGGTATCAAAGCATACGCTGTTCACCTGGGCAGCAGACTGTATCGCCTGGGCATACAAGGCAGCTGAGCTTCCGAAGGAGGGTCGTGTTATGGCCCATAGGGTCAGGGCAATGGCGGCATCAGTGGCTCATTTGCACTCTGTTCCTCTAGCAGACATCTGCCACGCCACCACCTGGTCTTCGAGTCAGACCTTCGCAACCCATTATCGTCTAGACATGGCGTTCCAGCGGGACAGTGCCTTCGGCCAGGCTGTTCTCTGTAAACCTTTTGAGATCTAGGCAACTCCTGCCCTCTGACCTTTCTGTGTTCAGGCTACCGGAGTGCTATTCCTTTAGTTTGGATTTCTATTATGGCTGTTTGCTGCTCTTGTAGAGGGAGCCTTTTTTAGCTATGGGTTCTCGGTAGCCTATAGGTGGGGAGTTCCATATGTGAGGACTGACTTCCTGCTTGTTCCCGGAGAAAGCATAGTTACTCACCTGTAACAGGTATTTTCCAGGGACAGCAGGAATCAGTCCTCACAACCCTCCCTCCTCCCCTTGGAGTTGCAGTCCTATTATTACAGTATATTTTGTTCTTTTTGCCGTCTTTTTAGCTATGTCATTTGACTGAGCAAGATGGCACCCTTGGGCAAGAAGGGGACCGTGCATGCGTGGTGGCAACTCCCAAAGGCTTTCTCTGAAAGCTGGGGATTTGCTCTGCAGAAGGGCTCTGTCGGCGCCAACGTCACCCATATGTGAGGACTGATTCCTGCTGTCCCCAGAGAACACCTGTTACAGGTGAGTAACTATGCTTTCTCTACTGTTCCATTCTCCCATTTCCCGAATGTCTAGCTCTAGATTCCTTGGTGATTCCTTAAACCTGTTCCCTTCTGTATGCATACCCCCCCCAGTTCCTCCCATTAAAAGTACCTGCAATAATTTCAATAGTGGCTAAGCACCATGATTTTCATAATGCTCTACTGGTCTCAGTAGAACAAGTTTGCACTGCTTAAAACAGGCTAGTAGTTCTTCCTCCATACATACTCTAGGAATTTTCCAGTGTTAATCACTCAACACAAGGGGGCCATCTTTTTCATCCAAACTTGAATTCCCTAACCTTGGACTTCAGTCCATTTTCTGCATTAGCAGTACCAGATCCTAGCCAAGACATTTTTATGGTTACTAAAAACACACCCAGAAGGCGGACTTTGCTTTCAGATGTAAAAGATTTTTCATCTGGTGCTTCACAAAACTGCCTCAACCCTACAATCAGGGCCAGCCCAAGGGTTTCTGCTGCCCAGGCATAAGCCCCGTCCGTACCCCCTCACCACCATGCTGAGCCGAGCCACACCCCTCTCCTGCTGATTCCAGTATCAGGGTCGGAATCACATGGCCTGCCACCCTAGGTGGCTGCATAGTGCACCGGCCAGCCCTACCTATAGTGTGTTCATCTTCTGTCACTTTTTGTCTATATCATTTATATCATCTGGGACTTCAGACATGTTCATCAGAATGCATCTTAGTGCTCTCTTTGTTTACTGTGCTCCAGTTGATAACCTTCACTTTCATTATTTCAGTGTTTTATTATCTAACATTTCATGAAGGTCTTCTCCATGTCAAACCTCCCCTGCAGAAACCCTTTGTGCCCATGGAATCTTAATCTGGTGCTAACTTCCTTACGAAGCCACCTTAGGACTTTACATCTGTTAAGTTATTTAAATGGAAGGTTCTCTTCCTAGTACAGTTGTGGTCAGCATTACTGGCACCCTTGCAGTTCAACCCCTTAATGTCCAGTATCTCCTAAAAAATAAAAATAAAAGTGTACAATGAAATGGCTTTGGACTATATATGTACCCAAACAAAACCAATTAAAAATGGAAATAGCAGGAAATAGTTTAAAAACTGGGTCATTGCCAGGACATGATTATTAACACAAGATCTCAATCAAATAGGAATAAGGCGTACTGTATTAACAACAAAACGTACTCTTTATAAGATTCAAAGAACACTATAATCCACAGCTGAACACAAAAGCTAAAACAGCGTAGAAACCTTCAGATTGTTGCTCGGAGACTAATATAGAGGCCAACAACCTCTATTTGAAGGTCCTAGCTTTATCATTAATCGGTCTCATCCACTGACAGCCCCCACAGAGAGTATCAAAAGATATCAAAATAGTATCAAAGTAGTGCAACAGTACATATTAGTATAACAAACTACATAAAATTTTGTCAAAGTACTTAGCTGGTTTATATATTGCCAAGAAACCCGACATGATCATGTTTCAGACTAAGAGCCTTGCTTCAGGGGAAATCTTTCTAACAGCAACCAATTAGTACTCAACCCAAACGAGCAGTTGTTATAAAGAACCGGAAAGCACATCGGAATAAAAAGAAGCAGCATGGTTAAGTACAAAAGAATGGTTAAAAAGGAACAAATGGACTGTTTAAAACTGGCCAGCAGTAAGTCCTGATTTCAAGCCAATCAAGAACCTTTGGAAAGAACTGAAATCTGCCATTGGTAAATGGAATCCTGGAAACATTCTTGAGCTGGAACAAATCACAGTTGAAGAGTGAGAGAAACTACCAGCAGACAGATGTACAAAATGTATAGAAGGCTACAAGAAACATTTGGAGGCTTTCATCACTGCCAAGGGTTGTGCAACCAAATATTCTCCAGGACCAAGCAGGAAGTCAGTCCTCACATATGGGTGTCATCGGCGCCGATGAAGCCCCAGCGGAGCATTTCCCCAGCTTTCTATGAAAGCCTTTGGGAATGCAGGCACGCATGCGCGGTTCCCTTCCCGCCTAAAGGTGTCATCTTACCTCAGTCTCTTTTTTTCCGAGAAGCCCACCAGACATGTGTCCTGTCATCCCGGATAAAAGTTGATTTTTTTCGGCGATCCTCGCTATTTTTTTCTCCCGGTTCGACGCCGGTTCCCCTCCCGCCGGGATCGGTACACCGGTATCGAGCCCGATTCTTCTTTTTCGGTTTTTGCCCTTTGTGGCTGGCGTTCGCGCCCTTTTTTGATTTTTCCCTGGAAGGCCGGTCCTTTGACCTTGCGGGGACTCTTTTTTTCTCCGGTGGCTTCCAGCGGTTTCAAGAAGTGTGATCGGTGTAAGAAGTTAATGTCTCTCACCGACACACACGACTGCTGCCTTCGGTGCCTCGGTCCTGATCACGACCCTAAGTCGTGTGGACCATGTGGGAAGATGTCTTCAAAGGCACTCCGAAGTCGCCAGCAGCAGAAAGAAAGGCTTTTCTCTGACTCAGCCTCCGGCCGTGCCCGGACTTCGTCTGAGGCCTCGACATCTCGGGATTCGGATCCTGAGCGCCATCGAAGCTCCTCGGACAGGGGCTCCCCTGACCCGGAATGCAAGAGGAAGAAGCGGCTCGTGAGGGCTGCGTCGGAGGAGGTCCCTGGCTCCTCGAGGGCCAGGTCTAAGACCTCCGACCGTCGCCCCAGGCCCATGGAACAAGAGAAGCCTGCCAAAGTTCCTCACGTGGAGCCGGAGTCTGCTGGACACGTAAGCCCTGTAGTCCTCGAGGACTCTCCTCCCAGAGAGCCGACGTCCGGCCCGGTGCTGCCGGGGCCCGAGTCAGTGGCTGCTGCGTCTCCCGAGCTGAGTCTCAGGATGACAGCCTTGGAGAGCAGACTGTCTGCCTTCATGGAGCAGCAGCGGGCACTGATGGCCAGCCTGTCTGGCGCATCTGCCCCGACCACCGGGACATCGACTTCGAAGTTGACCCCGGAGACCGAGCCGATACTCGAGTCCATCATGGCTCGAAGTCGACCTCGGTCGCGGTCTCCCTCGACCTCCCGTTCGGGACTGAGGGCGTCGACGCCAGTGCCTCCGGCGTCGGGGCAGGTGCCCCAGGGCCCCGCGGGGTCAGACCCTGACTCCCCCGATACGTTCAAGACTCGGTGCGTCCCGTCTGACTCACCGCAGTCTGAGCCCCGGAGTAGATCCCCTCCGGAGGATACCCGGTTCTTGGAGTTTGTCCGGGATATGGCCACTGCCTTGGCTATTCCGGCAGACTCCGAGGAAGAGCCTCGAGCTGAAGAGCTCGAGGCCCTGCAGTATGACTCTCCTCCGAAGGAGGCCTTTAGTCTCCCGGTTCCTCCGATGCTGGAACGGCTCCTCTTCCGGATGTGGGAGGCACCGGCCTCGGCGCCGGTTCTAAGCAAGCGAGTCGACTCGATCTATCGACTCCGGAAGAGCCCTTTCAGAAGGCACAGCTACCACACCATTCCATGGTTGTGGAATCGGCCATGCATCGTCTGAAGAGTCAGAAGATGCACTCCGCGGTGCCCCCCGACAGGGAGGACCGGAACCTCGATGGCCTCGGTAGAAAGTGCTTCCAGGGCTCGATGCTTGCTTGCCGTGTCCAGTCTTACCAGCTGTACATGGGCATGTACTTGCGGGACCTGGCCAAGGAGATGGCCGGGTTCTCTGCTGGACTCTCCGGGGAACCCTTGCAGAGATTCAAGTCTTTGTCCTCGGGGATTCGGGACTGCTCGAAGTTCATGTCCCGCGCTGCCTACAATGGCTTCGAGGCTTTGGCCCGAGTTGCGGCAGCCGGCTTCGCGGCTCGATGCCAGGCATGGCTGCAGTCATCAGACCTCGAGCCATGGGTTCAGGACAAGTTGGTCGATGTCCCTTGCCGAGGTGAAAACCTTTTTGGCAAGCCCATGACCGAGAAGGCCGCTCAGCTCGAGACTGAGCACCTCACCAGGACAAGGCTGTTGAGGAAGACATCTGCCCCTTCTCATAAAAAGAAGGGCTCGGGTAAAAAGACCTTTCACCCGAGGAAGGGCACTGACTACAAACAGTACCCTCAATATCAGGCTGCCCAACCTGCCCCACAGGGTCAGCAAGCCAAGGGCCAGGGTAATGGGCCCCGTAGGCAGAGGGCCCCCAAGCCTCAGGCCCCTGCTACCACTCAGCAGGGTGGGGGTTTTTGACTCTTTGAGCATAGCCTCTTCTCCACTGCTTCCCCAACCCTGCACAGGAGGTTGTCTCGCCCTCTTTGCCCACCAGTGGCTCCTTATCACCGGGGACAGTTGGGTGCTAGAGATAGTCCACAAGGGCTATGCACTCCATTCTCACCAACTGCCACCCCCCTACTTTCCAGGGGAACCTCCAAGGCCTCCCCTGCACAAAGACCTCTGTCAAGAGCTTCAGGGAGGGTCTGTTGGTGGACAAGGCGGTGGAGCCTGTGCCTCCCCACTTACAAGGTCACGGGTTCTACTCCACGTATTTCCTGGTACCCAAAAGGACCGGTGGCCTTCGTCCCATTCTGGACCTCCGGAACCTCAACAAGTTCCTGGTGAAAGAAAAGTTCAAAATGCTTACTCTTGGAACCCTTCTGCCCTACCTGCGGCAGGGAGATTGGCTATGCTCTTTAGATCTAAAGGATGCATACACTCACATCCTCATTCATCCAGACCACAGAAAGTAACTGAGGTTTGTCGTGGGAGGAAACCATTATCAGTACAGAGTACTGCCTTTTGGCCTCACCTCCGCCTCCAGAGTTTTCACAAAGTGCTTAGCAGTGGTGGCGGCCTACCTGAGAAATCAGGGCATCTTTGTCTTCCCCTACCTGGACGACTGGCTCATCAGGGGTCAGACAAGCCAGGAGGCCAATCATGCCACCCTCAGAACCATTGCTCTTCTACAAAGCCTGGGGTTTGTCATAAACTTCGCAACGTCCACTTTGCTCCCTTCCCAGAACTTGCAGTTCATAGGGGTAAGGATGGACTCTCTCCTGGCAAAGACATTCTTGCCAGAAGAGAGAGCCCAAAGGTTGATGGCCTTGGTAAGTCAGTTTCTCAGCAGGTCCCTGGTCTCTGCCAGGCTCTGCCTGAAACTACTGGGCCACATGGCTTCGACAGTACATGTGACCCCCAATGCCAGGCTCCATATGAGGCCTGCTCAGTGGTGCCTTCAAACTCAGTGGTTCCAGGCCACTGGCAGCCTCAGAGACAAGATAAGGGTGTCCAAACCATTTCTGCACTTCCTTAACTGGTGGCTGCACCCACCCAATCTACTGATGGGGGTACCTTTTCAGATATCAGCTCATACAGTAGTGCTGACTACAGATGCCTCCCTGCCATTGTTCCCTCTAATTTTCTGTAGGCTGTGTGCGCATGAAATATCAGCTGTGCAGCTTTTGAAGGAAGGTTACATTTTTGTGCGCCACATAACGACACTCGGAGTTATATACTTTAAAATTTGACTACATGTCAGAATATAGTATGTACACCACATTGATTGCACTAGAAAATATTGTAGAACTTGTGAAAACCATAAATACACAACAACTTTTAAATTTTAAGACGTCTGTGTTGTTTTCTATCAGAATCAGAACTGTAATGTTTGTGCGCTCTGTTGTAAAGTATGTGCGCTTGCTCGCCGAGGTGTGTGTGCGCGCACATGCACACAGCTTAGAGGGAACAGTGCTCCCTGCTGGGCTGGGGAGCTCATTGTCTGGGCAAGTGCACCCAGGGCCTCTGGTCTCCCTGGGAAGCTGCACAGCAGATCAATCTCCTCGAACTCAGAGCTATTCGGTTAGCACTCAAAGCCTTCACACCTGCCCTGGCTCACCAGTCTGTCCTGATCCAGACAGACAACCAGGTTGCCATGTTTTATGTGAACAAACAGGGTGGAACTGGGTCCAGGATTCTCTGTCGAGAGGCTCAGGACCTTTGTTCTTTTGCCCTCAAGCACCACATGCTTCTCAAGGCGGTGTACCTTCCAGGGCAAGAGAACTATCTGGCAAACAGATTGAGCAGAATACTGCAGCCCCACGAGTGGCAGCTACAGCCTTCAGTGGTTCATAAGATCTTCCTGAAGTGGGGTCTTCCCTCGATGGATCTCTTTGCCAGCCCAATAAACAAGCAACTGCCAAAGTTCTGCTCCAGGCAACCGCATCCTCTGAGGATAGCAGCAGATGCTTTTCTGATTCCCTGGTCTCAGGGCCTCCTGTATGCGTTTCCTCCCACGCCCTTGGTGGCCCGAACTCTGTTCAAGATTCTTCAGGACAAGGCCTCGGTCCTACTGGTGGCTCCCAGATGGCCGAGATAGCCTTGGTTTCCACTTCCACTTCAACTGGCGGTGGATCCCCCACTGCCTCTGGGGTTGCAACCCGACCTTCTCTCACAGGAGCGGGGTTCCCTTCTGCATCCCAATCTCAAGTCTCTTAATTTGATGGCCTGAAGGCTGCAAGGGTAGTCTTGGCTCCCTGGGGCCTCCCTCAGGAAGTTGAAGAGGTTGTCCTAGCCTCTAGGAAACAGTCCACTAGGAAAACCTATGCTCTTAAATGGAAAAGGTTTTCGGTGTGGTGTCAGCTATGTACAGAGGATCCTTTCTGCTGTACGGTGTCAGTAGTTCTTCAGTACTTACTGCATTTGTCAAATCAGGGTCTTAAATCCAATTATGTTCGGGTCCACCTCTCAGCTCTAGCAGCTCACCACTCATTGGTAGAAGGGCAGTCTCTCTCTGGTCACCCCTTGGTGTCCCGCTTTCTCAGGGGCTTGCTTTTGCTCAAGCCTCCTATCCGTCCTCCTGTCCCTGAGTGGGAGCTGCATGTGGTCTTGCAACAATTGACTTGCCCACCTTTTGAGCCGATGGCTACTTGTCCTCTACGCGTCCTCTCCTGGAAGACACTCTTCCTGATAGCCCTTACCTCGGCTAGGAGAGTGAGTGAGCTTCAGACCATGGTCTGTGACAGGCCTTACACCAGGATTTACAGGAACAGGGTAGTCCTCAGGACTCATCCAAAGTTCCTCCCTAAGGTTGTCTCCTCTTTCCACCTCAATCAGGAGGTGGTTCTTCCAACATTCTTCCCTAGGTCTCATGCTAGCCAGGCTGAAGCAGTCCTGCATACCCTGGACTGTAGGAGGGCCTTATCCTTCTACCTTGACCGTACGCAAGGGCTTAGAAGGGCTACTCAGCTCTTCATCTCTTTTGACCCCAATAAGCTGGGGTTACCTGTGTCCAAGCGTACCTTGTCCATCTAGGTGGCTGACTGTATCAACTGGGCTTATAAGGCGGCTGACCTTCCTTTGCAGGGTAGGGTCACGGCCCATCGTGTTAGGGCGATGGCTGCCTCAGTGGCTCATCTACGCTCTGTGCCCTTGGTAGACATCTGCAGGGCTGCAACCTGGTCTTCAAGCCAGACCTTTGCAGCCCATTACTGCCTGGAGAGGGAGTCCCGTAGGGACAGTGCTTTTGGCCAAGCAGTACTCCGGAATCTCTTTGAGGTTTAGGCAACTTCTGCACTCCTGTCCTCTGTTGGGCTACCGGTGGAGGTTGAGTCCTTGAAAAGCCTTTCTTTGCAGCTGGGACTAGAGGGAGTCCTATTGTTCAGCTTGGGTTCCTCGGTAGCCCAGAGCTAGGGAGTCACCCATATGTGAGGACTGACTTCCTGCTTGGTCCTGGAGAAAGAGTAGTTACTCACCTGTAACAGGTGTTCTCCAGGAGCAGCAGGAATCAGTCCTCACAACCCTCCCTCCTCCCCTTGGAGTTGCAGTTGTACATAGTTTATTTTTCATTTTTGTGTGCTGTTCTTAGCTATGTCATTTGACTGAGGTAATATGGCACCTTTAGGCGGGAAGGGAACCGTGCATGCATGCCTGCATTCCCAAAGGCTTTCTTAGAAAGCTAGGGAAATGCTCCGCTGGGGCTTCATCGGTGCCGATGACACCCATATGTGAGGACTGATTCCTGCTGCTCCTGGAGAACACCTGTTACAGGTGAGTAACTACTCTGTCCTCACTTCATAACTTTACTTTGCACTATTGCCTGGATCAAGTTTCCGTAAAAGACAGCACCTTTCATCAAGCTGTGCTGGCCATTCTGTCCATGTGAATCTGCCTCTCTCATATTTTGTCAGTGCAAGCTGCTCCTAGGAATGGGTCAATGCAAAAAGAAGTGAACATCCCTAAACTTGGGAGTCACCAACTTTTTTGCCTGATTCAATCTTGCTTGTCACAGAAAAAGCAGTGTTGCTCACCTGTAGCAGATGTTTTCTGTAGAAAGTAGGATTGATCAGGCTTACAATTTCTCCTATCTCAAGTGCTCCCTACAATCTTGAGGTTTGGAACCTACTGAAGAGAGAGGACACAATTGTGCACCGAAGGGCTGCAGTTGCTCAAAACATTTACACTAAGTTATGAGTTCTAAGAGAGCTGTTCCACCAGAGCAAACTCATCCCTACCTAGATGTAGCACAGTGAGCACAGCAGCTGTTCTTTGAACATCCACATGCATGCTTAATGTTTACCTATCCCACCCCTCTAACTCTGATAAATCTTTTGGTACTCCCATGTATATCTTCTGACATGGGCAGATTATAACATACACAACATAGAAAATAGTACATGTTGAAGCATTTTTTTTATTAACAATCACTCTGTTGTTCAAAGGACATATCCATTGATCACCTTAAATAGTAAGATTACACAGATCACATGCTCCACAAGCATAATGATCTACATTCTCATTCATTATAGCTACAGGTTTACCCCATGTAGCTGGCTTACTGACAATTTCACCAATGTTTTTACTACTTTTATATGGAATTATTGGATGCTGATGGAAACATTTATGAGAGGTCAAGATTGGCCATTGTTTATGCAATATGCATAGTTTCCACATGTTGAGCTTGAATTGAAAAGAGTAAAACAAACATTATTTGTTCCAATAATAATTCACATTGTACATAAAGTGCTCTTTTAAATGCTTTTTTTAATGCTGGATTGGATACCCTCGTACCGCATATTTATTTACCAGATCATAAATGTGTTTGTAATCTTCCAGCATATGATATATTCTCTTCAAATGTAAGAATTGGCTTATCAGAAGATCCATTTTCATCTTATAAGGATGGTAACTCCTTAACATTAACAAATTATGCCTTTCAGCTGATTTCTAATATAATGATGTTATGACTTTAGATCCCTGCCTGATAATTTTAACATCCAAAAATGAAATCACTGAATCCACTGAAGGAGAACTCAAGTTGTCAAACCCGCACATACTGCTAACTGGAGAATAACAGAGGATGTTGAAAACTGACTCTTCAGGAGAGCTTCCAAGTGGTCTTTTAGGGCTGCACCAGCTGCCTCCAGGATGGTGGTCTGCTTCATGACCACAGTGATATGTGTATCTAGCTGAGGCATGCTGAACCACACAGTGCAATCCTCCTGTGGCAGGGCATAGAATTTCTTCATTGCCCTGACTTATTTCAACAGGGAGTCAGTCGGGTTCTTCTCTGAGCAGACCATGCTCTTGATAAACTCTATAAAGGGAAAGGATCTAGTAGGCTTCCAAACCCTCTACAGGAGGTGGGTGAACCTGTTGCATCTGTTCTGGCGCCAGAAGATCAGTCACCCACAAGGGTGGAAGACACCTGAGCAATCACTGTCGCCATTTCCTCTTTCCTGAACATCTGGATGATATGGGACTCGTCTTAATCCTCATGTTGGAACTGGATTCCAGACTTTGTTCAAAGGAGAGACAGTCTGAACCTCCAAACTCCAATCTCAACTGAGATCGGTTAGACAGTGGAGCTCAAGCCGAGCTTCAGCTGTTGTGTGTCACAGGGCCCTCTTCCGACTGGGTGGAGAGACAGTGAATGAGAGGACCCAGAGGCCCCAGGGTCTGAATTGCCTCGCCAGAAGGACCAAGCTTGCTGAATAAATTAAAAGAGTGAAGGAGTAGCCTAGTGGTTAAAGCAACTGCCTGGTGACCAAAAAGACCACACTTTGAATCCCATGCCTTGTGGTCTTGGGCAAATCACTTAACCTGCCATTGCCTTGGGTGCAAATTTAAATTATATTGTAAGCCCTCAGGGCTGATTGTAACTCGCCTTGAACTATTACTGAAAAGGTACGAGTTAAATACTAAATAAATAAATAGGAATTCTGGGGAGGATAAAAAGGTGCCCACCTGTAATTGTTCTTCCGAAGAGAGTTATCCAAGAACTCAATCCTTCTTAACTGAACCAACCTGTCTTTGTCATTGACAGCCTTTAGGGACTACAGATCCTCCACTTTAGCTTCAAGGGTGGCAACCCTAGTAGACTGAGCAACCAAAGCAGAGTCCAACGAAGAACACTGGACTTTAACAGCTTCCATCTGGTGAGCAAAGGAAGTAACAAAGGGAAGGACAGTTTGTTGTATGGCGGAGATAGCTTCCCACAAGCTCTCTAAAGTAACCCGCGCCGGTTTCTCCACAAACCCAGGCAGACTGAATTCCACAGGACCATGCAGCCCAGGTGAGAGCTGTTTCACTTCCGCACTCACAAGGGGGGAGGAAATTCTTACTCGACCCCCTTCGGCGAACTCACCGACGACTGCCGTCCCCTCAGTCTTCACGGAGGAAACCCCCACGGCCGCAGGCAACTCCAACAACAGGGAGACACCTCCAGGCTGCTCCCCCATGGGACCAGAACCAGGCTGAACTGGCGGCGCTTGCAGGGGACTCAAAAGCACCCCTTCAGAGCTCAGATCCGAAGAACACTCCCCAGGATCCGCCGAAGCCATAGGCGTCGATGGAACGCAGAAGGCCGCAATCGAAGACTGCACCAAACCTCCAGTCGGGGTCGAAACCTCCGGGGGCTGCTGAGTACGTTACTTCCGTTTCCTCCCCTTCTAGGAACGATGCACGACTGATGCGGACCGCTCCACCTCAGCGTCCTACTCCTCCGCCATCTTGGATCTCTCTTCAGAAGAACAATTTGAGGTTTCTGAACTTTCCCTGGTCGCCTTTGATTGCCTCAATGGACCTGGTCCGTAAGTTTTTTATTGAGGTATTGCAGATGCCGGCAGAGTCGCTGCCTCCTCTTGTGAGAACCCAGTATGTATCAGTATCTTCCCTGGGCCCTGGGTTACAGCAGGTTCCTGATGTGGGAGATGAGTCGTCTCAACTTGATTTATCAACTTTTCTGGAGTCTTCTTTAGAGGTGGTTGACTAGCAGGGCTACATTATTGGTTCAGTTTGCCTTTGAGTCTGATAGAAACACTGTACTAAGATTATATTTCCGCAAATTATGTCACTCAGTTTATGGGTTCAAAAATTCTAATTTTTCCTGATTTGGCTAGGGACACGCAGAAGAGGCGGAAGGGGTTCCTTGCTTTACGCCAGAGAACCGTCGCCTTGGGTGCTGTGTTTAAGTTGAGATATCCTTGTAAATGTATGGTGAATTTAAGTTCTAATCAGTATTTGTTTTTTGAGCCCAGACAACTGTTACAATTTCTTGATTCCAGGGAGAAGGGGGGTGGTGGGGATACTCCCTCTTCGGCTGCCATATAATATAATCTATGCTTCTCTGATATCATTTCTTTTGTTTGATAACACGTTTATGTTGTATTTTATTTCTTTATTCTTGGATCCTATTGTGGGGTTTATCTATTGTGGTCTATTCCAGGGATGTTGTTGTTTGTAGAAGACCTTTGGTTTTTCTAAATTGATTTCTCCTTATTGTTTTTTCTGATTCAGATTCAGAATGTTCATTGTCTGGATTGATTATGTAAAATTTATAAATATAAAATTTAAAAAAAAAAATGCCCACCTGTAGCTTACACATGAGGGACTAGAAATGGTGGTAGCAATAGTGCACACACTCCTGCCACAGACAAAGGCCACGGTGAACTTGTTCATGGGTGTACTGCAGCAGGCGATAAATCACAAAAGTTAATGAAAGCGTTAAGAGCATTAACTACAATTAAGTGGATCCCTGCAGGTAAAGAGGAGAAAAAGCACTGCAACATTTCTGCTACAAACCCTAAATTTAAATCAAAATAGTATGCAGTCTGCCAAAAATGGTGTGAAGAAACTGAACAAAAAATGTTAACTTTCAAATATGTTCTTTAGCAATTGCCAAATTTGCTATCCTGACCTGGGCTAGGCTCTGAAATAATGAGAGATTTCATATGCTGTATTATGACTAAGGGGACCTTTTAGTACATACCCTTGTGTTTCAGCCACACATGTGCACAAATAACCAAAAGGCCAGTATTCCCTTGGAAGCCTCTGCATTAAGATAAGTGGATGGCTTATCCATTTATCTTTACACTGAATTTTCAGATGGGTTAGTGTAGGACAGCTACTTATGTGGTCCAACTAAAGTGGATAGTTATCTGGGTGGCGTTCGATATCTGTGTTGTCTGGATAACATTTGGCTGCCCCTCCTCTCATCACCCCCTCCCTCCCCTAAAAAGCTGCTTAGCCCACTTCCTCCTAACATCATTTAGGAAACAGCTGAAGATAATCCTATTCCGTGAACATCTTTCTACCACCATGACCTAATACTTAGATTCAACAGGAGTAAATTATGTCTATGTCTACCCAAATCATTAATTGTTGACCTTGGTGATGGCCCCACCCAAAAAATTACCCCGTCCTATGTTACGTGTTCCACCGCTTTGACCCGGTGAAAAGCGGGATATAAATGCAGTTAAATAAATAAATAAACTGCTTAACATCTGGCAGGACATCAAGATTCCTGGCCTCAAATTTAGGGAGAAACTATAAGTTCCTTCACGTCCCTCCAGTCTAGTCCCGGAAAGATAGCAGTTGTCACGCTCTTCCAGCAGCTTGGAGACTAATACACGTCATTCTTTGATGACACTGGTATAAGGACCCAGGCATCGGCTCCTCCCACTCCAGTTCTATCAGTCTCCAAGCAGCTGGAGGACGTGAGCCAGGGATCCTGGCTCACTAGAGATTCAATTAAGGAGTAGTGTTAGTAGTTTTTAGATAGTGGGATTTAGTTTTTATCACAATTTTCTTTTTACATTATTTTTCTGTACTGTGGGGCAGTGTGTGCTTTGCGGAAGCTTTCCCTTTAATTTGGTGGGGGAACTTCCTTTCCACTCTTTCTCCCTTTACCGGAGAAGCAGGGAGTTAAAGTTCTTACAGTCGGGGGGGGGGGGGGGGAAAGTACCCCGGGGGTGCCCAAAGAATTTCCTCGGTCTGCTCCGGCGCAACGCAGAAGGTTTGCCTGCAGGCGCCTTGGAGTTCAGACAGCCGACGGCAGCTCAGGCACAGTTCTCTGCTGAGCTCTTTGCCGGTGCGGTTTTTCAAGCGGAGCAAGTCGTCAGTCAGCACTACCCACGAAGAGGGGCTCTTGCCTGGCTCTTGGACGGTCAGGTAAGCCAAAGGACTTGATTTTCGGTTCTCTGCTACTCTAGGTGGCTTCAGGCTAGTCAGTGGGCCCTCTTGAGCAAGTTTCCCGCTGCGGCCGTTTTGGGCGGCGAGCGTGGGAAACTCTTGGTATTTTTTTTTTTTCCATTTAAACGTTTTTATTAAATTTTTGTCACACTTAAACAAAACATTTCAACACAAACACTCCAACTCTTGGTATTTTTAAGCAACGACAGCTTCGTTTTCGAATATTTTTGGTGGAATTGGAGGCGGGGGACTGTCTGCTTTGTTTTGAGGTGCTAAGTTTAAAAAAAAACAACGCGGTTTTGGAGGGGCAGTTCCGTTTTCTATTCAGACTCCAATTCTCCGGTTAGGTGCTTGGGGGGGCGTGTTTGCATCAGAACTGGGCCAACTTTTTAGATCTAATGTTGGGAAAAGAGCTCTACGGTGTCAGGATGCCTGCAAAAGCCTTGTGTTTGTTATGTGGAGTAAAGAAGTCCACAGTGTCAGAGGCGGGTACCTGTAGGAGCTGCAGCCAGGCGCCCTCTGTGGAACAGCACCGCTTAGAGGAATTAGAGGAGCGGGACATGGCGACGCAGGGGCCTTTGTCTCCGTTGCTTGACTCAGTGGACCCTATTCCAGGTCCTTCCACGGCGCCAGAGGGGCTGCCAGCTTCGGCTCCCGTGGCTGGGGATTTATTATCCATTTTTTCTCAGGATTTTGTGGCTCTGATTCAAAGAGCCTTTGGTGGTGCTCCTAGGGACTCTTCTGCTCCATCAGGGGAGTTGGGGCAAAAGACGCCAGGTGCTCCTATGTCCGGGTTGCCTTCGTTCTTAGCGCCAAAGAGAACCCGGGTAGAGCTAGATAGGCGCTGTCAGTCCGAAGTTTCGGAGGATTTACACATGGAAGTAGAGGAGCGCGAATCACAGCTGGACGAGGAGCTGGAGGAAGGTGAGATTGCTGACCAGGAGGATCAGGCTAGAGTGGTGTGCATTTTTAGGCGGGAAGAGTTGCCCGTGCTGATTTCCGAGACCTTGAGAGCGCTGAATGTACCCGTATCGGAGCCAGTTGAGGAAGCTTCATTAGAGGATCCCCTCTTACAGGCCTTTCGGAAAACGCAAAATGCGTTTCCCATGCATAGAGTGGTGAAGGAGATGATCCAAGGTGAATGGGATAGGCCTGAATCCACGCTCAAGGGTTCTCGAGTGATGTCGAGGCTGTATCCGTTGGTGGAGCAGGATAAGGAGCTTTTTAAGTCTCCTACTGTGGATGCGGCGGTTTCCACGGTGACCAAGAAAACCACCATCCCGGTAGAAGGGAGTGCGGCTCTTTAGGATACTCAGGACAGAAAGTTGGATTCGTTGTTAAGACAGGTGTTTGAGGTTAATGCTCTTTCTATGCAAGCTTCCATTTGTGGGGCTTGGGTGGCGAGAGCATGTCTTCGCTGGGCTCAGCGCGTTCAGGGTGTGCAGGCGGAGGACACAGCTGGTGAGGCGGCACGTTTGGAGTCGGAGGCAGCCTATCTCTCTGATATCCATTATGATCTCATTAGGAGCCTTTCGAATAGTATGGCCTCGGCGGTGGCTGCGAGGAGGTATCTCTGGTTGCGTAGTTGGGCAGCGGATGCTTCGTCTAAGGCTCGGTTGAGTAAACTTCCCTTTAAGGGGGCGGCTACTTTTTGGAGAGGATTTGGAAAAGATAGTCAAGGATCTGGGGGAATCCAAAGGCGGTAGGCTACCGGAGGATAAACAAAAGCAAGGGAAATTCCCATCGGTGACTCGGTTCCCTCAGAGGGACTTTCGTCGTTTTCGCTCCTCTCGGGTTTCACAGAGCCAAAGAGGGCGTTTCTCCTTTCGCAGCCAGAGCTTTCGGGGCTTCCGGGGGGCCAGCAGAGGTTTTGCTGCAGCCACCTCGGGGGCCAAGAAGCCGCAATGAGATCAGGGAGGCCCAGGTAGACGTGGCTGTGGGCCGTCGTCTGCAGTAGTTTTACGCTGCCTGGGTCGAGATTACGTCCGATCAGTGGGTGTTGGAGGTGATTCGAGAAGGCTATGCTTTAGAATTTCAACGGCCGGTGGCCGAGGCTTTCGTTCAGTCCCCGTGCAAGGCTCTTTCCAAGTGCAAAGCCGTACAGCAAACTCTTCGGAGGTTGCTGGACCTCGATGCGGTAGTGCCAGTACCTCCGGATCAATGCGGATTAGGTCGATACTCCATTTATTTTGTGGTTCCAAAGAAGGAAGGAACGTATCGGCCAATTTTGGACCTCAAAAAGGTGAACAAGTGTCACAGGGTTTCTCATTTTCGTATGGAGACACTGAGGTCGGTCATCATGGCAGTCAGAAAAGGAGAGTATCTGACTTCTCTGGATTTATCTGAGGCCTACCTGCACATCCCGATTCGACGCGACCACCAAAGGTTCCTCAGGTTTGCGGTGCCAATGGGACATTTTCAGTTTCAGGCGCTGTCCTTTGGTCTGGCGACGGCGCCTCGGACCTTTACCAAAGTCATGGTAGTGGTAGCAGCGGAATTGCGAAAGCACGGGGTGCTGGTGCATCCGTATCTGGACGACTGGTTGATTCGGGCAAAGTCCAGGAAGGAGAGTGAGGAGGCAACTGCCACAGTGGTCGGCTGTCTTCAGAAGCTAGGTTGGGTGGTCAACGTGGCCAAGAGCGGCCTGGTGCCTTCCCAGGATCTCGAGTATCTCGGGGCGTGTTTCGATACAGGGGTGGGCAGAGTGTTTCTGCCTCCGCATCGTGTGTTGGCCTTACAGAGTCTGATTCGGCGGTTCCTCTAGTGTCGGCGTCCGTCAGTGTGGCATTATTTGCAGGTTCTCGGGACGATGGCGGCGACAATAGACTTGGTGCCCTGGGCGAGGGCGCATATGAGACCGTTGCAGAGGGCATTGCTCCGAAGGTGGTCGCATCAGAGAGATCCACTGTCCAAGCGGCTGGTCTGCGCCGACGCAACACGGGAAGCGTTGCAGTGGTGGTTGCGGCTGGCGGAAGGCATGCCCCTGGACATTCCGGACTGGATTCCCCTGACCACGGATGCAAGTCTCCTAGGTTGGGGGGCGCATTGTCAGGGAAAGTGCGCACAAGGGCAGTGGACGGTTCAGGAACGGTCTTGGTCAATCAACAGGTTGGAACTGCGGGCGGTACGGTTAGCGTTGCTGGAGTTCCAGCGGAATCTGCGAGGAGCAGCGGTGCGAGTGTTTTCAGACAATGCGATGGCAGTGGCCTACGTCAACAGGCAAGGGGGCACCAGCAGTGCTCCCTTAGAAGCCGAGGCGGATCAGTTCTTCGGCTGGGTCGAGCACAACCTTCAAGCGCTGTCGGCAACGCATGTGGCAGGAGTGGACAATGTGGCGGCCGATTTCTTGAGTCGGGTGAGAGTGGATCCGGGAGAGTGGACACTTCATCTGGAGGTTTACAACGCGGTGGTTTGCCGTTGGGGGCCTCCCGTTATGGACCTCATAGCGACGTTCCAGTCGGCAAAGGTAGGCTGCTTTTTCAGCAGGCGCCGAGAAAGGATGTCGGAGGGGCTGGATACTCTCGTCCAAGAGTGGCCGAGGGATCAGCTTCTCTATGTGTTTCCTCCTTGGGTTTTAATAGGCCGGGTAGTGCGGCGGATCGAAAAGCACAGAGGGTGTGTCATCCTGATAGCACCAGATTGGCCCAGACGGCCTTGGTATGCGGATCTCCAGCGGCTGCTAGTGGGAAGGCCATGGAGACTGCTGGCCAGACAGGATCTCTTACAGCAAGGTCCGTTGGTGATGCCTTAGGTAGCACGGTTCTCGCTTACGGCATGGCTTTTGAGAGGGCGAGGTTGAGAGCTAAAGGCTATTCAGCGGAGGTGATTTCAACCTTGTTGAGGGCGCGTAGACAATCTACTTCCTTAGCGTATGTTCGCGTGTGGCGCGTTTTTGAAGCGTGGTGTTTGGATAGGGAGTGTGAGGCCTTGCAGGTTACGATTCCGCAAGTGTTAGCTTTTTTGCAGGATGGGTTCCAGAAAGGTTTGGCGAATGCGTCCTTGCGAGTCCAGTTGGCGGCGCTTTCATGTTATCGAGGAAAAATCAAGGGACAAGCGATCTGTTCACATCCGGATGTTAAACGGTTTCTGAAAGCGGTGGGGGTTTTGCGGCCACCGCGTATGCTGTCGGTTCCGCCTTGGGATCTTCAGTTGGTCTTGGCGGCGTTAATTTCTCTGCCGTTTGAACCTTTGGCGAGGGCGACTTTAAAAGATCTTACACTGAAGGTCGTGTTCTTAGTGGCCATTGCGTCGGCGCGGCGGATTTCAGAGTTGCAGGCCTTATCTTGTAGGGAACCGTTCTTGACTTTTTATGAGTCTAAGGTGGTTTTAAGACAAGTGCCGTCGTTTTTGCCGAAGGTCCTGTCTCCATTTCATGTGAATCAGGTGGTTTCCCTGCCGGCATTTCATAAGAATTCAGAGGGTTCTAGTTCTCCGCAGTTGCATCTTTTGGATGTGCGGAGGGTGTTGAAGACTTATCTCAGGCGGACAGCGGCGTTCAGAAGGTCGGATAGATTGTGGTGTTCGGCGGTCCTCGCAAGGGGGAAGCGGCGTCCAAAGCATCGATTGCTAGATGGATAAAGGAAACCATAGCGTCCGCGTATATCCTGAAGGGGAAGGCGGTTCCGGAGGGTTTACGGGCGCATTCCACACGTGCACAGGCAGCTTCCTGGGCAGAGTACGGTTTTGTACCTGCAGCGGAGATTTGTAAGGCGGCGACGTGGTCGTCCTTGAATTCCTTTGTTAAGCACTATCGTCTGGATATTCAGGCGCGAAGGGATACCTGTTTTGGTACGGCGGTGCTTCAGGCTGGTATTCCTGGTCCCGCCCGGTGAGTACATTTGCTGCTCTGTTACATCTCCTATCTTTCCGGGACTAGACTGGAGGGACGTGAAGGAAGTGTAAATTAGACTTACCTGCTAATTTTAGTTCCTGAAGGAACTCCAATCTAGTCCCGGATCCCGTCCCATTTTTTGATGGTAGTGGCAGCCTGAAGCGAAGTGTGTACAGGTAAGAGAACAGCGAGAACTGTGCAGCTTTGGGTGCGGGGATGGGGATGAGACCCTAAAATAAAATTTAAAAAAAAAAGACAAGACAAAAAGGGGCGTTTTTGCTCTTCCCGATAGGATCGCAAGGCCCTGAACAGTTCAGTTAAATATCATAGTGACTAAGTTTGTTATTTCTGGTTGGGGACTTATTTGGTTCCTTGGCACTCAGTTTTTTTTTTAGGATGTTTTACTTAATTGTTGCTCTGGTGAGTCTGCTTTGTCAATAGGCTACTGGAGTGGGAGGAGCCGATGCCTGGGTCCTTATACCAGTGTCATCAAAGAATGACGTGTATCAGTCTCCAAGCTGCTGGAAGAGCGTGACAACTCCTATCTTTCCGGGACTAGACTGGAGTTCCTTCAGGAACTACAATTAGCAGGTAAGTCTAATTTACACATGGATTTGAATAACTGAAAATAGCTGCATCAATCCTTTTGAAAATTGGTAACATCGGCTTTTCCAGTTAGACCTGGAGCACATGTCTGTTAAGTGCCATCAATGATGTCATTCTACTTGTGTAACTGACGTGTCCCACTGTTCATAGCAAATATTAATTACAGATAAACTTTTGCTTTTTCCTGAATGCTCTGTTTATTTTTATTTTCTTACCCATATGTAAAAGTGTTTGTATAAAGAAAATAACATAACTGGAAAAAATAAAGTATCCAAACATATAGTTCATAACTTGCAAGTACAATATGTTTACTTCTGCATTTATCAAAAATTAATACACACTCTTTTTTAATGATGTTGATCTGTGCCCCTTCTTTGTGCTCTGTTTAAAGCTATACTTACGACATAGAAGCTGTTAGTTGTGATGAAGCCTTAGTAGATATGACTGATATTCTGGCAGAAACCAGCCTCTCACCTGATGAAGTTGCAAATTCAATCCGTGCAGAAATCAAAGAGAAGACTAAATGTACTGCTTCTATTGGGATGGGTATGTATCCAGTATATTAACCTTCAAGTGGTATTTTTTTTCCTCTCTTTATTGAAAAGAAGAAGTCCAGCATACAATCAACACGCAGTACATAAACCATTGATATGCAGCTTACAACCACGTAGCCATTTTTTTACAATGTTCCTACAATACTATGCTGGATGACAGTAGTCCCCGCCTCCCCTCCACAACCTTTTACCGCTCATATCACATCAAGCTAAACCACAAACAAATAGAATTCTCTACTGCAAAAATAAAGCAGAGCAACAAAGAAACAGCAGAGAACCAGAGGTCCATATTCTCCCACAACACTTATGAACTATAGAAGTCACAGCTCCACACAGGCCCTCCTCAGGGTTCCCCTCATCCCCCAACAAGATAAGAACAAGCAAAGAGGCAGGAAGGGCTGTAAGTCCAAAGATATCTAGAAATATAAGGTTCCAGGTTCCACTAACCTTGTAAAGTGTATTTAAACAGCAGGTACGGTGACTATACCTGGTGAAGTTTAAGAACTTTGTCCTTAATCAAAAAGAGCTTCTCCATAACATAAATCTCTTTTACTTTAAGCAACCATTCCTTCTTAACATGCAAATCGGGAGCCTTCCAGTGTCTGGCAATCACAAGTTTAACAGCTAATAAGAGACACCGAGCAAGTTGTGCCTCGTGTCTGGAAGACATACTCCTCTTCTGCCCCAAGAGAACGATCTCATAGAGCAATGGAATCTCAACATGCAGAATCTCTCATGGTTTTCTGTACAGTGAGGAGATTATGATCACCTGGGATACTCCCGTTCTGACATATAAAAAGCTGGATGTGAGGAAGCCGGATATAGTAGTTAAGGAGAAAAATACCAGAATGGCATTGATAATAAGATGCTGATAAAAAAAGATGTACACAGCCTGCTTCACCCCTCACCAGCAACAGAACCTGAAAGATCCGTGGACGACACCAATTGAATGAATCTCTTAGGCTATAGCCTACTTCTGACCAGATAGCAAACTCAACCTCAATCCTTGGAATTCAGTTCTCTAAATTCAACTGCAAATAAAGAAAGCACACAGACACAAAGAGTTATAGAAAATGGTACAAATTCAGCTTAAGTGAGGAATTCATAGCTGTGCATGTTTGTGCAGGTTCCCATGATTCCCCCCTTTCAGCTAGGCCATTGCACCTCCTTTTATTAGGAAAAAACTCTTACATTGTACAAATTCAACTCTACGTCAAGCTTTGTTTATCTAGATGTTCTAGGTCAGAGCAGAGACATTTCTGCTCCAGCATTCTAAAAACAAAAGCATTCTGTCTCGTTCTCACAAACAATGTCATCTCAGAGTAAAACCTTGGTTTTTATAACATCTCTCTCTCTCCATACTGCTGGACTTTACATTCTCCATATTAGCTCTTTTTTAGAGGGCCCTGGGACCCCAATTCAAGTTACTTCCAACAGGTGTCAGTTCCATGCGACTACTATGTGAATCATTTGGAGAGGCAGAAGATCTTGAAATACCAAAAAAAATGTGCCAGAAGAAATATTCTCCAGGACCAAGCAGGAAGTCAGTCCTCACATATGGGTGATGTCGACGGAGCCCCCATGCGGAGCATTTCCCCAGCTTTCAAAGAAAGCCTTTGGGAATGCAGGCACACATGCACAGTCCCCTTCCCGCCCAAAGGTGCCATCTTGCTCAGTCTGCTTTTTTCCGCGGAGCCCTACGGACGCCTGTCCTTGTCACCCGTTAAAAAAGTTGATTTTTTTTCCTGCGTTGGGTCGAGGTTCGATGTCGGTTCCTTTCCCGCCTGGACTCGGTACACCGGTGCCGAGCCCGGATCTCTCTCTTTCGCTTTGTGTCCTTAGAGACTGGGTTTGCGCCTTTTTTCTTTTCCCTGGCAGCCCAATTTTTTGATCTTGCAGGGGCCCTTTTACCCCCGATGGCTGCCAGTGGCTTTAAGAAGTGTGATCGGTGCAAGAAACTGATGTCTCTCACCGACACACACGACTGCTGCCTCCGGTGCCTGGGTCCAGACCACGATTCTACGGTCTGCAGTCCCTGTGGCAAAATGTCTTCCAAGGCATTGCGGAGCCGTCAGCACCAGCGTGAGAGGATCTCTCCGAGTCTGCCTCTGGATGGGTCCGGACTTCATCAGAGGCCTCGACGTCTCGGGAGTCTGACCCTGAGCATCGTCGGGGCTCCTCTGAAAGGGAGTCCCCCTCAAGGGAGCACCGAAGGAAGAAGAAACCCGCGAGGGTGGCATCGGTGGATGCTCTTGGCTCCTCGAGGGCCAGGTCGCATAGCCCCGATCGCCGTCCCGGGTCTTCGGAGTCGGAGAGGCCTGCCAAGCATCCTCGTGTAGAGTCGGAGGCCCCCAGTCACATGAGTACTGTAGTCCTTGTGGACTCTCCTCTGGGGGAGCCGACGTCGGGCCCGACGCTGTCGGGGCCCGAGTCGGAGGCTGCTGGGTCTCCTGAGCTCGGACTCAGGTTGACGGCCTTGGAGAGCAGACTGTCTGCCTTCATGGAGCAGCAGCGGGTGCTGATCGCCGGTCTCACTGGTGCATCTGCCCCGACCATCGACGTCCAAGTCAACCCCGGAGGCCGAGCCGATCCTCGAGACCATGCGAACTCGAGTCGATCCTCGGCCGCGGTCACCCTCGGCCTCTCGTTCGGGACCGAGGTCGTCGATGCCAGTTCTCTCGGCATCGGGGTGGATGGTGTCGGAGCCCGCCCGCTCGGAGCCGCTCAATTCCTCCTCGGAGGAATTGGCGTGGGAAACGGAGGAGGAGGAGTCCCCTGACACCTTCCAGACTCTGTGTGTCCCTTCGGACTCACCGAGCTCCGAGCCTCGGACTAGATCCCCCCCCCCCCCCGGAGGATACTAGGTTCTCGGATTTCGTACGGGATATGGCCAAGGCATTGGCATTCCCGGTGGACCTCGAGGAAGAGCCTCGAGCCGAGGAGCTCGAGGCTCTGCAGTATGACTCTCCTCCCAAGGAGGCTTTACTGTCCCGGTTCCTCCGATGCTGGAGCGGTTGCTCTTCCGCATGTGGGAGGCGCCGGCCTCGATGCCGGTTCTAAGCAAGCGGGTCGATTCCATCTATCGAGTCCGCAAGAGCCCGGGTTTCAGAAAGCGCAGCTACCGCACCATTCCATGGTGGTGGAATTGGCCATGCATCTCCTGAAGAGTCAGAAGATGCACTCCTCGGTGCCTCCCGGCCGGGAAGCCCAGAATCTGGATGCCCTCGGTAGAAAGTGCTTCCAGGGCTCTATGCTTGCTTGCTGCGTCCAGACCTACCAGCTGTATATGGGCATGTACCTTCGAGACCTGGCAAAGGAGATTGCGGGGTTCTCTGCTGGTCTGTCCGAGGAACCTTTGCAGAGGTTCAAGGCCTTGTCTTCTGGTATTCGAGAGTGCTCGAAGTTTATTTCTCGAGCAGCCTACGATGGATTTGAGGCTTCGGCCCGAGTAGCAGGGGCCGGCATCGGTGCACGCCGTCAGGCCTGGCTACAATTCTCGGATCTCGAGCCGTGGGTACAGGACAAGTTGGTGAATGTCCCTTGCTGAGGTGAAAACCTCTTTGGCAAGCCATGGCCAAAAAGGCTGCAGAGCTCGAGACCGAGACTCTTACCCGGATAGGCTGTCCAGGAAGACCTCTGCCCCTTCTCAGAAAAAGAAGGGCTCTGGGAAAAAGACCTTTTACCTGAGAAAGACCACTGCCTATAAAACCTACCATCACTACCAGGCCTCTGCAGCTCCCCAACAGGGCCAGCAGGCCAAGGGGCAGGGTCATGCGCCCCGTAGGCAGAAGGCCCCCAAGCCTCCTACTCCGGCTCCTGCTCAGCAGGGAGGGGTTTTTGACTATGCCAGCATAGTCTCTCCTCCTCTCCAGGGCACAGTATCATCGAAAGGGGCTATCTGCTCCACTTCACCCAGATACCCCCTCCTACTTTTCCAGGGGAGCCTCCAAGACCCCCTCTGCACAGAAACTTACTCCTTCAGGAGTTGGAAGGTCTACTGAGGGACCAGGCGGTGGAACCGGTGCCTCACCACCTGGAAGGGCAAGGCTTCTATTCCAGGTACTTCCTGGTACCAAAAAGAACAGGAGGCCTCAGACCCATCCTCGACCTGCGAAATCTAAACAAGTTTCTGGAGAAGGAAAAGTTCAAGATGCTTACCCTTGGAATCTTACTGCCCTACCTCCGGCAGGGAGATTGGCTATGCTCCTTAGACCTGAAGGATTCTTATATTCACATCCTCATCCATCCAAGCCACAGGCAATTCCTCAGATTTGTGGTGGGAGGAAAGCACTTCCAGTACAGAGTGCTTCCTTTTGGCCTCACCTCCGCCCCCAGGGCTTTTACAAAATGCCTGGCGGTGGTTGCGGCCTACCTCAGGAACCAGGGGATCTTTGTATTCTCTTACCTGGACGACTGGCTAATCAGTGGCCAGTCTCCACAAGAGGCCAGGCAGGCCACCTGCAGAACCATATCCCTGCTTCAGCACCTGGGGTTCGTTATAAACTTCCCAAAGTCCACTTTGGTCCCCTCACAAGACGTGGAATTCATAGGGGCCAGGTTGGATATCCTCCAAGCAAAGGCCTTTTTGCCTGTGGACAGAGCTCACAGGCTGATAAAGTTGGCCGGTCAGTTTCAGGCGGACTCTCTGGTCTCGGCCAGACACTTCCTCCGGCTCTTAGGTCACATGGCTTCCACAGTGCCCGGCTGCACATGAGGCCGGCTCAGTTGTACCTCTGGATGAACTGGCTGCAGACCACAGGGGAAGTTGTCAGACAGAATAAAGGTGTCCAAACCCTTGGTGGACTCCTTACGCTGGTGGCAGCATCTCCCAAATCTGGTCAGGGGTGTTCCTTTTCAGGCCTCTCCACACACTCAGGTCCTGACAACCGATGCTTCCCTGCAGGGCTGGGGGGCTCATTGCCAGGGAGCCTGCACCCATGGCCTGTGGTCTCCATGGGAGGCTGCCCAGCAGATCAACCTGTTGGAATTGAGGGCCATTTGGCTGGCCTTGCAGACTTTCTCTCAGATCCTGTCTCACCAGTCTGTCCTAGTTCAGACGGACAACCAGATGGCTATTTTCTATGTCAACAGGCAGGGAGGCACGGGATCCAGACTTCTCTGCCTGGAAGCACAAGCTCTTTGCTCCTGGGCTCTCACCCAGGGCATGACCCTCAGGGCAGTCTACCTCCCAGGCCAGAAAAACTTCCTGGCGGACAGACTCAGCAGACTCCTGCAGCCTCACGAGTGGCAGTTGGATCCTCTGGTAGTGCAAAAGATCTTTCTGAAGTGGGGTCTTCCCACCATGGATCTTTTTGCCAGTCTGCTCAACAGGCAACTACCCCGGTTCTGTTCCAGGCAACTGCATCCCTTGAGAACAGCGCCGGATGCATTCCTGATCCCTTGGTCAGGGGGCCTGCTGTGTATGCCTTTCCTCCCACACCTCTGGTGGCCCGGACTCTATTCAAAATCCACCAGGACCGAGCCACAGTGATCCTGATAGCCCCCAGGTGGCCCAGGCAGCCGTGGTTCCCTCTTCTTCTGCAGTTGGCGGTGGATACTCCACTTCCTCTGGGGTTGCAACCCGACCTTCTGACTCAGGACCAGGGGTCCCTCTTTCACCCCAACCTCAAATCTCTCAATTTGATGGCGTGGCTGCTGAAAGGCTAGTCCTTGCTCCCTTGCTCCTTTCTAGGGAGGTTGAAGAGGTGGTGTTGGCCTCCAGGAAACATTCCACCAGGAAGGCCTATGCTCTAAAGTGGCGTAGGTTCTCTATTTGGTGTTCTCAACAGCAAGAGGACCCTTTCTCCTGCTCTCTCCAGGTGGTTCTTCAATACCTGCTTCACCTTTCCAACCTAGGACTTCAGTCCCACTCTGTCCGGGTTCACCTCAGTGCCCTCTCGGCTCACCACTTGCAGGTGGATGGACAATCTCTCTCAGGCCACCCTCTGGTGTCCCGCTTTCTAAGAGGCCTGCTTCTGCTTAAGCCTCCTATTCGTCCACCTGCTCCTGAGTGGGATCTCAGTGTGGTCTTGCAGCAACTGACTTGCCCACCTTTTGAGCCGATGGCAACCTGCCATTTACGTTTCCTCTCCTGGAAGGTATTCCTTGTGGCACTCACCTCAGCTAGGTGAGTGAGTGAGCTTCAGGCCCTGGTCTCAGATAGACCGTATACCAGGTTCTATAGGAACAGGGTAGTCTTGCGGACTCATCCTAAGTTCCTTCCAAAGGTGGTGTCCTCCTTCCTCCTCAACCAGGAGGTGGTTCTTCCAACGTTCTTTCCAAGGTCGCACGCCAGTAGAGCAGAGACTGTCTTGCATACCCTGGATTGTAGAAGGGCGCTGTCCTTTTACCTTGAACATACGCAGGGGCATAGAAGGGCTTCTCAGCTCTTCATTTCATTTGACCCTAATAAATTGGGGTTGCCTGTCACTAAGCATACGTTATCCATCTGGGTGGCAGACTGTATCGCCTGGGGGTACAGGTCAGCTGGCCTCTCCCTGGAGGGTCAAGTCACGGCCCACCGAGTTCGGGCGAAGGCCGCACCAGTAGCTCACTTCCGCTCTGTTCCGTTGGCAGACATCTGCCGGGCCACTACTTGGTCTTCAAGCCAGACTTTTGCGGACCACTACTGCCTCAAGAGGGAGTCCCGTAGAGACAGTGCTTTCGGGCAAGCGGTACTTCTTAATCTCTTTGAGGTTTAGGCAACTCCTATCCTCCAGCCCTGGTATTGGGCTACCGTTAAGGTATGGTCTCAGAGAAGATTCTCCCACTGTTGCTGAGGCTCTAGAGGGAGCTCTATTTTTCAGCCTGGGTTCCTGGTAGCCCAGAGCTAGGGAGTCACCCATATGTGAGGACTGACTTCCTGCTTGGTCCTGGAGAAAGAGTAGTTACTCACTTGTAACAGGTGTTCTCCAGGAGCAGCAGGAATCAGTCCTCACGACACTCCCTCCTCCCCTTTGAGTTGCAGTTGTATATAGTTTATTTTCTTTTTTGTGCTGTCTTTTAGCTATGTCATTTGACTGAGCAAGATGGCACCTTTGGACGGGAAGGGGACCGCGCATGCGTGCCTGCATTCCCAAAGGCTTTCTTTGAAAGCTGGGGAAATGCTCCGCATGGGGGCTCCGTTGACGCCGACGTCACCCATATGTGAGGACTGATTCCTGCTGCTCCTGGAGAACACCTGTTACAGGTGAGTAACTACTCTTTTCCCATCATGTTGGATGCCACAGGCTTGATAAAGAAGAATTTGCAAGTACATCTTGACAAACTACCCATGCATGTTACTGCTAAGGCTCGGCTTTTGGTATATAACCGCCATTTCTCCCAAGTATTCCCCTCCCTAGGGCCAAGCACCTGATCCCATTGTTTCTAATATGGAAGGGGAGTAGTACAAAATAACTGGGTCAGGGAAGTGTAAAGCTGGGAGACAATTTTCTTATTAGTCTTTTCTTGTGAAGAACCCTCTCCGACAGGAGATTCGAGCCGGCTTGGCTGTGCCCGTGTCTGAGGCCCGGGCTCTTCCGTCGGAATTAGAGGCATCTCTCTCTCCTGTTCAGAGAACACCGCCGTTACGCCCAGCTGCTTTGGACCCTCCTTCAGGTTTGACAGCCTCGGTGTCCTCCGAAGTGGGAACCCCGAGTGTGGGGAGGGTGTCTGCTGATTCTGTGGTCCTTTAGACCCCCGGTAGATCCGGGGAGGCAACGGGTGAGATTCGCACGGTGGTTACTCAGCCGGTACTTTCTACTGAGGGGGAAGAGTCCCCCTTGCTTGTTTCAACGCCTTCTTCATTGGAGACTCCTTTTCTGCTCCGACTTGTTGGAGAAAGAAGATGGGGAATATTCTCCGTCTGATTCTTTGCTGACAGTTCACGAGGGCTCTCAAGATATCAGACTTTCGGAAAGGGGAGTTGCTGGCCCTAATCACACAGGTGATGGAATCGCTATGCCTAGCTGACACGCCTGATCCTCAGAGTTCTCAAACCCTGTTGCAGCCGGATCCCATTTTACAGGGCATTCGTAAGCCTTCCAAAGCTTTTTCCTTTCCAGCCGCGTTACAGCATATGGTATCTCGAGAGTGGGACTCTCCAGAGTCCTCTCTACGTATGGCACACGGTATTGGTCAGTTATACCCTTGGTCTCCCTCTGACTTGGACCGTTGGCTGACATACCCGAAAGTTGATGCGTTAGTGACCGGGGTCACCAAGCATACCACAATTCCGGTTAAGGGCGGAGCGGCACGCCACAACCAGCAAGACCTAAAAAGTTGAGAGTCTGCTAAAGACGGGCTTTTCGTCGTCCGCTCTTTCCCTTCAAGCAGGGGTGTGTAGAGGTCTAGCAGCACGGGCCTCCCTTCGATGGATTCAGCAGCTTCCAGGTGATCCCGAGTTGGCTCATTTAGAATCCATCACTGCATTCCTGGCAGAAGCCTTCTCTGATCTCTTGCGGCTGTCAGCTCGCTCCTTAGCACCGGTGACAGTAGCTCGGAGATGGCTCTGGCTGCGTCAATGGGCAGCGGATGTTGATTTGTTCAAAGACTCCAGCGTTTAGATGCTATTCGTCCAGTTCCACCGTTGGAAAGAGGACTAGGCCGTTACTCTGTCTATTTCGTGGTGCCAAAAAAAAAAAGAAAAAAGACGGCTCCTTTCATCCTATCTTGGATCTCAAAGGCGTCATTCGCAGTCTGCGGGTACCACACTTTCAAATGGAGACTCTGTGATCTGTTATTCAAGTGGTACGCCAGGGGGAATTCTAGCTTCCCTCAATCTCGCGGAAGCATTCTTTCACATTCCCATTCCCATTCGAGAGGGGCATCAGCGACTCGTTTGATTCGTGGTACTCGGTCAACATTTCCAATTTCGTGCGATGCCCTTCGGTCTAGCTTCGGCGCCTCGAACCTTCTCCAAGGTAATGGTGGTAGTAGCTGCGGCCTTACGCAGCCGCGGCATCAGAGTTCATCCTTACGCAGCCGCGGCATCAGAGTTCATCCTTATCTGGACGACTGGCTCATTCGCGCAGACTCTCTCCCCAAGGCTTGCAGCACAGTCTCGGTGGTTGTTGCCTTTCTCGAAAGCCTCGGCTGGGTAATCAACCGCGACAAGAGTTGTCTTCAGCCGTCCCAGGAGATCGAATTTTTGGGGGCTCGATTCGATACAGCCTTAGGTCGGGTCTTTTTGTCAATGCCTCGATTCCTGAAGTTAACTTCTCAAGTTCGCAGTCTCCTAGCACAGGTCTCGCCTCAAGCATGGTGTCAGAGGATTATCAAGTTCGGTTGCCTCTACTACTGGCGGTGAGACTTTGCCTCCGTTGGTGGCTCCGGCCCCGCAATCTCCTTCGAGGGGTTCCCTTGGAGACTCCGCGCTGGGTGTTGGTAACGACAGATGCCAGTTTCTTGGTCTCCTCGGGAGGCCCGGTGGTCTATCAGTCGCCTCGAGACGCGAGTGGTGCGCTTAGCCTTGCAAACGTTTCAGCCTCTTCTGCGGCGTCAGGTGGTTCGAATTCTGTCTGACAACGCTACGACAGTGGCATACCTCAACCGCCAAGGGGGCATGAAATGTCCAGGTGTATCGAAGGAAATGAGTCTTCTCCTTCCGTGGGCGGAGAGGCATCTGCAGGCAATCTCGGCGCAACACATCGCGGGGGTAGACAATGTAAAAGCCGATTTCCTCAGCCGACATGCTCTGGATCCGGGGGAGTGGGCTCTGGCGCCAGAGTCCTTTCAGTCCATTGTTCGACGATGGGGTCTACTGGCAATGGATCTCATGACTACGGCTCAGAATACCAAGGCACTGATCTACTTAAGCCGTTGGAGAGACAAGGGGTTGCACGGGATAGATGTACTGTCTCAAGCGTGGCCAACCCATCTCCTTCTGTATGTCTTTCCTCCCTGGTCCATGATCGGCAAGATTCTCCAAAGAATCAGGGAGCATTGCGGCCTGGTGATCCTGGTGGCACTGGATTGGCCTCGCAGACCATGGTATGCGGATCTCATCCGGGCGTCTCCTCTGTGCCTGGGGGTGTTCCCAGGTCTCCTGCTCCAAGGGCCGGCGGAAGTGGAAAACCCAGCTCCTTACTCGCTTACGGCCTGGCTCTTGAACGCAGCAGGTTAGTTCAGAAGGGATATTCGTCGAGTGTGGTGGCGACAATGCTTAAGGCACGGCGGTCTTCGATGTCGCTGGCTTACACTCGTGTGTGGCGTCTCTTTGACACTTGGTGTTCGCTACGTCACATCTCGCCCTGGCGTTGCAACATCCCGGATATTCTTTGCTTTCTGCAGGCCGGTCTAGATAAGGGTCTGGCGCTTGGGACCTTGCGCGTGCAGGTTGTCGCGCTAACTTGTTTTTGAGGGCCGATAGCAGGGCGTTCTCTCGCCTTGCATGTGCATGTTTTGCGTTTTCTTAAAGGGGTTCAGACATTACGGCCCCGATACGTCCTTTAGTTCCTTCTTGGGATCTCGCTCTCGTTCTCCGTGCCCTTGTTGCTCCTCCCTTTGAGCCCCTGAAGGCATGTTCCCTTAAGGATTTAACGCTAAAGACAGTTTTCCTAGTGGCCATAACCTCAGCACGTCAGATTTCCGAACTTCAGGCTCTCTCTTGTGGAGACCCCTATCTCTCGTTTTCTTTGGCGGGAGTTTCTCTTCAAACTGTTCCATCCTTTTTTACCTAAGGTGCTTACCCCGTTTCATGTCAACCAGCCTTTTTTTCTTGCCTACCTTTGAAAAAGAGCAGTGTTCCGGTCGCCTTCGTCAATTGCGTGCTGTGGACCCGAAGAGAGTGCTTTATCGGTATCTTAAGATCACGAACGCCTTCCGTAAGACCGATCATCTTTTTGTCCTGTTTACGGGCCCTCGACGGGGGTCCGCAGCCTCCAAATCCACCATTTCTAGATGGTTGCAAGGAGCTATTGAGGCAGCTTGTATACTGCAAGACAAGCAGGTTCCAGCAGGGCTCCGAGCTCACTCCACTCGGGCTCAGCCTTCGTCTTGGGCCGAGCGGTCTCAAGTAGCCCCTCTCGACATTTGCCGGGCGGCGACTTGGTCGTCGTTGTCCACGTTTGTCCGTCACTATAGATTGGACGTTCACGCTCGGCAGGAGGGCCAGTTTGAAGATGTAGTGCTGTCGTCGGCATTGACCCCCCCTTGAAAGCAGGTAGCTTGGGTATTGCCAGTTTGTCTGGACTGGTCAAGCAGTATGACTTGGAAGGAGAAATTTCACTTACCGTTAATTTCCTTTCCTGGAATACTGCTAGACCAGTCCAGGACCCACCCTGCTGTCAGTTACGGTGCTGCTAGTGCGATGAAGGCGCCGACCTCTGTTCCTTCCTTGTCAGTATGCTTCACCATGGGGGGGCCGATGGCTGCGTTATCGGTCTTAGAAGCCTTCAGTTCTGGGGATGCTTTCAGCTCCCTTGTACATAGTTGAATTAAACGTCCACTATGTGTGGTCTTATGGTTTAGTTGCGTTACATGTTTGGGTTCGCTTTACAGACAATACTGAGGGAGACCCCTAGGGATAGGACCATATCACCAGAGTCCAGCCTATCAGAGCTCTGGTAGAATTCTCTGTCTCCAAGATCTGCTGGCAGGGGGACACAACCCGTTTGTCTGGACTGGTCTAGCAGTATTCCAGGAAAGGAAATTAACGGTAAGTGAAATTTCTCCTTACAGTCCGTTTGCATATCTTCCAGCTCAGGATTTACTGAGCTTGGCTGCCAGCTGTTACTACTGTGTTTAAGGTAACCTCCCTCTGCAAACTTGGGTGTTTCCCCTGTATACAATTCTATACAGCAAGGGTTTGAAATACCTGTGGCTTTGGAGCTTCTTCTCTGGCTCTCATCTAGTTCCTTCCAGTTATAAGGAAATGCTCTGTGACTCCGTTTGTAATTCCTGACTAGAGCCACCCCCTGGCTCTCTGTTCCAGGTAGAGCTTCTTAACCTCCCTGCTTTGGTGCTGGGTCTCCACTTGTGCAAACTCTGAAGCCTTTCCTCAGGCAGTAAGGACTGAAGGGCTCCCTGTTCTCTCTGCCCAGGCTGGTTCCTGGCAACAGGCTGTGCCTTCCCACCTTCTAGTCTGCCGGCTTCTCTCCCAGAACTGCAAGTAGGTTCTTTGCCAAGTCTCCAATCCTCTAGGGTTCCTGAGCCTCTCCAACCATGTCTCTCAGGAGCTCTTTCCTCTTGCTCCCTCTCTGGCTTCCTTCCTTGCTTCTCTTGTTGTCCTCGCTGCCCTTCCTTTGCTCCCAACCGGCATTTATATTTCTGTTCCCTGAGGCTTGGCCCTGCCTTTCTGAACAGGTGTGAGTGATCAAGCTCCAGGCTTGCTGCTACGTCAGAGCTTGGGCGTGTCAGCTCAGCTCCTATCTCCCTCTGTTTGTCTTTCTCTTGTAAACAGTGAGCTATATGTGCTGGCTGACTGTCAGTTTTAAAGGTAACTTTTTCCTTTCTTTCTATTTCCATGGGCTCTATAGGGGCTTCTACATCACAGTATGTAGGAACAGCATATGTGTTTCCCCCCATGGCGATGCCAGCCTCTATGAATCTATCCCGCATCCTACAATCAAAGGGTTCTAACACCAGAGTAAATAAAAGAGGGAAAATGGGGCAGCCCTGCCTTGTTCCTCTCCCCATTCTGAAAGGCTTAGACAGCTGTCCGTTCACCATAACTGAGGCTGTTGGTTCCTTATAAATAGATTCAATCCAATGGCAAAACTTCTGACCAAACCAAAAACCCCTCGAGAAAAAAACTAAGGCCACTCATTTTTAACTGAAGGCCTTCTCGATGTCCACTCGATTTCTACCCTCATTTTCCCTCACAGCTTGTATAATATTAACAAGCCTCTGAATGTTGTCCGCCCCATACCTCCCACAAATGAACCCCGTCTTGTCCCTATAGACCAAGTGGTGGATGACTCCTTCAATTCGATGTCTCGGCATTTTTGTCAAAATTTTATAATCTATGTTTAATACAATAATCATAATGTCTAACCTGTGAATATTGCCAAATTAAGTGTTGTACCTCTTGTTAACAATCTGTATGTAGTTTACCTGTTTCACCATGTTTTATATTCCCTGTTTATTGTAAGTCCAGTGTAGACCCTTCTACATTGCACGATTTTGTTACTTGTGAACCGCACTGAAAATGACTAGCGTGGTATAGAAAAAACTCTAAATAAATAAATAAGAGAGATATTGGCCTATAGTTACTGCAAGCTATAGGATATTGCCCCTCTTTTTGAATTACCATATTCTCCAGGACCAAGCAGGAAGTCAGTCCTCAAATATGGGTGACGTTGGCGCCGACGGAGCATTTCCCCAGCTTTCAAAGAAAGCCTTTGGGAATGCAGCGCGCATGTGCGGTCCCCTTCCCGCCCAAGGGTGCCATCTTGCTCAGTCTTCTTTTTTCCGCGGAGCCCAACGCAAGTGTGTCGTGGTCACCCGTGAAAAAGTTGATTTTTTTTCGGTGTGGATCCGTGTTTTTTTCTTGGTTCGACGCCGGTTTTGTTGGGATATTTTTGGCTTAGGGATAGTTTTGCTCCTTCAGCTGCTATCTGTGACTGTAATCATGGCCTGCCTGCAGTTTGCACGATGAAGAAAAGAAAATGTCCTGTGGGCTAAGAAAGTATATGCTACAAGACAGCTTTGCGGCCTGCTGTAGTCTGGAGGCCTTGCTTTGAGTAGAAGTACACAAAGTCAGGCTCAGAGAGAAATACAGGTCAACTCAGAGAAATAATTAGCAGAAAACATACTTTCAGCCTAAATGTCATTTAGCACCAGGAGATGAAAAGACCATAAACAGGCCAAAGGAATGCAGTAAAGATTTGCTCCACAGCACAGATAAGAAGCACAATTAAGCAAAGACCAGAAGACCTTGAGAGCACCAGCTGTAGAGAAGGCAGCCCTAAGGCATAATTGGCATTATTCATGGGAGGGGGCCTCAGAGAAGGAGTTCTAGCAGAGTTTTCTTTCTTTGCAAGTAACTCTGACTTTCTGAGGATGACATCAGAACTTCTAGAAGTTCTGTGACAGAGAATATCTATATAAGGGGACGGCTCCATAACTCAGTGGGCAGTCTGCTCCCCAATTCCGGTAAGGGAAGTGGACTGTCCACCACCTTTCTCAGACAGAGACTTTTGCTCAAAGCAGTTGCTGTTTGTTTATTTATTTATTATTTATTTAACAATTATTTCTATACCGCTCTTTCACAAGTATCAAGTGCGGTTTACAATGAACAGTATGTTATATGGTATGGATAGTATCATACCAAGTCATTTTACATAGAACAGATGAACTAGGTACAGATAACAGTATAAAGTTTAAACAGTGAATTATTAAACTATTATAACATATATACATAGTAACTATATACAAATTGTATCATATGTCGCGTGTGGTTGTATACTTTATATAAGCTTCAGGTACGTGAGTGTATGTTGTTTGAATTGTAGTAGTTAACCTGCGTCTCTTTGTGTCGTCTGGCCAGTCTCTGATCCTTGGTTGTAATGCAATGAGAATAAATGGGTTTTCAGTTTTTTTTCTAAATTCCTTTATGTCTGATATTGAGCGAATGTTGTCAGGAAGGTTATTCCAGAGGGTAGGAGCTGAGTGTGAGAATGCTCTCATGTTGGTTTGTTTTTTTGCTTTTGTGTAGTCTTTTGGTACTGCTATAGTGTTAGTGTTTCTACTTCTTTGTGATCTTTTATCTATTTCTATCTTGATGAGTGTATTGAGTATAGTTGGCGCTAAGTTATTTATTAGTTTAAATGTTGTAAGTAATATCTTATATTTTATTCTGCTGTGGATAGGTAGCCAATGGAGTTCAGCTAATGTCGGTGTGATATGTTCAATTGAGCTTATATTCATTATTATCCTTGCTGCTATGTTCTGAGTTAGTTGTAACTTTTTAATATTTTGCTTTGTGATGCCATTAAGGATTAAATTTGCAAAATCAAAGTGTGGGGTGATGATGGCTTGTATTATGGTTATGAAGTCTTGTAAGTGGATTAATGGTCTTAGTTGTTTCAAGGTCTTAAGTTTGTAGTGTATGTTTTTTGTTAGATATTTTATGTGAGAATCCATGTTAAGTTTATTGTCAAGTATCACACCCAGGTATTTTATTTCCTTTTTTATGTTGATTTCATGGTTATCAAGTGTGATGGTGCTTGGGGGTGTGTATGTTTGGTTTTTAGTAATATATAGAACGTCAGTTTTTGAGAAATTAATGTGTAAGTTCTGTTCATTGAGCCATATTGTTAGTTCTTTAAAGCACTCTGTTATCTGTTGTAGTGGAGGGTGTGGGATTTTAAATGGTATGTAGAACATTATATCGTCAGCGTAGATATGATAATGAACGCTATGACGTTTAAAGATATTGCTGACTGGTTGTAAGTAAATGTTAAACAAAAGTGCTGATAGTGCTGATCCCTGTGGGAGGCCTTGTGTTTGGTCGAATGTGTTAGATGTCTGGTTAAGAATTCTTACTGTTTGGGTTCTGTTTGATAGGTAGGATTTGAACCAGTTATGGACAGTGGATGTAATTCCTATTTGTTGAAGTCTGTTAAGCATTGTTATGTGGTTTACACTGTCAAATGCGGCAGAGATGTCGAGGAATACTAGGATGAAGGCTTGTTTTTGTGTCATCGATTCCTCTTAGTAAGGTGTCATAAAGGACTGTTAGCAGTGTTTCAACTCCATGGAAAGGTCTGAAGCCATATTGGTGTTCATCAAGGAGGTTCAATGTATCAATGTATTCTTGTAGTTGTGTTTGAACTATTTTTTCAATAAGTTTGGCCATGAAGGGAATGCTCGATATGGGTCTGTATGATTTTGGGGATAATTTGTCTAGTGTTTTATTTTTAAGTATTGGTCTTATTTGGACATGTTTGAGGGATGGTGGTAAATATCCTTCGTTTAGTGATATGTTAACCATAGGGAGGATGAAGGGAGAGAGTATTGAGAGTGTCCTTTTTATCCAGTCAACTGGGCATGGGTCAAGATATGAGGTAGTTGTATTTATGTTAGATATGGTTGTTTTAAGTGTGGTCTTTGAGATCAGGCTGAAGTTGGACCAGTTATCGGGGGTTGTTTGCTTCATATTGGTGTGTGTTGTTGGGGGGTTATGTACCCGAATAAAAAGCATTGTATTCGAGTAATTTGTAGTCTGAGTAATTTGTTGCTAATTGGTAATTGGTGATATCTGAAAAACATGTGTTGTGGGATACAGGGCCCCACAGTTTCCCTTTCCCGCCTGGGCCCGGTACACCGGTATCGAGCCCGGACTTCATTTTTCGGTTTTTGTCCTTCGAGACTAGCGTTCGCACCATTTTTCTATTTTTCACTGGCAACCCTGTCTTTTGACCTTGCAGGGGCTCTTTTTCCCCCGATGGCTGCCAGCGGGTTTAAAAAGTGTGATTGGTGTAAGAAACTTATTTATTTATTTATTTATTTAGACAGTTTTGTATACCGCCTTATCCTTCAATCAAAGCGGTCACAACACAATTGGGGGATACATTTAACACGCGGGGATATGAGACACATACACTAATACTTACAGGGAACATGGGCAATGGAGGGTTAAGTGGCTTGCCCAAGACCACAAGGAGCATCTGTGGGACTAGAAACTTATGTCTCTCACCGACACACATGACTGCTGCCTCCGCTGCCTCGGGCCCGAACACGACCTGATAATCTGTGGCCCATGTGGGAAAATCTCCTCAAAAGCGTTGAGGTGCCGTCAACATCAGAAGGAAAGAATCTTCTCTGACTCCGCGTCCGGTCGGGCCCGGACTTCGTCAGAGGCCTCGACGTCTCGGGACTCCGATCCAGAGCATCGCCTGGGATCCTCTGAAAGGGGGTCTCCCTCGCGGGAGCACCGCAGGAAGAAGAAACCCGCGAGGTCGGCATCGGTGGACGCACTTGGCTCCTCGAGGGCCAGGTCGCATAGCTCCGACCGCCGTCCCAGGTCTTCGGAGTCGGAGAGGCCTGCTAAACAACCTCGTGTAGACACGGAGGCCCCGAGCCAAGTGAGTACTGTAGTCCTCGTGGACTCTCCTCCGGGGGAGCCGACGTCGGGCCCGAAGCCGTCGGGGCCCGAGTCGGAGGCTGCTGGGTCTCCTAAGCTCAGACTCAGGTTGACGGCCTTGGAGAGCAGCTTCGCTGCCTTCATGGAACAGCAGCGGGCACTGATCGCTGGTCTCACCGGTGCATCTGCCCTGACCACCGGGACCTCGACGTCCAAGTCGACCCCGGAGGCCGAGCCGATCCTCGAGTCAATGCTGTCTCGAGTCTATCCTCGGCCAAGGTCTCCCACGGCCTCCCGTTCGGGACCGAGGTCGTCAACACTGGCCTCGGCGTCGGGACGGAGGGCATCAGTGCCTGCCTGTCCGGAGCCGCTCGATTCCTCCTCCGAGGGCTCGGGCTGGGAAACGGAGGACGAGGAGTCCCTAGAAACGTTTCGGACCCGATGTGTCCCTTCGGACTCACCGGAGTCTGAACCTCGGAGAAGGTCCCCTCCGGAGGATACCCGGTTCTCGGATTTCGTGAGGGACATGGCCAAGGCTTTGGCCTTCCCCGCGGACCCCAAGGAGGAGCCTCGAGCCAAGGAGCTCGAGGCCCTGCAGTATGACTCTCCCCCCAAGGAGGCCTTTACTGTACCGGTTCCTCCGATGCTGGAACGGTTGCTCTTCCGCATGTGTGAGGCGCTGGCTTCGACGCCGGTACTGAGCAAGCAGGTCGATTCCATCTATCGAGTCCGCAAGAGCCCTGGGTTCCAGAAGGCACAGCTACCGCACCATACCATGGCTGTGGAATCAGCCATGCATCACCTGAAGAGTCAGAAGATGGCACTCCTTGGTGCCTCCTGGCCGGGAGGCCCGTAACCTGGATGCCCTCAGTAGAAAGTGCTTCCAGGGCTCTATGCTTGCTTGCCGTGTCCAGACCTACCAGCTGTACATGGGCATGTACCTTCGAGACCTGGCAAAGGAGGTTGTCGGGTTATTTGCTGGTCTCTCCGAGGAACCTTTGCAGAGGTTCACAGCCTTGTCAACTGGGATCCGAGAATGCTCGAAGTTTGTCTCGAGCAGCTTATGATGGCTTCGAGGCTTCGGCCCACTTAGCTGTGGCCGGCATCGGTGCACGCCGTCAGGCCTGGCTACAGTCGTCGGACCTCGAGCCATGGGTACAGGACCAGTTGGTCGATGTACCCTGCCGATGTGAAAACCTCTTTGGCAAGCCCATGGCTGAAAAGGCTGCAGAACTCGAGTCCGAGACTCTCACCAGGGCAAGGCTGTCCAGGAAAACCTCTGCCCCTTCTCAAAAGAAGAAGGGCTAGGGAAAAAAAGTCCTTTTACCCGAGGAAGTAATCTGCCTACAAAACGTACCCTCAGTACCAGGCCTCCACAGCTCCCCAACAGGGTCAGCAGGCCAAGGGGCAGGGACATGAGCCCTGTAGGCAGAAAACCCCCAAGCCACCAGTTCCGGCTCCTGCACAGCAGGGAGCGGGGTTTTGACTCCAGTGGCATAGCCTCTACTCCCACAGGTGGTCAGCCGTCACAAGGGATACCTGGGTGCTAAGCATAGTCCAGAGGGCTATCTGCTCCACTTCCACCAGGTACCCCCCTCCTACTTTCCAGGGGAGCCTCCAAGACCCCCTCTGCACAGGAACCTACTCCTGCAGGAGTTAGCAAGTCTTCTAAAGGAACAGGCGGTGGAACCGGTGCCCCAACACCTGAGAGGTCAAGGCTTCTACTCCAGGTACTTCCTGGTACCAAAAAGGACAGGAGGCTTCCAGCCCATCCTAGACTTGTGCAATCTAAACAGGTTCCAGGAGAGGGAAAAGTGCAAGATGTTTACTCTTGGGATACTGCTGCCTTACCTCCAGCAGGGAGATTGGCTATGCTCCTTAGACCTAAAGGATGCTTATAATCACATCCTTATTCATCCAGACCACAGGCAATATCTCAGATTTGTGGTGGGAGGAAACCATTTTCAGTACAGGGTACTTCCCTTTTGGCCTAACCTCCGCCCCCAGGGTTTTCACCAAGTGCCTGGCAGTGGTGGCGGCCTACCTCAGGGTTCAAGGACTCTTTGTTTTTCTATACCTGGACGACTGGCTCATCAGGGGTCAGTCTCCACAGGAGACCAATCAGGCCACCCTCTGCACTATCTCTCTTCTCCAGCATCTGGGGTTTGTCATAAACTTCGCAAAGTCCATTTTGTGTCCCTTACAGAACATGGAGTTCATAGGAGCAAGACTGGACACCCTTCAGGCAAATGCTTTTTTACCTGTGGATAGGGCCCACAGACTGATGGATTTGGCCAGACAATTCCGCAGCAATTCTCTAGGTCTCTGCCAGACAATTCCTGAGGCTCTTAGACCACATGGCATCCACGGTCCATGTAACTCCAAATGCCCGTCTGCACATGAGGCCAGCTCAGTGGGGCCTCAGAACTCAGTGGCTGCAGGCCACAGGAAACCTGACGGACAAAGTGAGGGTGCCCAAGCTGCTAGCATCTTCTTTACAGTGGTGGCTTCATCTTCCGAATCTGGTGCAAGGAGTGCCTTTTCAGGCACCTCCACACTCCCAAGTGCTGACAACCGATGCTTCTTTTCAGGGTTGGGGTGCACATTGTTAGGGAGCATGCACTTGGGGCCTGTGGTCTCCCTGGGAGGCCACACAGCAGATAAATCTCTTGGAGCTGAGAGCTATTCAATTAGCCCTGTGGACTTTCTCTCATGTCCTCTCTCACCAGTCCATCTTAGTTCAGACGGACAATCAAGTTGCTATGTCCTATGTGAACAAGCAGGGGGGCACAGGGTCCTGGGCAGTCAATCATGGCATACTTCTCAAGGCGGTCTATCGCCCTGGGCAGAAGAATTGCCTGGCAGACAGATTGAGCAGGATCCTACAGCCACACGAATGGCAGTTGAATCCTCTGGTGGTTCAACAAATCTTCCTCAGATGGGGTCTTCCAAACATAGATCTCTTTGCCAGTCCACTGAACCGTCAACTGCCCAGGTTCTGCTCCAGACAACCGCATCCTCTCAGAGTAGCAGCGGATGCGTTTCTCATTGCGTGGTCTACAGGCCTCCTATATGCGTTTCCTCCCACGCCTCTTGTGCCCAAGACACTGTTCAAAGTGATCCGGGACAAGGCTTCGGTGATCCTGGTGGCCCCCAGGTGGCCAAGGCAACCATGGTCCCCACTTCTTTTGCAACTGGCAGTGGACACTCCTCTGGGGATGCAACCAGATCTCCTGTCTCAGGAGCAGGGATCTCTCTTACACCCCAACCTCCAGTCCCTCAATCTGATGGCCTGGCTGCTGAAAGGGTAGTTCTAGCACCCTTACTACTGCCTAGGGAAGTGGAGGACGTGGTCTTGGCCTCTAGGAGGCAGTCCACCCAGAAATCTTACGCCTTCAAGTGGTGTAGGTTCTCCACCTGGTGCGCTCAACACAATATTTGCTTCACCTGTCCAACCTAGGCCTTAAGTCCAACTCTGTTAGAGTCCATCTCTGTGCTGTCTCAGCGCACCACTCACCAGTGGAGGGCCAGTCTCTCTCAAGCCACCCTTTGGTGACTCGCTTCCTCAGAGGCCTGCTTTTGCTTAAGCCTCCAGTTCGTCCACCTGCCCCTGAGTGGGATTTGAATGTGGTCTTGCAGCAGCTTACTTGCCCACCATTTGAGCCTATGACTACTTGCCCTTTGCGCTTTCTCTCCTGGAAAGCGTTGTTTTTGGTGGCTCTTACCTCAGCAAGGCGAGTGAGCAAGCTTCAAGCCCTGGTGTCAGATGCACCATACACTAGGTTCTATAGGAACAGAGTAGTCTTGCGGACTCACCCTAAGTTCCTTCCAAAGATTGTCTCCTCCTTCCACCTCAATCAAGAAGTGGTTCTTCTGACTTTCTTTCCCAGGCCGCATGCCAGCCGGGCTGAGATGGTCTTGCATACCCTGGACTGTAGGAGGGTGTTGTCCTTCTACCTTGACCGTACGCAGGGACACCGAAGGGCTGTGCAGCTCTTCGTCTCTTTTGACCCTAATAAGCTGGGGTTGCCTGTCTCCAAGTGTACCTTGTCCATCTGGGTGGCGGACTGTATTGCCTGGGTGTATAGGGCAGCCGGCCTCTCCTTGCAGGGTCGAGTCACGGCCCACCGTGTCAGGGCGAAGGCTGCGTCAGTGAGTCATCTCCGCTCTGTTCCATTGGCAGACATCTGCCGGGCCGCTACTTGGTCTTCAAGTCAGACTTTTGCGGCCCACTACTGCCTCGAGAGGGAGTCCCGGCGGGACAGTGCTTTCGGGCAGGTGGTACTCCATAATCTCTTTGAGGTTTAGGCAACTCCTACCCTCCGGCCCTGGTGTTGGGCTACCGTACGGGGGCGATATCAGAGAAGATTCATTTCGCACATGCTGAGGCTCTAGAGGGAGCTCATTTTTTCAGCTTTGGGTCCCCGGTAGCCTTAAGCTGGGGAGTCCCATATGTGAGGACTGACTTCCTGCTTGGTCCTGGAGAAAGCATAGTTACTCACCTGTAACAGGTATTCTCCAGGAGCAGCAGGAATCAGTCCTCACAACCCTCCCTCCTCCCCTTGGGGTTGCAGTCATATAATTCATTTTGTTTTTTGCTGTCTTTAGCTATGTCATCAGGCTAAGCAAGATGGCACCCTTGGGCGGGAAGGGGACTGCGCATGCGCGCTGCATTCCCAAAGGCTTTCTTTGAAAGATGGGGAAATGCTCCGCATGGTGGTTCCATCGGCACCGACATCACCCATATGTGAGGACTGATTTCTGCTGCTCCTGGAGAAAACCTGTTACAGGTGAGTAACTACGCTATCGTGGCCTCATAAAAGGATTTGGGCAGGGCCAAAGAGAGCTCGACCTCATTAAAAACCTTGAGCAACAAGGATGCAGATTAGTCTGCAAAGACTTTACGTCAAAAAATATATTTATTAAAAATAACAATACAATCATGTACAACCAGCCACAGATGCTGCTACATCAAACAAAACACCAACACAAGTAGCATCAAATTGAATGAAGTGCAAAACATAGAGTGCTGTGGTCATACAAGAAATAAACCCAAGTATCAATTTTTTTTAAGGTATGATTTAAACTTCCCCATAACAAATTAAACAATATCACCTTATCATTCCATCCTCCAGTATGGAGCACTGGTTTGGAGGATCCAAGAGACCAGGGTTCAATTCCCACTAGCACTCCTTGTGGCCTTGGGCAAGTCACTTAACCCTCCATTGCTCAAAAAAATAAGTTATCAATATCCCTGCTTAATGTACATTACCAAGTTTAAGTTACAATGTAAACCGCTTTGATTGAAATGATAAAATGGTATAAAAAACTGTTAAATAAAATAACCACATCTACAGTACATACTTTCTCCAGGAACAAGCAGGAAGTCAGTCCTCACAGACGGGTGACGTCGGCGCCGACGGAGCCCTCGTGTGGAGCAATTCCCCAGCTTTCTAAGAAAGCCTTTGGGATTGCATCACGCATGCGCGGTCCCCTTCCCACCCAAGAGTGCCATCTTGCTCAGTCTTCTTTTTTCCGCGGAGCCCAACGGACGTGGTCCTGTTTTCACCGTGGAAAAAGTAGAAAAGTGGCTTTATTTTTTTTTTTCAAAATCTGTTTATTTACGCAACACGGTAATAAAACAAAAGCAATACAAAGAAGAACATGTCTGCAGTTTTTTACACGTACAACACCCCAGGTGGGGTTGTTCCTTATCCACCACCTCTGGGGTTACAGAACCTGCCAATTATCATACATGACACAGTACTTAATAAAGAAATATTTACATACTCCCCCTCCCCCCACCCTCCCCAGCCACCATGACAATAACCTTCTCCATGGAGCAAACAGACCGTCAGGCATAGAATAGAATGGGTCACTGCCCGCCTTCCCATCGGGTCCCCCTACCCAACAGCCCCAGATCCTAACCCACCTTTAAAACCTCACTTCGGGCTTTAGGCCCCAGCTTCTGAATGTAGGGCATCCAAATCAACAAAAAGGAGGCCCATCGCTGGGCCTTCCCACTCGCCGCTCGCCTTTCCAAGAGCATGAGTTGGTGGAAACTATTCCGACATTCCCAAAATGAAGGTGCCCGTTGTTCCCGCCACCGATGAAGGATAGGCCCCTTCCCTACCAAGCAGGCTTTCCGCACTAAGATTTTTTCCCATCTACCCTTCGGGTGGAGTGGTCCCATCTGATCCAACACAACGGCCCGGTACAACAGATCGGTTGCTGCAGCAATACACTTAAATAAGCCACAATTCGCCTCCAATACCGCCTAATACACACACAGCCCCACCACATGTGACCTAAGTCTGCCAAGGAACAGGAGCATTTCGCACAACCCCCATAATCAGTAAGATGGCTGCGCAATGCTCGCCGTAGGGAAAAATGAGCCCGAATAATACATTTGAACTGCACCTCCCGCCACCGAGCCCTGTCAGTCAGACTCCCAGTCCGACCCAAGGCACTACCCACCGACCCCGGGGTCAACTCGCAGCTCAACTCTCTCGCCCACGCATTTTCCTCTCTCGAATAATCAGGGGGAGAACCATATTGATCCAGTCAGCATTTCAATTCTGCTATAGTAGGGGTGCCTCCTCCCCCAGGGCAAAGAATTCTAATATCCGCGCCGAGTGCTCAGCCGTCAATTCTCGTTGTGACAGAACTCCAACATAGTGGGAGAGTTGCAAATACGCAAAAAAGGACTGCCCCGAGTGTAAGCCATATTCTCTGCAAAGCACGGCCAAGGTCTTACATCTCCCCTCTAGGGTAACCACTTGCCCAAGACTTCGTATCCCCTGCGTTCTCCACTGTCGGTAGGGAGCAGTGTCCGTTCCCGGGGTGAAACTAGCATTGCCCTGAAAGGGTAGCCAACTCGAAACCACCGGTGAAGTACCCCAGTATTTATTCAATTGTTGCCAAGTACATCGATGCGGCACCACCAAAACACTGTTCACCGTCCGGCTAGGTAAAAGTGAACGGTCCAGATGAAGAACCGCGGTCAGTGCATGTGGAGCTACAAACGCTTCTTCCAACGCCCGGGGGGGTATAATCCTCCGTATCCCCCAACCAATCCCCAAGATGTCGAGACTGACAAGCCAAAGCATATTTCCACAGATCAGGAAACCCAACCCCTCCCGACTTCCATCTCCCTCTCAGCCGGTTTAATGGAATATACGCCCTCGCACCCTTCCAAAGAAAAACACGAATCTCCCGCTCTATACACATCAGGTCCCGGCGCAGCAACCAAACCGGAAAAGTTTGCATCCAGTAGAGCAATCGTGGAAAGACCACCATTCCCAGGGCTGCCACTCTGCCCAAGAGAGACAAGGGGAGAGGGGCCCAAGCCTGCAATTGCAACCTCAGTTTAGAACAGACTCGGTCCCAATTTTTCCTATACAGCGCAGCTGGATCTTTAGTTAACAAGATACCTAAATAGAGGAAAGACGCACCCGCCCATCTCAGTGGGAAGGATCCCTGCCAGTTTCCCTGAAGCGTACCCGCCACATCCAGGGCTTCCGATTTGGCGGTATTAATACGCAACCCGGCAAAGCTACCATACAAAGCCAATTCGTCACGTAAATGGGGCAACGAATGTTGAGGAGCCAAAAGATGTACCAGCATATCGTCTGCGAAAGCTGCCATCTTGAATTCACAGGGCCCGATCCGTATCCCCTTGATGTTTACCGATTCCTCAATTCTGCGCACCAAGGGATCCAATGTCAACACAAAGAGCAGGGGAGAAAGTGGACATCCCTGACGAGTTCCCCTTTCTAACTGGAAAGGGTCCGAGAGCACCCCGTTGCAAAAGATCCCAGCCGTAGGGCCAGCATAGAGCAGTGCCACCATCCTGCAAAAAGCGGCTCCTATACCATACTGAGGCAAAAGGTATTTTAAGTAATCCCAGTTGACCTGGTCGAAGGCTTTTTCCGCATCGAGACTAATCAACAATGACTGTAACTCCCTCTCCCGAACCCACTCAAGCGACGCCAAAATTTTCCTCAAATTACGCACCGCATACCGCCCCCGCACAAACCCCACCTGTGAGTCATGCACCGGTTCCCCCAACATAGGGGCCAGTCGATCCGCCAAAATCTTGGCCAGCACCTTCAGATCAAAGTTTAGGAGAGATATGGGTCTATAGGAAGCAGCCTGTAAAGGATCCTTCCCCGGTTTAGGTATCAGGGTGATATGTGCATGATTCAACCCCCAGTTAAACGTCCCCTGGTCTATCCGCCTTTGATACATGGCAACCAGAATAGGAGACACTTGGTCCCCGAAGAGCTTATAAAATTCATCCCCAAAGCCGTCTGGGCCCGGTGCACGACACCCACTGGCCTTCACAATGACCCTTTGCACCTCCTCCCCCGCCACTGGGGTGTCCAATTGGGCCTGCTGATCCGCCGTCAACCGGGGGAGGTTTGCGTCACAAATATATCGCGTCATATTGGCCCAATCTCCCTGCCTTCCCGCGTACAACTTTTGAAAACATGCTCGGAATACGCGGGCTATTGCTCGGCTATCCTTGTGCAATCGCCCCTGCTCGTCACGTAGAGCCGCAATGGATCGAGTACCCCGGCTACCACGGAGACAGCGTGCTAAATGTTTCCCGGGTCGGTCCCCAAAGCGATATAATTGATATCGATAGTACAGAAAAGATTTTTTAGCTCTCTGGTGAAGGAGTTCATTAAGAGACGTCTCTGTCTCCCACAGACGCTTCTTATTGGTCCCCGTGGGGTCGCTCGCATACCGCCGCCTGTCTTTAACCGACTGTCTTTCCAGCTGGACGATCCGCTTCGCTAATAGTTTACGTTTACTTGCTGTATATGCAATAATGTCACCACGTAGGACTACCTTGGCCGTTTCCCAGAGCAACTCTGGGTCCCCCTTATGCCGTTCATTATGAAACATAAAATCCTCCCAACGATGTTTGAGATATCTATGAAAGTCAGCGTCCCGGTAGAGTCCCAAGGGGAACCGCCAAATAAAATCCCGAGAGGCCTCTGCTCCCCAAGAGAAATCGACCCAGACAGGCGCATGGTCTGATATCTCCGCGGGGCTAATTTGCGCGTCTCCCACTTGCGCAAACAGCACTTCTGAAATTAAAATATAATCAATGCGGGCACTAGAGCCACACGCCCTCGACCGGTGCGTAAAATCTTTCTCGGTCGGGTGCAATAAACGCCAGGGATCCACCATCCCGAGCCGTCTCCGCAAGCTTTGTAACACCTTGGCAGTCTGAGCCCGAGTTCGCTCTCCTCCCCCTCCTGTGGTATCCAGTGCAACATCTAACACCCCATTCAAATCACCGGCCAATATCAACGGCACATCCGGCCATTGCTCAATTCTGGAGGCCAACCGCGCGTAGAGCGCTCTGTCTAAGACATTCAGGCTATATAAATTACCCAAGATAACAGGTCTTCCCTCTAAGTTCCCATACAACAGCAGATAACGGCCATCCGGGTCAATAAATTCCTGTTCCCGGTCAAACCGGATCCGTTTGTGAATCAATATGACCACTCCACCCTTTTTCCCTACGGCTGGGACGCCCCAAACTTGGCCCACCCAATCCCGCTGCAATTTAGCATGTTCCTCCACCGACTGATGGGTTTCTTGTAGCATGGCAACATCAGCGTTTAGCCTAGCCAAGGCTTGTAGCACTTTATATCTCTTGATAGGGTTACCCACCCCACACACATTCCATGAAATGACCTTCAGGCCGGGGAGTGCGAAACCATCGTACGTCTCATGGTCATCTCTTAACCATACGGACCAACCTCCCCAGCCTGAGGCCGCTCCCTAGACCCAAAATTGCTCCCAGCTTCTAGTCCCACCGTTGTCATGTGGCTAAGTGCGGTGTCCCTTTTCCCCCTATCCAGTTGCAAGCTCCCACCTCCCTCAACCCCCCTGTCCCCGACCAGCTGCCTGTCCCTCATGTATGATCCATGGCCCCCCACCCCTTATCATACCCCCTACCCCCCCCCTACACCAACAACCCCCCCTACTCGCATCCCCTCCCCCCCTCACCCCCTCTCCACAAACTGGGAGAAAATACTCCCATCTCCTCTACCTAGCCCTGTTGAGGTCCCGCTTGATGCGACCAGTGCCCCCAAACCCCTAGACCCAATCCCCTTGTCAAACTAAGCCCCAACCCTTCCCCACCCAAACCCAGCCCGGCCCCTCCACAAGAAACAAGAACTAACCCACCCCTCAAGCATTCCCCCCAAACTACCCGACGGCCCGATTCAACAACATTCAAACCACACAACATGCAAAATGCTCTTCTCCCCCCAAAAAAACAAAAAAAACCGCAAGGGAAGGACACCCGAACTCAGCTGAACCCGGGAAGGGGCGACTTCCCCAAGCTGTGGACAACATCCCTATCCACCGAGACCACGGGGCCCCCCGAGGGGTGGCTCCAAATAAGGGGGGGGAGGGTAGAGGCAGCCACTCACGAGGGGAAAACAAAAATTCCACGGCCCCAACCAGCACTCAAAATCCGCCAGCCCGGCAAGGCCAAGGGCAAGCGCAGTAATCAACATCCCACCTCCCACCCCCCCAGGGCACCCGGCCAAGCCAGGGCCCCAGCCATCTTCAAAATCGACGGCTATTTGGGACGTCAAATCCCCCAAACTCGGAAGCATAAACAAACCGAAGAAAAGTTATGTCCAACACAGTCAGGTGGCCCCAGAAGGCGAGGATGGCGTCATCCCTTGTCCGGTTAGCGTTGCAACATACGGAGCCGCCTCTACCGCAGACTCAAAGATACGGCGCGTGCCTTCATGCAGTACATGGAGTCTAGCCGGATATTGAACAGCAAACTTTATCTTGGCGCCAATCAATTTTTCACATAAGGGAGCATATGCCCGGCGCTTTTGACTAAGCGCAATAGAATAGTCCTGGGCAAACCGAAGTTTAACATTCTCATGCACAATTTCTCCTTTGCTACGGGCCGCCCGCAAAATTGCTTCCTTCTGAGGGAACTGCAAAAGTTTCACCAGCACTATTCGTGGTTGGCGGTCCTGGGCTTGCTTGCTGCCCACCCGATGAGCACGTTCAATATAGAGCTTATCTCCCAGCTCTGCACTCCCCAGTATCTGCAGCAATAAAGATTCCAAATAGCTTTTTAAGTCTCTATCTCTGATCGACTCAGGGACACCCATGATTCGTAGGTTGTTCCTACGAGAGTGATTCTCGAGGTCATCCAGTTTTGAGGCCTGCAGTTGTAGCTGCGTCTGCAGGCTAGCTACCTGGGTGACCAGCGCTTCCACGTGCCCGATGCGGCCTTCCGCCTCTTGAATTCAGTTTCCCATGCCCCCGAGCGAGGTTTGCAGCCCATCAATTTTCTCAGTCAACGCTGCAAACTGTGAGGACGGCTGTCGCCACTGCAGCCGACACTTCGTCCACAAAGGCAGGTGAAGCCACCGGGCTCGGCGGGGAAGCAGCATCTGCCATCTTGCCATTCCCGACCACTCGCTCACGCTCTCTCCGAGCGGTTTTGGTCGCTGCCGCCATGCTTCTCTCCACTCTCTGGTATCTTCCCGCAGTCCCAGAAGCCGCTGTAACAGGCAGGGGGATCGGAGTTCCAGGATATCAAGCTCTAAGCAGGCTTAGTTTGCCGGTTCGATTCGGGGGCACCGGAGCACACACGAGATGCGACCGCTGCCCTCACCGCATCAGGTGACCTCTCCAAAGTGGCTTTATTTTTTCTGCTTCCTGATTCGACACCGGTTCCCCTTCCTGCCTTTGGCTTGGTACACTGGTACCGAGTCCGGTCAGTTTTTTGTTTTTGTCCTTCGTGACTAGCGTTCGCGCTCTTCATTATAAAGCATATGAGGACAGACTTAAGGATCTTAATATGTACACCTTAGAGGAAAGGCGGGATAGAGGTGATATGATTGAGATGTTTAAATACCTCCGTGGCATAAATGTTCAGGGAAGAGAGCCTCTTTCAATTGAAAGCAAGTTCTGCTACGAGGGGACATGGGATGAGGGTTCAGGGAGATAGATTCAGGAGTGATATGTGGAAATATTTCTTTACAGAAAGAGTAGTGGATCCATGGAATAGTCTCCCAGTGGAGGTGGTAGAGATGAGGACAGTAACTGAATTCAAAAAAGCATGGGACCAACACAGAGGATCTCTAAAGGTAAAAAGTGGACTGTTGTAGTTGTTGTTATGGAAGGACAGACTAGATAGGCCATGTGGTCTTTTTCTGTCATCATGTTTCTATGTTTCTATGTTTTTTATTTTTCACTGGCAGCCTGGTCCTTTGACCTCGCAGGGGCCCTTTTTCCCCTGATGGCTGCCAGTGGGTTTAAAAAGTGTGATCGGTGTAAGAAGTAGATGTCTCTCACCGACACACACAACTGCTGCCTCCGATGCCTCGGCCCGGACCATGACCCGGTGGTCTGTGGGCCATGTGGTAAGATGTCTTCGAAGTCTTTGAAGAGCAGGCAGCATCAGCGTGACAGGAGTTTTCCTGAGTCCGCAACCGCCTGAGCCCGGACCTCGTCAGAAGCCTCGACATCTCGCGAATTGGAGCCCGAGCACCGTTGTGGGTCTTCTGAGTTGGGGGTCTTCCTCCAGGGAACACCGGAGGAAGAAGAAATTCGTGAGGGCAGCATCGCTGGACACCTCTGATCGGCTTGGGCCCTCGGGTTCCAGGCCGTGGAGCCTGGACTGCCGCCCTGGGTCCTCGGAGTCAGAACGGCCGGCTAAACAACCTCGCAAGGAGCAGGAGACGTCGGACAAGGTAACTTCTGTTGTCCTCGTGGACGCTCCTCCGGGAGAGCTGGCATCATTGGGGCCCGAGCCGGGAGCTGCGGAGCCTTCTGAGCTCGGTCTCAGGTTGGCGGCCCTGGAGAGTAGCATGGCTGCCTTCATGGAGCAGCAGCAACCGCTGATGGCCGGTCTCACCGGTCCATTCGCCCCAACCACCGGGACGTCGATCAGGTCTCGAGTCGATCCTCGGTCAAGGTCCCCCTTGACCTCCCACTTGGGACTGAGGTCGTCGATGCCGGTGTCCTTGACGTCAGGGCGGTCAGGCTTGAAGCCCTCGAGGCCGGAGCCCATCGAGTCCTCCTCAGAGGACTCGGCGTGGGTGACGGAGGAGGAAGACTCCCCAGACCAGACACTTTCTGGACCCGGTGTATCCCATCGGACTCTCCAGGTTTGAAGCCTCGGAATAGGTCCCCTCTGGTGGACACTCAGTTCTCGGACTTAGTCAGGGACATAGCCAAGGTTTTGGCATTCCCTGCGGATGCCGAGGAGCTCGATGCCTTCCAGTATGACTCTCCCCCGAAGGAGTACCTTACTGTACCAGTGTCTGCGATGTTGGAATGGCTGATGCTCCGCATGTGGGAGTTCCCGGCCTCGATGCCGGTAATCAGCAAGCGGGTCGATTCCATCTATCGAGTCCGCAAGAGCCCTGGGTTCCAGAAAGCGCAGACGCCGCACAACTCCATCGTTGTGGAATCGGTTATGCACTGGCTGAAAAGCCAAAAAACACACTCCTCGGTGCCTCCCGGCAGGGAGGCCCGGAACCTGGACGCCCTTGGCAGAAAGTGCTACCAGGGGCTCAATGCTGTCATGCCGTGTCCAAACTTACCAGCTGTACATTGGCATGTACTTGCGGGACCTGGCAAAGGAGATTGCCGGGTTCTCGGCTGGCCTATCCGAGGAACCCTTGCAGCGCTTCAAAGCCTTGTCCACGGGGATCAGAGAGTGCTCGAAGTTCATGTCTCGAGCAGCTTACGACAGCTTCGAGGCTTCGGCCCGAGTAGCCGCGGCCGGCATCAGTGCATGCCGTCAGGACTGGCTCATGTCGTCGGACCTGGAGCCATGGGTTCAGGACAAGTTGGTCGATGTCCCTTGCCAAGGAGACAACCTCTTAGGCAAACCCATGACTGAGAAAGCTGCGGAACTCGAGTCCGAGTATTTGACCCGGACAAGGTTGACAAAGAAGACATCAGCACCTTCTCACAAGAAGGACCCGGGGAAAAAGCCCTTTTTCCCAAGGAAGGATACGGCTTACAGAAACTACCCCACTTACCAGGCCGCCCCAGCTCCCCAACAGGGGCAGCAGGACAGGGGCATGGCCCGCGTAAGCCGAAGACCACCAAGCCTCCAGCTCTGGCTCCTACCCTGCCGGGAGTGGGTTTTTGGCTCCCAGTGCATAGCGCCTCTCCCACCAGTGGTTTGGCCCTGCACAGGAGGGAGGCTGGCCAAGTACGCTCACAGGTGGCCAGCCATTACTACCGATGCCTGGGTTTTGCAAGTAGTCCAGCAGGGCTACTTACTTCACTTTCACCAGGTGCCCACCTCCTTTTTCCCAGGAGAGCCTCTCAGGCCCCCTCTTCATAGGAACCTTCTCATGCAGGAGTTGGCAGATCTGCTAAAGGATCAGGCGGTGGAACCGGTTCCCCACCACCTGCAGGGGCAAGGCTTCTACTCCAGTTATTTCCTCATACCAAAAAGAAAGGGAGGCCTTCGCCCCATCCTGGACTTGCGAAATCTGAACAAGTTCCTGATGAGGGAAAAGTTCAAGATGCTCTCCCTTGGGATCCTACTGCCTTACCTCCACCAGCGAGACGGGCTATGCTCCTAAGATTTAAAGGATGCTTATACGCACATCCTTATACACCCAGACCACAGGCAATACCTCAGGTTTGTGGTCGGAGGAAACCACTTCCAGTACAAGGTGCTTCCCTTTGGCCTAGCTTCCACTCCCAGAGTATTTACCAAATGCCTAGCAGTGGTGGTGGCCTTCCTCAGAAGCCAGGGGGGAGTCGTCTTTCCATACCTGGACGACTGGCTCATCAGGGGCCAATTGGCTCAGGAGGCACGGCAGGCCACTGTTCGCACAGTCAACCTGCTCCAGCACCTAGGGTTCGTTATAAATCATGAAAAGTCCACTTTACTCCCCACTCAGAACTTGGAGTTCATAGGGGCAAGACTGGACACACTTCAGGCAAGGGCTTACCTACCGCTGGACAGTGCAAGGCGGTTGCTGGACTTGGTACAACAGGTCCAGCACAGGCCTCGGGTCTCTGCAAGGGTCTTCTTATGCCTCCTGGGCCACATGGTCTCCACGGTGCATGTGACTCCCTATGCTCGTTTTCACATGCGCACAGCTCAATGGAGCCTCAGAGACCAGTGGACGCAAGCCACTGGCCGCCTCAGAGACAGAGTTGCAGTTTCCAAGCTACTGGTGTCAGCCTTGCAATGGTGGCTTCCCCCCCCCCTCCCAATTTGCTTCAGGGAATACCATTCCAACCTCCCTCTCACACCAGAGTGCTGACGACAGATGCCTCCTTGCTGGGCTGGGGTGCCCATTGCCAAGGTTCCTGCACTCAGGGTCTGTGGTCCTCGCGAGAGGCCACACTCCAGATCAATCTGCTAGAGCTTCGAGCCATCCGCCTAGCTCTTCAATCCTTCTGTCATCTTCCTGTACATCAGTCGGTGCTGAATACAGACAATCAGGTAGCGACGTTCTACATCAACAAACGGGGGCTCAGGATCTCGCATCCTATGCCAGGAAACTCTGGACCTCTGTTCTTTTGCAGTGGCACATCACATGTCCCTAAGGGCAGCTTATCTGCCCGGTCAGGAGAACCTCCTGGCCGACAAGTTGAGCAGGATTCTGCAACCTCATGAATGGCAACTGGACAGGGATGTAGCCCAGCGGATCTTCAACCATTGGGGTCTCCCATCCATGGATCTCTTTGCCAGTCCACAAAACAATCAGTTGCCCGGTTCTGCTCAAGGCAGCCGCATCCGCTGAGCGTGTCTGCGGATGCTTTCCTGATCTCGTGGGCACAAGGCCTTCTCTATGCGTTCCCACCCACGCCCCTGGTGGCACACACTCTGTTCAAAATTCTTCAGGACAAGGCCTCAGTCATCCTGGTAGCCCCCAGGTGACCCAGACAGCCTTGGTTCCCTCTTCTCCTTCAACTGGCGGTCGAAACTCCACTCCCTCTGGGGGTGCAGCCCAACCTCTTGACCCAGGAAGAGGGGTCCTTGCTACACCCTAATCTCAGATCCCTCCACTTAATGGCCTGGCTGCTGAGATGGTAGTTCTCGCTCTTCTCCTCCTTCCCAAGGAGGTTGAGGAGGTGTTGCTAACCTCTAGAAGGCAATCCACTAGAAAATCCTTTGTGTGCAAGTGGCGTAGATTTGCCGGGTGGTGTGCTCAGAATAAGAAAAACCCATTCACTTGTCAAGTACCTCAGGTATTGCAGTATTTGTTCCACCTATCGGAGTTAGGCCTCAAGTCTAATTCTGTCTGGGTCCACCTGAGTGCGCTATCGGCTAACCACTCTCCAGTGGATGGGCAACCTCTTTCAGCTCACCCTTTGGTATCCCGATTCCTCAGAGGCCTCCTACTATTGAAGCCTCCAAGTCGTCCACCGGCTACTGAATGGGACTTAAATGTGGTCTTGCAGCGGCTCACTTGTCCACCTTTTGAGCCAATGTCCACCTGTCCTCTCCACTTTCTTTCCTGGAAAGCACTCTTCCTGGTGGCCCTCACGTCTGCCCGCTGTGTGAGCGAGCTTAAAGCTTTAGTATCGGATTGACCGTATACACAGTTTTATAAAAACAGGGTGGTACTACATACTCACCCCAAGTTCCTTCCAAAAGTGGTTTCCTCGTTTCACCTCAACCAAGAGGTAGTTCTTCCAACCTTCTTTCCCAGGCCGCATACCTGCAGCGCAGAAGCGGTCCTTCATATCCTGGACTGTAAGAGGGCGCTCGCCTTCTACATGAAGCGTACGCGGGGACATCGGAGAGCTTCTCAGCTCTTTGTCTCTTATGACCCTAGTAAACTGGGTCTCCCTGTCTCCAAGTGCACGTTATCCACCTGGGTGGCAGACTGCATCGCCTGGGCGTATAGAGCAGCTGACCTTCAGCTGCAGGGCCGAATCACGGCCCACTTGGTCAGGGCTAAGGCCGCCTCAGTGGCTAATCACCGCTTTGTCCCGTTGGCAGACTTCTGCCGTACTGCAACTTGGTCTTCAAGCCAGACTTTTGCAGCCCACTACTGCCTGGAGAAAGAGTCCCGGCGGGACAGTGTTTTCAGTCAGGCGGTACTCCGTAACCTATTCGAGGTTTAGGCAACTCCTACCCTCCGACCCTTTGGTGTCAGGATACCGTGGGGGTTGTGTTCTCTGAGAAAAATCCTATCACTGCTGCTGCTGCGGCTCTTCTAGAGGGAGCCATTTTTCAGCTATGGGTTCTCGGTAGCTTATAGCTAGGGAGTCCCATATGTGAGGACTGACTTCCTGCTTGTTCCTGGAGAAAGCGTAGTTACTCACCTGTAACAGGAGTTCTCCAGGGACCGCAGGAATCAGTCCTCACGACCCTCTCTCCTCCCCTGGAGTTGCAGTCCTTGATTAATTTTTTCTCATTTTGCCGTCTTTTTAGCTATGTCATCTGACTGAGCAAGATGGCACTCTTGGGCGGGAAGGGGACCGCGCATGCATGATGCAATCCCAAAGGCTTTCTTAGAAAGCTGGGGAATTGCTCTGCACGAGGGCTCCATCGGCGCAGACGTCACCCATATGTGAGGACTGATTCCTGCTGTCCCTGGAGAACACTTGTTGCAGGTGAGTAACTACACTTTCTCCCAAAAACACAGGGGAAAGAATGACAAATACTTGTGACCACTGTTCCCTCTAAGCTGTGCACATGTGCGCGTGCACACACCTCGCCGAGCGAGCGCACATATTTTACAACAGAGCGCACAAAAATTACAGTTCTGATTCTGATAGAAAACAACACAGACGTCTTAAAATTGAAAAGTTGTTGTGTATTTACGGCTTTCACAAGTTCTACAATATTTTCTAGTGACCTCACCAACATAATAGACTTGGCCTGTAACCCTGAGAGTCCCCAGAAGCCTAATTGGTTAATTGGCAACTTTAACTTATCGTCCCTTCAACCCACCCACTCCAGCACCTTTCTCGAGGCCATGGATAATCTTAACTACACACAGATGGTCTACACCCCCACCCACCTTAAGGTTAATACTCTCGACCTCATTTTCGCCCCTAGGTCCGAGGCGAAATACAATCCCCCAACTCACATCCACCCCGGTGCCATGGTCCGACCACAATCTCTTCACCTTTCAACTTCCTTCTCATCAACCTCATGCCCCACCTTCCCCCACAGAAACAGCCCCCCAAAAAAAGGCCTTCCACTCCAGACCTTTGGATATGGAAGAGTTTGTCAATAAGGTCCTTCCAGCGCTCCAACAGCCTGAATCAAATCTAGATGATATGATTGACCTATGGAACAACACCTTGAAGTCATGCTCACAACCTTCCCCCTCAACTATGACCACTACCCACAATCACCCTCCGAAGTTCAGAAAACAAGCTCCATGGTATTCCGCCGAGCTGAAATCATCCCTTCTGCTCCTAAGGAGGCATGAAAGAAAATGGCGCCACTCCCGCTCCACCGAAGATCAAGCATCTTATAACATCCTCTTGAAGCAGCACATGGAGCTTATAGCCGAAAAGAGGAGAGAATACCACACCGATCTTCTCCTCCGCTCGATCAACAAACCACGAGACCTCTTCAACATAGTCAAAGCCCTTACCAAAGCCACACCTGCGCCCCAAACAGACACAATCCAACCGCAATTATATTCTAGCTACCTCCAGTCCAAAACCCTTACAACAAATGCGGTCATTAGCCCTATGCCTAACCTCTTACCTATCTCGCAGTCTTCTCTTATAGAATTCATCCCACCAGCAGAGAGGTATATTTCTGACCTTATCTCTTCGATCAACACTACTACAGCACCTAATGACCCATGTCCAGCCTACTGGATCAGGACACTGCGCAAAGAACTCAGTCCTACCCTAGCTCACATCATGAAGCTATCTTTTGCATCTGGAGTCTTCCCTACTTCACTTAAACAAACTTCCATCCGTCCCCTCCTCAAAAACAATCGTCTTGATCCTTCCAAAGCGGAATCATATCGCCCGATTTCAAGCATACCTCTACTGTCTAAACTCATTGAAAAAGTTGTTCAAATACAGATGCAACAACACATTGATACAACAGCCCCTCTCGACCCTTATCAACACGGATTCCGGGAAGCACACGGCGTTGAATCATTACTCACCATTCTCTCGAACACGTTATCCAGAGGCATAGACAACATTGAAGATGGGTTCATTCTAATCTTCCTCGATATAGCCGCAGCTTTCGACTCTGTCAACCATGATTTACTTCTCTTCAGACTTCAAGAAAAAGGAATTCAAGGACTTGCATGGAACTGGTGCAAATCTTATCTATCTAATCGTCTGCAATACGTCCGAGTAGGACCATCAACATCTGAGCCTTTCCAGCAACAGCAGGGAGTCCCTCAAGGTTCCTCCCTATCTGCCCTACTTTTTAACATCTATATGCAGCCGATGTGCAACATTATCCATTCATTTGGCATCCTCAGCCTTATCTACGCAGATGACGTCCTACTGTTCACCCCGGTTAAAATTATGCATCCTGACACCTCCAAACTAGTCGACTGCTTCAACGCAATTACTGACTGGCTCCTGTCCCAGAATTTGAGGATAAATTTCAAGAAGACGGAGGTCCTATTTATCTCCAGGAACAAGAACGTCTCCCCTCCCACCACCTTGAAAGTACGCGACGCAGATCTCCCATACGGTATTTGGGAGTCACTCTCGATAACCAATTTAACTTTAAAGAGCATATCAAGAACATAACCAAATCCGTCTACAACAAAATTTCAACTTTAAGGCACCTTAAACCCCTATTAGCACCTCAAGACTTCAGAACTATCTTCCAATCATTGGTAATCCCTCATTTTGATTACGCGAACATAATTCTTCATGGTCTCCCTAAGAGCACCCTTAAACCGCTCCAAATGGCCATGAATGCAGCAGCACGCATTCTAAGTGGCACTGCCAGAAATGAGCACATTACGCCCATATTGATGGAACTCCATTGGCTACCGCTGCAGCCATTAACCAATTGTCTCCGTCATCCATCTCAGCACTCCTCACAATCAATCCTAACATCAGACCGAGAAGATCAGCAACCGCCAACTCCCTTACTATCCCCCGGGAATCCATAAAGAGTAACCAACTAACCAGGAACAGAGCCTTTACATTCTACGCCCCAAGAATCTGGAACAGCCTCCCTCCACACCTCCGTGCAATTAGAGACCTTCCCCAATTCAGAAAAGCTTTAAAGCATCATTTATTCCTCCTTCATTTCTCTCACCTCATTAACCCCCCTCCACTCTAACATCTGATCACCCATCCCTTACTCTCACAACCTGCCTCTGAACCAAGAATATACCTAAATATCTCGTCAGATACACCCCACTGATTTTACATCCCTACATTATTTAATTCAACCTGTAAATATGTAAATAGTTCATATTCATATTGTAGCTTATACCCCCCGTTCAACCCAAGTTTATTATCCCTATTACAATGTAAGCATTGATATCACTGTTCTGATGGAATGCAAATGTTATGTTTGATGTAAACCGCACTGACTTTGAATAGCGCGGTATATAAGAGTGGATAAATAAATAAATAGTGCAATCAATGTGGTGTACATACTGTATTCTGACGTGTAGTCAAATTTTAAAGTATATAACTCGAGACTTCCGGTTTGGTTATGTGCTGACCGGCAGCGTGCTGCTCAGCTCCGGGACCTTTCCCCCGCCATCAGCCTTAATCTTTTAATTTACCACGGTTGAATGCCCTCTATTCCACCCAGGGGGACTAAGGAGAGCGGGCACCGTACCTCAGTGTCTTCCTCGAGTAGCGGGGTGTCTCAGATGGCCTCGAAACCCACCCGCAAGACACGGGCCCCAGACCCCAAAATGGAGGGAGCGCCACGGAGCCCTGGGTCGGAGGGGGACCAGGGCATGGTGGACGAAATGAGCGCGGCGGTAGCCCGGGCTCTGGATGGCCGGTTCCGGGAACTGGGGGCACAAATACAATCAGTGGCCCAGAGCATTACCGATTTTACCGATCGCATGGAGCATGCCGAGACACGGATATCGGGATTGGAGGACGAGCAACACTCTCTCGTGGCTCGAGTACAGGCCTTGGAAGCGACAGTGAAGGCACAGGGAGAGAAACTTGATGATATGGAGAATCGGGGCCGAAGGAAGAATCTTCGCTTTATCGGCATCCCTGAAAATATAGCGGATAGCGCTCTCCACGGATACCTACAGGAATGGATGTCTAAATTACTGCCAGAAGCTGGGGGTCCTCCCATAGCTTTGGAGAGAGTCCATCGTCTGGGTCCTCGGCGGGAGCAGGCCCGGCGGCCGCGTGCAGTCATTGCTCGTTTCCTTGACTTCCGCCAAAAGGAGATGATTTTGAAGGCGGCTCGCAAGCATCGGAGGGGGTCCGGAGATGCAGAGCCGATACTAGTCTTTCAAGACTATTCGGCGTTGGTAAGCCAACAACGTAAAGCTTTCTCGCCTGTATGTTCCCAGTTGGCGGGCAGGGGCCTCCGCTTCTCCCTCCTTTATCCAGCCAGGCTGCGAATTGAGCACGATGGGCAGGCATTTCTCTGGAGCACCCCTGAAGAGGCCAGAGTTTTTCTTGATCGCCTTGAGACACCGGCGGCAGTTGTGTGACAGATAGCTGCTTTCCTCGAGGTGAGAAGCTGCGGTTGGAGATTGACTCTCTTTTTGGCCTTCCTGTACTGATGGTACGGAGTCGTCAGCATTTTACGGACCACTCCATGTGGGACTGAACTTCCAGAGCTGGCCAGCTGAATCCTGCCTTGATGCCATGGCAGTGGGCTCCCCGCTGGGACCGGCTGCTGGGGACCTGGGACTGAGCTGGGGATTTCCCCCTTCTTTTCTTTTCTTGCTTTCTCTCTCTTCCCTCTTTCTCTCTCTCTTTCCCCTTTTGCTTTTCACTTCCCTCTATTAGTTTCCCCATTTTCTCCTATGTCCTTTTTTTCACTCTCATTTCCTGTTCTCCCTTCCTTTTTTTTTTTCCTTTATGTTTATTTTTTGATTTTTTAGTTCTAATTTTCCTTATTTTTCTACACACACTTTTATTTTAAAGATCTCAAACTTTAGTCTTAGTACTACTTTTGTCACTATGCCCGCGTCTGCGGCCGCCCGGAATTATGGGTTATATGTTTCTTGATACCTGTTCGATATTCCGTTCACTTTTGCATTATGGCAGGTTGTGCTCAGGCATAGACTATCATTGCCATTTTGTACATATGCTGTTCTAGTTATTTCTAGGCTGCACACATTGGGTGTCCCTTGTGGATTGGCTGTGGGGTATGTCTTTGGGGGAGAGGACAGGATACTGAGCAGTGGGTGGGGGGGGCTTTTGGGGTCTCCATCCTTCTCCCTGGGCTTAGGCTGACGTTCTTCCCCAACGGCAGTGCACCCGGAGGTTCCTCTGGCTCCTGGGGTTATCTATTGCTTTCCTCTGTTGTTCTGAGGGGTGTTTCTTATAATGTCCCTATGCGGGTCGCTGGCAGGGAGGTCTAAGGGGGTGCTTTGGGTAGCGGGGAAGATTGTACAACTATCAGTCCTGCCCCCTTCACCTTGGCCAGGGCCCTCTGAAGGCCGAGTACGGAGGGGCGTTGTGGTAGCATACTCAGCGACAGGTGTAGGGTATGATCGCCGTGGGTACACAGGGGTTTGGGGGGGGGGTGGTCCCGTTACCGATAGGGAGTGTCCGACCAGGTTACACTGGCCGGACGAGGTAGGGTTGGAGGGATAGGGGGGATATTGGGGGATAGAGGTTGGGTAAGGGGTGGCAAGGGGGGGAGGGATCTGGAGGAGGGGGGGTTAGTGGGGGGTAGACTAAAAGGGAAGGGAAGGGGGGAATGGGTGGGCGGGGGGGGGAGGGTTCTCTCGGAGACCTAGGGGTAGCTCGAAGTCGCGGGACGGGGAATGGACTGAGACTGGAGGGACGCTTGTTAATGCGGATCTGTGTGAGGTGTGCAAGGGTGGTGACTGTGTTTGCCTAGGCCCCACTACGTGGGACGTGGGCCTGGAGGGGAGGACCCTGAGCTGGGGGGGTTCTCGCCACCTTCTTAGGATGACTAATTGTGCCGAGAGCAGCATCTGGGTGTGGCCTCATGGCTAATGGCTTGAAGATCGCCTCCTGGAATGTTTGTGGTATCGGTTCCCCTATTAAGAGACATAAACTAGTGCAACAACTCAAGAGATGAAAGATTGGGCTTGCCATGCTACAAGAGACTCACCAGACTGCGGATGAACATCTGAAGTTAGGAACGCGATATAGGGCCCGAGTGTATGGCGCTCCCGCGGTAGGAAAGAAACGAGGGGTGGTCATCTTAATAACGCATCAGGTGGGCTGGGTCGAGGAATCGGTTGATATTGACCCGGGTGGCCGGTATGTCCTGATCCGGGGTCTGCTGGAGGGGACGAAGGTTGTTTTGGGCTCTGTGTACGCTCCCAATGTATACGAGACTGGATTTTACCAGACCTTGGAACGCTTCGTAGCGGAGGCTGTGGGATACCAGGTGCTCTTGGGTGGGGACTTTAATACAGTTATGACTGACAGTGTGGATAGGTCGCGGCAGGCTGGAGGTAGAGACCGCAGGAGCTCGCGGCGGATGCTGGGGGTTTGTGAAGCATATCATCTTTTAGATATCTGGCGAGTGCTACATCCGGGAGAACGGGAGTATACTCACTTGTCTCGTGCCCACAACACGTGGTCACGTATTGACTATTTTCTAATCTCGGAGTCCCTGTTCCCAAGAGTGACAGTCGCGGAGATTGGCCCATCGGTCATTTCTGATCATGCGATGGTTACGCTGGAACTCCGCAGCAGTGCACCTATCGGGCATCGGTTTTGGCGCTATCCTTTGGAGCTCAGTGGGGATGCCACTTTTGTGAGCTACCTTAAGGATCGTTGGAAGGAGTATGAAGAATTCAACGACACCCCGGATATATCCCCGACTCTTTTCTGGGAGGCGGGCAAGGCAGTTATGCGTGGGGAGATTATTAGCTATTACGGCTCCGTGCGGAAGCGTCGCAATCACCGAATCCTTTTGTTGGAGCGGGAATTGGGCAGAGCTCGGCGGAGGGCAGGGGTGACCGGCTCTGCTGCTATGGGTCGCTCTTTCAAAGAAACCCAACGTGAGTTGGAGATGCTTCTCCATCAAAGGGCCCAGAAGTCTATGATGTACTATAGATATCAACTATATCAACATGGGAACCGCGCCGGGAGGTTACTGTCAGCCCTGGTGCGACCGGCGGGAGGAGCTCGACATATAGGGGCGATCCGCCACCCGGATGGGTCCACTCGCAAAGACACTGCGGAAATCCAACGGATTTTCTCTGATTATTATCAGGGGCTCTATGCCCGGGACAATGGTAACATAGAGGATGGCCGGGACTTTCTGGCAGGATGTACCCTACCGAAGTTGTCTGCAGACCAAGTGCGAGCTTTGAACACTCCCATTTCATTGCAGGAAGTCTCCGACGGGATTCGGAAGCTGAAAAATGGGAGGGCTCCCGGACTGGATGGTCTGAGGGGGGAGTTTTATAAATCTTTGGGGGCGGAGGTGGTGGTTCCTCTTGTGGGTTACTTTGAAGATCTAGTCGCGAGGGGAGGTTTCCCATATGAGGCGAACAAGGCGTTGGTGACGGTATTACCGAAACCGGGGAGGGATCCACTATTACCGAGCTCTTATAGACCCATTTCCCTCCTTAATGTCGATATTAAGATCTTAGCCAAGATCATGGCAGACAGATTAGCGATCATTTTGCCAGAGCTGATCCATAGGGACCAGGTGGGTTTCGTCCGTGGTCGCCATGCGGCTTACAGTCTGCAGCGACTCCTCCTTTCCATGTGTGTGGGCCGGACGGCTCAGCTGCGGTCCATGCTCATTAATTTCGATGCTGAAAAAGCATTCGATCGGGTCTGTTGGGACTTCATGTACCAAGTATTGGCCAGGATGGGCTTCACGGGCTTTTATGTCAAAGTGGTGCAACTTCTGTACGCAAACCCGCTCGGAGCCATCATGATCAATGGAACCATGTCTAAGGAATTTCCCATCCAGAAGGGGACTCGGCAGGGGTGCCCCCTGTCCCCCCTATTATTCATCTTAACTCTGGAGCCGTTGCTGCAGCGGATCCGAGCCCACCCTCAGATCCAAGGGGTTCCGGTGGGGGGCTCTGAATTCCGAGTCGCGGCTTTCGCGGACGATCTCTTGGTTCACTTAGCAGAGCCCCGGACGGGACTCCCTCATCTCTTACAGCTCTTCAGTGAGTACGGGGTGCCCTCCGGATTTCGGTTAAATTTGGACAAATCTATGGCAATGCTTTTAGGCACGGATGACTCGAGGGGCTGGCAGGGTAATTTTCCGTTGAAGTGGGTGTCTGGCCACTTTAAATACCTGGGGGTGCTCATACCGGCTGCCCTGGATGACTTATACCGGCTTAATGTGGATAAACTGTTGGCGGCAGTGTCCACTAATGTTGCCAAGTGGCAGGATTTACCATTATCTCTGGGAGGCCGTGTGGCCCTCTATAAGATGACCCTGTTCCCTAAGGTCTTGTATATGCTACAGATCCTTCCGTTATTGCTGAAACAGTCGGACCGGAAGAAACTGGACGGCTTAGTGAACCGTTTGCTATGGCGGGGACGGCGGCCTCGGGTGTGGGCTGCGGTTCTCTGTCAGCCCTGGCCCCTGGGAGGGATGGGTCTCCCAGACGTACGTAAATATAATGTGGCTTGCTTACTGCGGCATACTTGGGATTGGTTGTGGGACTTAGAGGAATATACTCCATTGCAGATGTTACAGGCGGCGACAAGGCCTTTTCATTTACGGTATCTCTTGCATACGCGAAAGTCCTCAGGGCTGACTCGTGAGCTTCGGGCATTTCTGGTAGAGCCGGTTAGGGCAGGCTGGCGCTTCTTCTGTAGCAATAGGCTGCTCTCGGCCTCCCATTCGCCATATCTCCCCATTCGGGGTAATGGTGACTTCCTGCCGGGGATGGAGGGTGGCTCTTTTGCACGCTGGGCGCGGCTAGGGATTATTAATCTGGAACATGTGCTTTCTCCTGAGGGGTCTATGTTGACGTTCCCCGAGTTACGCCGGCACTACCCGCTCGAGGGGCGTGATATCTTCCCGTATATGCAGCTCCAGAGCTATATTCGCGGGGTCCCTTCCGAGATGCTGAAAGGGGAGGTTAGCTCTCAGATCGAGGTGTCTTTGTTGGGTGGGGTGCAGGGAGCACGGGTGGCATGGTTGCAGAAGCTGTTTTGGGAATCAGCAGTCCCATTAGCCTTGGAGGAATTGGCGGCGGCCTGGTCTTGGGACTTAGAGGGCCCGGTAGCAAGTGATATGTTGTTGGCAGCTCTGTCCAGTATCCCCAAGCTCTATGGGTTGGTGGCTTTCCGGGATATGCAATATAAGGTGTTGCGACGCCTATACTACGCTCCCTCCCGAGCCTGGAAGGCTGGGATTGCAGGGTCTCATAGCTGCCCTCGTTGTGGTGAAGAGCGCGCATCTTTGGGCCATATGCTGTGGAGGTGCGCCCGAGTTACCACCTTTTGGCGGCTAGTGCAAGCTTACCTCTCTAGATGTGTGGGCAACCCGGTATCTCTTTCGGCTATGAATGCAGTCCTGGATGTGTGGGAGAGCGATTGTGAGGCACAAATGGGCTGTGTGGTTTGGTCCTGGGTACGATTGGTGCTGGGAGTAGCGCGAATGACTATTCTGTTTAGGTGGATGGATCCCAGGGGCCCGACCTATGGGTTGTGGAGGGGGCGCCTACATGAAGTGTTGCTAATGGAGAGGCTCAAAGCGCGGGGCCACCAAAAACGATGGCAGAGGTTTCTGCAGGCCTGGGGTCCCCACTTGCGCTCTTTGTCCCATACTACCCGCTCTCGGATCCTGGGTGGTCACTAACACAGTCACCGCTAGACCTCTATTGAGTGGGCCAGGGGCCACTGACCCGCTGCGCCCTTTTGGCAGATCCCTTGGTCCACGGGGGAAAGGGGAGGGTGGGATAGGGGGGAGGGGGGAACTTGGAGGGGATGGGAACGTGGGGGGGGGGGTAGGGTTTTCTTGGGGTTAGGGAGGGGTGGGGTGGAGGACAGTCCTCCTTATTGCTTCCCCTCTGTAACAGTGCCATGCAGGACGAGGTTCGGGTGAAGAACACACCCCGGACCTGCTCACGTGATGTATGCTAATTTTACTGGCACTCTAAAGGGGGGGGGGGTACTTCGTTTTAGATTATTTGGCTTTATACCCACGAGGCCCACCAGGGTTCGGAGGACTGGTGGGGGGGGGAGGGGGGGGATTATGCAGATTACTGTTTATTTGGATCCCTCTGTTTATCTGACCGCCTCTATGCTGGTTTCCTTTAATGATGCAGTTTAACCAATGTATAGTGGTCACAGTCCTTCAAAATTGTATAGAGGTTACTGGTTACGGTTCACTGTATATACTATGTATTTATGTTTTTTTTTTCAATGTCATGTACTACTAATGGTGTCGTTTCCTTAATAAACAAATTTCACATAAAGTATATAACTCTGTCGTTATGTTGCGCACAAAAAATTAACCTTCCTTCAAAAGCTGCACAGCTGATATTTTATGTGCACACAGCCTACAGAAAATTAGAGGGAACATTGCTTGTGACCATACAAGATAAAAGAACCCGGTAATGCTTCCAAGTGGGATGGGATGGGACAGGAGAGCAGACAACATTCTCAACCCACCAACCATCCTCCGTCCCCCGCCGCCTGGAGTCTCTGCATGAGGAATACCCAGCAGCCACCAAAGTAGGGACACACGAACCTCTGCCAGCAGCAATAAGCTCAAGTGACATTCAGTATCTGACTACATACTCGCAAAGATAGACTGAATATAGGATCCCCACTTTTCTAAAAACTGCTCCCTCAGTCGTCCCCCATCCTGCACCCCTACTTTCTCCAAAACCAAGAAGCCATGCAGCTCATTCTACCACTGCTAATATCAGGGTCCCTCAGCCGTGAGCCAACAATGCATGCGGAGTTTCCGCGCAACCAAAAAGGCATGACCCACCCAACAACATGTAGGACCATCAACCTCTCCTAGCTTCGGGTGGAAAAGGACATATGCCCACACAGTTTGTGGCAAGTTAGACTTTGCAGCATGGAGCAGATATTGTAAAGCGAATGAGGCCGATGCTGCACACTCCATCAAAAGGTGCCCCATAACCAGTCCTGAATATTTCACAGCAAGCATGTAACATTATATCAAAGGATATCGGACACTCCGATGCCCCCTATCTCCCAAGAACTCTGCAACATGCCAAATCACACCCGAGGCCTTCTTCTCTCCAAAGAAAAGAATTGAGGGAACACTCAGATGTGCGAAGATCCCGACTCCGAAGAAGAAGCGGAAGACCTTGAAGGACATAGAAGCATTTGGGGACTAGGACCATTTTAAAAAGTGCAACCCTACCCCGAAGAGACAGAGGCAAATCACATGACCTAGATACTCTGGCATGCAAATCAGACAAGAGTGCCCCCGCATTTAAGTCATATAGTTTAGAAGAGTCAGCAGGAAGTTGTATACCCAAATATTTAAACAACCCCTCCACCCATTTAAGAGGGAATGCTCCCATCTGCACCTCGTGCTGTAAGGGAAGGGCCCCAGATTTATCTAAATTGAGCTGAGCTTAAGCCCTGAGAAGGCCCCAAACATTGAAAATCCTTCCAAGAAATGGGGAAACTCACATTGAGGATGCACAATATAAACCTGGATATCATCAGCAAAAGCTGCCATTTAAAGCTCCTCCCCTCCAACCCAGGCACTCGTCAACAAGGGGTGTGAATGAAGACAAGACTAGCTTGAGCATGAGAACTGAGAGGAGCAGCAACAAAGGGCATCCCTGACGTGTCCCCCACCGGAGAGGAAAATCTTCCATCAAGGACCCATTGACCAGTACTCTCCCCTGAGGATCTGAATATATTTATTATTTATTTTATTTTATTTAGCTGTATTTATATCCCGCTTTTCACCGGGTCAGAGCGGTTAATTGGGGGATACATTTAACATGAGGGGATATGAGACACATACGCTAATACTTACAGGGAACATGGGCAATGGAGGGTTAAGTGGCTTGCCCAAGACCACAAGGAGTGCCTATAGGACTAGAAATCCCAGTCCCTCCGGCCTGAGATTGTTGTCCCCAGGTGGGACTTGAACCCCCGGCCCTCCGGCCTGAAGTACCTTGTCCTAACCACTAGACCACTAGGCGAACCACATCGGAGAAGAACCCCATGATCCCAAAGGCCTCTAAGACCATGTATGTGTACTCCCAATTCACGCAGTCAAAGTTTTTTTCCGCTTCAAAGCTAATGAGAAGCGAAGTGACTTGGTTTATATATACCATGATGCAAGGATATCATGATGCGCAGCATTTTCTTTATAATGTATCTCCATGGAACAAAGCCTACCTGAGATTCGTGGACCAGCTGAAGCAGGGAAGGTGAAAGCTGCACCACCATGATTCTTGCAAGCAACTTGATATCTACATTTAAGAGGGAAATAGGGCGATAAGAGCCCAGGAAAAGCAGATCCCATCCCAGTTTAGGAAGCACGGTTATGACCGCCTGATTGGGCTTGTACGGGAAGCATTGTCTCTGCACTAGGTTGGTATAGTAGGCTGCTAGTGGGCCAGCAACGTTCAGATACATTAATATCAGGGCCAGGAGCCCTACAAAACTGAAGGCCCTTAATGACTTGCACTACCTCCAAATTAATGATTGGCAAATTCAGAAGGGTTTGATGTTCCGCTATCAATTGAGTCAGCTCCGCCTGCTCTAACTAAGCCATCGCACCCTCAACACCTCCAGGCTCCACCATATGCAAGCGCTGATAGAACCCACAGAAGATCTATTCCACCTTGACCTTAGTAGTCTGAACCTGACCATGAGCATCACGGAGGGCCCACATTGATTGCTGGTTTCCCCAGCCCAGATCAGCCTTGATAAAAGATTCCCGGCCTTATTACCAAACCTGTTCAGGCGGTAGTGGTAGTAGAATATCGACTTAAGAGCCCACTCATGCAGAAGAGAATTGAACTCTACCTGCACCGCCAACATAGCAGCCTTGTGCAGGGCAGTGGACTGAGCAGTGAACTGCTATCGTGCAGTACACAACTCTTCAACAGCAAAAGTTGCCTATTCAAGGTCTTATGACAGGCGTTGACATAACCGATAATATCCCCGCGTAATACCACCTTAGCAGCCTCCCAAAACAAAGACGGGTTTTCACGGTGGATCCCATTGGTTTCCTCATACTCAGCCCACTTATCACTCAAAAAGCGGCCAAATTACGCATCTGTCTCCACCGACAGAGGATACCGCCAGGAAAAATAACCTACAGGTGTGCTCTCCAGTGCACATCCAACCAGATTATGGCGTGATCTGAAATAAGCACTAGGACAATGTCTGCACTTAATATCCAGTCCAGAAGATTAGTAGTGCCCAAAAAGAAATCAATATGGGAGTCCATATCATGAGCCCTGGAAATATGGGTATAATCTCGCTCTGTCAGATGGAGTACCTGCCAGATGTCGATCAGCCCATAGCCATCACACAGCCCACTGAGCCGGCGAGCCTTACGATCAGCCCTCCCTCCCATAATCACAAACCTATCGAGTAGCTCATCCAAAACACAGTTAAAATTCACACCAAACAGGAGCACAACAGAACCAACATCCTCCAGACAACACCTCAACTAGCCATAGAAAGAAGGTTCATATATGTTAGGCACATAAACATTTCCAAACATCGCCACCTTTCCCCAAAGTTTACCGATCACAAAAATATAGCGATCCCCAGGATCTGCTAGCACCCTGCTTGCACAAAGCTGGCCTGTTTGTGAACCAAAATAACAACACACTCCTTTTTCTCACCAGAGGAAGCCTCAAACACCTCGCCAACCCACCACCTTTTCAACTTATTTATTTACTTAACATTTTTTATATACCACTTTTCAATTTATCAAAGCGGTTTACAGTGAAACAGAAACTTAGAATGTTCGAGCGCCGTCTGGTGCATTTCCTGCAAAAAAAAACATCATCCGTGTGCTTATCCTGCAAAGCTCATAGAACCTTATGCCACTTGACTGGGCTTCCCAGGCCACACACATTCCAGGACAGAACTGGAGATGTTTACCCATTTTCATACGACCAACTGACCCCACCAACAGAATAAACTCCATGATCAAAATCAGCTTCAAGAACCCCCCCAACCAAGAGTCCCTGGAAAATGGCTCCCGCCACTCACCAGCAGCCATTCCCCCGTAGATAAAGCAAAAATACAGCCCCCACTGTCTATGAACACCCCCCACCCACAAACTCCAGAAGAAGCTTCCCCTTAACCCCAGAAAATACCACCAATAACAAACCAAAAAGTATTGTGCAGGTTAATTCTCCCCCCCCCTCCTTCCCCCCAACCCCTCACACACCCACCAACGCTCCTCCTGGGAGCCCACCAAAGAGGGTCATGATACATTGGGGCCCTGCCTAGATACACTATACTAACACTGATAAGCCCATTCCCCATGCTCTTCTATGCACCACAGACATCCACACATCCATCTCAATATCCACTTGCCCAGCCTGCCGTTGTATGCTAACCAACCACCCTCCCAGCTAGTCACCCCACCCCAAGCCCAGGCCAACCACACGAAACCTGAGAAACTAGACACATGCCACAGTTATAAAGGCACTGCTTCTAACAAAATATGGAACAAAGATCTCTATGTAGAGCAGCCAGACAACACTGCCGCCCCAGAGCATAACCTCTCTCCGATGTGGCTAGCCTACTATATTCGGATCCATGGGGGAGAATACTGGTCAATGGATCCATGAAGGAAGATTTTCCTCTTCGGCAGGGGAAACGTCAGGGATGTCCTTTGTTGCCGCTCCTCTTTGTTCTCACACTGGAGCCACTCTTGTCTTGTACAGGGTTAACCCAATTATGCCACAACTCTGAACTGTACCCAAAACCCTACAAGCCCTTCCCCCCTGGGCCTATCCCCTCCCCAAGCACCCACACATACCCAACACCTAGCATCCAGCAACCTCCGCTCATCCAGACAAGACCCCACTCTCTTTACAGCCCCCACACAAGCCATCCCAGCTCATCTGTGTATATCCACTAATTAGCAACCCTTATACCACTCCCAGCCCCCTCCCCCCACAGTGGGACCTTTGCATATGTCTAGGGCATTTTTGCAGTCTAGACAGCTAGAGGCCCAGGCTAACACAGAGGGATACTCAAGCACCAGCCCAATACCTATTTGGGCAAGCTCCAATCGTGCCACCTCCAGGCAGAGACCAACCCACCCTCCATGATCCATAACCAAGAGATCAATTGGAAGGTTAGGGAGATGAAAAAAAAATAAAATAAAAGTGAGAGATGAACGGAAAAACAACTCCGTAACACCATCCATTAAAACAGTGGCCTGGGGGAAGGGGCTACAAACTCATGATAAAATGCAGGCGAGAAAAATCCCCAAAGAGAGATCAATACAATAGAAGGGAAAAAAAGGAAGAAAACATAAAAGAAACAATACAAACACAAAATATGAAAAAAGAGAGCAAAAAAACAAAGACCACAAACCACAGAACTGACTGGAGGCACACTCCAATATGCTAAAGTATGGAGGGCATGAAGCAACATTGGAGGCCACAAAAACACAACATGCCCTCCGTACTCCACCACAGGGGCAGGGAATAGTAGCAAGAAAGAATTCTAGCAAGTTGTCCAAAACAGAGACCCAGAGCACTTCAGCCATTGCAGCATCCGAGGATCCCGGTCTAACATAGCTGTGCCGGATAAAACTCCTTCGTGCCAGCAGCAGAGCCATGCAGAAAAAAAAACAAGGCAAAAGCCCCAGCCCCACCGGTTACCGCCAGCCGCTGTCCAAAAGCTGCCAGAAAGGATCCCTCAAACCAGCAAGGAGTCATAAAAGGCAAATGCTCATCAAATAGCGCTGCTATCCCTGGAACTCCACGCGTAGCCAAGCTGAGTAAATGAAGGAGAACTAGATCCTGCGCTGAACCAGTTTGCTACAGATCTCTGAAAATTCCCACTACTGCTTGCTCATGTGGGCAGAATAATTCTGGAAGATCAGGATTTTGCGGCCGCCTTGTCACATTTCACTGGTCCTATGCCGCTTGTAGCACCAGTTCTTTTTGGGCATAGTTATGGAAGCAAGCGAGAAAAACATGCGGGCGAGATTCCCCTTCCCTCCCGGGCCCCAAACAGTGGGCCCTTTTGATGATGATCTTGCCAGGCTGGGGACCCAGATTGAGGCTCAAGAGGAGCCAGGTTTCAAGGAATCCTTGGAGTTCCAACTCAGTGATTGACTCCTCCACCCTCACAGAACGAATGTTCTTACACCATCTGCAATTTTCTAAATCGTCAAACTTATTGCCATGTTGCTTCAGCAATTCCTCAAGGCGTTTGAGGGTAGCGGAGCAAAACTACTGGGCATCTTCAGGATCCGATACACGTTGCTTGACCTGCCCTGCTTAAGTCTGAGACTGAGCTATCAGAGCTAATAGCTCAGACAATCCTTGGAAGGCTCCTCTAACACTCATACTACCATTGAGGAAACCTTCTCCACCATTACTGCAGTCTGCTCCACACGAGGGCTGGAAGGAGGGAAGTCTGCCATTTGGGGTCCGCCACCCTCTGTGGAGCTTTAGCAGACATCGCTTCAAGATTAAGTGGGATGGTCTGGGCAAGTACTACTGCACTTAAAATCAAGCTGATTGGCACGGGATGGTAGGGGATCTGACAGATTAAAGCAAAATCTAGTCGGGAAGCCCCGGAACTGAGAGAAACATGACTTCTCCGGCTGAAAGCATCACGTGATCCTCCTGCAAAGGCTTTATAGAACTCTGCAGGCAAAGAATCTGGTCCAGCCGCTTTATTATTCTTGAGCTCTTTGATAGCTCTCAATATTTCTTCCATCATAAAGGACCTATCTAGACTCTCTCGCTGAGACTCATCCAGTTGTGGAAGACTTCTTTCACTTACCCACTTTTCTAGTGAGGCCAGGGCTACCGAGGTGTGGGCTGAGTATAAGTGTTTGTAATATTTGGCAAAGCTATTAGCTATCTGCTCCAATCCTAGTAACTCCAGCCCATTCTTATTCCTGATTTTAACTACCCTTCTCTTGATCCTTAATTTGTTCTGTTGCCATTGTAAGCGTTTGCCGGCCTTATTGGTGTGTTCATAGAAGTGCCTTTTGGTCAACTGTATAGCCTTCGCTGTTTACTCAATATTGAGCTCATTTAACTCTTTGCCATACCCCTCTAGTAGGTGAGCTAGCAGGTCTTCCCTCATATGCCGCTTATGCTGGCTTTCCAGTTTTACCATATCCCTATATAGGGCCTCTTATCTCACCCATTTCCATTTCTTAATTGTGGAGGCGAGAGACATTTTCTAGCCCCTGAGGACAGCTTTAGCCATATCCCACAAGAGATGTTGATGGGTCTTGGGAACATCATTAAACTGCAAAAAGACATCCCACTCCTTACAAAGGCTCTCCACAAAACCTGAATTTTGACGTAGTAACCAATCCATCTGCCACCTCCCTGAACCTTCATCTGGCTCCCACTGCCTTAGCTGCAAAGAAACCATTCCATGGTCAGATATTATCAATGAGTGAATCATACATCCCTGCACCCCAGTCATGGCTTGTGCAGACAGGAACCAGAAATCTATCCAAGAATAGGAATCGTGTCTGGCTGAATAATAAGAATATTCTCCAGGACCAAGCAGGAAGTCAGTCCTCGCATATGGGTGACGTCGGCGTCGACGGATCCCCCATGCGGAGCATTTACCCAGCTTTCAAAGAAAGCCTTTGGGAACGCAGGCACGCATGCGCGGTCCCCTTCCCGCCCAAAGGTGCCATCTTGCCCAGTCTCCTTTTTTCCGCGGAGCCCTATGGACACCTGTCCTTTGTCACCCGTGGAAAAAGTTGATCTTTCTGTGTTGGATCAAGTATTTTTCTTCGGTTTGACGTCGGTTCTTTTCACGCCTGGACTCGGTACACCGGTGCCGAGCCCGGATCTCTCTTTTCGGTTTTTGTCCTTAGAGACTGCGTTTGCGCCTTTTTTCTTTTCCCTGGCAGCCCAATTTTTTGATCTTGCTAGGGGCCCTTTTTCCCCCGATGGCTGCCAGTGGCTTCAAGAAGTGTGATTGGTGTAAGAAACTGATGTCTCTCACCAACACACACGACTGCTGCCTCCGGTGCCTGGGGCCAGACCATGATTCCACGGTCTGTAGCCCCTGTAGCAAAATGTCGTCTAAGGCATTGCGGAGCCGTCAGCACCAGCGTGAGAGGATCTTCTCCGAGACTGCCTCGGGACGAGTCCGGACTTCGTCAGAGGCCTCGACGTCTTGGGAGTCTGACGCCGAGCATCGTCGGGGCTCCTCTGAGAGGGAGTCCCCCTCGAGGGAGCACCGAAGGAAGAAGAAACCCACGAGGGCGGCGTCGGTGGATGCTCTTGGCTCAAGAGCCAGGTCGCATAGCCCCGATCGCCGTCCCGAGTCTTCGGAGTCGGAGAGGCCTGCGAAGCATCCTCGTCTGAAATCGGAGGCCCCGAGTCACGTGAGTGCTGTTGTCCTCGTTGACTCTCCGGGGGAGCCTACGTCGGACCCAATGCCATCGGGGCCCGATTTGGAGGCTGCTGGGTCTCCTGAGCTCGGACTCAGGTTGACGGCCTTGGAGAGCAGATTGTCTGCCTTCATGGAACAGCAGCGGGTGCTGATCGCCGGTCTCACCGGCGCATCTGCCCCGACCACCGGGACATGGACGTCCAAGTCGACCCCGGAGGCCGAGCCAATCCTCGAGACCATGCGATTTCGAGTTGATCCTCGGCCGAGGTCACCTTCGGCCTCCCATTCGGGACCAAGGTAGTCAACGTCGGTTCCTTCAGCGTTGGGGCGGATGGCGTCAGTGCCCGCCCACTCGGAGCCGCTCGATTCCTCCTCGGAGGAATCGGCGTGGGAAACGGAGGAGGAGGAGTCCCCTGACACCTTCCAAACTCGGTGCGTCCCGTCGGACTCACCGGGATCCGAGCCTCGGACAGGATCCCCCCTGGAGGATACCAGGTTCTCAGATTTCGTACGGGACATGGCCAAAGCACTGGCATTTCCGGCGGATCCCGAGGAAGAGCCTCGAGCTGAGGAGCTCGAGGCTCTGCAGTATGACTCTCCTCCCAAGGTGGTCTTTACTGTCCCATTTCCTCCGATGCTGGAGCGGTTGCTCTTCCGCATGTGGGAGGCGCCGGCCTCAATGCCAGTTCTAAACAAGCGGGTCGATTCCATCTATCAAGTCCGCAAGAGCCCCGGGTTCCAAAAGGCACAGCTACCGCACCACTCCATGGTTGTGGAATCGGCCATGCATCGCCTGAAGAGTCAGAAGATGCACTCCTCGGTGCCTCCCGGCAGGGAGGCCTGGAACCTGGATGCCCTTGGTAGAAAGTGCTTCCAGGGCTCTATGCTTGCTTGCCGTGTCCAGACCTACCAGCTGTACATGGACATGTACCTTCGAGACCTGGCGAAGGAGATTGCCGGGTTCTCTGCTGGTCTGTCCGAGGAACCTTTGCTGAGGTTCAAGGCCTTGTCTTCTGGTATTCGAGAGTGCTCGAAGTTTATATCTTGAGCAGCCTACGATGGATTTGAGACTTCGGCCCGAGTAGCAGGGGCCTGCATCGGTGCACGCCGCTAGGCCTGGCTACAATCCTTGGACCTCGAGCCGTGGGTACAGGACAAGTTGGTCGATGTCCCCTTGCCGAGGTGAAAACGTCTTTGGCAAGCCCATGGCAGAAAAGGCTACCGAACACGAGACCAAGACTCTTACCCGGACGAGGCTGTCCCGGAAAACCTCTGCCCCTTCTCAGAAAAAGAAGGGCTCAGGGATAAAGACCCTTTACCCGAGGAAGACCACTGCCTACAAAACCTACCCTCACTACCAGGCCTCTGTAGCTCCCCAACAGGGCCAGCAGGCCAAGGGGCAGGGTCATGGGCCCCGTAGGCAGAAGGCCCCCAAGCCTCCTACTCCGGCTCCTGCTCAGCAAGGAGGGGGGTTTTGACTATGCCAGCTTAGCCTCTCCTCCTCTCCAGGGCACAGGAGGTCGGCTGACCCTGTACGCAAACAGGTGGCCAGCCATCACAGGGGATACTTGGGTGTTAAGCATCATCGAAAGGGGCTATCTGCTCCACTTCACCCAGATACACCCTCCTACTTTCCAGGGGAGCCTCCAAGACCCCCTCTGCACAGAAACTTACTCCTTCAGGAGTTGGAAGGTCTGCTAAGGGACCAGGCAATGGAACCGGTGCCTCACCACCTGGAAGGGCAAGGATTCTACTCGAGGTACTTCCTGGTACCAAAAAGAACAGGAGGCCTCAGACTCATCCTCGACCTGAGAAATCTGAACAAGTTTCTGGAGAGGGAAAGTTCAAGATGCTTACCCTTGGATTCTTGCTGCCCTACCTCCAGCAGGAAGATTGGCTATGCTCCTTAGACCTGAAGGATGCTTATGCTCACATCCTCATCCATCCAAGTCACAGACAGTTCCTCAGATTTGTGGTGGGAGGAAGGCACTTCCAGTACAGAGTGCTTCCTTTTGGCCTCACCTCCGCCCCCAGGGTTTTTACAAAATGCCTGGCGGTGGTTGCGGCCTACCTCAGGAACCAGGGGATCTTTATATTCCCTTAACTGGATGACTGGCTTATCAGGGGCCAGTCTCCAGAAGAGGCCAGGCAGGCCACCTTCAGAACCATATCTCTGCTTCAGCACCTGGGGTTCGTCATAAACTTCCCCAAGTCCACTTTAGTCCCTTCACAGGACGTGGAGTTCATAGGGGCAAGATTGGATACCATCCATGCAAAGGCCTATTTGCCTGTGGACAGAGCTCACAGGCTGATAAAGTTGGCCGGCCAGTTTCAGGCGAACTCTCTGGTCTCAGCCAGACACTTCCTCCGGCTCTTAGGTCACATGGCTTCCACGGTGCATGTCACACTGCATGCCCGGCTGCACATGAGACCGGCTCAGTGGCACCTCAAGTCACAGTGGCTGCAGGCCACAGGGAAATTGTCAGACAGAATAAGGGTGTCCAAACTCTTGGTGGACTCCTTACGCTGGTGGAGGCATCTCCCAAATCTGGTCAGGGGTCTTCCTTTCCAGGCCTCCCCACACACTCAGGTACTGACAACCGATGCGTCCCTGCAGGTCTGGGGGGCCCACTGCCAGTGGGCCTGCACCCAAGGCCTCTGGTCTCCATGGGAGGCTGCCCAACAGATCAACCTTTTGAAATTGAGAGCCATTTGTCTAGCCTTGCGAACTTTTTCTCAGATCCTGTCACACCAGTCTGTACTAGTTCAGACGGACAACCAGGTGGCTATGTTCTATGTCAACAAGCAGGGAGGCACAGGATCCAGACTCCTGTGCCTGGAAGCGCAAGCTCTCTGCTCCTGGGCTATCAAGCAGGGCATGACCCTCAGGGCGGTCTACCTCCCAGGCCAGGAAAACTGCCTGCCGGACAGACTAAGCAGACTCCTGCAGCCTCATGAGTGGAAGTTGGATCCTCTGGTAGTTCAGCAGATCTTTCTGAAGTGGGGACTTCCGACCATGGATCATTTTGCCAGTCCGCTGAACAGGCAACTACCCAAGTTCTGTTCCAGAGAACCGCACCCTCTGCGGGCGGCGGTGGATGCCTTCCTGATCCTCTGGTCAGAAGGCCTGCTGTATGCTTTTCCTCCCATACCTCTGGTGGCCCGGACTCTCTTCAAAATCCAGCAGGACCGAGCCACTGTGATCTTGATAGCCCCCAGGTGGCCCAGGCAGCCGTGGTTCCCTCGTCTTCTGCATTTGGCAGTGGACACTCCACTTCCTCTGGGGCTGCAACCCGACCTTCTGACTCAGGAACAGGGGTCCCTCTTGCATCCCAACCTCAAATCCCTCAATTTGATGGCCTGGCTGCTGAAAGGGTAATCCTTGCTCCCTTGCTCCTACCAAAGGAGGTTGAAGAGGTAGTGTTGGCCTCCAGGAAGCATTCCACTAGGAAGGCCTATGCTTTGAAATGGCGTAGGTTCTCTACTTGGTGTTCTCAACAGCAAGAGGACCCCCTACTCCTGCTCGGTCCAGGTGGTGCTGTAATACCTGCCATACCTTTCCAACCTAGGACTTCAGTCCAACTCTGTCCGGGTTCACCTCAGTGCCCTCTCCGCTCACCACTCGCTGGTGGATGGACAATCTCTCTCAGGCCACCCTCTGGTGTCTTGCTTTCTCAGAGGCCTGCTTTTGCTAAAGCCTCCTATTCGTCCACCGGCCACTGAGTGGGATCTCAATGTGGTCTTGCAGCAACTGACTCGCCCACCTTTTGAGCCGATGGCAACCTGCCATTTACGTTTCCTCTCCTGGAAGGTGTTGTTCCTTGTGGCACTCACCTCGGCCAGGCGTGTGAGTGAACTTCAGGCCCTGGTTTCGGACAGGCCATATACCAGTTCCTATAAGAATAGGGTAGTCTTGAGGACTCATCCTAAGTTCCTTCCCAAGGTAGTGTCCTCCTTCCACCTCAACCAGGAGGTGGTACTTCTGACGTTCTTTTCCAGGCCGCACGCCAGTAGGGCAGAAACTGTCTTGCATACCCTGCATTGTAGAAGGGCGCTGTCCTTTTACCTAGAACGTACGCAGGGGCATAGAAGGGTTTCTCAGCTCTTCATTTCCTTTGACCCTAATAAATTGGGGTTGCCTGTCGCTAAGCGTACGTTGTCCATCTGGGTGGCAGACTGTATCGCCTGACACAGGCCGTGTTTCGTTTATGCCTTCATCAGGGGCTTTGGCTATAACAACATATAAAAATCTCATTAAAAACAAACAAAATCATGAGGTAAATTATAAATATAAACATATAAGGCACTTCTAACATTAAAAATCCATAAAAACTATAAATAAATAATTAAATAAATAAATAAATGTTAACTGCTAAAGTACAGCAAAAGTCTGTAAACCAAAGGGCAGATAAATAAATACATAACTGCATACATGTAATACATGTAGAACCACACATGTAAAAGCTTATGGTCACACTCATAACTAATCAATAAATTACTGACTATTGACACACAGCAAAACATCTGTTAGTTAAAAAACAATAAATAATTAATTAAATAAATTAAAATAATAATTAATTACATATATATAACGCGCATTTAATACATGTAAAACCACACAGTTATAAAACTCAACTAAAAAAATTAAAAAATTAATTAAATAACCCATATATGAACCTCAAAACTGATGTTTGAACAAGAAACAACATAACCTACAATTTTATGTACTGAAATTTATTAATTACATTCTTACCTATATGATTTTCCTGCCACACTGCAATGACTGAAGGAAAAGAAAAGGAAAGAAAATAGAGGAGCCATTCCAAAATACTACATCCTATAAAAATCCTTGTTGGTGCAAAAATCAATATTAGATAAAATTGCAATTAAAATTGTAAAAATTAATAAATAATAAATAAGTAAAAACCACACTATTAGAGGAACACTGAAACCAGGAAAGCGCAATAGGTCAATTGAGTATCTAAAGTGTTTTTGATTAACATACATAATTAAAGCAAAAACAAATTAATGTTATTTTATTGTCTTAGAGATTGCTTTAAATTATAATATGAATCCTTTTGATCCACCACAAACATTCTACAATTATACATTTTTTAATTTATGTATCTTTTCGCCTGAGGGCATTTTAATTAATTAGATTATTCACCAATCCTCCCTCTACCAATTTACTTAAAACCATCTCACTCAAAACCTTTTCAAACCTACTGTTGTTTATATAATGTTATAATTTAATATAATGAACGCTATCATGACTATTGCTCATCCGTTCATTTATGTAATGTGTCTTTATAAAACTATTTAAACGTTTGAAATTTTAAAAATGAACAATTAAAATGATTAAATAAATTAATTAAAATTGGTATTGACCCTAAACCGTAAATCAAACTATGGAATCCTTTGAAACCGCCTTGTATTTTTCTAAACCAATAAAACCCTTCTCGCTTACCGGGTATTTATGCCAAATCTGGCAAAGCACAAACTTTGCCGTTGCTTTCTCGTCCGACTACCCGGCGCTAATATACTCAAATCTACAAATGCGCGGGAAAAAGATGACATCAGTATCCACATTCACTGCTCCCTAGCCATACTGTTTAATTTAAATGTGAACAATTCCATCTTTCAAACCTAACTACCCAATCATAGGAGACCCATCCATCATAGTCCATACGAAAACAGCAGTGTCTGGTACATTAACTATTTCAATGACAAAGACCCTTTCACAAAAATTTCTTATATATAATATGTGAATCGTGAATCCAACACACGCTTTACTCCGTTGATAATAGCCGGATACACACTTGCACCCGACATTCTAAAAAACATTGCCCACTGGCCACTGTTAATGCAAAAGCCGTGTACTTGAAGGTAAAAAACTCCCCCTATATAACCCCTATATAAATCAACTTATTGCAATATATCAAGACTTTATTCTTTACTTATCACAGAAACGTGGCATCTGCACCAGACCCACTACCATGTATCACTCACCCAAGTCTTAAAAAAGGTATTCGCAATTACACCGGAACATCCCCGCACTGCTCCTTTCTTTCTGCAAGTGAAACTAAAGACGCCCGCGACTGCGTGATACTATTTAAATCTTCAAAAACGCGGGAAACATCAGTGACATCACCAAACATCTCTTATTGGTCACCCACATCCACAAATACTGCCATCATGGATCGTAGTTTATGGTGTCTGCCATAGTTGTATCAATCTATTAATCTTTCAGTAGATATACGTGTCTTAAAAACCTTTGTGTATGTGCACTCCATTCTATACAGTCTTTCCTACCCTTCATTTGACCTCGTTGTATATATCTATATTGCAGAGGGAGGCAGGGGAGGGGGGGGGGAAGGGGAGGAAGGAAAAGGAAAACCGGAGGGGGGAGGGGGGGGGAGGGGGGGAGGGGGAGGGGGGGGGAGGGGGAGGGGGGAGGAGGGGGGGAGGGAGGTGGGGAGAGGAGGGGGGAGGAGGGGGGGGAGGGAGGTGGGGAGAGGAGGGGGGATGGGGGGAAAGGGGGGGGAAAGACGGAGGGAGGGGAAAGGAAAGGAGGGATGGGGGGGAAAGGGTGGGGGGAGGGGGGAAAGGGAAAAAAGGGAGGAAGGGGAAGGGAAAGCCGAGGAAAACAGAGGAAAAAAGGGAGGGGAAGGGAAAAAATGGGGGGGGGGAGGAGGGTTGGAGAAGGAAAAAGGGGGGAAGGAAGGGGAAGGGGAAACAAAGGGAGAGAGAGAGGGGGGAGGGGAGGAAAGGGAGGGGGGGGGAAAGGGGGGGAGGGAAGGGGAAACGGAACGGGGAAGGAGGGGAGGGAAAGGTCCTAAATTACTTCCATAAATATACATATCATATTGGTTACCAATACCGCAAAACCAATAAATTCAATAAACTACAAAAAACTACAAAAACCGGTATTGCTACCATGTTTAATCCGTAACACAGAACTATAACTAATCCTATTATATTTCCACTACTAATCTTCCAAAAAAAAATCAAATCATATTTCTTATCCATATGAACTGCACTATCCACAGTATCATAAAATTAATAAATTGCACTAATTTCCAAAAACACCACAACTTTTCTTCCATATTCAATCCGTAAGACCAGGACTAAATCTAAAATATATACTTATATTCACATCATATCTACTTCAGGAAAATTTAAATCACCTATACTGTCCACATAAAATTGCACTGTTAAAGAAAAATTTTTCCTTCTCCTCCCCTCCTCCCCCCCCCCATTTTTTCCCTTTCCCCCCCCCCTCCCCTCCCCTCCCCTCCCCTCCCTTTTTTCCTCTGTTTTCCTCGGCTTTCCCTTCCCCTTCCTCCCTTTTTTCCCCCTTTCCCTCCTTTTCCCCCTCCCCCCTCCCTTTCCTCCCTTTCTACCTATCCCTTTCCCCCTTCCCCCTCCCCTTTTTCCTTTCCTTTCCCTTCCCCTCCCTCCCTCTTCCCCCCCCCTCCTCTCCCCCCCCTCCGGTTTTCTTTTTCCTTCCTCCCCTTCCCCCACCCCCCTCCCTGCCTCCCTCTGCAATATATAGATATATACAACGAGGTCAAATGAAGATTTAAATAGTATCACGCAGTCGCGGGCGTCTTTAGTTTCACTTGCAGAAAGAAAGGAGTAGTGCGGGGACGTTCCGGTGTAATTGCGAATACCTTTTTTAAGACTTGGGTGAGTGATACATGGTAGTGGGTCTGGTGCAGATGCCACGTTTCTGTGATAAGTAAAGAATAAAGTCTTGATATATTGCAATAAGTTGATTTATATAGGGGTTATATAGGGGGAGTTTTTTACCTTCAAGTACACGGCTTTTGCATTAACAGTGGCCAGTGGGCAATGTTTTTTAGAATGTCGGGTGCAAGTGTGTATCCGGCTATTATCAACGGAGTAAAGCGTGTGTTGGATTCACGATTCACATATTATATATAAGAAATTTTTGTGAAAGGGTCTTGGTATTTATTTATTTCTTTATTTCTTTATATTTCTTATATACCGCGCTATTATAATCAGTGCGGTTTACATTTGAAACAGAACATACAAGAATGTAAGCAAGTTACATCAAGTTTTTTACATTGAACAGGGAATGTAAACATGGAGTAAAAACGAGGGAGAAACTATGTACATATTATAAAATTATAATGCTCTTACAGATAAAGAAATATGACCTTGTCTAGAGGGTTGGCTAGATGGTCAAGGAGATCAGTGGGAGAGATAGTGGTTAGCCATTATCTACAGGAAGATGATCTGAGGGACGGGTTAGGCAGGGAGGTGAGGTGGGGGCCTTGTAAATGTCGGGAATGCTGTCAGGATAATATTGTAGGAACAGGTGATGTTTGAGGGCTTTACGGAATAGTGCCAAATTTGAGCTAGCCCGGATTTCTGCTGGGAGGGCGTTCCATGCCATAGGTGCAGCAATGGAGAAGGCTCTACTTACTGTTGATTTCTTACATTTTACCAACACTTTTGGGACTTCAAGTTTATTCAACAAAGTAGATCTCCTAGTTCTATTGTCTGGTGTGCTGTTGAGGAGATCGCTGATGGGTGTGTGAGTAAGATTCTTACATGCCTTGAACGTCATGACAAGAGCCTTGAAGTGGATTCTGGCCCGCAGCGGGAGCCAGTGTAGGTTCTTTAGAACTGGCGTTATGTGGTCTGATCTTGAAAGCCCTGACAGTGCCCTTGCAGCTGAGTTCATGGCAAGGCGTAACGGGTTAAGAGTCGATTGTGGGAGTCCCAGTATGGCTAGGGAGCAGTGAATGTGGATACTGATGTCATCTTTTCCCGCGCATTTGTAGATTTGAGTATATTAGCGCCGGGTAGTCGGACGAGAAAGCAACTGCAAAGTTTGTGCTTTGCCAGATTTGGCATAAATACCCGGTAAGCGAGAAGGGTTTTATTGGTTTAGAAAAATACAAGGCGGTTTCAAAGGATTCCATAGTTTGATTTACGGTTTAGGGTCAATACCAATTTTAATTAATTTATTTAATCATTTTAATTGTTCATTTTTAAAATTTCAAACATTTAAATAGTTTTATAAAGACACATTACATAATTGAACGGATGAGCAATAGTCATGATAGCGTTCATTATATTAAATTATAACATTATATAAACAACAGTAGGTTTGAAAAGGTTTTGAGTGAGATGGTTTTAAGTAAATTGGTAGAGGGAGGATTGGTGAATAATCTAATTAATTAAAATGCCCTCAGGCGAAAAGATACATAAATTAAAAAATGTATAATTGTAGAATGTTTGTGGTGGATCGAAAGGATTCATATTATAATTTAAAGCAATCTCTAAGACAATAAAATAACATTAATTTGTTTTTGCTTTAATTATGTATGTTAATCAAAAACACTTTAGATACTCAATTGACCTATTGCGCTTTCCTGGTTTCAGTGTTCCTCTAATAGTGTGGTTTTTACTTATTTATTATTTATTAATTTGTATAATTTTAATTGCAATTTTATCTAATATTGATTTTTGCACCAACAAGGATTTTTATAGGATGTAGTATTTTGGAATGGCTCCTCTATTTTCTTTCCTTTTCTTTTCCTTTTCCTTCAGTCATTGCAGTGTGGCAGGAAAATCATATAGGTAAGAATGTAATTAATAAATTTCAGTACATAAAATTGTAGGTTATGTTGTTTCTTGTTCAAACATCAGTTTTGAGGTTCATATATGGGTTCCTGTTCGGTAATCCAGTTTAGTCCTCCAACATCGGGTAGTGCCCCTCCTCCTGCAGCCGGGAGACTGGACCAATCAAATCTTCTGTAGTATATATGCAGCCGGAGCTCCCAGAAGTCCCCAGTGTGTCCAGTCTCCCTGCAGCTGGAGGACTTCTGTGCCCCTGCTGGGCACGCTAAGTGACACTTGAAGGAGCAACACTAGTTAGTTAGTTCTTTTGGGGTTTATTTCTGGTCCTTTATATTCTATTTCCTTTGCTAGGTAGCTGTATCTTTAAAAAAAAAAAAAAAAAGACACAGGGGACTTTCTGGGGAAAGCCAGACCTGCCTTGGGCTCCTGCCTTCCTGCCTGGGAATCTCTGAAGCCTGGGTTGAGCTCTCCCCAAGGCTGTTCGGGGAAGAGCCATACCGGCTGCAACATTGCCTGTCACTTGGAGAAGTGGGCTGAGTTCCTTGCTGTTCCCAGAGCTGGTAGGAATTTTCCTTGTTTTAAGCTTTCAGCTCTCTGTTCTTTGCTTGGGCAGAGGCTCTGTCGGCTCCCCTGGCTTCCAAATTGCACTTTTTCCTGCCTTTTTTTCGCTTGCCCTTTATTAGAGGGTCGTTTTCTTTCTTTTCCATATTATTTGGGTACCTTTGTATTTTCGCGCCGTTTTTTACCGCGGGTGAAAAAGTGCGGCGGCCATTTTGGATTTCTAAAGTGTGCTTTTTAAGGGCACTTTTTAACACTTGCGCACGGGTTCCCCTGGTGTTTTTGGGGTTTCTTTTGCTGGCGATTTTGCTCAGGGCACCCCTAGGATTCTGGGGAGTATTTTGTTTACTGTAAAAAAAAAATAAAAAAAAAAAAATAAAAAAGGGTTTTAAATTTAATACTGTGCTGAATTGAATAAGGTTAGTCCCCTTGGTGTGGGCTTCCCTGTTCCTGTTGCCTTATTTTTCCCTGAGGGCAGGTGGCCTTGGCATGGCTGCCAAACCTCAGTGTGTAATTTGTGGCTCCCGCAGAGGTACAATGACTGACTCTGGAATCTGTAAGAGCTGTGCTGCAGTTTCTTCAGAACTGGAGCTGCCTATTGAAATTAAGGAACAGCATGTGCCCGGGGACCCTTCTCTTTCGGGGGACAGTGTCCCTTCACCGAGCATCCTTCCTTCTGGTCTGGGCCCGGCGTCTAATACGTCGGTCCCTGAGCTCCAGCAGGCGGCTATGGTGGCGTCGCCTATAGACTTTTCCCCGGATTTTGTTCTTCTCATGCATCAGGCCTTCCGCTTAAGCCGGTCTGGTCATTTGCCGGAGGCTTGGCCCGCCCCTCTCCCCCCAGCTTCCGCAGGGGGGTTCAGCGGTCTTCCCAACCCGCTGTCAAGCGGCCCAGGTTGGGGGACCAGGATCAGGACGCCCTTTGCCTCCCGGATTCCGAGGCTGAGGGGGATCCGGATATTGAGGCGGAGGAATTAGAAGACGGAGAGCTTCCAGAACCGGAAGATCAGGCTCGCATCATTTGGGTGTTTCGAAGGGACGAGCTGGTACCTTTGGTCACGGAGTCTCTCCAAGCACTTAACCTCTCTGCGGTGCGGCCGCTGGAGGAGGAGGGTCTCGAGGATCCTCTCATTCAGGCGGTCAGGGATGCCCAGGTAGTTTTTCCTGTGCACCGAGTAGTTGAGCAGATGATCCATGCGGAATGGGAGCAACCGGAATCCGCTTTGAAAGGGATTCGGACCATGAATCGTCTTTACCCCCTTGCCGACAAGGACAGGGACTTGTTTAAGTCTCCACGGGTGGATGCTGCCGTTTCGGCAGTGACTAAGAAAACCACCATCCCGGTTGAAGGGGCCGCGGCCCTGAGGGATGTTCAGGACAAAAAGGTTGATAATTTGTTGAAGCAAGCCTTCGAGACCAACGCCTTATCGTTACAAGCTTCTATATGTGGGGCGTGGGTAGCTCGAGCTTGTCTGCGATGGTCGCAGCACCTGCGCTCGGGGTCCGGCATGGACCAACAGGGGCTGTTGGACGTTACCCGCGTGGAGTCGGGATCGGCCTACTTGGCGGATCTGTGTTATGATTTAATACGCTCCCTAGCTAATAGCATGGCCTCCATGGTAGCGGCACGGCGGTCCATCTGGTTGCGCAATTGGGCGGCCGACGGTTCTTCCAAGTCTCGCCTCAGTAAACTACCCTTTAAGGGCAGGTTGTTATTTGGTGAGGCTCTGGATAAGTTGGTGAAGGATCTCGGTGAGTCGAAGGGTGGTCGGCTTCCAGAGGATAAGCCTAAGCTTAATAGGTCGTCCACCTCAGCGCGCGGCCAGTTTCGGGATGCGCGCAGATTTTGTTCTTCCCGGCTGTGGACTTCGCAGCGCGGCCGTTTTGGAACCCGTCATCAAGGGTTTCGTGGTTTCAGAGGAGCGGGAAGGGGCTTCTTCTCCGGAGCCGCCTCTTCCTCGGCCTCTTCCTTTAATCGCAAGCCACAATGAAACGAGGCGGGCTCTAGAGGAAGACCCGGTCATCGGGGGTCGTTTGCGCGACTTTCTTCCTTCTTGGGCCCAAATTACGTCAGATCGGTGGGTGCTGCAGATTATAGAAGAAGGTTATGCCCTAGAGTTTGCGCACCCACTTCGTGATTCGTTTGTTCTGTCTACCAGCAAGGGAGCTCAAAAGGCGCGGGACAAACGCGTCACCCAGGATAGGCTTCACACTCTGGGGGCCGTGGTTCCGGTCCCGCCTTTGGAAAGAGGCGCAGGTCGCTACTACTCCATCTATTTTGTGGTTCCCAAAAAGGGCGGTTCCCTTCGTCCGATCTTGGATCTCAAAGGCGTGAATCGCGCTCTCAGAGTACCGCACTTTCGCATGGAGACCCTGCGGTCAGTCATCGTAGCGGTGCGTCAAGGGGAATTTTTGACATCCCTCGATCTTACAGAGGCCTATTTACACATTCCCATCCGGCCCTCCCATCAACGGTTTCTCCGCTTTGCGCTCCCGTGGGGCCATTTTCAATTCCGGGCCATGCCGTTCGGACTCGCCACGGCTCCCCGCACCTTCACAAAGGTAATGGTTGTAGTTGCGGCGGCGTTGCGCAAGGAGGGCATCCTGGTCCATCCATATCTCGACGACTGGTTGATTCGAGCGAAGTCCAGTCGGGAGTGTGTGCAAGTCACGAGCAGGGTGGTGGATCTCCTTCGGTCCCTCGGATGGGTGGTGAACGAATGCAAGAGTTGTCTGTCTCCGACACAGGATCTCGAGTATCTGGGAGTCCGCTTCGACACAGCAAGGGGCTTGGTGTGCCTTACGGAGCGACGCGTGCTGGCGTTGCGGGCTCTGGTCCGTCTCTTCCGGGGGATGCCAGCTCTGTCGGCGTGGTGGTACCCTGCGGCTCCTCGGCACGATGGCGGCGACCTTGGAGGTGGTGCCTTGGGCGCGCTTCCACATGCGTCCGCTGCAGAGTGCTCTTCTGCGACGTTGGTCCAACCAGTTCGACTCGTTGAACAAGAGATTGCCTTGCCCAAAGACGGTTCGCTGATCCCTCCGGTGGTGGCTCTCCGCCGAGAACCTGTCGCAAGGGATTCCCTTGGAGCCTCCTCTGTGGGTTCCGTTCACGACGGATGCGAGCTTAACCGGCTGGGGGGCTCACTGGCGAGTTCCGCTTTGCTCAGGGGGAATGGTCTCCCCTGGAGGCCTCTTGGTCGATCAACCGTCTCGAATTGCGGGCAGTCCAGCTAGCCCTGGTGGACCTGGAGACCATGGTTCTCGGACGGCCGGTGAGAGTCCTGTCGGACAATGCGTCCACGGTAGCTTACATCAATCGCCCAGGGGGTACCGGCAGCGTGGCCCTGGAGGCAGAAGCGGCGGCCTTGTTCAACTGGGTGCAAACTCGCCTTCCAGTGATCTCGGCGGCTCACATTGCGGGCGTAGACAATGTCCAGGCCGATTTTCTCAGCAGAGTGCGGGTGGACCCCGGAGAATGGGAGCTAAACCCACAGGTTTACGCACAAATCGTCCGGCGGTGGGGTCCACCCATCATGGATCTCATGGCGACCTTTCAATCAGCCAAGACAGGGCGCTTCTTCAGCAGGCGAAGGGAGCGCATGTCCGAGGGGCTCGACGCTCTCATTCAGCCGTGGCCCACGTCCGGTCTTCTTTATGTCTTTCCTCCGTGGGCTCTGATCGGCCGGGTCGTACAACGTATCGAGAGCCACCGGGGTCGCGTGTTACTGGTGGCCCCGGATTGGCCCCGGAGGCCCTGGTATGCCGATCTGGTCCGGTTGCGCGACGGCGTTCCTTGGCTCCTGCCCGCTCTACCGGATCTTCTTCTTCAGGGTCCCTTGCGGATGCCCCAAGTGGATCGATTCTCGCTTACGGTTTGGCCATTGAGAGGGCTCGGCTGAAAAGGAAGGGCTACTCCCCCGCGGTGATTTCTACCCTTCTGCGGGCGGGGAAAACGTCCACTTCTCTTACTTAAGTTCGGATTTGGAGGATTTTTGAAGACTGGTGCTCCCGGCGGGGAGTCCGGGCGGCGACGGTTTCCGTGCCCGTCGTTTTAAGTTTTCTTCAGGATGGTTTCGATAAGGGCCTTGCGGCTAGTTCCCTAAAAGTCCAGCTGGCGGCTATCTCGTGTTACCGCGGCAAGGTTTTGGGTCGTCTGCTCGGGGCTCATCCGGATGTACGCCGATTCCTTACGGCGGTTTTTCATTTGCGGCCCTCACGCAGAGTTTTCGTTCCTCCTTGGGACTTGAATTTAGTTCTGAGGGCCCTGGTTCGTGAACCTTTTGAGCCCCTGCGCAGGGCGTCTCTGAAAGATCTCACGCTGAAGGCGGTTTTTCTTGTAGCCATCTGTTCGGCACAGCGCATTTCAGATCTGCATGCATTGTCCTGTCGAGAGCCTTTCTTGTCTTTTTCCGCGGATCGGATCGTTCTCCGTCCGGTTCCTTCCTTTCTGCCAAAGGTGGTGTCTCCCTTTCACATGAATCAGGCAGTGTTTCTTCCAGTGCTTTCTTCGCAATCTGTCGGGTCAACGGACAAAGGTCTTCTCCGGCTCGATGTGGGTCGTACGCTCCATGGTTAATTAAAGGTTACCGAGTCTTTTCGGAAATCTGACCGGCTTTTCGTGCTCTTCGGGGGTGCGCGTAAAGGGGAAGCGGCAGCTAAAGCCTCCATTGCTAGATGGCTCAAAGAGGCGATCGCGTCCGCGTATCTGTTGCAACAGCGGTCTGTTCCGGAGGGTCTGAGGGCTCATTCCACTAGGGCTCAGGCGACCTCTTGGGCGGAGTATAGCCTGGTACCGCCGGCCGATATCTGTAGGGCGGCCACTTGGTCGTCTCTGCATGCTTTCAGTAGACACTATCGCTTAGGATGTGTCAGCGGCTCGGGATTCCTGTTTTGGTTCGGCGGTTCTGCGCGCCGGATGGCAAGGTCCCGCCCGGTCTTAACTGCTCTGTTACATCCCGATGTTGGAGGACTAAACTGGATTACCGAACAGGAAATGGAAATTACACTAACCTGGTAATTGTAGTTCCTGGAGGGTCCAGTTTAGTCCTCCTTCCCTCCCGACTATCTGCTAATGTGGTGCGGCGCGCCTTTCCGAACGGTTGATATTAAGACGGTTCCTCTTGCCGTTCGGTCCCTCTGTGGCAGCCACGTTTTTTGCAGAGGCTCTTCCCTGTCTCGGGGGTTCAGGCAGCTCCTGAACTTCTGGTGGGGAGCGGTGTTTTGATTCCTGAGGCGTCGGTGCCGGCGCAATGCAGTGTTCTGACTTCCTCGTTTGGGGAGGGGGTTGGATATTCCTTGGGGGGGATCAAATTGTTCTTTAATTAGGTCATTTTGTATATTAATCTAATGTGTTGCTTCGTTAAGTATGCTTTGTTACTAGTACACTGGGGACTTCTGGGAGCTCCGGCTGCATATATACTACAGAAGATTTGATTGGTCCAGTCTCCCGGCTGCAGGAGGAGGGGCACTACCCGATGTTGGAGGACTAAACTGGACCCTCCAGGAACTACAATTACCAGGTTAGTGTAATTTCCATTTATTTAATTAATTTTTTAATTTTTTTAGTTGAGTTTTATAACTGTGTGGTTTTACATGTATTAAATGCGCATTATATATATGTAATTAATTATTATTTTAATTTATTTAATTAATTATTTATTGTTTTTTAACTAACAGATGTTTTGCTGTGTGTCAATAGTCAGTAATTTATTGATTAGTTATGAGTGTGACCATAAGCTTTTACATGTGTGGTTCTACATGTATGCAGTTATGTATTTATTTATTTATTTATCTGCCCTTTGGTTTACAGACTTTTGCTGTACTTTAGCAGTTAACATTTATTTATTTATTTAGTTATTTATTTATAGTTTTTATGGATTTTTAATGTTAGAAGTGCCTTATATGTTTATATTTATAATTTACCTCATGATTTTGTTTGTTTTTAATGAGATTTTTATATGTTGTTATAGCCAAAGCCCCTGATGAAGGCATAAACGAAACACGGCCTGTGTCGGGCCTGGCTTTATGAAATAAAGGTGGTATAAACAGTTCCTTCCTTGCCTCCACGGTTTTTACTGGGTCTGCTGTTGGTACGTGGATTGTGCTTTTCTGTTGGACAGACTGTATCGCCTGGGCATACAGGGCAGCCGGCCTCTCCCTGGAGGGTCGAGTTACGGCCCACCGGGTCAGGGCGAAGGCCGCATCAGTAGCTCACTTCCGTTCTGTTCCATTGGCAGACATCTGCCGAGCCGCTACTTGGTCTTCAAGCCAGACCTTTGCGGACCCCTACTGCCTCGAGAGGGAGTCCCGTAGGGACAGTGCTTTCGGGAAAGCAGTACTCCATAATCTCTTTGAGGTTTAGGCAACGCCTTCCCTCCGGCGCTGGTGTTGGGCTACCGTTCAGGTGTGGTCTCAGAAAAGATTCTCTCACTGTTGCTGAGGCTCTAGAGGGAGCTCTATTTTTTCAGCCTGGGTTCCTGGTAGCCCAGAGCTAGGGAGTCACCCATATGTGAGGACTGACTTCCTTCTTGGTCCTGGAGAAAGAGTAGTTACTCACCTGTAACAGGTGTTCTCCAGGAGCAGCAGGAATCAGTCCTCACAACCCTCCCTCCTCCCCTGGGAGTTGCACTTGTACATAGTTTATTTTTACATTTTTGTGTGCTGTTTTTAGCTATGTCATTTGACTGAGCAAGATGGCACCTTTGGACGGGAAGGGGACCGCGCATGCTTACCTGCATTCCCAAAGGCTTTCTTTGAAAGCTGGGGAAATGCTCTGCATGGGGGCTCCGTCAACGCCGACGTCACCCATATGTGAGGACTGATTCCTGCTGCTCCTGGAGAAAACGGGGTTACTTACCTGTACCTGGAGTTCTCCGTGGACAGCAGGATAAGTCAGCCACACCTGGTGACGTCCTCCGGGCGGCGCCATAGTACGGAAGTGCTCTCTAGAGCTCAGAAAGATGAGACTTTCTGAGCCCGCCCAGGTAGCCCACCTCACCGCTCCGCCCCCTAGCCACCAGTACATTCCAAGCTAGTCCACCGGCTAGGGAGCGGTCCCTTAGGGTGGCCTCCTCCAGGGGAGGTGGGTGGGATTGTGTGGCTGACTTATCCTGCTGTCCACGGAGAACTCCAGTTACAGGTAAGTAACCCCGTTTTCTCCATGGACAAGCAGGATTGCGTCAGCCACACCTGGTGTCTGCCTAGCTAGATATGCTGGGGGGAGAGGAGGCCCATCGTTGGTGTATGGACCTGAAAATGAGTCAGATACTTAGTTCAACAGATCAACCACTGTACGTTTATTCAAGACCAGAGATGAAAGTGCAATCGTGCTACAGCAACGCAACAGGTATGTGCACCGAGGTGCGAGCAGCATAACAGTGTCAACAGTGCAACAATAACATTAACAGTGCAACAGTGCAAACAGCAATTAGAGGCAGTGTAAACAGTGCAACAGTAATGTCAATTGCCCCGAACAGCAGAGTACTAGAGCAATTCTATTCCCCGTATTGGGCAGAGGCAGTGTTCAATCGCGCCTCGAGGCCATGGAGAGGACGGCCGCTCCGAGTGCACAATCCTCCTGAGAGCGGAGGTCAAGGCAGTAGTGTCTCTGAAACGTGTGCGGGGAGGACCAGGTGGCCGCTCTGCAGACATCGGCCAGTGGCACTGCGTGGAGATTGGCAATCGAAGTGGCCAGAGCCCTGAGATGGTGGGAGCCCACTCTTGGATGCTCACTGGTACCTGAAGGATCAAGGCAATAAGAGACACAGGCGGAGACCCAGTGGGACAGTGTCCTCTTGTTGACCGGTCTTCCGGGTCTGTTCGGATCGAAGGAAACGAAGAGTTGCTCGCCCTGCCGGATAGTTTGCGTTCTTTGCAGGTAGATCCGGAGAGCCCTGAGACAGTCGAGGGTGTGCAGGCGTTGCTCCTCGTCCGAAGAGTGAGGTTCCGGGAAGAACGATGGAAGCTCTATGGACTGGTTAACATGGAAGGCCGAAGACACTTTTGGTACGAACCTAGGATTGGTCCGCAAGGAAGCATGGCTGTGGTGCAGCTGTGTGTAAGGAGGATGTGATACCAGAGCGTGTAATTCGCTAATCCTCCTTGCGGAAGTGATGGCCACAAGAAAAAGCATCTTCCAGGAGGCGAATTTCATGTCGGTTGACTGGAGGGGTTCAAAGGGTTCTTGTGTCAGGCGCTGCAGGACCGTGTTGAGATCCCAAGGTGGTACAGGTCATCTGATCAGGGGCTTCAGATTCGACAGGCCCTTCATAAAGCGTGATGTAAGGGGCAGTGCCCCGATGGAAGTAGTCCCTGTTGGCGGTGATTGGAAAGCCGCTATCGCCGAGAGGTGAACTCGGATGGAATGCGTCTGCAGGCCAAGGTTAGACAGGGACTTGAGATATTGCAGGATGCTGGGAAGTGGGCATGTGGTGGGCTCCAGGCCTTGGTTTGCGCACCAGATGCTGAATCTTCTCCATTTAAGGCCATAGGACTTTCTGGTGGAGGGTCTCCTGGCCGCTAGCACCACGTCCTGCACTTCGGCGGGTAGCTGGAGATTGGAAAGGCTTAGCCGCTCAACCTCCAGACAGTGAGAGATAGGGCTCCGAGGTTGGGGTACTGTATTCTGCCCTCATCCTGTGTCAATAGGTCCTGTCTGAGGGGTAGTCGCTTCGGGTCTCCATGCGCTAGGCGTAGTAGGGCAAACCACATCTGGCGCGGCCAGTGGGGAACTACCAGGATGGCTTTTGCTTTGTCCTGAACAATCCTTTGCAGGGTCGCTGGGATGAGGGGCTTTGGCGGAAAGGCATACACCAGAGACCACTCCCCCCAACACACGTCGAATGCATCCGCCGCCAGCCTCCTGGCTGACGGGTGCCTGGAGCAGAACAGGGGGCATTTGGCATTCTGTTCTGTGGCGAAAAGATCGATGTCCGGAGACCCCCAGTGCCGGAAGAGATTGTCGGAGACCTTCTGGTGCAGAGTCCATTCGTGGGGCTGGAGCTGTCTGCTCAGTCTGTCTGCCAGGATATTCTGATCCCCTGGGAGATATGACACCCAAAGGTAGCATTCGTTTCTCAAGGCCAGGGTCCATATCAGTGTAGCCTCCTTGCAGAGGGTGCGTGAGCCGGTGCCCCCTTGTTTGTTGACATAGAACATGGCAACCTGGTTGTCCGTCTGGATGAGGATTGATTTCCCGCACAATTGTGGGAGAAACGCTTTCAGGGCATATCTCATGGCCCTTAACTCGAGGAGGTTGATGTGTAGACGCCTCTCATGTTGGGACCACTCCCCTTGAGTGCTTAGGGATTGCATGTGGGCGCCCCAGCCAGTGTTCGATGCATCCATAGTGAGAACAACTTGATGATCGCGGGGGTGGATGTCTTTCCCCACCAACAGGTTGACTGGTGTTGTCCACCAGCGAAGCTGGGTATGGATTTGTGGAGTCATTTTGATTGTGGTGGAAAGAGGTTGACAATGCTGGTTCCAGTGAGTGCGTAAGTGCCATTGAAGTGGGCGCATCCGTAACCTCGCCGTGGGAATGTAGTAGCTGATAAGAATGCAATAAATAATACCCGGAGTCAGGCAAAGATCCAAGCCAATTTATTTGTGCACAGGCTCAGATTGCAGTAGCATTCAAAATGGTCTGAGCACAGAGCTCAGAAAAATGACAGTTTATATACTTTTCTTCTCCAGTCTAATACAGGCAAAACTTCTCATTGGTCGTGGTGGCCCACTTACTCTCATCCAATAGACATCTCTGACCAGGCCTAGGACTCGCTCCCCCTGCTTGGGTCTTACTAGCCACGGGTCAGCAACTAGACATAACACTAAACATAATACTTCTGCTAAAGTATACAGTATATTTCGCTACTCTTGCAAGGTCAGTTAGCTACAAAGATAGTGGAAGGCATATCAGAAGCATTCTTAACAAAAGCAAAACAAAGCAAGGCCAAACAAAGCAAGGCTAAGACGTGTTTCTAATAGCTACTGGTGATTTCTGTAATATTCCAGGCACATATCTCTAGCCTTGGCTCAAAACACTAAACAATCATTTATTTATTTATTTATTTAACAATTATTTCTATACCGCTCTTTCCCAAGTATCAAGTGCGGTTTACAATTAACAGTATGTTATATGGTATGGGTAGTATCATACCAAGTCATTTTACATAGAACAGGTGGAACTAGGTACAGGTAACAGTATAAAGTTTAAACAGTAAATTATTAAAACATTAAACTATTAGAACATATGTACATAGTAGATATTTACAAATTATATCATATATCACTTGTGGTTGTAAACATTAATTTAATCTTCAAGGCACGTAGTTATATATTGTTTGTAGTATGGTAGTTAACCTGTGTCTCTTTGTGTAGTCTGGTTAGTTTCTGCTCCTTTGTTGTAGTGTAAAGAGAATAAATGGGTTTTCAGTTTTTTTCTAAATTCCTTTATGTCTGACAGTAGGCGAATGTTGTCAGGAAGGTTATTCCAGAGGATAGGTGCTGAATGTGAGAAGGCTCTCATGTTGGTTTGTTTTCTAGCTTTTGACGCTAGACAAAATATTCTTACACTGTTCAGCTTCTCTGCTATTTTTTCATCCTTATTACAAGGTCAGTGTACATCTAGCAAAGATACAGTGGCGCGGCATTCTACTGAAACAGACATCTGGCTAATCTAAACAATAAACAGTAAGAAAGTTTTAATTCTCTTATCTCCAGGAGAGCAGAACATGTTATCAAACTAGAATAGAACAGTATTTCTTTCTAACAGCTAGCTAACAGCATTCTGTAATTTTCCAAAGTCAGCAATAACATTCTAAAGCAGGGGAAAGGGGCTTTAGGCCTAGCTTCAGGCCTAGCTCTGCTACATACTAGGCCATCGCCTATCACAGGAAGGACGGAGGTGGCGGCCGACATATGTCCCAGAAGGCGCAGGATGGATCTTGCCGATGAAGTCGCTGCCTCGGTCGCCTTGCCCACCAGCGCTGTGATGGCGGACAGTCTGCGTTCTGGAAGGTAGGCCTTCGAAATCTTGGTGTCTATCACGGCCCCTATGAACTCCAGTCTCTGGGCCGGCGAGAGTTGTGACTTGTTGAAGTTGATGACGAACCCCAGGGAGGATAGTAGCGTCATGGTTGTCTGCAGGGCCTCCTGCAGCTCCTGGGCTGAGGGGGCCGTAAGGAGCCAGTCGTTCAGGTACGGAAAAACCGCTATGCTCTGCCTGCGGAGGTGGGCGGCCGCCACGGCCACACACTTCGTGAAGACCCGCGGAGTGGGGGACAGCCCGAAGGGTAGGACTCTGTACTGGTAGTGCTGGCCTAGCACTTGGAAACGGAGGTATTTCCTGTGCGACTTGTGAATGCGGATGTGGGTGTACGTGTCCTGAAGGTCCAGGGACGCCATCCAGTCACCGGTCTAAATCAGGGGAAGGATGGTGTTTAGGGAGTACATCCTGAATTTCTCTTTGCTGATGAACTTGTTGAGCCGGCGGAGATCTAGGATGGGACGGAATCCGCCCGTCCGTTTGGCAATGAGAAAGTATCTGGAGTAAAAGCCAGAGTCCTTCTCGGGCAGGGGAACCTCCTCTATGGCCCGAGAGTGCAACAGATGTAGTAGTTCCGCGGCCATGGCCAGGTGCAGCTGTTGGGGCGTGTCGCTGACTGGAAGAGAGTTCTGGTGGGGAGGGGCCACGAAGCGTATGCGGTAGCCTTCCTGGATGACCCGCAAAACCCAGGAGTCGGAGGATATTCGCTGCCACTCTGGCAAAAAATGGGTCAGGCGTCCCCCGATGCGGTGGGTTGGCCGAGATCTGGCATCAAAAGGAGGGCCCACCTTTGTTGGTGGGCGCGCTGGTCGTCTTCTGTTTGCGGTCCCTCTGCGAGTTTCGCTGGTGAGGGGGTCCTTGGTAAGAGTTGCTCTTATATCTGTTGTTTTGCCATTTGTGATGGGAAGGGTACCTCTTGTTGGAGGAGTAGTAGGGTTTCCTCTGGAATTTGTTCCTCTGGGTGCTGCTGTGGCGCTCAAAGCTGTCCTCCGCCAGGGTCTGTAGCGTGGTACAATGCTCCTTCATATCATTGACAGTATCTTTTACCTTGTCGCCGAAGAGTGACTCGCCGGAGCAGGGTGTGTCCGCAATCCTGTCATGCGTGTCGTCACACAGGCCAGACGCCCTCAGCCATGCCCATCACCTTGCTGAAATGGCTGTCCCAGCGATTCTCAGCGCTGTGTCGAAGGAGTCAAAGGTAGCACTGGCCAGGTGCTTGCTGCACTCGGACATGTCTGCGAGTGCCGTTGATGCCAAGCTCTGAGATTCTTTCGGGAGACAAGTCAAGGCGGCTTTTAGGTTCGCCATGCATGCATCTTGGAAGAGGACTTGTTGAAATTGGTGGGCCGCTATCTTCGCGTTGAGCATGGCTCCTTGATACACTTTTCTCCCGATATCATCGAGGAGCTTGTGATCCCGACCGGGTGGGCTGTTGGCATGTGTGCGCGAAGATTTAATGCGCTTGAGGGCTGAAGACACCACAATGGATTGATGTGGCAGCTATGAGGCTGCAAATCCTGGAACAGGCTGCACCTGGTATTTTGTTTCCAGCCTCCTGGGAAAGGGGCGGCCAGATGCCGGGGTCTGCCAGAGCCTCAGATCACTGTCTCGGAGTTTCTGGTGGATAGGCAAAGTGAACACGGTTTTCGGGGTGGCTAGGTATTTCAAGACCTCCGGTACCGTCGTCTCCTTGTTGTCCCGGCCTTGTAAGGACAAGGTAGATGCAAGTTTGAGCAAAAACTTGGGATAGGTGAGATCCTCCGGAGGGGGAGCCTCCTCTGGATCCGGGGAGCGTGCCCTGTCTGGGGTCGCCCTTTCACGCTCGTGGGCAGCCGACCCACAATTGCCCCTCGGAGCTCGTCCCTTTCAGCTTCAGGGGGTGGGTCACTCGAGGGTCTGCTGCATGGTGAGGGTGCCCAGTTCTCCCCTGTTGGCGGATCTGCCTCCCAGGTATTTGGCTGTGAGTCTGCTGGGAGAGGAGCTTGCTGAGGCAGATGTGAAGGAGCCGCCATGGTAGACTGTTTTAAGAGTTGAGACAGCAGGCGTACCATGGAGCTAGACGTTGACTTGCTCCTACGGCTGTGACAGGGGCTGGAGGAGGTAGAAGGGCTCACCTGACTTCTCCGTTTCTGGCGCCGATGCCCACTGCAGCGTCTAGACAAACGGCTGCCTCTGTGCTTGGTGCTCCGACGCTGGCTGGACGAGCTGCTGCTACTGCGGCTGGAGCTGCGGTGGCGCTTGCCTCTATGCCTTCGACTCCGTTTCCGGCGTGAAGAGCGGCTGCTACTTGTGCTGCTGGAGAGGTCGCGCTTTGCATGCTTCCTCCCTCCGCGGCGGGGCCGTCTCTCGGAGCTGCTGCTGCGGTCATGTTTTCAGCACGCGGGGGATCCGGCACCGAGGAGAGAGGCATTGCCATGGCTCCCTGCCGACGCTGAATGACAGCGAGGCTCGTGGGCGGAGTTGGAAGACTGGCGCCTGCAGACATTGTTGGCTGCATTGTCCTCAGAGTCCACAGGCTTGCCGTAGGAGGGGGCGGAGCTTGAGGACTGCCTTCCGGAGTTGGAGGACCTGGACCGGGCGCCATTTTCAGCCTCCACATGGCTCTCCCAAACTCGCTTCTCTACTTGGGAGCTTGCAGGCCTCACCTCCCCAAACGAGACCACCGCGGGCGACAGGCACGGCGGTGGGAGGCCCAATTGGAGATTCTCAGCACCGCGGTCATGGAAGGAGGCCGCACCGGGCGCATCCAGAGCCAGGGCATGCAGGGAGATGGCAGGAGCAGGAGCAGGTACCGGGAGGGATAGAACAACAGTACTTGCGTTTTCGGAGAGGAACTCCTTTAAATTATGTCCCCGGATCTTCAGGGCTCTAGGGGACATTCTCCCACAATGCTCGCAGTCTTCGATCTTGTGGTCCGAACCCAGGCAGCTGCCATGTGTGTCGGTGATACTCATCTTCCTCTTGCAGAGGAGGCATTTCTTAAATCCCGGTTTAGTCATGGTTTCAGAAACTAACAAAATAACAAAAGGTTAGGAGAGAGAGCAGGGTCCGTCTTGCTGGCAAGGCGGAAGGAAGGATACTGGTGGCTAGGGGTCGGAGCGGTGAGGTGGGCTACCTGGGCGGGCTCAGAAAATCTCATCTTTCTGAGCTCTAGAGAGCACTTCCGTACTATGGCGCCGCCCGGAGGACGTCACCAGGTGTGGCTGACGCAATCCTGCTTGTCCATGGAGAACACCTGTTACAGGTGAGTAACTACTCTGTCTTATTCACTGGGATGAAATCGATGCCACACATCTGCCAGTCCCAATTAGTCCAAATGCTGGATGAGCTGCTGTGTGCTAGTCATATCCAGGTATGCCCTCAGGCAGCCGCTTAGGGCGGCAGACCTCCATGTGCAGCAGGTCATGTATGCCATAGCACATGACCTGCTGCGCTGAGCTGAGCTGAGCCATTCCCCTCACCCCTCACCCCCTCAGGAGCAGCAGAAACTCTTGGGCCGGCCCTGACCATATCCCCCACTTTATTGCTCGACTGGTCCATTGGCCGAAGAACATAATTGAAATCTCCCACAAGATAAATATCCCCACTCATGTTATATTTCAAAACACTAAAAAATTCTTGAAAAAATGCATGAGCATGAGAATTTGGTGCATAATCATTAGCCAATGTCATCTTGGAATTCTCTGTCATTCCAATTAAAATTAAATACTGGCCCTTCTTGTCTGAAATTTGATTCACCAGCTGAAACTGGCACCTATCCACCACTATAATAGCCACTCCCCTCTGATGTGCAGTGCAATCAGTATGATAAACCGGCTCCATCCCTTTCTCTCTCAATTTGGAATGCTCTTTTGCAGAGAAGTGCATCTCCTGTAAGAAAAACATATCAGCTTTACATTTCCGTAATTGTTGCACAATCTTCTCTCTCTTTATTGGGGAGTTGAGACCCCAAACATTGTACCAATATAAGTGATTGAATAGCAAATTCAAACTTCCTCTGCTGAAACATGTTTCTTTAAAGCCTAGCACAAGCATGATAACCCTGCACCACCCCCCTTTCCCAACCCCAACCCCCCCACCCTTCCACCCTCTTCTACTCCACTCACAGTCAGCATATAAAACCAGTGAAGGATAAGCCCCTCATCCCTCCTCAAAAACTCACCCTGTGGAAGAAACCACATCTCCAACAAGGGCAATAGCAGAAATACCCTGTCATACCCTACCCAACTCCTTAAAAAAAAAGAAATCTATTGAGATTGTATACTATCCAATCATCCACATTCCTCTCAACCACCTCGCCCCCATTGCGCCCCCCCCCCCCCAATGTAATGGACCAGGCAAAAGAAAACCCTCTAAACAAAAGAAAGGGCAACCTCAGTTACAGCAGCAAATTCTATGCTCTGCTGCAGATAGTTAACCCTCTATCCCTAAGGAGACAATCCTACCCAACAAACTGCATTTATCCCATTCTCATAACCGGGGACATACACCATTTGCCCTCACACATTATTCCTCTGCCAGAAGGGCATCACCCAGGAGATTTGGAAGTGTCCATCTCTTTATCTTCTGCTGACTCCCTGGCCTTCAGCAATTCATGCCGACTTCATGGGACCTTCCTCCATTTCAGACTTTGACGACTCTGCACCTCTGCTCCTGACCCAGTAAGATCCTCAACTAGATCCAAACCAGTCCTCCAAGGTAGTAATGTGGTAGTGTTGCTTCTCCATTTTAAAGAGCAAAAGGAAAGCCCTAGTGGTGCTTGATGTCTTTCTGTTGAAGAATTTGAGTGAGAGGATGGAAATTATGTCTCTTCTCCAGTGTATAAGGTGATAAATCCAGGTAGAGCTGCAGGCACTGGTGTTGAAATTCAACCACTTTCTTTCCCCTAATGCTTTGCAGGAAATAATGGAAGCAGGCCACTGTCGTTCTGGGAGAATCTTGCTTTTTGAGTCAGCTACAGGCACCCCTTTGCGCTGTTATCAGTTTGAGCCTTGGCTTTACCACCAGGCACACAGAAAGAAAACCAGGTTCTGGACCATCCGAGCTACATCTCCCAACCCCTCTGCCAAAGACTAGCCAAAGATCCTGATATTGCACATCCACTGCTTGTTTTCCAGTTTATCCTGCATTCCCAGGTTTCATTGGCCAAGGCCTCTATTTTCTTGAGCTTATTCTGGAAGATCACCGTAGCATCAATTTGTTCACCTATATTACTCTCATTTGGGGTGACTCTCTCTTCCAAGGCTTTAATCTCTAATTTAATATCTCCGGCTGCTTTATACAAGTCCTCTCTCATACCTTCAGCTCTTGGAATAATTCCAAGAAATCTGCCTTTGTTACTGGTGCTTCCAAAACTTGTTACTGATCTTGAGCCGCCGCCGACAGTATAGTTGGAGCTTGAACAGTCACTACGGTGTCTCCCTCATTCCTGCCGAATTTCACGAGAGCTTCGGTGTAATTGGCCTTATACTCCATCTTTAAGTCAGGGACAAAGTACAGCAAATGTACATGGACACAACCTCAATCTGCATATGAGGCCAAAAGTCTAATCTTCAGTTGTTGACCACTGTAAACGTTCCAGTGAAATAAAACACTCTTCATCCTATGTAAGGCACTCTTTTGGGTGTGGAACATAATGAGATTGAAGGGGGGGGGGGGTGGAAGAAGAGATGACAGAGGAATATAATACAACACTGCCCCCACAAACTTGGAAAATTCCCTCCCCCTCATGTATTTTACAGTGCGCAGTCAGCAGCAACAATAGGTCTCATATACAGCCGGTCCCCCCCTCTCCATGCTCCCCCAGAAATGGTGGCCTTCCTCACTCACCCCTTTCCAGGCCCGAGTGTTGCTCTTTTCATGTGTGGGCAATCAAAAGAAATAATGTGTACTTCACAGGTCCCCATCAGATACATAACAATTGTCTGACAGAATTGGCAAGACTTGGTGACTTAAAATGCTGCCTTCTGCCTTTAAGGCCTCTCTCCAGCATATCACGTGGCTGCACCTCACCGCTGCAAGAACCAGAGCACTGTAATTTCCTGGCACTCCCCCGATTGTGTGACCACACATTTGTCCAACACCTTCAGCAGTTGCTCAGCGTCTCCTGACGCTGCTTCTGCTACTTGCAGTCACTGTCTTCCCTCTAGGAGTGCCTTATCATGACATTATTACTGGGTAGGATATAGAGCTGCAGCTTCAGGCAGCCATCTTTGCAGGCTTGTCAGCGCCCCCCCCCCCCCCCCCCAAGAGGTATTTTCAAATCCAGGCTAGTTTTTCTTAAAATAAAAGATAAAATAATCTTTTTATCTAATACAAAATCAATGCATTGTATCTGTATAGTACTGTGAAGATAAGATACACCAATATAGTGTTCTCTGCTATATGAGTTGTCCATGTGCAAAGATTTAGGCACTCTTGCAAAATTCTTTTTCATAGAATTCCTACGTGAAAAAAAGCTAGCATCACCTTTACTTGGTAAAAGGTTAGGCACATCTTTCTGCATTTTTTTTTTATTTATAAGCATTTAAACAAAATTTTAGAAGTATTCACTTGAAAAAGAAAATATGAAAATTGTGTGAAAAGATAATGAGATTTAAGAAAACAAAATACAATACATAATCATCATATCACATCAATTTTCCAGTAGCCCACCATAAAAGGAGTGAAAGAAATAAGGTGAAATATTAAAAGGAAAAAGAAAGGAGAACAACATTATACATCAAAATTTCTGTGACATACCAATTGCACTTAGTGGCAAATTTTAGTATCTTCTTTACCTGAATGTAACTTACCTTGAAGCTACAATCCCGTTATTAACACGTAACCTATGCTATCCCAGTAACACTTCATACCTCTCTCTCATACTAAAAAGGTTCTTCTCATGTAATATGCCGTCCATATGTAAATAGTTCAATGACTATTATTCATTGTAAATAATTATCCTGGTTACCCAAGTTTTTTGTTCCTGTTCCATGTAAAAAAACAGATAATATGTATCTTATCTGATGTTTTCTTGTTATATGTAAACCGCGCTGATTATAAATAGTGCGGTATATAAAAGATGTTAAATAAATAAATAAATAATAAATAAGCTGCTACTGATAAAACATGAGTTAAATTCAAAGCCCTCTTCCTCCAATGCAGAGTTGCTGTTTATTTGCTGATTTTAACAGATTGAGAATAATGAAAAGCCTGTATGGCAGGTGCAAAGGTTTGGACACCCTTCCAGTTGATTCATTACTACTAATTTTTTTAAAGTTATTAATAAGGCCTAAAATGGTTACTGACTCAGGTAAATACAATTCTGTAGTTGATCAAATATTCTGTTAGCTCTCAGATTGTAATTGTTGATCTTTCTACTTTTAATGACTGGGGGAGTCTTCTAAGTAACTGTCTGAGCATCTGAAAATGAAGATAATTCATTCATAGAAAGTGAGGAATGGCTATAAAACATTTCTAATACTTCCAGCTAGCAATTTCAACTGTCAGAAACATTTTTAAGAAATTGAAGTTGCATGGAACTGTTAAAGTCGAATCAAGATCTGGAACACTACAAAAATCTCTGATAGAACTGCCCAAAAACTGGTCATATCTTCCAAACAGACCCCACAGATCACTGAAAATGGCCTGCCACAAGGTTTGGTGGACAATAGTGTGAACTAAAGTTACTCCAAAGTGTTGCTTTATGTAATAACAGTCTGCATGGGCGAATTCTCAGACGGAACTTTTTCTACTTGCGTATCACAAAAGTCATTGTCTAAAGCAGTGCTTCTCAACCTTTTTTATTTTGGGGCACACATACCAAATTTTACATGCATGGCCAGTGTGAGGGCATTAGGTGCCCTAGGGGAAACTTCAGTCTTGTGCCCACACACAGTTAGCTTTTAGACCTCTAGCACCCCCCCCCCCCCCCCAGATTTGGATTATCGAACTCCATTGTAATCATCTCAACACCATCCCTCCCAGAACAATCCTATAGTAGTAAGCAATCTGTTCAATTTGGTGGGGAGGATGAGGGTAGTTTTATGGATTTTCTCTATGAAAAATTGTAGTAATCTACTTTCAAACTATACCTAAAAGCATTTTCTTTTAGTTTTGGTGCTACAAAATATTTTTGGATTCAGTACAAAAGCCTCAGGGCTGGTGGATATATCCTGCCTACAAGCTATAAGACAATTAATTATGCACCAGAGAAAAATCGGATTAGCTAACACAAACTATTCCCAATATTTAAGTTTCAGGTAAGAGATCATTTCAAGTCAGAGATAATGCACTGAGTTCCAGAGCATCCAGCTTATTCTTGGAAGCTCATAGCTACTAGATCATACATTACAATCACTAAACTGAAAAAAAAAATCTTTTCCTACATCTAGAATAGAAGAGGGAAAACTGGAGCAGGAAGAGTAGGGGCTATGATCTGGAGTGCGAGTTCTAGTCAGGCAGGAGGGGAGGGATGGATCAAGAGGCAGATTAGCCCTTCTTTTGCGCTTATCTACTCCAAGCTTACCCTGTTTACTCCTGCTCTCTGTTTTCCTCTTGGGAATGGAGCATGAAGCAGATGGCTGTTTTCATGGGTACTGTCCATCTGAGATATAGGGTAAGCACCTCATGAGTCCATGCCTGGCCACATCTGTGTGTATCCCCACCAAGGCACACCAAGTACTATCCCAAAGCTCACTAGTGTGCTCTGGCATACTGTTTGAGAAACACTGGTCTAAAGTATGTCAAATAAAACCATGATAAGCCTGAAGCCTTTTGGAAAAATGTACATTGGATTGATGAAATGAAAATTGAATTGTTTGATCCCAACCATACAGTACAAGATACATTTGGAGAAAACAGTGAAGCATTTAATGTAAAGACCACCTTGTCGCAGGCAACCACTAGGATATCTGTTATCCTTTAGGCATGTGTAGCAGCCAAGACACAGAAAATATTTTGTGGGTATAAAGAACAAATTCAATAAAATATGAATATATCCTAGAAACTGAAGTTGGGCCTGGCTAGTACTTGAATGGGAGACCTTCTTGGAATGCAAGGTGCTATAGGCTTACTGCGCAGAAGAAAGGCCTAGCAATCTACCTCTGGTCGCACCTGCCAAGAAAACCCAGGGGCTGGGTTGCCAGGAGTTGGCATCATCTCAGTGGCACACAGCAACAACAACAATATCCTTCAGTAAGTGAAGAATTTAAAGCTTAAAAGAGATTGGATATTTTGGCAAGTCAGAGTTGAGTAGCTTAGTGATGAGCGCAGCAGGCTAACAACCAGGGAAGCCAGGGTTCAAATCCTGCTGTTGCTCCTTGTGACCTTGGACAAGTCACTTAAGCCTCCATTGCTTCAGGTACAAAATTAGCTTGTAAACCCTCAGGGGATAAGGCAATACTTAATGTACCTGAATGTGGCTCAACTTGGGCTGCCATTGAAGAGGTGTTGGCTAGATCCCAAAAACTTAAAAAAATAAATAAGCAGTCTGAAAATACCTCATAATCAACCATGAAGTACTGACAAGAAAAATGAATGAAGGAATGGCCTTTTCAATTCCCAGACTTGAATATTGATGCAGTGAATGCAAGGAGACGTAAGACTTTTTTTGAATTAGATTCATTTTACACGATCGAGTGGAGAAAAATTCCAAAACTACAAATAGAAAGACTCATGAAGCTCAAATCTCCCACCTCAAACCCACCTATCTGGCTTGAGGACTACTATAGAAAAGAACAGACATCCACTGCTTAACCACTTCGCCCTGAAGAAAGCCATAGTATGGTGGCTGAAACATCTGTTTCAGTTAAGAACATGCAGCATGACCCAAAAAACTGCAAAGTTTATCACACTAGCTGCAGAAACTGAAGAGAACATCAAGTCTGGATGTTCAAAATTTGCAATGTAGTTTTACAAAGGCTCACTGAATGTGGAGTTTTTTGTAAAATGCATATAAGGCCAAGGAAAAATATATGTAATCAGTATAACACACATCAGAAAAAAACATCACATGTAATAATGCATACAGAAAAGAGTGGCATTACTTGAGGCTTTGTACATGTTAATAACGCTACTTGCATGTGTAAGTGGTGGATTTCACAAAACTGCATGTCCAAGCGGAGCCAAACAAGCTGAAAAACGTGAATTTTTTTGTGTTTTTTAACCACAGAGAAGTAAGTTCAATTCCCCTTACAAACTTTTTTTATAGACCAATTGCAATAAAGAACAGTTAACCTTAACTACCCTGCACATTTAGCTTCCCATTCAAATATTTCTCCCCCCTACCCAATCCGCTACCCAACTATAACTATTCCTCCCCTTTTTGTTGTTGTTAACACCTTTTTTCACCAAGTTATTTCTCCTTGTTCATTGTAAAACAAATTCATTGAGATTGTTATGTTATTCGATGTAAACCACTTTGGACAAAGGCAGTGTAGAAAAACTGTTAAATAAATAAATAAATAAAAATAGTTGGCACATGAGTTACTCAAAGCAGGTGTAATTTTTCAGTTATAAATGCACCGACATTCTAAAATATAGAATATATGTATCTGTTGAAGGGCCACCCACAAGATATCTCCTTGAAATTTGGGCTTGCTACTGCTACTTATATGTATAGTTCAGTTTGCATGTGTAAAGAAACAGGATACTGGGTTTTGATGTACCTTTGTTCTGATTGATTTTGGCATATTGTATGGTCTTATGTATATTTGTTTCAGCAAAAAGGTATCCCAGAACAAAAAAATCATGTCATGCATCAGAGCAAGAAAATACATTTTTAAAAAATGAAGAAATACAGCACTATAAATACCACAATAAATAAAGGAACCAAGACGCAAATTTAAAAAATATATTTCAGAGTAAGAATAGGGGAAAGGCCATGGCATTAAATTATTGTCCCAGAATTATATTGGCCCATTGCTGAAACGTATTGATCAGATATAGATCCCTGAATGTCCAAGTTCAGCATCTCAGCAGATTTATTGCTGAGAAATGTAGTAAGTTGTTGCAATTCATAAACTATATAATTCACACCACCTAGTTGAATCAAACATTTACAAGAAAATTGGAGAAAGAAAAGACCTCCAGTTCAAATACCCTTGGGCATAATAGAAGAACTGCTTTCTCTGTTTTTGGGTAGATTTTAAAACGTTGGGAAAGATTCTAATTCAATGTTTGATAAAGATGGCTTTTTTTAATCCAGTCACTGTCCACCTCCAAAGTTACAGTTACCCAGCAAAGTAGCAATTCCAACATGTTGGGTCTCAGGTATCTCCAGGAATCTAGTTAGATCTAAACAATCAAAAGACAGTTGAGGAGAGTGTTCTTGTTCCTTAGATTCCTTCTCTTTAGATGTAGAAAGATTCCATCTTTTTAGATGTTGGAAGATGTAGGGGCAGATTCAGAAAGCATCTTCAAAACCAAATTGGCATATTTCTCACACATATACCTGACCAGAAATGGAAAAAATGTTTTGGAAACACAAGAATCACTTCATGAGCGTGTTAAAACCAATTCAGTTCATTTCCCCCTAACTTTCAGATTGTAATTGTTGATCTTTCTACTTTCAATGATTGTGGGGCAAGTGAATGGGACCTTAATGTGGTATTGGGGCAGCTCACGCGCCCACCCTTTGAGCCTCTGGCTACTTGCCACCTATGTTACCTCTCATGGAAGATGGCATCCTTGGTTGCATTCACCTCCACTCACAGAGATAGCGAGCTCCAGGCCTTAGTGGCAGAGACGCGCCCTATACCAGGTTCTACAGGAACAGGGTGGTGCTCTGCATGCACCCGAAATTTCTTCTGAAGGTGGTATCGTCCTTCCATCTCAACCAGGAAATGATACTTCCTACCTTCTTTCCGGGACCTCATTCCAGTAGGGTGGAGACAGTCCTTCATACCTTGGACTATAAGAGGGCTTTGTCCTATATCCAGCACACTCAGGGCCACCACAAAGCCACTCAGCTTTTCATCTCCTATGACCCCAGTAGGCTGGGGGAGGCAGTGACCAAGCGTACGCTGTCCACCTGGGTGGCGGACTGTATCTCCCTCGCCTATGAGCAGGCAGGGCTCCCTCTGGAAGGCTGTGTCACGGCGCAAGTTTGGTGGCAAACTTGCGCTCTGTCCCGATGGTGGACATCTACTGGGCCGCCACCTGGTCTTCAGTCCATACCTTCACAGCTCATTACTGCCTGGAAAGGGAGTCCCGACGGGACAGTACCTTCGGCCAGGCTGTGCTCTGTAATCTTTTTGGGGTTTAGGCAACTCCTACCCTCCGAACCTTCTGTATTCAGACTATCGGAGTCCTGGTTTTCACTGGACACAGGGGTCCTACTGTGGTCTGTGGACATGGACTAAATTGCTGCTGCTTGCAGCTCCCTGTGAGGGAGCCTGTGTTTTTTGCTATGTGCTTTCAATAGCCTATAGCTGGGGAGTCCCATATGTGAGGACTGACAACCTGCTTGTTCCCGGAGAAAGCATAGTTACTCACCTGTAACAGGTGTTCTCCATGGACAGAAGGAATCCGTCCTCACAACCTTCCCATCTCCCCTTGGAGTTGCTCTTTTACCATCTTTTATTTTTGCCGTCTTTTAGCTATGTCATCTGACTGAGCAAGATGGTACCCTTGGGCGTGAAGAGGACTATGCATGCGGGGTAGCGTCTCCCAAAGGCTTTCTTTGAAAGCAGGGGGGATGCTTCCGCAAGGGTTCCATTGATGCTGACGTCACCCATATGTGAGGATTGATTCCTACTGTCCCTGGAGAACACCTGTTACAGGTGAGTAACTACGCTTTTTGTGCACTTGTTTTGTGCCTATGATATTAAGTAAGGTAGGGATGTACTTTATAAAATAAGTAAATAAGTTGAGGAAAATGCATGTTAAGAACATAAGCTATGCCATTACTGGGTCAGACCATGGTCAATCAAGTCCAGTATCCTGTTTCCAACAGTGGCCAATCTAGGTCACAAGTTCCTAGCAGTTTCCCCAGAATCCACAGATTCCACAATGCTTGTTTTGGGATAAGCAGTGACTTTCCTGGGTCCCCTTTAATAATGGTTTATGGACCTTTCCTCCAGGAACTTGTCCAAACCTTTTTTAAACCCAGCTACACTAACAGCTTTTGCCACATCCTCCAGTAACAAAGTCAAGAATTTGATTGCACATTGAGTGAAAAAAATATTGTCTCTTATTAGTCTTTTATGGGTTAAATGGTAGCTTCATTGCATGTCTCCTAGTCTTTCTACATTTTGATGGCGTAAACTATGAGCACTCATGCCAACTCTATGACAGTTGTAGGTACCTGTGCTTAGACTTTTTAAGAGCACATATATATTATAGGATTTTATAATTTATGTGCATAACTTTACGCTCCACCCAAACTCCACTCTTGTACAAAGCCCATTGTGAAAAGTACATGCGATTGGCCTGACATATCTGCTTTTATAATAATAGCCATATTAAATGATGGTGAAAATGCCCCTTTACATGCGTATATGACTAAAATACCTAGATTTATGTAAGTAAACACTTGCATAAATCTAGGCACAACTTATAAAATTACCCCTAGATGAAAAGACATTATTAAAATAGATTTTCTGTTGACCATTTTTTCACAAGCAAGTGGGTTGTTTTTTTTGGGTTTTTTTAGTGCCGTCATGTCAGTACTGACTCTGGCGACCCAGCTGCCTCTGGGTTTTCTTGGCAGTGTTTCATCAGAAGTAGATTGCCAGGCCTTTTTCTTCCGAGGCAATGGAGGGTAAAGTGACTTGCCCAAGGTCATAAGGGATGCCAGTGAGAACTCAACCCTTGATCTTCTGGGTACTAGGCAGTTGCTCTAACCACCAGGCTACTCATCCACTCTCATGTAGGTTTTACTCTGAGAAAATATAGTTGAAGGAAGCAGATCTCAAGGAATAGTCTCTCTCAAGAAATCACAACAACATTCCCAATAAAAGGTTCTCCATCAGTTTTATTTATTTTGCAGTTATTTCAAACACAGTTTCCATTGACTTATGGTAATTACCAAATAAATTCTGTTGATGCTTTGAAAGAGTTTTAGTTTGTACTAATACACTCACTGGTAACAGTACTTATACAAAATTTGATGAACACTGTATGTTTGCCATTATCTTGAAAGTAGTGTTTGCTATTCCAAAGCAGCTAGGATCCCTGTGGCGACTACTAAACACCCCATTATCTAGCAAGGAGAGGAAAGTCATAAAACATTCATGGATTTTAAAAATAACGTTTACCTGGAGATATCTTTTCTTTTTTGGCTATTAGGTTCTAATATTCTGTTGGCCAGAATAGCAACCCGCCAAGCTAAGCCAGATGGGCAGTATCATTTAAAGCCAGAAGAAGTGGATGATTTTATTAGAAGTCAGCTAATTATCAATCTACCAGGTAAATTAAAAATTGATTTGTCTTTTAGCATAATTATCAGCTAAATATAATGGTAGTGAATGGGATTTAAAAGCGAGAATAATACACTTAGGTCTGGTTATGATTATACAAATCTGGTGATTTTTTTCACTCATTCTAGGTTCCTGGTTTAGTAGATGAAGGGACATAAGGAGAGAATGTTAACTCTGTTTTTCTGAGTACACATAATATCACTAGAAATCACTTTATAGATGTAAATGTACTTCTCATGCTGTTGGGTGCTCCAACAAGGTAAGCAGAGGGAAGCAGGAAGAGACTCACCTTCTTGGTAGCATAGAACTGCATAAAAGTGGTACCAGTGTATAGAAAATAATTTCTGGTACAGTCATATACATAAACTAATGATAAGACATGTTCTGCTTTCCATCTTTTATTTCTCTTCTATTTCTTCTTTGCATCTTCTCCCAGCATTAGTGCAGGAACCTGGATCCACCTACAGCTGCAGTGTCTACCATTATTCTTATCATTGGTATGGGAGTCACCACCTTTCTGCCTATACCCCCTTTCTTTGTTTTTCCCCTTTTGCTCCCACCTCCTGTTTGCTTTCTATTTTTGTCTCTGCCATTTTATTATTTTTTCCCTTACCTTCTTGACTTTCTACTACCTTTCCCATCCTTCCTTTTGGTCAGAATGCAAGAATATGGTCACCATGTTATATTTAAGGAAAACTGGAACACCGGAAGGCACCATTTATACCCATCTTTCCAGTTACTTGAAGTGGGTAAGCTGTTGGCCAGAAGAGAGCAGTGACAGTCAACGAGCACAAGGTCTGTGAATTAGTGTATTCTCCAGGACCAAGCAGGAAGTCAGTCCTCACATATGGGTGACGTCGATGGAGCCCTTGCGGAGCATTTCCCCAGTTTTCCAAGAAAGCCTTTGGGAATGCAGGCATGCATGCGCGGTTCCCTTCCCGCCTAAAGGTGCCATCTTGCTCAGTCTCTCTTTTTCCGTGAAGCCCGTCGGACGTGTGCCCTAGTCCTCCCGGAAAATAGTCAGATTTTTTCACGATTCCTTCACTATTTTTTCTCTGGTTCGACTCCGGTTCCCCTCCCGCCGGGTTCGGTACACCGGTATCGAGCCCGATCTTATTTTTTTGGTTTTTGCACCATGTGGCTGGCGTTCGCGCCCTTTTTTTCTTTTTCCCTGGAAGGCTGGTCCTTTGACCTCGCGGGGACTCTTTTTTTCCCGATGGCTTCCAGTGGTTTCAAAAAGTGTGATCGGTGCAAGAAACTATTGTCTCTCACCGACACACACGACTGCTGCCTTCGGTGCCTGGGTCCTGACCACGATCCTAAGATCTGTGGATCATGTGGAAAGATGTCTTCCAAGGCGCTTCGAAGTCGTCAGCACAAAAAGGAAAGGCTTTTCTCCGACTCGGCCTCCGGCCGGGCCCGAACCTCATCTGAGGCCTCGACATCTCGGGAATCGGATCCCGAGCACTGTCGGGGATCCTCAGACAGGGGGTCCCCCGACTGGGAACGAAAGAGGAAGAAGCAGCTCGCGAGGGCATCGTCGGAAGAGGTCCCTGGCTCCTCGAGGGCTAGGTCTCAGACCCCCGACCATCGCCCCGGGCCCATGGAACAGGAGAAGCCTCCAAAAGTACCTCGTGTGGAGCCGGAGTCTGCTGGACACGTAAGTCCTGTAGTCCTCGTGGACTCTCCTCCCAGACAGCCGAAGTCGGGCCCGGCGCCGCCGGGGCCCAAGTCGGTGGCTGCTGAGTCTCCTGAGCTGGGTCTCAGGCTGACAGCCTTGGAGTGCAGATTGTCTGCCTTCATGGAACAGCAGCGGGCACTGATGGCCAGCCTGTGTGGTGCATCTGCCCCGACCACCGGGACATCGACATCGAAGTCGAAGTCGACCCCGGAGACCGAGCCGATACTCGAGACCATGAAGGCTCTCGGTCGCGGTCTCCCTCGACCTCCCGTTCGGGACCGAGGGCGTCGACGCCAGTGCCTTCGGCAGCAGGGCGGGTGCTCACAGGCCCCGCACGGTCAAACCCCAATTCCTCATCGGACGAGTCCGCCTGGGAGACGGAGGACGAGGAGTCCCCCGACACCTTCAGGACTCGGTGCGTCCCGTCGGACTCACCGCAGTCTGAACCCCGGAGTAGATCCCCTCCGGAGGATACCCAGTTCTCGGAGTTCGTCCAGCATATAGCCACTGCGTTGGCTATCCCTGCGGACCCCGAGGAGGAGCCTCGAGCCGAGGCCCTAGAGTATGACTCTCCTCCGAAGGAGGCCTTTACTGTTCTAGTTCCTCCGATGCTCGAACGGCTCCTCTTCCGGATGTGGGAGGCACCAGTCTCAGCGCCGGTTCTCAGCAAGCGGGTCGATTCTATCTATCGACTCCGGAAGAGCCCTGGCTTTCAAAAGGCGCAGCTACCACACCATTCCATGGTGATGGAATCGACCATGCATCGCCTGAAAAGTCAGAAGATGCACGCCGCGGTGCCCCCTGGCAGGGAGGCCCGGAACCTGGATGGTTTTGGTAGAAAGTGCTTCCAGGGCTCGATGCTTGCTTGCCGTGTCCAGTCTTACCAGCTGTACATGGGCATGTACTTGCGGGACCTGGCCAAGGAGCTGGCCGGGTTCTCTGCTGGTCTTTCCGGGGAACCCTTGCAGAGGTTCAAGTCCTTGTCCTCAGGGATCCGGGAATGCTCCAAGTTTATGTCCCGTGCTGCCTATGATGGCTTCGAGGCTTCGGCCCGTGTTGCGGCAGCCGGCATCGCGGCTTGACGCCAGGCATGGCTGCAGTCATTGGACCTCGAGCCATGGGTTCAGGACAAGTTGGTCGATGTCCCTTGCCGAGGTGAGAACCTTTTTGGCAAGCCCATGACCGAGAAGGCCGCACAGCTCGAAACCGAGCACCTCACGAGGACAAGGCTGTCTAGAAAGACTTCTGCCCCTTCTCACAAAAAGAAGGGCTCGGGTAAAAAGCCCTTTTACCCGAGGAAGGGCACTGCCTACAAACAGTACCCACAGTACCAGGCCTCCCAAGCTCCCCCTCAGGGTCAGCAGGCCAAGGGGCAGGGTAATGGGCCCCGTAGGCAGAGGACTCCCAAGCCTCCGGCCCCTGCTCCCACTCAGCACGGTGGGGGTTTTTGACTCCTTAGGCATAGCCTCTCCATCTCTGCTCTCCCAACCCTGCACAGGAGGTCGCCTTGCCCTGTTTGCCCACAAGTGGCCACTCATCACTGGAGACAGTTGGGTGCTAAGCATAGTCCACAAGGGCTATCTGCTGCACTTCTAACAGCTGCCTTCTCCATACTTTCCAGGGGAGCCTCCAAGGCCTCCCCTGCACACAGATCTTCTCCTTCAGGAGCTCCAAGGTCTGTTGGTGGACAGGGCAGTGGAACCTGTGCCTCCCCACCTACAAGGTCAAGGGTTCTACTCCAGGTATTTCCTTGTACCCAAAAGAACTGGTGGCCTCCGGCCTATTCTCGACCTCAGAAATCTCAACAAATTCCTCGAGAAGGAAAAGTTCAAGATATTTACTCTTGGAACACTTCTGCCCTACCTCCAGCAGGGAGATTGGCTATGCTCCTTAGATCTAAAGGATGCGTACACTCACATCCTCATTCATCCAGACCACAGAAAGGACCTCAGGTTCATTGTGGGAGGAAACCATTATCAGTACAGAGTACTGCCTTTTTTGGCCTCACCTCCGCTCCCAGGGTCTTTACCAAATGCCTGGCAGTGGTGGCGGCCTACCTGAGAAATCAGGGAATCTTTGTCTTCCCCTATCTGGACGACTGGCTCATCAGGGGTCAGACGTGCCAGGAGGACAGACAAGCCACCCTCAGAACTATTGCTCTTCTTCAAAACCTGGGCTTTGTAATAAACTTCGCAAAGTCCACTTTGCTCCCCTCCCAGAACTTGGAGTTCATAGGAGCAAGGTTAGACTCTCTGCTGGCAAAGGCATTCTTGCCAGAAGACAGAGCCCAAAGACTGATTAACTTAGCAAACCAGTTTCTCAGCAGGTCACTGGTCTCCGCCAGACTCTGCCTGAAGCTTCTTGGCCACATGGCTTCGACAGTACATGTGACCCCCAATGACAGGCTCCATATGAGGCCTGCACAGTGGTGCCTTCGGACTCAGTGGTCACAGGCCACAGGCAGCCTCAGAGACAGGATAAGGGTGTCCAGACAATTTCTGAACTTCCTCCGCTGGTGGCTGCACCCACCCAATCTACTGCAAGGCGTGCCTTTTCAGATTCCTGGGTTCACAGTGGTGTTGACCACAGATGCCTCCCTGCAGAGCTGGGGGGCTCATTGTCTAGGCAAGTGCACCCAGGGCCTGTGGTCTCCCTGGGAAGCTGCACAGCAAATCAATCTACTAGAACGCAGGGCTATTCGGTTAGCCCTCAAGACTTTCTCTCCAACCCTGGCTCATCAGTCTGTCCTAGTTCAAACAGACAACCAGGTAGCCATGTTTTATGTGAACAAGCAGGGCAGAACTGGGTCCAGGCTCCTTTGGCTGTGTATCTGCCTGGCCAGGAAAACTACCTGGCCGACAGGTTGAGCAGGATTCTGCAGCCCCACGAGTGGCAGCTCCATCCTTTGGTTGTTCAGAAGATTTTCCTGAAATGGGGACTTCCATCCATAGATCTGTTTGCCAGTCCACTGAACAAACAGCTGCCAAAGTTCTGCTCCAGGCAACCGCATCCTCTGCAGATAGCAGCAGATGCTTTTCTGATTCCCTGGTCTCAGGGCCTCTTGTATGCGTTTCCTCCCACGCCCTTGGTGGTCCGAACCCTATTCAAAATTCTTCAGGACAAGGCCTACGTCCTGCTGGTGGCTCCCAGGTGGCCGAGACGGCCTTGGTTTCCACTTCTGCTTCAGCTGGCAGTGGATCCCCCACTGCCTCTGGGGTTGCAACCCGACCTTCTCTCTCAGGATCAGGGTTCCCTTCTGCACCCCAATCTCAAAGCTCTCAATTTGATGGCCTGGAGGCTGCAAGGGTAGTTTTGGCTCCCTGGGGCCTACCTCAGGAAGTTGAGGAGGTTGACCTAGTCTCTAGGAAACAGTCCACTAGGAAAACCTATGCTCTGAAATGGAAAAGGTTTTCTGTGTGGTGTCAGCTACGTACAGAAGATCCTTTCTCCTGTGCTGTACCAGTAGTGCTTCAGTACTTACTGCACTTATCAAATCAGGGACTTAAGTCCAATTCTGTTCGGGTCCACCTCTCAGCTCTAGCAGCTCAACACTCACTGGTGGAAGGACATTCTCTGTCGGTTCACCCCTTGGTGTCCCGGTTTCTCAGAGGCTTGCTCTTGCTCAAGCCTCCAATCCGTCGTCCTGCTCCTGAGTGGGAGTTGAATGTGGTCTTGCAGCAACTGACTCGCCCACCTTTTGAGCCGATGGCTACTTGTCCTCTCCGCTTCCTGTCCTGGAAGACACTCTTCTTGGTAGCCCTAACCTCGGCCAGGCGAGTGAGTGAGCTTCAGGCCCTGGTCTGTGACAGGCCTTACACCCGCTTCTATAGGAACAGGGTAGTCCTGAGGACTCATCCTAAGTTCCTCCCAAAAGTTGTCTCCTCCTTCCACCTTAACCAAGAGGTGGTTCTTCCAACATTCCTCCCTAGGCCTCATGCAAGCCAGGCTGAGGCAGTTCTGCATACCCTGGACTGTAGGAGGGCCTTATCCTTCTACCTTGACCGTACGCAGGGACATAGAAGGGCTACTCAGCTCTTCATATCTTTTGACCCTAATAATTTGGGGTTAGCTGTGTCCAAGCGTACCTTGTCCACCTGGGTAGCTGACTGTCACCTGGGCTTACAGGGTTGCTGACCTTCCTTTGCAGGGTCGGGTCACGGCCCATCGTGTCAGGGAAATGGCTGCCTCAGTGGCTCACCTCCGCTCTGTACCGTTGGTGGACATCTGCAGGGCTGCAGCTTGGTCCTCAAGCCAGACTTTTGCGGCCCATTACTGTCTGGAACAGTGCTTTTGGCCAGGCAGTACTCCGGAATCTCTTTGAGGTTTCGGCAACCCCTGCCCTCCAGCCCTCCGTTGGGCTACCGGTGGAGGTTCTGTCAGTGAAAAGCCTTTCTTTGATGCTGGGACTAGAGGGAGTTCTCTTGTTCAGCCTGGGTTCCTTGGTAGCCCAGAGCTAGGGAGTCACCCATATTTGAGGACTGACTTCCTGCTTGGTCCTGGAGAAAGAGTAGTTACTCACCTGTAACAAGTGTTCTCCAGGAGCAGCAGGAATCAGTCCTCACAACCCTCCCTCCTCCCCTGGGAGTTGCACTTGTACATAGTTTATTTTTACATTTTTGTGTGCTGTTTTTAGCTATGTCATTTGACTGAGCAAGATGGCACCTTTAGGCGGGAAGGGAACCGCGCAGGCGTGCCTGCATTCCCAAAGGCTTTCTTGGAAAGCTGGGGAAATGCTCCGCAAGGGCTCCATCGACATCGATGTCACCCATATGTGAGGACTGATTCCTGCTGCTCCTGGAGAACACCTGTTACAGGTGAGTAACTACTCTCACTTACTGACCCCACCACTGCACAGGTTTCCTTTCTAACAAGAAGCTCATATACGAGGAGTTGGCAGGGTCTGTCAGCACATACTGATGCAGAGCCCCTTGCTCACTGACTGCCACCGTTGTACTCTTAAGCAAGCAACTTCCGCCATTATGAGGAGAGGAAAGGGGAGGAATAAGGTCTGTGCAGGGGAGAAGGTGTGCTTCCAGACTATCACTGTTGTTGTTTCACTAATGCACCAGGATGGATTTATTTGTTTATTTCACCGTTTTTATATTCTGCTTTATCATACAATCAAAGCTGTTTACATTTCATTTCATTTATTAATATTTATAACCTGCCTATTACCAATGCCTAGGCAGATGGCTGCACATGAAATGAGAGTCAGAAGCTGTAAAGATGTCTTGCGCATTGGAACATGGAATGTACGAAGCATGAACCAAGGGAAGTTGGAGGTGGTCAAGAATGAAATGGAATATGTACAACTTGATCTGTTGGATGTCAGCGAACTGAAATGGACTGGCATCGGGTACTTTGCATCAGTTGATCACATGGTCTACTATGCTGGAAATGAAAGACAAAGAAGAAATGGTATTGCTTTTATAATAAAGAAGAAACTTGCAAGAACTGTAATGAAATACAATGCAGTCAGCGAACGCTTAATCTCTATTCGTCTACGAGGAATGCCTATCAACACAACTATAATTCAAGTATATGCCCCAACAACAGCTGCAGAAGAGAATGAAATTGAAGAGTACTATGAACAAGTACAAGCTGAAACTGACAGAACATGCAAACAGGATATCCTGATAGTCATGGGTGACTGGAACGGAAAAGTTGGCAACAAAGAAGAGAAGGCAAAGTAGTTGGAAAATATGGACTTGGCAACAGAAATGAAGGTGGAGAAAGACTGATAGAATTCTGCAAGACCAACAATCTATTCATCTCAAACACCTTCTTCCATCAACACAAGCGGCGACTGTACACATGGACTTCACCTAGTGGGTTGTATAAAAATCAAATTGACTACATCTGTGGAAGTCAACGATGGAAAAGTTCTTTAACATCAACAAAGACAAAACCTGGAGCTGACTGTGGTACAGATCATCAACTACTAGTATGCAAACTCAAGCTAAAGTTGAAAAAGAGCAAACCACTCATGAATGCAGCAAAATATGACCTTGAGAATATACCACTGGAATTTAAAGACTGCCTGCAAAATCGATTTGCTGCTTTAGATACAAATGACAGAGCTCCAGAAGAGTTATGGAATGACATCAAGAAGGTTGTGTTGGAAGAAAGCGAGAAGTCTCTACAAAAGGTGAAAAAGCAAAAACGGCCAAAATGGATGACGGAAGAAACTCTGAAAATTGCCCAGAAACTCAGAGAAGCTAAAGCCAGAGGAGAAAGAAAGACAATAACAGAACTCAACAGAGATTTCCAACGTGCAGCAAGACAGGACAAGGAAAAGTACTACAACGACGCATGCAAGGAAATAGAAGCAGAAACTATTAGAGGAAAGAACAAGATCGGCTTTCCTAAAGCTACGAGAGTTAAAGAAAAAGTTCCAGCCTCGAATTGGAATGTTACAAGATGCTCAAGGTTCAATGTTGAATGATGCTGAGAAGATCAAGAAAAGGTGGAAGGAATATACAGAGTTTTTATATGGTAAAGTTCAAGTGGACCAACAGCCGTTTCAGCCTGTACCTTATGATCGGGAACCATTGGTGATGAAAGAAAGCCTTATCAAAGAACAAAGCACCAGGCATTGATAGCATTCCCATAAACGTATTACAGCAATCTGATGCAGCTGTTACCATACTTACAAGGCTCTGCCAAGAAATATGGAAGACAACATCATGGCCAACTGACTGGAAAAGATCTGTGTTTATACCAATACTAAAGAAAGGTGATCTAACTGACTGGAAATTATCGCACAATCGCTCTGATCTCACATGCCAGCAAGATTCTACTGAAGATTATTCAAAAGAGACTACAACCATACCTGGAACAAGAACTACCTGAAGTGCAAGCAGGGTTCAGGAAAGGGCGAGGAACGATAGACATCATTGCAGATGTGAGATGGATCCTTGAAAAGACTAAAGAATACCAAAAGGATATCTATTTGTGCTTTATCGACTATAGCAAGGCTTTTGACTGTGTAAACCATGAGAAACTCTGTGCCACATTAAGAAGCATGGGTATACCAGAACACCTGATCGTACTCTTGCACAATCTGTACATTGATCAAGAAGCAACAGTTCGAACGGAACAAGGAGAAACAGAATGGTTTAAAATAAGCAAAGGTGTAAGACAAGGCTGCATACTTTCCCCCTACCTGTTTAATTTATATGCAGAACAAATCATCAGAGAAACAGGATTGTATGAAGACAACAGAGGTGTGAAGATTGGTGGAAAACTCATCAACAACCTTCGCTATGCTGATGATACCACATTACTGGCTGAAAGTGAAGATGATCTGAAACATTTGCTTCTCACAATCAAAGAACATAGTCTCAAAATGGGCCTGCACCTTAATGTAAAGAAGACAAAGATCATGAGAACTGGCATAATCAACAGGTTCATCGTTGAAGGAGAAGAAATTGAAATCATGAACAACTTTAACCTACTTGGATCAACTATCAATAAAAAAGCAACAAGCAGTCAAGAAATCAGACGACGCATTGCTCTTGGCAGAATGGCTATGAAAGACCTAGATAAGATTCTCAAGAGCAGAGATGTCTCTCTCCATACAAAGATTTGACTTGTTCAAGCCATGGTATTTTCAATAACATCATATGGATGTGAAAGCTGGACAGTGAAAAAGATAGACGGGAAGAAAATTGATGCCTTTGAATTATGGTGCTGGCGGCGAATACTGTATATACCATGGACTGCCCAAAGAACAAACCAGTCGGTACTAGAGGAGATCAAGCCTAAGCATTCTTTAGAAGCTCAGATGACAAGAGTTCGACTTTCATACTTTGGACACATCATGAGAAGAGAGAGATCATTAGAGAAAGACATCATGCTTGGCAAGAAAGAAGGTCAGCGCAAAAGAGGAAGGCCAGCAATGACATAGATCGATACAATAATAGCAGCTTTGGGTACCAGTCTGTCAACAATGAGCCGCCTGACTCAAGACTGAACACAATTTAAGATAGCTATCCAGAGGGTCGCCATTAGTCGACTCCGACTCTACGGCACTTAACAACAACAACAGGCAGATGGCTTAATAAGATATACGGTTCTGACATAGATTATAACATGTAAAACTTCAAAGACAACACATCTTACATCCTTAAACAAAAAAATTCCCTGTTAGAAATGTATTTTCATTTTATTCCTAGAATTGAATACATCAGTTTCTGTTCATATCTCCATGAGAAGCAAATTCCACGAACTAGGAGATGTCAGGGAGAAAGTTCTATGGAATGTTTGGATGTTCTGTGCTCATTTCACAAAAAGCAGAGCTAGAGATTTTGGTGAATGGATCGTAAAGTCCTCTGAGAAGTAAAAGTAAGCTCTTCTCCAGGAACAAGCAGGAAGTCAGTCCTCACATATCGGTGCCGACGGAGCCTGTGCGGAGCATTTCCCCAGCTTTCAAAGAAAGCCTTTGGGACATGCTGTCATGCATATGTGGTGCTCTTCCAGCCCAAGGGTGCCATCTTGCTCAGTCTTCTTTTTTCTGCGGAGCCCAACGGACGTCTGTCTTGTTTCCCTGGAATACATTTGTGATAATATCCTTAAAAGTTAGCTTTTCCCGGTTTGCATACCAGTTCCTCTTCCCGCCTTGAGTCAGTGCCACTGCCAGCCCCGGCGCTGTTCTTGGCTCTTTTCCTTTTTTTTAATCAAAGTTTGCCTTGACCCACATTCACGCCTTTTGTCGCCCGGGGGTCGTTGACCCTGGCCGGGTGTTTCCCACCATGTATCCTGGTGGTTTCAGAAAATGTGACCGCTGCAGTCAAATCATGTCAGTAACTGACACCCATGACTGCTGCTTACGCTGCCTGGGACCGGACCATGACAGTACCTCTTGTGACCTGTTCCAGGCCATAACACCTAAGACCAATAAAAAGAGGTCGGAGTTGCAGGAGAAACTGTTTCCAATGTCTGACTCGGCACCAGCTTCCCCGATGCTGAGCTCCAAGCCCAGCACTTCCCGTGAGGCCTAAGTGTCCTTGGAGTACCTCAGCAGCAGCTCCTCTAAGAAGTCCTTGGACCCTGAGAGAAAGAAGAAAAAATCCTCAAAGTACTTTGAGGTTCCACTGGAGAAAACCAGTAAAATCCCTTAGAGGGACTCGGGCGGCTCCGAGAAGCACCCTACCAAGGTCCTCAAAAAGGATTCCTCTGCCAGCGGACACCATGCAAGTTTCCCTGAGATCATAGTCCTCGTCAAGGACGTACTTGCAAGAGTGCCGGCATTGGGCTCGAGATCCTCGGTGCCCATGACGAAAGCTGCGGAGCCTTCTGGCTTGGAAACCAGAATGGTGGCCCTGGTGCAGAACATCACTGCTATAGTGGCCCTGCATCAGGCTGTGATGGCTGGTTCGTCCGCATCAACTGCACCGATGACCAGCCTCCTGTATGGAGGGGGGGGGTGGTCCTCGGTCGTCGAGCCGAGCTCCGAGCGCCATTGGCTTTGGGTAAGCCCTCAGTGCCAGTTGAAGTCCTGGTCCTATTCCTGTTCCTCGGGAATCTGCTCCTCCCTGGCCAGTTTCTGTGACTTGGACCCCAGGTCCTCCAGAGGCAACAGGCCCCTTGGTGCTGGCTTCGAGGTAAGGAGACGCAGGGCCTTAGATTCGTCGTCACCCCTCAACTCCGAGTGGGAGACCAACGACGAGGCATCCCCGGAAACCAGAGGACATGGAGACATCCTCTCAGACCCGGCACCCTTGCACCATTCTCCTCTGGAGGACATGGCCTTCCATGACTTTGTCAGGGATATGGCCAGACCCACTTAGTGCAAACCAAGGCGGAGGAAGACCATGCACCAAAGAGCTGGAGATTCTCCAGTACGAGTCTTCCCCCAAGGAAATTCTCATGGTGCTAGTGCAGCCGATCCTCGAGCGGCTCCTGTTGAAAATGTGGGAGACCCTGGCATTGGTACCGGTGGTCAGCCGGCGCCTCGATGCTATGTACCGCATCAGGAAAGGGCCGGGGTTCCACAAACCCCAACTCCTACATAACTCCATGGTTGTTGAGTCAACCATGCAAAAACGTAAGAGCCAGAAGACCCATTCTTCTCCTGGTAGGGATGCTAGAACCCTTGATTCCTTTGGGCGCAAGTGTTACCAGAGATCATTGCTGGGGTGTCAGATCCAGGCCTATGAGCTATACATAGGCATGTATCTCAAGGCCCTAACCCAGGAGTTGTCTGGGTTTTCAGCAGGGCTTGCTAGGGAACCCCTCCAACTGTTTCAGTCCCTGACCTCTAGGATCAAGGGCTGCTCGAAGTTCCTTTCCCGGGCGGCCTATGATGGCTTTAAGTCAGCGACTTGGGTAGCAGCAGCAGGCATCGGCACCTGGCACCAGGCCTGGCTGCAGTCTTCGGATCTCGAGCAGTGGGTCCAAGGCAAGGTGCTTGACATCCCCTGTACCGGGGGAGAAACTGTTCGGCAAACCTGTGGCCGACAAGGTGGCTGAGATAGAGACCGACGTGGTGACTTGACAGAGGCTCTCCAAAAAGAGCTCATCCTTCCCCCGTAAGAAACCATAGGGGAAAAGACCCCCATTCCCGAGGAAAAAGGAAAAGGTGCCTCTGTATAAGTCTTTGGTGCGACCTCATTTGGAGTATAGTGTGCAATTATGTTTATGTTTATTAAACTTGATATACCGCCCTTCAGGAGGACCAGAGCGGTTTACAATATAAAAACAATCAGGAAACAATAGGCCAGAAAAGAGGAAAAGGAAATTACAATCTCAAAATAGGAAAGCGGGAGGAGGAAAGAGCACAGCACAAAACTCAATAGAGAGAGCTTACACAAAAGGGGAGGGAAGGTCAAAGGCGAGGGAAAAGAGGTGGGTTTTCAGATTACATTTAAAAGTGGGATAGTGGGGCTCAAGCCGGAGGGAGGGGGGAAGAGAGTTCCAGAGGGCGGGGGCTGCGAAAAAGAAGGCTGAGGAGCGGGTGGACTGAAGGTGTGCAAGAGGAGGGGGAAGGGAGAGTGAGACGGTTAAGGTGAAATGAGCGAGGTGTGTGCCTGGGGGTGTGATAAGTGATAAGGTCTGCCAGATATTGTGGAGTGTTGGTATGAAAGGCCCGATGTACCAGCGTAAGCAGTTTATATTGGGAACGAAAAGGTAGAGGCAACCAGTGGAGATGGGAAAGGAGGGGTGAGACGTGATCGCGAGCAGAGGAGTGAGTGGCAATGCGGGCAGCAGTGTATTGGATACGTTGAAGTCGGTGAAGTTGAGATTTCGGAAGACCAAGAAAAAGAGAATTAGCAAACTCAACACGGGACATGACCAGAGATAGAAGTAATGTTGCGAGTGCAGGAGGGGTGAGAAAAGGGCGAATAGCACGAATTTGGCGCAAGAAAAAGAAGGAGGTCTTAGTGACGTGGGAGATGTGATCGTGAAACGATAAGTTTGAGTCAAAGAAAACACCAAGGTAACGGAAAGAAGAGACCAATGAAATGGGGGAACCCGAGAAAGATGGGGCTAGGGAAGGAGAGGGACCGCCGCTGGAAAACCAGATAGCGATAGTCTTCGTGAGGTTAAGGTGAAGACAGTTTTGTGACAACCAACCAGCAACGGTGGAAAGACAGGAATTAAGCGGGGAGAGATCAGGGTGAGAGGGGGAGGTGTGGTGAAGGAGAACGATATCATCAGCATAATAAAAGGCGCTGATCCCAGTTTGCTGAATCTGAAGAGTGAGGGGGGCTAGAAAAAGATTAAAAAGGTGCAAGTACAGAGCCCTGGGGGACACCACATATCAGAGGAAAGGGATCTGAGGCAGGGACGGAAGGGGAGGAAGAAAGGACTGAGACTGCACCTTCAAAAGTATATAAACAGAATGGAGTCGGTACAGAGGGTGGCTATTAAAATGGTTAGTGGTCTTCATTATAAAACATATGAGGACAGACTTAAGGATCTTAATATGTACACCTTAGAGGAAAGGTGGGATAGAGGTGATATGATTGAGATTTTTAAATACCTCCATGGCATAAATGCACAGGGGGAGAGCCTCTTTCGATTGAAAGCAAGTTCTGCTATGAGGGGACATGGGATGAGGATGAAGATTCAGGAGTGATATGCGGAAATATTTCTTTACGGAAAGAGTAGTGGATCCGTGGAATAGTCTCCCAGTGGAGGTGGTAGAGATGAGGACAGTAACTGAATTCAAAAAAGCATGGGACAAACATAGAGGATCTCTAAAGGTAAAAAGGGGACTGGTGTATTTGTTGATATGGAAGGACAGACTAGATAGGCCATGTGGTCTTTTTCTGTCGTAATATTTCTCTTTTTCTATGTTCTATGTAAAAAAAATGAATGTGGCCAACAGCACTTAAAAGTCCAAAGCAAACAGACAGGATTCCCACACAGCCACTGCCTGTTTTAGCAATATTTATTTATTTTATTAACATCTTTATTTATTAACATCTTTTATATACCGCACTATTCATTATCAGCGCGGTTTACAGAGAACAAGAAAACTTCAGACAAGTTACATTTATCTGGTTTTACATATAACAGGAACAATAACTTTATTTCTCCAGGACCAAGCAGGAAGTCAGTCCTCACATATGGGTGACGTCGGCGCCGACGGAGCCCTCGCGGAGCAATTTTCCCCAGCTTTCAAAGAAAGCCTTTGGGAATTGCAGCGCGCATGCGCGGTCGCCTTCCCGCCCAAGGGTGCCATCTTAGCCAGTCTTCTTTTTTCCGCGGAGCCCTACAGACGTACCCGTCGTGTCCCCGCTAAAAAAGTTGATTTTCGTGAGTTTTTCTCTTTTTTCACTTCGGTTCGACGCCGGTCGTTTTCCTGCCCGGACTCGCGACACCGTTGCGAGTCCTTCTCTTATTTTTCGGTTTTTCTGATTTTTGGTCAGTTTCGTTTTCGGTTTTTTCGCTGGCAGCCCGGTCCTTTGACCTTGCAGGGGCCCTTTTTCCCCCGATGGCTGCCAGTGGTTTCAAGCGGTGTGGTCAGTGTGACAGAAATATGTCACTCACTGACACACACGATAATTGCCTCCGCTGCCTAGGCCCGGATCATGAAGAAATGATCTGTGGAGCCTGTGGCAAAATGTCCTCCAAAGCTTTGAGGAGTCGGCGGCACCAGCGGGATAGAATCTTCGCTGACCCCAGCCGTACCCGGACCTCGTCGGAGGCCTCGGCATCCAGAGGCTCCAGCTCTGACCATCGCCGAAGCTCCTCCGACAGGGGTTCTCCCTCCGGAGACCATCGACGGAAGGCAAAACCCGCGAGGGCGGCGTCGGTGGACGCTCCTGGCTCCGCGAGGGCCAGGTCGCATAGCCCCGATAGCCGTCCCGGGTCTTTGGAGAAGGAGCACCTCCCGAAGCGACCTCGCCTGGAGTCGGAGTTGCCTGCTCGGGTAAGTCCTGGACTCGCCTCCGAGAGGTCCGACGTCGGGCTCGACGCCGTCGGGGCCCGAGTCGGGGGCTGCTGGGTCACCTGAGGTCGGACTCAGGTTGACGGCCTTGGAGAGCAGACTATCTGCCTTCATGGACCAGCAGCGGGCACTGATCGCTAGCCTCGCTGGCGCCGCTGCCCCGACCGCCGGGACGTCGACATCTAAGTCGACCCCGGAGACCGAGCCGATCCTCGAGTCCATGCGAACTCGAGTCGATCCTCGGTCGAGGTCACCCTCGGCCTCCCGTTCGGGACCGAGGTCGTCGCCGCCGACTCCCTCGGCGTCGGGGCGGCCGACGCCTCCGCCTGCCCGAGCCGACCCCACCGATTCCTCCTCGGAGTCGGCCTGGGAGTCTGAAGAGGAGGAGTCACCTGATTCCTTTCGGACTCGGTGTGTCCCCTCGGACTCACCTGAGTCCGAACCTCGGAAACAGTCCCCTCCGGAGGATGCCCGGTTCTCGGACTTCGTCAGGGATATGACCAAGGCTTTGGCCTTCCCTGCGGATCCCGAGGAGGAGCCTCGAGCCGAAGAGCTCGACGCCCTTCAGTACGACTCCCCCGCCCGGGAGCACTTTACTGTACCGGTTCCTCCCATGCTGGAACGACTACTCTTCCGCATATGGGAGAGTCCGGCCTCGTCGCCGGTATTAAGCAAGCGGGTCGATTCCATCTATCGAGTCCGCAAGAGCCCTGGCTTCCAAAAAGCACAGCTGCCACACCATTCCATGGTAGTGGAATCGGCCATGCATAGGCTTAAGAGCCAAAAGATGCACTTCTCGGTGCCTCCTGGCAGGGAGGCCCGTAACCTGGATGGCCTTGGTAAGAAGTGTTTCCAGGGCTCTATGCTGGCTTGTCGTGTCCAGACCTACCAGCTATACATGGGCATGTATCTCCGAGACCTGGCTAAAGAGATAGCCGGATTCTCCGCTGGACTGTCCGAGGAACCTTTGCGGAGGTTCCTGGCCTTGACAACTGGTATTCGGGAATGCTCCAAATTCATGTCCCGAGCAGCCTATGATGGCTTTGAAGCATCGGCTAGAGTAGCCGCAGCTGGCATCGGTGCCCGCCGACAGGCTTGGCTTCAGTCGTATGACCTTGAACCTTGGGTGCAGGACAAGTTGGTCGATGTCCCCTGCAGAGGTGAGAACCTCTTTGGCAAGCCCATGGCTGAAAAGGCTGCACAAATCGAGACGGAGACTCTCACCAGGACTAGGCTTTCTAGGAAGACCTCCGCCCCTTCCCAGAAAAAGAAGGGCTCGGGAAAGAAGTCCTTTTACCCGAGAAAGGCGGCTGCCTATAAACACTACCCTCAATATCAGGCCTCCGCAGCTCCCCAACAGGGCCAGCAGGCCAAGGGACGGGGTAACGGGTCCCGTAGACAGCAAGCCCCCAAGCCTGCACCACCAGCCCCTGCTCAGCAGGGTGGGGGTTTTTGACTTCCTCAGCATAGCCTCTCCCCCTCCGCTGGCTCCTCCCAGCACCGGAGGCCGGCTGGTTCACTTCGCCCACAGGTGGTCCAACATCACTTCAGATGCCTGGGTGCTTCAAGTCGTGCGAGAAGGATATCTTCTCCACTTCCATCAAGTCCCTTCCTCTTATTTTCCGGGAGAACCTCCTCGACTCCCTCTGCACAGGGACTTACTCCTTCAGGAGTTAGCAAGTCTTCTTCAGGAACAGGCTGTGGAACCGGTGCCCCACCACCTGAGAGGTCAAGGCTTTTATTCCAGGTATTTTCTGATACCAAAAAGGACAGGAGGCCTCAGACCCATCCTGGACTTGCGCAACCTCAACAAGTTCCTCGTGCGGGAAAAGTTCAAGATGCTTACCCTTGGAATCCTTCTGCCCTACCTCCAGCAGGGAGATTGGCTATGCTCCTTAGATCTAAAGGATGCCTACACGCACATCCTCATCCACCCAAGCCACCGCCAATACCTAAGGTTTGTGGTGGCAGGAAATCACTACCAGTACAGAGTACTGCCCTTTGGCCTATCCTCCGCACCGCGAGTCTTCACAAAATGTCTCGCGGTGGTGGCGGCCTATCTCCGGCTTCACGGCCTCTATGTCTTTCCGTACCTCGACGACTGGCTCATCAGAGCGTCGTCCTCTCCGGCAGTCACCAATGCCACACACTGCACGGTGACTCTTCTGCAGTACTTGGGCTTTGTCATAAACTTCGCAAAGTCCACTTTGCTCCCCTCACAGGATCTCGAGTTCATCGGCGCAAGACTGCACACTCCTCAGGCACGAGCTTTCCTGCCTCTAGACAGGGCTCAACGGCTCATGGACCTAGCCGGCCGTTTTCGCGGCCAGTCCCTGGTCTCTGCCAGGCGCTTCCTGAAACCACTCGGCCATATGGCTTCCACCGTCCACGTGACCCCCAATGCTCGCCTGAATATGAGACCTGCTCAATGGTGCCTTCGCAAGCAGTGGCAACAAGCCACCGGCGGACTGGCCGACTTAGTACGCATCTCCGGGCCGCTGGCCTCTTCCCTACAGTGGTGGCTTCATCGGCCGAACCTGGTGCTCGGAATGCCGTTTCAGTCACCTCAGCCAGCTCAAGTGCTGACGACCGATGCTTCCCTCCTGGGTTGGGGGGCACATTGCCAAGGGGCATGTACTCAAGGTCTCTGGACCGCGTGGGAGTCTGCTCAACAGATCAACTTCCTGGAGCTCAGAGCAATCCGTCTGGCGCTCAAGGCTTTCTCCCACCTGACTTCTCACCAGTCCGTCCTTGTCCAGACGGACAATCAAGTTGCCATGTTCTACGTGAACAAGCAGGGGGGCACGGGCTCCTTCCTTCTCTGCCGAGAAGCTCAGAAGCTCTGCTCTTGGGCCGTCAGTCACGGCATTCTTCTCAAGGCAGTTTATCTCCCAGGCCAAGAAAATTGCCTGGCGGACAAACTCAGCAGGATACTCCAGCCGCACGAGTGGCGTCTGGATCCCTTGGTAGTTCAGAAACTCTTTCTGAAGTGGGGCCTCCCCACGATGGATCTCTTTGCCAGTCCTCTCAACCGGCAACTTCCTCGCTTCTGCTCTCGTCAGCCACATCCCCTTCGGGTAGCGGCAGATGCTTTTCTACTCTCATGGTCGGAAAGCCTTCTCTATGCTTTTCCTCCCATCCTGCTAGTCTCTCGAACTCTATTCAAGGTTCTCCGGGACAAAGCTTCCATGATCCTGGTGGCTCCTCGCTGGCCCAGACAGCCGTGGTTTCCACTCCTGTTGCAATTAGCGGTAGAGGATCCGTTCCCTCTGGGGTTTCAACCGGATCTCCTAACACAGGATCAGGGGTCTCTGCTACACCCCAACCTCAGATCTCTCAACCTAATGGCCTGGCGGCTGAAAGGGTAGTCCTTGCTCCCCTTCTCCTGCCGGCAGAGGTGGAAGAGGTCATCCTAGCTTCTCGGCGACCTTCTACCCGCAAATGCTACGCCCTTAAATGGCATCGCTTTTCCGTTTGGTGTGTACAGCAGTCTCAGAATCCCTTCTCCTGCTCGGTGTCGGTGATCTTGCAGTACCTGCTCTACCTCTCTAATCTGGGACTTAAGTCCAACTCCGTCAAAGTTCACCTCAGTGCTCTCTCAGCACACCATGTGCCGGTGGACGGCAGACCTCTTTCCAGCGACCTTCTCGTAGCACGGTTTCTCCGAGGTCTCCTTCTACTTAAACCACCTCTGCGCCCGCCAGCACCTGACTGGGATCTGAATGTGGTTTTACAGCGGATCACCTGTCCGCCTTTTGAACCGATGGCTACCTGTTCTCTGCGTTTTCTTTCGTGGAAAACCTTATTCCTGATAGCCCTCACTTCCGCTAGACGCGTAAGTGAATTGCAGGCCCTCGTGTCTGATCCTCCCTTCACTCGGTTCTACAAAAATAGGGTAGTCCTACGGACTCACCCAAAATTTCTTCCAAAAGTTGTCTCCCCTTTTCACATCAATCAGGAGGTGGTACTTCCAACCTTCTTTCCCAGGCCTCACTCCAGCCGAGCTGAACGGGTCCTGCATACCCTGGACTGTAGAAGGGCATTGAACGTCTACCTTGACCGTACGCGGGAGCACCGTAAAGCTGCTCAGCTTTTTGTGTCTTTTGACCCCAATAAATTGGGGCTCCCGGTCTCCAAGCGTACTCTGTCCATCTGGGTTGCTGACTGTATCGCTTGGGCTTATGGGGCAGCCGGACTCTCCTTAGAAAGTCGAGTCACGGCTCATTGTGTTCGGGCGAAGGCTACGTCAGTGGCTTACCTCCGCTCTGTTCCGCTGGCAGACATCTGCCGGGCCGCTACTTGGTCTTCGAGCCAGACTTTTGCGGTCCATTACTGTCTTGAGAGGGAGTCCCGCAGGGACAGTGCTTTCGGACAGGCAGTCCTCCGAAATCTCTTCGAGGTTTGAGCAACTCCTACCCTCCATCCCGGATGGGGGCTACCGGTGGGTGATAATTCAGTGAAGATTCCTTCCTTCTGTGCTGCTGAGCTAGAGGGAGCTCATTTTTGTGCTTAGGGTCTCCGGTAGCCTTAAGCTTGGGAGTCCCATATGTGAGGACTGACTTCCTGCTTGGTCCTGGAGAAAGCGTAGTTACTCACCTGTAACAGGTGTTCTCCAGGAGCAGCAGGAATCAGTCCTCACAACCCTCCCTCCTCCCCGTGGAGTTGCAATCATCTGCTTAAGTTTTTTTGCAAATTTTTATGCTGTCTTTTAGCTATGTCATCAGACTGGCTAAGATGGCACCCTTGGGCGGGAAGGCGACCGCGCATGCGCGCTGCAATTCCCAAAGGCTTTCTTTGAAAGCTGGGGAAAATTGCTCCGCGAGGGCTCCGTCGGCGCCGACGTCACCCATATGTGAGGACTGATTCCTGCTGCTCCTGGAGAACACCTGTTACAGGTGAGTAACTACGCTATACTCGTACTGCTTTTCACCAGGTCAAAGTGGTGTACATTCATGTATGGTATATTTTTTCCATTTATTCAAAGGGCTCACAATCTTAGTTTTGTACCTGAGGCAATGGTGTGTTATGTGGCTTGCCCAAGGTCACAACACCACCCTGTGGCACAAGAAACCCTAGTCCTCCAGTTTGAGGTTGTCCTCCAGTGGAATTTGAGCCCCTCACCCTCTGGCCTGAGGCAACTTGCCCCAAACACTAGGCTACTCCTCCCTCCCAGTCTATTACAGAGAGTAGGAATGACCTCTCCAGGTGGACAGATATGGCCATTTATTCCGTTTACAGAAAAATCAGACTAGGCAGATTCATCCTGATTCTTGATATCAAGAGAAAGTTGAGGTGGTAGAGATGAGGACAGTAACTGAATTCAAAAAAGCATGGGACAAACACAGAGGATCTCTAAAGGAAAAAAGGGGACTGTTGTAGTTGTTAATATGAAAGGACAGACTAGATAGGCCATGTGGTCTTTTTCTGTCGTCATTTTTCTATGTTTCAAAGTCACCACTGCCAGTCCTTCTCGGGCCAGCAGCAGGGTTCTCACCCTAAAAGACAAAATCATGGGGCCTAGAAGCCCCAGGCCCCAGTTTCCATCCAGCCCGGGGGGGGAGGGGGGCTTTTGACTCCCGGGGCAGGGCATCCTCTCCCCCAGGAGACTTTCACCAGCCCATAGTAGGCCGCCTGGCACTCTTTCCCACAGTGTCACTTTGTACCATTGGGTACTGCAGGTGGTAAGAGAGGGATACCTCTTCCACCTACGGCAGTTTCCACTCAGGTTCTTTCCAGGAGAGCCAATGCGACCTCTTTCACCAGACCCTTCTGCCCTCAGAGCTCGCAGGTCTGCTCAGGGACAACGTAATAGAGCCTGTACTCAAACATCTGTGGGGAAAAGGCTTCTACTCCAGATACTTCCCTGTCCCAAAGAGAACTGAGGGCCTCAGGCCCATACTAGACCTGAGAAACAAACAAGTTTCTGGTGAGGGAGAAGTTCAAGATGCTCTCCCTTGGAACACTGCTGCCTTACCTCCACCAGGGAGATTGGCTGTGCTCCTTGGACCTAAAGGATGCGTACATGCACATCCTGGTCCATCCCTTCCACAGACAGTACCTACGATTCATGGTGGGAGGAGGGCACTACCAGTGCAAGTTGCTACCCTTTGGCCTGATCTCCTCACCAAGGAACTCCTCTTTACCAAATGCCTGGTAGTGGTAGCCGCCTACCTGCACCGTCTTCCCCTACCTGGATGACTTGCTAATAAAGGACGGTACGGCCTCAGAGTTCAGTCAGACTGCAGAACGTGCAATCCCTCTGTTGTAGCACCTGGGGTTCGTCATCAACTACCCCAAAATCCCTTCTCTCTCCTGCCCAAAGTCTGGAGTTCATAGGTGCCCATTTGGACACGTTGCAGGTCAAGGCTGTCCTTCCAAGAGAAAGGGCAGAACACTTCAGGCAATTGGCAGCAGAGGTACAACGCTGCCGATCAGTGCAGACTCATATCCTCCTCTGCCTGCTAGGCTATATGTCCTCGACGGTCCACGTCATGCTCTCAGCCTGCTTACAGATGCGGACAGCCCAGTGGTGCCTCCACTGGGTCAGGGTTACCCGCCAACCCTCATCTGGTGGCAAAATCTGTGCCACCTCCAGGCGGGAATGCCCTTCCAGGCACCCATGCTACAGAGGATCCTTACCATAAATGCCTCCCTCCTGGGTTGGGGGGCACATTGTGGAGACCACCACACACAGAACAGCTGGTCTCAGGAGGAGTCGCTCCTATAGTTCAGTCTCCTGGAGCTCAGTGCAATCTTCTTGGCCCTACAGCACCGGCCTGTACTGATCCAATTGGACAACCAGGTCGCTATGTCAGCAAGCTGGGAGGCACAAGCAGGAGGACACAGGTTCGTACTCCCTTTGCCAGGAGGCGGTGGCCCTCCTCTCCGCAGCACGCCACTCCCTTCTGCGAGCGGTGTACCTCCTGGACCAGGACAACTGCCTAGCGGACAGGCAAGCAGAGTCCTTCGCCCACATGAGTGACACTTAAACCAAGAGTGACGAAGCAGCTCTTCCACCTCTAGGGCAGGCCCGTGATGGACCTCTTCGCCTCTCTGGACAACACGCAGCTACCCCGCTTCTGCTCCTGACAGCTGCACCCGGAGAGAGTGGCGGTAGATGCTTTCCTGATCTTGTGGTCCAAGGGCCTACTCTATCTGCTCCCAGTGACCCCCCCAGTCACCAGGACCCTCTTCAAGGTTCAGAGCAAAAATGCCTCAGTTATACTGATTGCCCCCTGGTGGGCCAGGCAACCTTGCTTCCCTCTGCTGCTTTCCATGTCGGTGGCACTCCCAGTCCCTCTGGTCCAAGCCCCGGACCACCTATCCCAGGATGAGGGTTCTCTCCTGCACCCCAATCTTGGGTCGCTAATGCTAACAGCGTGGCTGCTGAAAGGGTAGTATTGGCCCCTTTCAATCTTTCAGGAGAAATTGAGGAGATCATACTGGCTTCCTGAAAACCCTCCATCAAATGGGCTTATGCCTTTAAGTGGAGAAGGTTATCCGCCTGATATGTGGAAAAGGAAGAGGATCCCTTCTCCTGCCTGGTGCAATTAGTGCTGCAGTACCTACTGCACCTGTTACACACCAGGCTGAAATCTAACTTGGTGAGGGTACATCTGAATGCTGTCACCGCTCACTACCAACCTGTCGAGGGAAAACCCTCTCAAGCCAGCCCCTGGTTTCCAGATTCCTCCGGGGCCTCCTGTTATCCAAGACCTTTCTCTGCCCTCCAGCGGCAGAGTGGGACCTCAGCGTGGTGCTCTCTCAGCTCACCAAACCACTATTCAAGCCACTTGCCACCTGGGGTACCTGTCATGGAAAGTGGCTTTTATGGTGGCCCTCATGTCCGCTCGAAGGGTGAGCAAACTCCAGGCTCTGGTGGCAGATCCAACATATACTAGGTTCTACAAGAACAGGGTAGTGCTCTGCCAAAGGTGGTGTCTCCTTTTCACCTCAACCAGGAGGTGGTCCACCCCACCTTCTTCTCGCGACCTCACATTGGCAAGGAGGAACTAGTGCTCCATACACTAGATTGCAAACGGGCCCTGTCCTTCTATTTACAGTGGACTCAGGCCCATTGAATAGCTCCTCAGCTTTTCGTGTCTTATGACCCCAGCAGACTGGGGCTCCCCGTAACCAAGCAAACTCTGTCCACTTGGATCGGACTATATTGCCCTCGCCCATGAGCGAGCTGGCCTCTCCCTTGAGCACCGGATCACTGCACATCGCGTGAGGGTGATGGCCGCATCATTGCTGGTGACGGAGTGCTGCAAGACTGCCACATACGTTCACAGCTCTCTACTTCCTGGAGAGCGAGTCCCACAGGGACAGTGCCTTTGGCCAGGCAGAACTCCGTAATATTCTCGGAGTGTAGGCAACTCCTGCTCTCCGACCCTTCTGTGTTCAGGCTACCGGAGTGATAGTGTCGCTGGATGCTAGGGCTGTAGAGTCTCTCAGTGGGGACTCACCTTCTGCAACTCATGGCTCACCTATTGGTCGCCTTTGGTGCTGTTGTGATTTTGTCCTTGGCATCTTACAGCTAGGGAGTCCCATATGTGAGGACTGACTTCCTGCTTGTTCCTGGAGAAAGCGTAGTTACTCACCTGTAACAGGTTCTCCAGGGACAGCAGGAATCGGTCCTCACAGCCTTCCCTTCTCTCCTGGGAGTTGCTTCCCTACCTTGTTTTAGTTTTCACTGCCGTCCTAGCTATGTCATCTGACTGAGCAAGATGGCACCCTTGGGTGGAAAGGGGACCACACATGCATAGTAGCATGTCCCAAAGGCTTTCTTTGAAAGTTGGGGAAATGCTCCGCATGGGCTCTGTCGGCACCGACGTTACCTATATGTGAGGACTAATTCCTGCTGTCCCTGGAGAACATCTGTTGCAGGTAGGCAACTACACTTATCTTGCAGTCACCAAAATGCATTCTTAAATTGTGTATGATATCTCACAGGCAACCAGTACAACTCTTGCATTTTAGGTAAATTATGGTCTGCTCTATATAATCCATAGATGGCACGTATGGCAGCATATACAAGACCCAAGACTATCCTAGGAATATAGGAATGTATATGTTCATGGTTATTAATTATTTTCTATCTCGCTCCTACTATTACTACTCATTTATATAGTGTTAATAGGCATACGCAGCACTGTATGAGTACAAAGAAAGGCAGGCCCTGTTCCACAGACTTACAGTCTGCTAAGACAGACAAACAGAATACCAGCGGACTAGAGAATTCTTAAGGAAATGGGTGAAGACAGGAGGATAAAGAGCCCTGATCCAAAGGCAGCCTTGAGATGAATTTTTAGGCTGGATTTGAATAGGACTAGAGATGAAGCCTGATGTGCCGACTCAGGTAGTCTAGTCCAGGATACAGTGCAGCAAGGTGGAAGGAACAGGGGGGTGGTGTTTACTAAATGGCGGTAGCGTACTCCGTGCGATATTGGAGCCGCGGCCCCATTACTACCGCCATTTAGTAAACATCCCCCAGAGTCTGGAGTTGGCAGTAAAAGAGAAGGGCATAGATAACAGTGGTTTGCTTGATGAGTGGAGTTGTCAAAGAGGGGTGTAGGAAGAGAGGAGAGGGTAGTGAGGAGCTGCAAAATGAATGGGGAGAAGTTTGAATTGTATGTGGAAACTGATAGGGAGCTAATGAAGTCACTTGAGAAGAAGGGTTACGTGAGCATAGCGACACAGGCAGAAGATTAGCCATACAACTGCGTTTTGAACAGATTGAAGGGGAAATAGATGATTCAGTGAGAGACCAGTGGGGAGTAAGTTTGAAATAGTCTAGGCAGGAGGTGATAAGGAAGTGGATAAGGGTCTTGATAGTGTATTCTGAGAGGAAGGGACATATTTTGCTGATGTTATAGACGATGAAACAACAGGTTTTAGCTATTTGTTTGATATGTGTAGTGAAAAAGAGTGAAACGTAAAGGATGACTCCTGAGATTGTGAGACAAGGAGGATGGCATTGCTAACCACAGAAATAGAGAAGGGAGGAATGGGGGGAGGTGGGTTTAGAGGGAAAGATAAGAAGCTTCATCTTGGCCATTTTCAGTTTCAGATGGCGGTGGGACATTGAGGCACAGATGTCAGACCAGCAGGCTGAAATTTGTGCCTGGATTCCTGGAGAGATTTCAGGGGTAGAGAGGTAAATCTGAGAGTCCTCAGTATAAAGATGGTACTGAAAACCATGGAAGGAGATAAGAGCACCAGGGGTAGAGAGAGAAGAGAAGAGATCCCAAAACAGAGCCCTGAGGTACATCAACCAGGGCCGGCCCAAGGATTTCTGCTGCCCAATAAGTGCGGCGGAGAGGGATCAGAAGTGGCAGGGCATGGGTACCAAAGCACATGACCCACCGCAGGCAACAAAGCAGCGGCACAAAGCCGTCCACCTGGGCCAGCCACCCTAGGCAGCCGCCTTGCTTGCCTAGTGAGATAGCAGTGGAGGAGGATCCATCAGAACATACACTGAAAGTGCAATGTGAGAGATAAGAAGAAAACAAAGACAGAACAGAGCCCCAAAATCTAAATGAAAACAGGATATTGAGAAGAAGGTAGTGATCAACAGTGTCAAAAGCAGCAGATATGTCAAGAAAGATGAAAATCCCATAAAAACTCTTGAATTTGGACAGAAACAGGTCATTGGGGGCTTTGGCAAGGGTCGTTTCTGTAGAGTGTAGAGGGTGAAAGCCTGATTGCACTGGATCCAGAATTGCTTGAGAGGGAAGGAAGTTAAGACAGTGGCAGTGAACTATATGTTCAAAGGGAGGCGGGAGATGGGCCAATAACTGGAAGGGTAGGTAGGATCCAGTGAAGGTTTTTTGAGGAGCAGTGTAACCACAGCGTGTTTGAAGGCAGCAGGAACAGTTGCAGAGGAAAGTGAGTGGTTGAGGATATGACAGGTGGAAGGGAGGACAATGACGAAAATATAACTTAGTAGAAGGGTAGGAATAGTATCTGAGGAGCCGGTTTTGAGTTTGGAGGAGGATAGTTGTGCAGTTTCCTCCTCAGTAATTTTAGTAAAGGAAGAAAGAGTGACAGAAATTGAAGAAAGGATTTGAGGGGATAGAGGGGTGACCCAGTGGAGAATATGAACCTTATCATGACAGTAATCAACCAAAGTATGGGCAGAAAGTGAAGGGAGGGGTAGGGGGCAGAGGCACTGAGGAGAGGGTTGAGGAAGGAAGTTAGAATGAATTTGAAATGTATGAAGTCAGCATGGGCATGGAATTTAAGCACAAAGGAACAGGAATGTATGTAGCAGATTCTGAAGATCAGCCAAGGCTGAGGTGTACGCTTCACAGAGCATGGAAGAGGAGGAGCAAGAGCATACAAGCAGAATAGAGTACGATGTTATAGGAAGAGACTGCCTCATAGATTCAGGTAGTGAAGAAAGCTAATGGGTCAACATCCTGAATATTCCTAAATTTGTTTGTTGATTATTCAGGCTGTTGACCCTTCAGCCCTCTCCAGTTCTCTTTCATCTCCTCTCTTGCTCTTCACAGTACTCCTGGGGGAATTCTGTGCCAGAATTTCCTTCCTGTGCAGAATTCTGAACTTGCCACACAGAATTCTGTACAGGGATCAGGAGGCAAAGACAATTTGCATAGTTTCCTTCTCCTGCTAGTGGTGCCCACTGAGCTTGCCCTCTCCCCCTCCCTCCTCTGACTGGCATAAGAGGAGAAGAAGAGCGACTGCATCTTGGGTTGCCACCGCCTCCTCTGCCACCTGATAAGTTTGAACCACAGGAATATACAGTGTCCCTTACGGTTCAGATTCAGCAATGATAGCTAGGGCAATGGCAGAGGATGAGGTCTGATATGCAACTACCCTCTACCTCCTTTCCTTGTGCCAGTCAGCACTGGGGAAGAGGTGAGCTATGGAGGGTATATCATGGGGGAGGAATTCACAAAGAGGGAGCTAAGAAGTTGGGTGTTTGAGAAGGGGAAGCTTGAGGACAAGTGGGAAGGGGGTATTGAGAGATAGGTATGGAGGTATGTGTGCTGGCGGGGGAAAGGGATTTCAGAATGAGAGAAATATGGGTGTGTGCACCAGAGAGGGCAAGGCAAGAGAAAGAGAAACCTTTATGTACCAGGGGAAGGTGGGATTGGGGTCAAAATTTCATAAGTGGGTAGAATTTTTCTGTGACAAGAGTGAAGATTAATGGTGAATGTGCCAGGGAGGGCAGGACAAGAGAAAAAAGAAACCTATATGTACCAGGGGATGAGGTTGGTTTATGAGAGCACTTATAGGTGTGTGTGCTGGGGTGAGGTATATGTGCTGAAAAGGGGGATTAAGAAAGAGAGGAATGAGGAAAGAACCAGGGGGATGGGGAGATTGGGAAAGAAAGCTGTGGGTTCATATTTGGGAAGGAGCAGCAAAAGAAGGGGGTCCACTCTGGAGAGGGGACAGAGAAAACGGGGGGTTGAACCTGCCTGTGATGAGGGAGAACCAGCCTAGGGCAGTGTTCAAACTAAGCTGGAAAGTGAGACTTCTGGTGGAGGGGAGAAAAGTTGTGAGTGAGCAAGAAGAAAACTGGGGAGGGGGGAGGGGAGGTGTCAAGCCTGGTGCAGAGGAGCCAGGCCTTTAAAATGAGGGACTTCTATACAAAAAATGATTGATAATGTGCAGAATTTTCGAATTTTTTGCACAGAATTCTTCCAGAAACAAATCATTATGGCTGTTAAAATTGCAACAGAAGGTAGCAAACACTTTGTGCTTGCAGGATTTTGAGCAGTTGGACTAAGCATGAGTAACCTACAGGAGGGAGCTGCTGCAGTGGCATTGTTTATACAGTGACAGTCCAGAGCAGAACTAGGTCGTTTGAGCTCCCAACAGTGATGATAAAAGCTTATTCCTTATCGTCCCTCCAGTCCAGTCCCGGTACCTGTGGGGATGTCTTACCCCTCCAGCAGCTTGGAGACTGAGCATGTCACATTTTGATGACATCATCCTGGATAAGCAACTGGCACTCCCCTCCTGCCTCTAGTATCTCAGTCTACAAGCAGCTGGAGGGCATGATTCATTTGGACTCACTGAAGGGACAATTAGGAATGGGCAGGTAGTTCAGTACAAAGAGTTTGAAGAAGGGTTTTCAGTCTTAACCATTCTTAGCACTAGCAGCATTCAATTAAGGTAGTTAAAAAAAAAACCAAAAAAAAAAACGGGCCAGTGGCACAGGCAGTACCAGGAGAGTGTGGACTGGAGGGGGGTCCTCCCAGTCTCCCAGAGGTTTCGGCAGCGGCTCTGGATTAACTGCGGGTAAGAAGCCGTCAGCGGCAGGGAAGTCTGTGCGTGGGGGCAGTCAGCCAGTGTGTAGGGAAAGGCAGCCTGTCATTCACCATGCTGGTGCTGCAACCGCAAAGAACAGGCTGAGCACTGGAGAGATTTAAAGGGCCGGAGAGGTTTTGAGAGTGAAGGAGAGCTGGGCCCCATCGGGATCGGGCAGGCCATGATTGAGAGAGATCTGGCCTGATCCACGTGGTACCGGGGCCATTTTCATCTACAGTGCGGGAACCACAGCCATCTTAAAAAAGGTGTGATTTTTTTGTTTTAAAACCGGAACAGCCCTGTCCTAGTGATTTAAATGCAGGGAGAGTCATTTAAAGTCATTTTTCTATTTTTCTCCAGGTAGGGGACCTTCCTAGAGTTAGGGCGGTCTCCCAATAAAAAAAAAAAAGGGAAGGAAAAGAAAAAGGTGACAGGGTGAAGGGCACAATTGAAAAGAGCAGCATGCCTTCTAAGCCCCCCTGTGCTACCTGTGGGTCCCACAAGCACGTCATGGCAGAAGACTGCTGCCGCAGCTGTGGGGCCACCATTCTGGAGGCAGAAGGTAAGGGTACAGAGAGCGCACCTGAAGAACGGGCGACTGGGGACAATCCCTCTTAGTCCATGGGAGTGGGGGGATTCTCGGGCCCACAGCCTCCCTCAGCTGGTGGGGGAGCAGCTGGCAGAAACATGCCGGTCGTAAAAGCTGGAAAGGCTAAGGCAAAGAGAGCGCCTAAGGCCACAGTAGTTAAGGAGGGACATGAGATCTCTGTGCCACAAGGCTTTATGCCAGAGTTTGTCGTCCTCATGCATAGGGCCTTTTGTATACAGCAGCAGGGGGGACCTTGGTTCTGAGCAGCTTAGGGGCAAAGTGAGGAAGGAGGCCCATTTCGGAGCTTTCCCTGCAGGAGCAGCAGGAAGAAGAACCGGAGCAAGTAAACGAGGGTTAGAAGAGGACCCTTGGGAGGAGCCGGGGTCATTGCATTCGGAGGAGTGCGAGAATCCGGCAGAGGAGTGGCCACCAGATTTGGATTTGGAAGACAGAGAGGTCCCTCAGGCAGAAGAGGCCTGAATTGTGTGGATCTTTCAGAGAGAGGAATTAACAGCGCTCATTGCGCATGCTGCCAAGGCCCTTAATTTGAGAACTGACGGGCCTGACGAGGAGGAATCGTTGAAAGATCCGCTCCTTCAGGCAGTCAGGACTACACAGACAGAATTTCTTCTGCACAGAGTGGTCCAACAGATGATGCAGGATGAAAGGGATCTTCCTGAGGCCACATTGAAGGGCACAAGGACTATGTCCCATCTTTATCTGTTACAGGAAAAGGATAAGGGCATTTTGCGCGCACCAAAGGTAGATAGACGCTGCGGTTTCAGCAGTCACAAAAAAGACTACTTCCCTGTGTAAGGTGGTTCAGCACTCAAGGACGTGCAGGATAGAAAGCTAGAGGCGCTCCTCAAGCAGGCCTTTGAGATTAATGCCCTGTCCCTATAGGCGTCAATCTATGGCGCCTTTGTAGCACAGGCATGCTTGCGATGGACACGGGTTCCTGCAAAGCGAGGGGAGCTCTGCATCCCAGATGTCAGAAGCAGTTAAGCTGGAGTAGGGAATGGCATACATAGCAGATGCCTTCTATGATCTGATTTGCTGTTTGTCAAAAAATATGGCTTCGGTAATTGCTGTGTGGCGCTACTTGTGACTGTGCAATTGGGCAAGCTTCCCTATAGGGGTACACTCCTCTTTGGGGAGGATCTGGAAAAGTTGGTAAAAGACCTGGGGGAGACGAAAGAAGTCAGATTATCAGAGGATAAACAGAAGTCATTCCACTCCAGGCTCCTGATGCGGGGACAATTTAAAGATTTCAGGTGGTTTCACGCAATCTGGTTGGTCTTCTATCAGAGAGGGCGCTTTCTGGCCAGAGGCCAAAATTTTCATGGCTTCAGAGGAGCAGGTAGGTTTTTTTTCCCGGCATCCACAGGGCCCAAGAAAGCCCAGTGAGGCGAGGCAGGTCCAGGCGAACATGAGTCCCGTGTGGGGTCGGTTTACGAGGCCTGGACCAGACTCACTTCCGACCAGTGGGTTCTGCGCATCATCAAGGAGGGTTACTCCCTGGAATTCGCAAGACCTCTGCGAGATGCCTTATCTCCCCATGCAAAACCCCAAAGAAATGCCTCGCAGTAAGGCAGATGCTGTTGCAGCTGTTAGAGTTGCGCGTCGTAGTGGAGGTTCCGCCAAACCAATGCAGATACAGTCTATACTCAATTTACTTTGTCGTCCCAAAGAAAGAGGGGACTTTCTGCCCGATTTTAGATCTCAAAGGGGTAAATCGCTGTCTGAGTTCCGTGCTTCCACATGGAGACGTTGCGCTCGGTGATAGTAGCGGTGTGGGCAGGGGAGTATTTGACGTGTCTCAACCTCACAGAGGCTTACTTACATATTCCAATTCAAAAAGAACATGAACAGTTCCTGCGTTTTGCGGTACCAATGGGGCACTTTCAGTTTCAGGCGCTGCCGTTTGGTCTAGCCACAACATCGTGGACCTTTACCAAGGTCATGGTGGTAATGGTAGCCGTGGTGCTACGACAAGGTGGAATCTTGGTACACCCATACTTAGATGATTGGCTAATCCAGGCAAAGTCCAGAGAGGAAAGCATTCGGGCCACAGAGAGAGTAATATCCTGCTTGCAGGAGCTAGGCTTGGTGGTCAATGTGGCGAAGAGCCAACTTCAGCTGTCACAAGACTTGAGTATCTGGGGGCCTGCTTCCAGACCAACCCAGTCGGGTGTCCTTGCCGCCAGACAGGTGCAAAAGTTACAAAAACAGGTTGGGCGCTTCCTCAGCTTGCAAGCTCCAACGGTGTGGCATTACCTCCAACTCTTGGGATCCATGGAAGCCACGATAGAGATGGTACCGTGGGCTCGAGCGCACATGCGTTCATTGCAGAGAGAATTATTGTGGAGGTGGTTGGCTCAGTCCCACCTGCTCACGCTACCGCTGCGTTGTCCGGCAGAGGTATGGAAGGCTCCCAGGTGGTAGCTGCAACCTGAAAAACTGGTAGCAGGCATGCTTCTGGAGACACCACGGTGGATTACCATCACCACGGACACCAGCCTGTCCGGGTGGGAGGCACACTGCAAATCCAAAGTGCAAGGACTGTGGTCCCCGGTGGAGGAGGGATGGCCCATCAACGGCCTAGAATTTGGAGCGATGTCCTGTGCTCTTGAGCTACCTGGAAGACAAAGCAGTGAGAGTGTTCTCGGACAATGCCACGGGAGTGACCTAAGTTAATCGGCAAGGAGGCACCAGCAGCGCACAGCTGGAAGAAGAAGTGCAGGACCTGTTGGAGTGGGCGGAGCTTCATTTGGTGGCGATCTTGGTGGCACACATGGCCGGCAGGGAGAATATAGCAGCCGACTACCTCAGCAGAGTGAGGATCAATCCTGGGGAATGGAGGCTCAATGGAGCGGTGTTTGCACAGATAGTTTAACGTTAGGAACAGCCAATCATGGATCTCATGGCAATGTTTGAATCAGCAAAAGCATCTTGTTTTTTCAGCAGAAGGCAGGAGCGCATATCGGAAGTTCTCAATGCGCTGGCGCAACAGTGGCCCAAGAAGGACCTAATTTGTGTTTCCACCCTGGGTGCTCATAGGACGGGTGATACAGAGGATCGAAGCACATCAGGGTCTGGTGGTGCTAATTCCCCCAGATTAGCCACGAAGACCTTGGTATACCGATCTGGTGAGGTTGAAGGTGGCTCCCTCCTGGCAGCTGCCAGTGTGAGCAGATCTGATAATGCAGGGCCCGATAAAGATGCCTCAGGTGGAGAGGTTTTCGCTTACGGCATGGCTGTTGAGATGACTAGGTTAACATAGATGGGCTACTCAGAACCAGTCATTGTGACATGTGGTCGCGTAGATGGTTGACCTTTTTGTCATACATCTGCTTTTGGAAAATCTTTGAGAACTGGTGCGAAAGGTCAGGCTATAACCCGCTACAGAAGGCAGTACCGGAGGTACCCACTTTTTTGCAGGATGGATTTGACAAGGGCCTAGCCCTAGCCTGTAGTTCCCTGTGGGTGCAAGTGGCAACCATCTCCTGCTAGAGGGGGAGATTATAGAGTGTCTCCTTGTGGGCACACCCTGATGTCCAACATTTTCTGAGAGCAGTAAAGCAGGTTCGTCCCACAGTGCATCCCATCATTTCTCCATGGGACCTTTCTCTGGCAGCGGGAGATAGGAGCTGCACACTAAGTCAGTGAAAGCCTCGGTATAAGCCCTCATGGGTGCAACAAGGTAGGATCGGGGCTGGTTCCATTTTGGGGAGTATTGTCTAGGATATTTGTCCAGCTCAGCATCTGCAGGCCGACCCGGGAAATTGCGTGGCTGCCCAGAGGCCATTTTCTCTAAGTGGGAAACAGCACCATTTCCTCAAGGGACCAGTTATCTTCCTGTTGGAAGGCAGAAGGGACTACGGACACGGGAGTCCTTTCTATTGCATTTTCGTATGTTTAAAGGGTTTCCCTTCGTCATGACACTGCGTTTTTTAAAACAAAAGTTAAAAAAAGAAAACATAAAACAAAAAGACAGTTCTCCTCAGATTGTCTGGCAGGAGGACTGACTTCTCTTCAAGATATTGGCCTCTCCCTGGGGCAGACTACAATGCCTTCCAAGGCCACGTGTCGGGCATGTGGTTCCTGGAGAAGTTTCATCTCTATGGCGGGGTTTTGCCATAGCTACGAGGGGAAATCACGATCCCTGGAAGACCGGCTCTTAGATTGGCATAGGAACCTCCAATGGTCTGGAGAGGAGTGTACAGACCTCAGAGGGATTGTCCATGGGAGATCCAGTGGGCCTGCCAGTCTTGGGAGTGGAGGACAGGCAGGGGCTCGAGGTTATAGAACGTAAGGGCATGGAACTGCTGTCCCTCAGCGTCTAGGGAAATTCTCAGAGATATGGCACCAGTGTCGGGATTTATTCCTAAATTTGTGTTGCTTATGCATAAGGCATTCTGCTTGAAGCAGCAAGAACAGGACCCAGGGGAGCTGTCCAAGCGAAGGTAATGGAAAAGGGTCCTGGAGGTAAAGGACGATGCTACAGAGGCTGCGGTGGCTGCAGCAGGACCCCTGGGAAGAAACAGGCTCCCTCCACTCGGTCGACCAGGAAGATCTTAGAGACGATCTTGACATGGGCGAGTCAGGAGAGTTGGAAGACGGCGAAATACCATAGGAAGACACATGAATTGTGCAGGTGTTGCGTTGAGAGGAGCTGCCGGCGCTTATATCACAATCGTTGCGGCCTCTAAACGTGGGAGCAGGAGCTTCCCAGGAGGTGAATCCTTTAGAAAATCCCCTCTTTCAGGCGGTGCCACAGGTAGTTTTTCCTATACATAGAGTGATCAAACAAATGATCTAGGATGAGTGGGACGTCCCGGTGGCTACCCTGAAAGGCATGAGGACCATGGCATGCCTCTATCCCCTTACAGAACAAGAGAAAGAGATCCTGTTCTCCCCTAAGGTAGATTCAGTGGTGTCGGCAGTCACTAAAAAGACCACAATACTGGTAGAAGGCAGCACCGCACTCAAGGACGTGCAGGACCGGAAGTTGGGAAAACTTGCGGAAGCAGGCCTTTGACATTAATGCCCTGTCGCTTCAAGCATCAGTCTGTCAGGCGTTTGTGGCTATGGCCTGTTTGCGCTGGGCGCAAAGTATCTTAGAGACTGCAGGACAAGGACAGTCTCTGCCCCCGGAGGCAGCAAGCTGGAGTCCAGAGCCAGAATACTTGGCGGATGCCTTTTATGACCTGTTCGGGGGTCTATCTAAGGCGATGGCTTCAGTGGTGGCAACCAGACGTTACCTCTGGTTGTGAAATTGGTCGGTGAATGTCTCCTCTAAATTTCGTTTGAGCAAATTGCCTTTTGAGGGTGAACTCTTTTTTCTAGAAGCCTTTGGATAAATTGGTCAAGGACTTGGGGGATTCCAAAGGCGGCAAACTTTCTGAAGATAAGCAGAAGCCGGGGCGGCTGGCGGGCCCAATGAGGGGTCAGCCACGGGATTTCCTGTGCTTTAGGGCAGTGTGATTTGCGCCTTAGAGGGGGCACTATCCTGCCCAGGGACAAGCCTTTCGGGGGTTTCAAGGTTCAGGGAGAGGTTTTTACTCCCCCTCCTCTGCAGCCCCCAAAAAGACACAATGAGATGAGGAAGACCCAGCCAGAAGTCATTCCCGTGGGAGATCGGCTACAGGATTTTTACCCAGCTTGGGTCCGCATCATGTCCAACCAGTAGGTGCTGGAAATCATCAGGGAAGGTCACACACTAGAGTTGACTCAGCCCGTTGTGGACACCTTCGTGATGTCGCCTTGGAAGACAGCAGGGAAACTGCAAACCGTAAGGGAGATCCTTGCTCTGTCGCTGCAGTTAAATGCGGTAAAGGAAGTACCACGAGACCAGTGTGGCTATGGTCGATACTCCTTTTATTTCGTGTTCCCCAAAAAAGAAGGAACCTTTCAGCTAATCTTGTATCTCAAGTATGTAAATCACTGTCTGAATATACCCCTCTTCCGCATGGAAATGCTACGGTCGGTGATCGTGGCCATGAGGGCAGACAAGTTCCTTACCTCCTTGGATCTAATGGAGGCCTACTTGCATATCCCGATTTGGCTGGAGCATCAGAGGTACCTTCGGTTCGCAGTCCCCATGGGGCACTTCCAGTTCTGAGCCTTACCTTTCGGTCTCGTGACCGCTCCTCGCATGATTGCAAAGATAATGGTGGTGATCACAGTGGTGCTCAGTCAGTAGGGCATTTTGCTGCACGAGTTATAGAGTTTCTGCAGGAACTAGGTTGGGTGGTCAATTTCACAAAGAGTCGACTGTCCCCCTTCCCGGACCTAGTCTATCTCGGTGTCTGGTTTCAAACACAGGGGCAAAGTAGCCCTGCTGCAGGACAGGATGCTGACATTTCTCAAGCAGATAAGGCAGTTTCAAAGCATGAAAATACCCACGGCTTGGCATTATCTACAATTCTGAGGGTCCATGGCGGCAACTAATGAATTGGTGCCGTGGGCTCAGGCTCACATATGGCTGCTGCAGAGAGCCGTGCTCCGACACTGGTCGGCACAGCGCCACCCATTAACACATCTGTTACTGTGCCCCAAGGACACCCGGGTGGCACTTCAATGGTGGCTGCGACCAGAAAAGGTGTTAGTCGGCATGCCCCTGGAGGCACCCGTCTGGATACCGTTAACAATAGATGCCAGTCTTGAAGGCTTAGGGGCCCATTGCCAGGACCTCATAGCACAGGGGTTTTGGACCAAGGACCAGAAGTAGTGGTCTATCAATCGTCTGGAAATGCAAGCAGTTTATTTAGCGCTGCAGCAGTTTCACCCCACCATACACGGCAAGGCCTTAAGGGTGTTCTCGGACAATGCTGCTTCTGTAGCCTTCATCAATCATCAGGGTGGTACGAGCAGCATGCAGCTCGAGGCAGAGATAACACCGCTGTTGGTCTGGTCAGAAGAGAACCTGCAAGCAATCTCAACAGCACACGTAGCAGGCACCGACAATGTAATGGTGGACTATCTCAGACTGGTTCGGTTTGACACAGGAGAGTGGTCGCTTTGCGAGTAGGTCTTTACGCAAATAGTAAACAGGTGAAGGGCACCAGTCATGGATCTCATTGCGACCTTCACCTCCACCAAAGTGAGCCGGTTCTACAGCAGGTGGAGGGAGCTGATGTCGGAAGGGCTGGATGCCCTGGTACAGCCTTGGCCAACAACGAACGGGCTGCTGTATGTATTTCTGCTGTGGGCGCTAATTGGCCCTCTGGTTCAAAGAATAGAGGCACATCAGGGACAAGTCATCTGCTTTTCCCCAGACTGGCCCCGCAGGCCATTATATGCAAATCTGCTATGGCTGACGATAGATCAACCATGGCGACTCCCTCATAGACAGGACCTTCTTTGCCAGGGGCCGGTGCGAATGCCTCAGGTGGATCGATTCTCGCTTATGGCTTGGCTCTTGAAAGGGCAAGGTTGAGCAAGAGGGGCTATGGGGCAGCAGTCATTTCCATCTTGCTTGAAAGCTTGTAAGCGATCTACCTCACTCTCGTGCGTTCAGATTTGGAGGATTTTCGAGGCATGGTGTGAGGACAATAGCTGCCGGTTTCTCTTGGTGTCTGTACCGGAAATCCTGGTGTTTTTGCAAGTCAGGCTGGAAAAAGGGCCTTCTCCGGGAACAAGCAGGAAGTCAGTCCTCACATATGGGTGACATCGTCATCGACAGAGCCCTCGCGGAAGCATCCCCCCAGCTTTCAAAGAAAGCCTTTGGGAGATGCCATCACGCATGCGTGGTCCCCTTCCCGCCCAAGGGTGCCATCTTGCTTAGTCTCCTTTTTTCCGTGGAGCCCTTCAGATGCTGTCTCTCTTCCCCTGGAAAAAGTTGATTTTTCTCGTGCCTAAGTTTCCTACTTGACTCTGGTCTTGCACCAGTACTCTTCCTGCCTACCGTCCTGGCGTTGAGTTCGGTACTTAATTTTTAGTTTTTTCATTCTTTTCTTTTTTTCTGGCATCTTCACGCCTTTTTTCCCCGCTGGCAGCCCAGAGGGTCTTCAAACTCACAGGGATACTGTTTTCCCCATGGCTACCAGTGGCTTTAAAAAGTGTGATCGGTGCTCTAAAATAATGTCTTTAAATGACACACATGACTGCTGTCTCCGTTGCCACGGGCCGAACCACGACTCAGCGGATTGCGGTCTTTGCAAACGGATGTCCAGCAAGGCCCTGAAGAGTCACCAGTAGCAGCATGACAAGTTCTTCCCCGAATCCCCAATGCCTCCGAAGGCCAAGGCCTCATCTGAGGCCCCGTCATCTCAGGAGGAACTTTCCGAACCAGAGCATCATTCTGGGTCCTCTGAGAGGGGGTCTCCCTCGAGAGAACACAGGAAGAAAAAAAACCCTCGAAGGCAGCATCCTTGGATGGTTCTGACCGGTCGGGAACCTCCTGGGCCCAGTCCCAGTCCTGCATTCCAAGGCGCTCGTCCAAGGCATTGGAGAGGGAGAGAACTGCCAAGGACCCCCGGAAGGACCTGGCTGCGGACACTCCAGACACTATCCTCATCGAGGATTCCCCTTCAGGGGAGCCGGCATCAGGCCCAAGTTCCTTGGGAACCGCGCTGAAGGCTGCAGAGCCTTCTGGCCTGGAGTCCAGAATGGGCGCCTTGGAGTGCAGTTTGTCTGCCTTCATTGGCCAGCAGTGGGCGCTATTGTACGGCACGTCCGGGCGCTCGACATCTAAGACGTCGCCGGCGGCCGAGCTGATCCTCGAGCTCTTGCAGCCTTGAGTCAATCCTCGGCCAAGGTCACGCTCAACGGGGGCTCAGTCATCCCCAGCTAGTTTACCAGGTGTTGACCGCATGACCTTGAGGGCCTCGAAGCCGGCGGAGCATTCCGCCTATGAGTCATCCTCAGAGTGCTCCAATTGGGAGACTGAGGATGACGAGTCTCCCGATACCCGTCGCCACCACAACGTACCTTCCAACTCCTCAATCTCAGAACCATGGAGACGGTCCCCACCTGAGGATATGAGCTTCTTGGACTTTGTCACGAACATGTCCAAGGCCTTGGCGTTCCCGACCAAGTCGGAGGAGGACCCTCGGGCTGACGAACTGGAAATCCTCCAGTACGAGGCCCCTTCTCGGGAATTGCTCATGGTGCCCATTCCTCCCATGCTCCGCATGTGGGAGACACCGGCGTGGGCGCCGATCGTGAGCAAACGGCTCGACTCGATGTATCGGGTTTGCCGGAGCCCGGGCTTCCAGAAGTCACAGCTGCTGCACATTTCCATGGAGGTGGAGTTGGCCATGCATCGGCTGAAAAGCCAGAAGACACACTCCTCGATGCCCACGGGCAGGGAGGCTCGCACCTTGGATGCCCTCGGCAGGAAGTGCCACCAGGACTTGATGCTCATCTGCCGGGTCCAGGCCTACCAGCTGTACACGAGCATTTACTTGAGAGACCTGCCGAAGGAGCTTGCTGGTTTTTCAGCTGGTCTCTCTGAGGAACCTTTGCAGTGGTTCAAGAGTCTGTCCAAAGCCGTCTGTGAGTTCTCCAAATTTATGTCTCAAGCAACCTATGACAGGTTCGAGTTGGCGGCCTGGGTAGCCGCTGTGGGCATCGGTGCATGCCGCTAGGCATGGCTTCAGTCGTCTGACCTCAAGCAGTAGGTTCAGGACAAAATGGTCGACGTCCCATGACAAAGAGAGAACCTCTTTGGCAAACCCATGACCCACAAGGCAGCTGAGCTGGAGACCAAGTTCATGATGAGGACCAGGCTCTCCAAGAAGACCACTGCCCCTCCCCGATGGAAGGGCTCGGGTAAAAAGCCATTTTACCTGAGGAAGGGGAATGCTTACCAAAACTACCCACCCTATCAGGCCTCCCTGGCTCCCCAATAGGGTCAGCAGGCCAAGGGACATGGGCATGGCCTGCGTAAGCAGAAGGCTCCCAAACCCCAGGTACAGGCTCCGGCCCAGCGGGGGGGGGGGGGGGAGATTTTGACTCCTCGAGCGCATAGCCTCTCTACTCCATGGAGTTCTGCAGCCCACAAGGGGACGTCTGACCCTCTATGTCAGTGGTTCCCAAATCTGTCCTGGGGGACCCCCAGCCAGTCGCATGTTCAGGATAACTGCAATGAATATGCATGAGAGATATTTGCATACACTGCCTCCATTGCATGTAAATCTCTCTCATGCATATTCATTGTGGTTATCCTGAACACCCGACTGGCTGGGGTCCCCCAGGACAGGTCTTGGAACCACTACTCTATGCCCAGAGGTGGGTGGCCATCACCACTGATTCCTGCGCACTAAGGGTAGTTGTGGAAGGTTACCACCTCCATCTAACTCAGACACCTCCCCCTTATTTCCCAGGAGAACCCGTCATGTCTCCCCTCTACCGGGACCTTCTCATGAAGGAGTTGGCAGGTCTTCTCGAGGACAGAGCAGTGGAACCAGTGCCCCACCATCTCAAGGGCAGGGGGTTCTACTCCAGTTAATTCCTCGTCCCGAAGAGGACCGGAGGCCTAAGGCCCATCCTCAACCTGCACAACCTCAACAAATTCCTGGTGCGGGAAAAGTTCAAGATGCTCTCCCTTCAAACATTGCTGCCATACCTCCAGCCGGGAGACTGGCTATGCTCCTTAGATCTCAAGGATGCATATACCCACATCCTTATCCACCCCAACCACAGACAGTACCTACAGTTTGTGGTAGGAGGCAAACACTTTCAATACTGGGTGCTTCCCTTTGGCCTAGCCTCTGCCCCGAGGATATTCACAAAATGCCTGGCGGTCGTGGCCGCCTTCCTCAAGCTCCAGGGGGTCTTCGTGTTTCCCTACATGGATGACTGGTTCATAAGGGTAGGTACGGCCTCCGAGGTGCAACAGGCCACAGCACGTACCATTCGGGTTCTGCAGTATCTGGGCTTCATCATAAATTATCCCAAGTCTCACCTTCTCCCAGCACAATGCCTGGAGTTCATTGGAGCAAAGCTCGACACCCTCCAGGTCAAGGCCTTCTTGCCCAAGGACCGAGCTGATCATCTCAGGTTTCTCACCCGAGACATACAGTGCCGCCCCTCGGTGCCAGTCCGGCACCTTCTGCGTCTCCTCGGCCACATGGCCTCCACAGTCCACGTGACCCCAGATGCTCGCCTCCACATGAGGGCAGCGCAGTGTTGTCTTCAGGACCAGTGGTTGCAGGCCTCAGGCCGCCTCCAAGACATGGTTATGGTGACCTGCAAGTTAGTGGATTCCCTGGTCTGGTGGCAGTCGCCCCAGCACCTGGAAGCGGGCATGCCCTTCCAGACTCCCAGCCACTCGAGAGTCCTAACCATAGATGCCTCCCTGCTTGGCTGGGGAGCTCACTGCAGAGCCCTCCGCACTCAGGGCACCTGGTCGCAAGACTAGCGTGCCCAACAGATCAACCTCCTGGAGCTCCGAGCAATATATCTCACTCTGAGAGTTTTCTCTCACCACCTGTGCCACCAGCCCATCTTGGTCCAGACGGACAATCAGGTGGCAGTGTTCTACGTAAACAAACAAGTGGGTACGGGGTCCTGTGCCGTTTGCCAGGAGGCACTGGGCATCTGCTTGTTCTCCAGGACCAAGCAGGAAGTCAGTCCTCACTTATGGGTGACATCGGCGCCGATGGAGCCCCCGTGCGGAGCATTTCCCCAGCTTTCTAAGAAAGCCTTTGGGAATACTGCACGCATGCGTGGTCCCCTTCCCGCCTAAAGGTGCCATCTTGCTCAGTCTCTCTTTTTCCGTGGCGGACTGTATCACCTTTGCCTATGAGCAGGCACGGCTTCCACTGGAAGGCCATGGCAGCTTCGGTGGTAAACTTTGCTCTGTCCCATTGTTGGATATCTGCCTAGCCGCCACCTGGTCTTCAGTCCATACTTTCGCAGCTCATTACAACCTGGAGAGAAAGTCCCATCGGTAAAGTGTCTTTGGCCAGGCTGTACTTCATAACCTTTTCGGGGACTAGGCAACTCCTACCCTCCGACCCTTCTGTGTTCAGGCTACGGAGTGCTTTTCCAGAGGACCCAGGGGTCCTACTTCGGTCGATTTATACGGAGCAAATTGCTGCTGTTAGTGCGGGGCCCTATTTTTCGCTATGGGCTTTCGGTAGCCTGTAGCTGGGGAGTCCCATATGTGAGGACTGACTTCCTGCTTGTTCTCAGAGAAAGCGTAGTTGCTCACCTGTAACAGGTGTTCTCCAGGGACAGCAGGAATCGGTCCTCACAACCCTCCCTCCCTCCCTCCGCCTTGGAGTTGCTGCTGTACCATCTTTTATTTTTGCCGTCTTTTAGCTATGTCTCTGACTGAGTAAGATGGTACCCTTTGGCGGGATGCGTAGTGGCATCTCCCAAAGGCTTTGTTTGAAAGCTGGGAGGATGCTTCTGCGAGGGCTCCATCAGTGCTGATGTAACCCATATGTGAGGACTGATTCCTGCTGCCCTGGAAACACCTGTTACAGGTGAGTAACTATGCTGTTCGGTAGTTCCCTGCGGGTGCAGGTGGCAGCAATTACCTGCTATCGGGTCAGAGTCCAGTGTTTCAGGTGGCGATATCTTCTGTGAGAAGGATTTCGAAGTTGCAAGCACTCTTGTGTCACGAGCCTTTTCTCGCCTTTTCAAAGGAGAAAGTGGAATTGCAGGTGGTTCCATCCTTTCTGCCCAAGGTCCTCTCGGCGTTTCATTTGAATCAGCCGGTTACTCTACACCTCGATGATGGTGGAATCAGCCATGAGGAAACAGAAGAGCCCAAAGTTCCACTCATCAGTCCCGCTGGGCCGAGAATCGAGAGCCCTTGATGCCCTGGGCCACAAGGCCTATCAAGGTTCCATGCTCTCTTGTTGCGTCCAGGCATACCAATTATATATTGGTATGTTCCTCTACGACTTTGCAAAATAACTTGGAGCTTTCTCTGCGGGTCTCAAGGTCAGGCCCCTCGACAGGTTCTGCACCCTGTTGAATTCAGTGGCTGATTGTTCCAAGTATATTTCTCGAGCCTCCTATGATGACTTCGAGCCATCTGCTCGGATGGTGGCCGCGGGCATCGGCTGCAGAGATCAAGACAGTATGTCACTAGGACCCATCTCTCCTGCAAGACCTCTACACTACCTCGGAAGAAGCAGCCTGCCAAGAAGCCCTTCTTCCCCAGGAACGTTCTCCAGTACCGCGGCTACCCACCATACCCAGCTACTCCCACGCCGACCACTCCTGTGCAGGGGAAGCCCGGCCAAGGTCACCGTAAACCAAAGGGCTTGAAGGCCCCGACGCCAGCTCCCCCACAACTCCCTCAGGGGTTTTGACGTCAGCGGCATAGCCTCTCGCCCTCTGGCGATACAGCAACCCATGGGGGGACGCCTGTCCTGCTTCACCACATCGTGGGCGCTCATCACCTCGGACACCTGGGTCCTCCAGGTCATCCAGAAGGGCTATCGCCTCCAATTTGACAGGCTTCCACTCCCTTTCTCCCCGGCGCAGCCTCCTCGACTCCCCGCACACCAGCTTTTGCTGCACCGGGAATTACACTCCCTCCTTGCCCAACGGGCAGTCGAGAATATCCCTCCCCACCTTCAAGGTCGGGGCTTTTATTCCCAATACTTCCTCGTCCTGAAAAAGATGGGGAGGTCTGTGGCCCATCCTCGACCTCCGCAGGCTAAACAAGTTCCTGGTGCGGGAGAAATTCAAGATGTTATCTCTTGGCGTACTGCTGCCCTTCCTCCAGCAGGGAGACTGGCTGTGCTCCTTGGATCTAAAGGACGCTTACGCCCATATCTTGATCCACCCCCAACACAAGCAGTACCTGTGTTTCAGGGTGCAGGGAGAGCATTTTCAGTACAGTGTTCTCCCCTTCGGCCTTGCATCCGCCCCTCGGGTCTTCACAAAGTGCCTCATCGTGGCCGCCGCTCACCTTCGGTGCCGGGGCATGCTGGTGTTTCCCTAACTCGACAACTGGCTCGTTACGGGCTCCTCCGTCGAGGAGGTCCGACAAGCGATGTCGCTCACTGTCCTCCTCTTGGAGAGCTTGGGGTTCTTGGTCAGCTACCCAAAGTCTCACCTCGAGCCGGCACGGCTCTCGAGTTCATTGGGTCACACCTCGATACTCGGCAGGCCATGGCCTTCTTGCTGGTGGATCGTTCCACCTGCCTCTGAGCTCTGGCGGCTCGCGTCCAGAGCGCCCACCAGGTCACCGCTCGGTCCATACTATGTCTCTTGAACCACATGGCCTCGACCGTGCATGTGGTTCCTCACTCCCGCATGGATATGCGGACGACACAGTGGTGTCTCAGCTCCCAATGGAGTCAGTCCCTTGGACACCTCAGGGACCCCGTCAGGGTTCTCCCAGACCTTCGTTTGTCCCTGAATTGGTGGCAAAACCCCCACAATCTCCTGCGGGGATCGCCCTTCCAGGCCATACAGCACGATGTGGTACTGACCACAGATGCTTTCCTGCTAGGGTGGGGAGCCCATTGCGGGTCTCTGCATGCAGGGGCAGTGGTTGCCTGTGTAGGCTCAGCAGCAGATAAACCTGCTTGAGCTCTGGGCTATCCGGTGGGCCCTGAGGGCCTTCGAGAACATCGTCAGCGGGAAGTAGGTTCTAGTGCAGACCGACAACCAGGTAGCGATGTTCTACATCAAAAAAGAGGGGTGGGCACGGGGTCGCGCTCCCTCTGCAGGAAGCAGTTCTCAACTGCTATTTTGCCGCCCAGCGGAGGATGTCCCTCAAGGTGATGTACCTCCTGGGTCAAGAGAATGGCCTGGCAGACAGGCTCAGCAGAATCCTTCGCCCCCACGAGTGGCACCTGGATCCCAAAGTGGTAAGCTGGCTGTTCCTGCGCTGGGGCACTCCAGTGATGGGCCTCTTCGCCCGCCCCCAGAACACACAACTCCCTCGCTTCTGTGGCCCGGTGCCGCACCTGGGCAGGGCGGGCCCCGATGCATTTCTCCTAGATTGGTCCTCCAGTCTCCTATATGCATTCCCTCCTTTCCCCCTCATTGCGAGGACTCTGTTCAAGGCTCAAAGGGATGGGGCATCACTGATTCTCGTGGCTCCCTCATGGCATCCGGCAGCCTTGGTTCCCACTCCTGCTCCAGCTGTCGTCGGAGCCTCTGATTCTCCTGGGCTCCGCCAGGGACTTGCTGATGCAGGAAGAGGGTCGGGTTGTGCACCTGAAGCTACCCTCCCTATCCCTCACGGCCTGGCATCTGAACGGGTCTCTCTAGCCTCTCTGGCCCTTCCGGAGGAGGTCGAGCAAATCCTTCTTGCCTCGAGGAAGGACTCCACTAGGCGGTTTTACGCCTTTAAGTGGAAATGTTTCTCTATCTGCTGCTCAGTGCACCAGATTGACCCCTTCTCATGCCCGGTTCAGTGGGTTCTCCAGTACCTTCTGCACCTCTCGAGGGAAGGGCTGAAGTCGAACTCTGTTAGGGTTCATTTGAGCACCATATCAGTTAATCATCTCCCTGTCGAGGGAAAGCCTCTCTCAGGGCAACCTTTAGTCTCCCGCTTCATGCGGGACCTTCTGTTATCCAAGCCGCCCATCTGTCCATCTCCGGCGGAATGTGACTTGAACGTGGTGCTCACACAGCTCACTCGTCCACCCTTTGAGTCGATGGTGACGTGTTTGCTCCGGCATTTGTCCTGGAAGGTGGCCATCCTGGTGGCTCTGACCTTGGCTCGCCGAGTCAGTGAGCTTCAGGCACTCATGCCCTGGCGCCCCTTACACCAGGTTTTATCGGAACAGGGTGGTCCTCTGGACGCATCCTAAGTTCTTACCCAAGGTCGTGTCGGCTTTTCATCTCAACCAAGAGATAGTGCTCCCTACCTTCTTCCCGAGGCCCCACACTGATCAGGTATCAGCTGCTCTCCACACCCTCGACTGCAAGCGGGCCATCGCCTTCTACTTGCAGCGTACCCAGGCTCATTGCAAGTCTGACTGGCTCTTCGTGACCTACAATCCCAATTGGCAGGGGCAAGCAGTCACCAAGCGCACCCTCTGTGTTTGGGTGGTGGACTGCATCGCGTTCGCCCATGCGAAGGTGGGCATCCCTTTGAATCGTCGAGTCACCGCACATGGTGTCTGAGCCAAAGCGTCCTCGGTGGCCTTGCTGTGCTCCAGCCCATGATGGACATCTGCTGGGTGGCAACCTGGTCTTCTACGAACACCTTCGCCACCCACTACTGCCTGGAGAGGGAGTCCCGCCGGGACAGTGCCTTCGGCCAGGCTGTACTCCGTAATCTGTTCGCGGTAAAAGCAACTCCTGCCCTCCGACCCTTCTTTACGGCTATTGAGGGCTTGGACCCGAGGACTCGGGCTCCTCAAGCTTCAGGCTTCGGCTTCGGCTTCTGCTCATGGCCTCGCGGAGGCGGGTGTTTTTTTTCTTTTGGTTACAGGTTTGGTAGTCTGTAGCTAGGGAGTCCCATAAGTGAGGACTGACTTCCTGCTTATTCCTGGAGAAAGCATAGTTACTGACCTGTAACAGGTGTTCTCCAGGGACACAGGAATCAGTCCTCACTACCCTCCCGCCTCCCCTGATGAGTTGCTGAATTTTTATCCTTCCCTTGCTATCTGCTTGGTAGGGCTTGAGCTAAGGGATCTGACTGAGCAAGATGGCACCCTTGGGCGGGAAGAGGACCACGCATGAGTGGTAGCAATCCCAAAGGCTTTCTTTGAAAGCTGGGTAATTGCTCCGCACAGGCTCCGTCGGTGTCGACGTCACCCATAAATGAGGACTGATTCCAAGTGTCCCTGGAGAACACCTGTTACAGGTCAGTAACTACGCTTTCTGCAGAGTCATGTACTTTACAATAGAGTTATTGTTTCCAGTCATGACTTCGTGCAAGAGAACTCAAGGCTGAGGCCAGACTGTATTTCTCTTTGTAGCATTTGCAACAATGTTTGAGCCTACATACCAGCATTTTTCTTGCACCATGGACCTTTGTTTGGAGAAGGACCACCTATCAATTGTTACATGAATCTCTGCAGATGACATATGTATCCAAGACTAGCCAATCACTGTGTTGCAACAAGGAAACCAGACAGAGAATTATGTACTGGACACTTGGGGACCACTTTTTAGACTTGAAGAACTTTTGAATACTTCATGGGAACTTTAACTTAGCTCCCTGATACTGGCAGTTTGCTCTCTGCAGGCTCTAGCCCTGCTGCCTGTCTGTCTCTTTCTAAAAGACAATGTGCAAGGACAAAGACTAATCTCAGGAAGGAGTGAATCTCTCCCACAGATCTGAAGCTCAGTGCTATCACACGGCTTGCCAGGACTGCCTGCAGCCTGAGTTGGACCAATGCCATTTTTTGGACTTTGTGACATTGGTTGCTAGAACAGTGACTTGTGATCTTAATAAATTGTAATCATAGGGCTATATAACTTGCTACCTCAGAAAACTAATTTATTCTATATCTGCATTATTTTTCTCTCTGCAATAAAGTCTAATTTATATATAAACACAAGGTTGGTTCTTTTATATTATGTGGTTAATTTGCCAGATGAACTTATAGAACCTTGGAAAAAGTGGGAAGTAGCAATTACCCCTGGACTTATCGAGTATTTATATATATTAGCTATTGACAATAATCCTCACAGAGTTGTGGGTGTCCTCCAGGATCAGTAACTGCATGAGCCACCCCTTACAGATTGTCTTCCCTAGAATTCTTTCCCTTTTGCAGCAGGCCTGGTCCTGCTGGCATGGAAATTCAGACCCTGCAACTTCTGGGTGCGCCGGGTGCAGTGTCATGTGGGGCAGGCTGAGAGTGGAAGCCCTGTTCGATTATCTTTTGCTAAGCTTTCCCTGCGAGGGCCTCTCCCTGGAGAATGCGGAACAGCTGGGAGCTGTCTGAGATGTTGACTATGACTCTGATTCAGATGGCTCAGTACTGGGTTCTGATGTGAATGAAGATGTACTCTCTCCTTCAGAAGATTGCAGAGGCCGGAGTGATCTGCCTGTCCCTGAAGGAGGAGCCAGTGGCATTGATTGCCAGGGTCTCATCTGCCTTGAACTTGCAGGAGCCGAAGGTACACCCGCTCCTTCAAACAGTGCAAAAATCCATTACTGTCTTCCTGTTCCTGGATGTGATCAAGGATATGCTCTGGTTGGAGTGGGACTCTCCCGATTCCCGGCTTAAAGGGTAATGGGTGTGTAAGATCTCCGCTCTCCTGGAGGAGGAATGTTTTGAGTGGTTTGGAATTCCCAAGCTGGATGCGCAGGTTATGGCAGTTACCAGACAGACCACCATTCCTGTGGAAGATGGATTGGCCTTAAAGAATTTTCTGGACTATAAGGTGGATTTGTTGCTGAGTAGCTAGTTTGCTGTGGCAGCTACTATTCTGCAGCTGACGGTATGAACCAGCCTGGCGTTTCGAGCCCTGCTCCAGTGGATTCGGTCTCTTCCGTCAGATGATACTGTTCCTCTTTTGGAATCAACTGCGGCCTTCTTTCTGGTGCCATGTATGACCTGGTACGCTTGGCTGCCAGAGAAGATACTCTGACAGTGGTGTCACGGCATTCAGTTTGGCTCAGGTACTGGGCAGCGGATACATCTTCCAAAGCCCGGTTGACCCAACTGACTTTTAAGGGGAAGCTTCTATTTGGAGCCGATTTGGAGAAGCTGGTGAAGAACCTGGGCAAAACAAAATATTACCGCCTTCCGGAGGATAGGTCCAAGGGCCTGTAAAGTGGGCTGGTTCCCTTTTCTCTTCAGCCTCCACCTGTTCACCAAGAGTGCGTTGGCTGGATTCCCACGGGTCTCAGGACTCTAGAAAATCTTTCTTCCCCTCTGCTTCTGGGCTTCAAGCTCATTCTCAGTCCTTTTGTGGAGTGCGTGAGCGCAGGGACTCGACCCTCCCTGCAGAGGAGAACCCTCCTGGGCTGCACAATAAAGGTTTGGGGGCCCATTCCCATTTTCCACCAGTTGGAGGCAGGCTTTGCCTTTTCTTTCCTGAATGGGCCCGGATTACCAAGGATCGTTGGGTGCTAGACACCATTCAGTTCAGCTACGTCATGGAGTGCAAAGAGCCAATTCCGTATGCCTTTGTCATCTCCCTGTGTGGCTCTGCGAGCGAAAAGTCCGCTATGCGGGCCACTTTGGACAAGTTGCTGCACCTAAAGGCAGTGGTGCCCATTCCACTGGACAAATGGGGCAAGGGCAGATACTCCATCTATTTTGTGGTGCCCAAAAGTACTGTTCCTTCCAACTCATTCTGGACCTCAAGGGGGTCAATGAGCTCTTGCGTGTTCTAAACTTCCGAATGGAAACATTGCGCTCCATGATTCAAGCAGTGCCCCAAGGGGAATTCTTGACTTGTCTGGATCTGACCTAGGTGTATTTTCATATCCCAGTCCGGGCAGATCATTCAGAAGTATCTGCATTTTGCCATACTTGGCTCTCACTTTGAGTTCACTGGCTCTTCCTTTCCAGCTGTCCACCATCTGTAGCATCTTCTCCAAGGTCATGGTGGTGACAGCTGTGGTACAACAGTGCCAAGGGATCTGCGGCCATCCATATCTGGACAACTGACTCCTCCAAGCCTGTTCCTTTTCAAAAGCGTCTCAGATGGTGTTCCAAGTGGTGTCCTTTTTGAAAAGCCTCGGCTGGGTGATCAGTTGGCGAAAGAGCCATCTGTTACCTTCCCAGTCCCTGGAGTTTCTGAGAGCACGTTTTGACACTCGAGTGGGCAGTTTTCCTGACCGAGAGAAAGTCAAAGTCTGTTGGATTTCCTGGCGCTGTTTTATGTGCAGCTGACACCCAGAGTCTGGGATTATCTTCAGCTTCTCGGATTGATGGCGGTGGCCATAGAGATGGTGCCATGGGTGCGTGCTCACATGCGACCACTCTATTAGGCTGTGCTGACTTGCTGGTCCCTGAGTACTCAGGAGTTCAAGCGCAGGCTCCCATTCTCATTGATGGTGAGGTCCAGCCTGCGGTAATGGCAGCGACCCTGTCATCTAAGGAAGGGCATGCTGCTGGACAGTTCTCCTGGATCCTCCTGACGATGGATGCCAGTCTTTCAGGCTGGGGAGCCCATTGCCAAGACTGTACGGTCCAGGGCCATTGGAACCACAAGGAAGCGGTGTGGTCCATCAACCACGTCAAGGCGAGGGCCATCAGCTTGGCTCTTCTGTACTTCTGGCCCCTGGTTAAGGGCTGGGTGGCTTGAGTGTTTTCAGACAATGCCACGTTGGTGGTTATGTTGCTCGGCAAGGTGGCATAAGGAGTGCTAGAGTAGATCTGGAATTGGCTGTACTGTTTGCCTGCATGGAGAAGAACCTCTAGGCCTTGTCTGCTCAGCACATTGCCAGGGTAAACAATGTGGAAGTGGTCTTCCTCAGCTAGCACTCTCTGGAAAGTGGGAGTTGAGTCAGAAGGCCTTTAGGTTGATTCTGCGCCACTGGGGGTCACCCTGAAATGGATCTGATGGAGACCCATGCCAGTACCAAAGTTTGCCACTTCTTCAGTCGCCGCACAGAGGCAGGGTCCACGGGCATCAACGCCGTTACCCAGCCTTGGCCAGATCAGCACCTGCTATACGTGTTTTCTCCGTGACCCCTGCTGGGGCATGTGCTTCAACGTATACAGCACCATCCAGGTAGGATTGTTCTGGTGGCACCGGATTGGCCGAGAAGAGCGTGGTTCTGATACCTGATGTAGCGCCTACAGACGCCTCTTCTTTGCTTGCTGCCATCTTGTGTCCTGTTATGGCAGGGACTGATTGTCCTGTAGGACCCATTTCTCTTATGGCTTTGTTCTTGAAAGGAAATGGCTAGAGTGTAAGGGCTACTCTCCTGCTGGACTGCCACGCTGGGCAATCATGTGGATCTGGTGCTTCCTTGAGTGATGGTGAGTTGGCTCCTGAGGTGGCCAAGGTGCCATCTCTGTTGGCCTTTTTACAGGATGGCCTGGAGAAGGGCCTTTTCCTGAAAGTTCAGATGACATCTTGGCGTATTTTTGCACCGTCAATATCTGTCTCCTTTACCACACTGACTCAGTCCCAATTTGACTCCTTTGAACACCTGTCTGTCTGCTGTCTATGATTGGCTTTTAACAATCATCTGCACCTCAACCCCTCCAAGCGTGCTGCCATATAGTTTGCTCTCACTACCCCCCAGCCTCTACTAGCTCCGTCTTTTTCTCACTCTCCAATTTCCTTAGTTTCCTCTCTGCGCTATCTGGGTGTCTAGACTCCTCTTTAACCTTCCCCAGCTTTCAGAGAAAGTCTTTGGGAGATTCCCCATGCATGTGTGATCCCCTTCCCACCCAAGGGTGCCATCTTGCCTCAGTCTCCTTATTTCCGTGAAGCCCTTCGGACGTCTGTCCAGTTTCCACCGTAAAAAGTCTCTTTTTTGTCTTGTTTTATCCAGTACGCGTATTGGTTCCTTTTCCGCCCCCAAGCCAGCTCACCTCTGTGTTGCTTCTTGGGTTTGTCTCCTTTTTTTTTCTTTTTGTTTTCTTGAGGTGTCCCTTGACCTGTGTTTGTGCCTTTTTTTGGCCGCAGGGCCCCCTCTTTCTGATGGAATCCAGCAGTTTCAAAAAATGTGATCAGTGCGGTAAGATGATGTTCCTCACCGATCCACATGACTGCTGCCTCCGCTGTCTTGGGCCGGACCACAACGACTCAGACTGCGAAATTTGCAAGGCGATGACCATAAAGTCTATCAAGAACCGCAGCAGGAAAAGATTTTTCAGAAGTCCGACTCTGCGCTGGAGTCTCCGGCGACACTGTGCTTCTGGGCCCCCTCTGGTACCTCAGGGCACGTGATGCCAGGGCCACCTTGGAGTCCTGCAGCCACGGGTCCTCCGAGGAAAATTCCCCGGAGATGTAATGCAAGAAGTCAAATCCATCGATGACCGCCCGGAGGACTGATCTCAGAAATCAGGGAAATCGCATTCCAGGCCCCACAGCCCCAGGCGTAAGTGCAAGGGGTCAGAGCAGCCTGACAAGCTGCCACAGAAGAAGCCATCGGTGACCAGTCTCAGACACCCGAGGCCATCCTCATGGAGGACTCTCCCTCGACAGAACGAACACCGGACCCAAAGCCTTTGATGTCCATGTCGAAAGCTGCGGAGCCAACTGGTATGGAGACACGGGTGGCAGCCATGGAGCGCAGTATCTTTGCCCTCATGGCCCAGCAACAGACGTTCATGTCCAGTTCCTCCATTTCATCCACCCTAATGACCGGACCCTCGACATCGAGGGTTTCCCTGGTAGTTGAACCGATACTCGAGCACCACCGGCTTCGAGAGAAACATTGGCAGATGACGAGATCCCGATCCCATTCCTTGGGGCACTGGTCCTTCCCGGCCAGTGCCATAGCTCAGACCTCAGGTCCTCTGCGGGGCCTCGGACTCTTCCTCAGACTTCGAGTCTGATTGGGAAACTGAGGACAAGCAGTCCCTGGACACTTGGCGACACCAAGACGTGCTGGTGTCCCGGTGCCATTCCACATCTGACGACGTCGCCTACTTGGACTTTGTGTGGGACATGGCTAAGGCGCTTGCCATCGAGACTGAAGCAGAGGAGGACCCCTGTACAGAGGAACTGGATATTCTCTAGTACGAGACCCCTCTGAAGGAGGCCTCACAGTGCCCGTCTCCTCCATATTGGGAAACACCGGTGTTGGTGCCCATAGTAAGCAGATGGCTCAACTCCATTTACCGAGTCCGCCAAAGTCCCGGGTTCCAGAAAACCCAACTTCCCCACAACTCATTGGTCATCGAGTCCGCCATGTGCAGACTCAAAAGCCAAAAGACCCTTTCCTCGGTGCTCCCTGTTAGAGAGGCCTGGACCCTTTATGTCCTCGGCTGAAAGGCCTTTCGGAATTCGATGCTTGCGTACCAAGTCTAATATTACTAATTATACATTGGCATGTATCTCAAGGAGCTGGCAAGAGAGCTCGCCAGATTTTTGGCAGGCCTCGATGGGGAACCTCTCCAACGGTTGAAGTCACTGGCCTTGATGGTCAAGGAGTGCTTGAAGTTCTTACCTTGAGCAGCATACAGTGGCTTTGAGTCCTCAGCCAGAGTAGTTGCTGCAGGCATCGGGGCCTGACGCCAGGCCTGGCTGCAGTCTTCTGACCTCGAGCAATGGGTTTCAGGACAGACTCATCGATGTCCCCTGTATCGGAGAGAATTTCTTCGGGAAACCTATGGTAGACAAAGCAACTGAAATAGAGACTGAGTCCTGACAAGGACCAGACTCTCTAAAAAGACCTCGGTGCATACATGTAAGAAGGGCCCAGGGAAGAAGTTCTTCTTCCTGAGGGAAAAAGGGGGTTTTGGAAATGCCCCAGTTCCAAGCCTTCTCTGACCCTCAGCAAGGCCAACAGCACAGGGGACAAGGGCACGGCCCCCACAGGCAGAAGACTCCCAAGACCCAGGTGCCAGCCCCAGCCCAGTTTAGAGGGAGTTTCTGACTCCTTGAGCGTGGCTTCCCTCCTCTAGGGAGGGAGGTCCCTTACAGTCCAGAGGGGGGTGGTATCTGTCTCTGTTTGCCCACAGGTGGTCCTCCATCACCACTAATTCCTGGGTATAGCAAGTTCTCCAGGACCAAGCAGGAAGTCAGTCCTCACATATGGGTGACGTCGGCACCGATGGAGCCCCCATGCGGAGCGTTTCCCCAGCTTTCAAGGAAAGCCTTTGGGAATGCAGCGCGCATGCGCGGTTCCCTTCCCGCCCAAGGGTGCCATCTTGCTCAGTCTTCTTTTTCCGCGGAGCCCGACGGACGTGAGTTCGTGTCACCCGGTAAGAAAGTGATTTTCTACATTTTTTTCATAGTTTTACCCGATTCGACGCTGGTTTCCCTTCCCGCCTGGGCCAGGTACAGTGGTATCGAGCCCGGAGTTAGTTTTTTATTTTTTGTCCTTCGAGACTAGCGTTCGTGTTTTTTTTTGTGTGTTTCACTGGCAGCCCGGCCTTTTGACCTCGCAGGGGCCCTTTTTCCCCCGATGGCTGCCAGCAGGTTCAAGAAGTGTGATCGGTGCAAGAAACTTATGTCTCTCACCGACACACATGACTGCTGCCTCCGATGCCTCGGGCCCGACCATGACCCGCTGGCCTGTGGCCCGTGCGGCAAGATGTCGTTGAAGGCGCTGAGGAGCCATCAACATCAGCGTGAAAGAATCTTTTCTGACTCTGCGTCCGGCCAGGCCCGGACTTCGTGAGAAGCCTCGACATCTCGGGAGTCCGATCCCAAGCAACGTCGAGGCTCCTCTGAGAGGGGGTCTCCTTCTCGGGAACACAGAAGGAAGAAAAAGCTTGTGAGGGCAACGTCGGTGGACGCTCCTGACCCCTCAAGGGCCAGGTCGCATAGCCCCGACCGACGCCCCGGGCTCTCGGAGTCGGAGAGGCCTTCGAAGTTACCTCGTGTGGAGCCGGAGTCCCCGAGTCACGTGAGTGCAGTTGTCCTCGTGGACTCTCCCCCGGGGGAGCCAGCGTCGAGGGCTGCTGAGTCTCCTGAGCTCGGACTCAGGTTGACGGCCTTGGAGAGCAGCTTGGCTGCCTTCATGGAACAGCAGCGGGTGCTGATTGCCGGTTTGACCGGTGCAGCCCCGACCACCGGGACCTCGACGTCCAAGTCGACCCCAGAGACTGAGCCGATCCTTGGTCAAGGTCCCCCTTGAACCTCCCGTGTGGGGCCGAGGTCGTTGACGCCGATACCCTCTGCGTCAGGGCGGGTGGCATCGAAGCCCACATGGCCGGAGCTGCTCGATTCCTCCTCAGAGGAGTCTGACTGGGAGATGGAGGACGAGGAGTCCCCGAACACCTTCCGGACCTGGTGCGTCCCTTCGGACTCACCAGAGTCCGAGCCACGGAGAAGGTCACCCCCGGAGGATACCCAGTTCTCGGACTTCGTGAGGGACGTGGCCAAAGCTTTGGCCTTCCCCACGGATGCCGAGGAGGAGCCTCGAGCCGAAGAGCTCGATGCACTCCAGTACGACTCTCCGCCTAAGGAGATCTTTACTGTACCGGTTCCTCCATTGCTGGAACGGCTGCTCTTCCGCATGTGGGAGGCACCAGCCTCGGCGCCGGTTCTTAGCAAACGGGTCGATTCCATCTATTGAGTCCGTAAGAGCCCTGGGTTCCAGAAGGCACAGCTACCGCACCACTCCATGGTTGTTGAATTGGCCATGTATCGTCTGAAGAGTCAGAAGATGCACTCCTTGGTGCCCCCGGCCGGGAGGCCCAGAACCTGGATGCCCTCGGTAGAATGTGCTTCCCGGGCTCTATGCTGTCTTGCCGTGTCCAGACTTACCAGCTGTACATGGGCATGTACCTCCAAGACCTGGCGAAGGAAATTGCCAGGTTCTCAGCTGGCCTCTCCGAGGAACCTTTGCAGAGGTTCAAAGCTTTGTCATCGGGGATTCAAGAGTGCTCGAAGTTTATCTCGAGCAGTCTATGATGGCTTCGAGGCTTCAGCCCGGGTAGCCATGGCCGGCATCGGTGCACGCCGTCAGGCCTGGCTACAGTTATCAGATCTGGAGCCATGGGTACAGGACAAGTTGGTCGATGTCCCTTGCCGAGGTGAGAACCTTTTTGGCAAACCCATGGCTGAAAAGGCTGCAGAAATCGAGACTGAGACTCTCACCAGGACAAGGCTGTCCAGAAAGAATTTTGCCCCTTCTCAGAGAAAGAAGCCCTTTTTCCCGAGGAAGGGTGCTGCCTACAAATCCTACCCTCAATTCCAGGCCTCTACAGCTCCCCAACAGGGTCAGCAGGCCAAGGGGCAGGGACATGGGCTCCGTAGGCAGAAAACCCCCAAGCCACCAGCTCCGGCTCCTGCACAGCAGGGAGCAGGGTTTTGACTCCCACTGCATAGCCTCTCCTCCACAGCTGGCTCCACTCAGCACAGGAGGCTGGCTGACACTACGCCCACAGGTGGTCAGCCATAACAGGGGATACCTGGGTACTGAGTATAGTCCAGAAGGGCTACTTGCTCCACTTCAACCAGTTACCCACCTCCTATTTTCCAGGGGAGCCTCCAAGACTTCCTCTTCACAGGATCCTCCTCCTTCAGGAGTTGGCAAGTCTTCTAAGGGAGCAGGCGGTGGAACCGGTGCCTCACCGCCTGAAAGGGCAAGGCTTCTATTCCAGGTAATTTCTGGTACCAAAAAGGACAGGAGGCCTCAGGCCCATCCTAGACTTGCGAAATCTCAACAAGTTCCTGGAGAGGGAAAAGTTGAAGATGCTTACCCTTGGGATACTGCTGCCCTTCCTCCAGCAGGGAGATTAGCTATGCTCCTTAGACCTAAAGGATGCTTATGCTCACATCCTCATTCATCCAGACCACAGACAATATCTCAGATTTGTAGTGGGAGAAAATCATTTTCAGTACAGGGTACTTCCATTTGGCCTAACCTCTGCTCCTAGGGTTTTCACCAAGTGCCTGGCGGTCGTGGTGGCCTATCTCAGAAACCAGGGCATCTTTGTCTTCCCATACCTGGACGACCAGCTCATCAGGGTTCAGTCTCCACAGGAGACCAGGCAAGCCACCCTTCGCACTGTATCTCTTCTCCAGCATCTAGGCTTTGTCATAAACTTTGCAAAGTCCACTTTGCTCCCCTCTCAGAACATAAAGTTCATAGGGGCAAGACTAGATACCCTTCAGGCAAAGGCTTATTTGCCCGAGGGCAGGGCCCACAGGCTGATGGGCTTGGCCAAACAGTTCCAGAGCCAGTTCTCTGGTCTCCGCCAGACACTTCCTGAGGCTCTTAGGCCACATGGCATCCACGGTCCATGTAACTCCGAATGCCTGTCTGCACATGCAGTCTGCTCAGTGGTGCCTCAGAGCTCAGTGGGTGCAAGCCACAGGAGACTTAAGAGACAGAGTAAGGGTGTCCAAACTACTAGTGGACTCCCTGCGTTGGTGGTTACATCTCCCAAACCTTATCAGGGGAGTGCCTTTCCAAGTGCCGCCACACACACAGGTGCTGACAACCGATGCTTCCTTACAGGGTTGGGGGGCACATTGCCAGGGTGCATGCGCTCAGGGCCTCTGGTCTCCTTGGGAGGCAACACAGCAGATCAATTTGTTGAAGTTGCGAGCTATCCGCTTGGCTCTACAGACTTTCTCTCATGTTCTCTCTCACCAGTCTGTCTTAGTTCAGACAGACAATCAAGTGGCAGTGTTCTGTGTGAACAAGCAGGGAGGCACAGGATCCAGGCTTCTGTGTCAGGAAGCACAAGCTCTTTGCTCCCTGGCAGTCAAACAAGGCATGTTTCTCAAAGCAGTTTATCTACCTGGTCAGGAGAATTACCTAGCGGACAGGTTAAGCAGGATTCTACAGCCTCACGAATGGCACTTGAATCCACTAGTGGTCCAACGGATCTTTCTAAGATGGGGTCTTCCAACTATCGATATCTTTGCGAGTCCACTGAACCGGCAGCTGCCCAGGTTCTGTTCCAGACAACAGCATCCTCTGAGAATAGCAGCAGATGCGTTTCTAATTTCTTGGTCTACAGGCCTACTGTATGCGTTTCCTCCCACGACTCTAGTGGCCCGTACCTTGTTCAAGGTTCTTCAGGACAAGGCCTCGGTGATTCTGGTAGCCCCCAGATGGCCGAGGCAACCGTGGTTCCTCCTTCTGCAGTTGGCAGTGGACACTCCACTCTCTCTGGGGGTGCAACCCGATCTCCTGTCTCAGGACCAGGGATCTCTCCTGTACCCCATCCTCAAATCCCTCAATCTGATGACCTGGCTGCTGAAAGGATAGTTCTAGCTCCCTTACTTCTTCCTAAGGAAGTGGAAGAGGTAGTGTTGGCTTCTAGGAGGCAATCCACCCGGAAGTCTTGTGCCCTCAAGTGGCATAGGTTCTCCACCTGGTGTGCTCAGCACTAGGAGGATCCTTTTTCGTGCCTGGTGCCGGTGGTGCTGCAGTATCTGCTTCACCTGTCGGACCTAGGCCTTAAATCCAACTCTGTTCGGCACACCACTCACCGGTGGAGGGACAGTCTGTCGCTCTATCGGTGCACCACTCACCGGTGGAGGGACAGTTTCTGTCAGGCCACCCTTTGGTGTCCCGCTTCCTCAGATGCCTGGTTTTGCTCAAGCCTCCGGTTCGTCCACTAGCCACTGAGTGGGATTTGAATGTGGTCTTGCAGCAACTTCCTCGCCCACCATTTGAGCCGATGGCTACCTGTCATTTACGATTCCTTTCTTGGAAAGCGTTTATTTATTTATTTATTTGCAATATTTGATTTGTTCTTGGTAGCTCTTACCTCAGCCAGGCATGTGAGTGAACTCCAAACTCTGGTTTCTAATAGACCGTACACTCGGTTCTACAGGAACAGGGTGGTCTTACGAACTCATCGTAAGTTCCTTCCAAAGGTTGTCTCCTCCTTCCACCTCAATCAGGAGGTGGTTCTTCCAACATTCTTTCCCAGTCCACACGCCAGCCGGGCTGAAAAACAGTCTTGCGTACCCTGGACTGTAGAAGGGCGTTGTCTTTTTACATAGACCGTACGCAGGGGCATCGAAGGGCTGCTCAGCTCTTCGTATCTTTTGACCCTAATAAACTGGGGTTGCCTGTCTCCAAGCATACGTTGTCCATTTGGGTAGCAGATTGTATCGCCTGGGCGTACAGGGCAGCCAGCCTCTCCTTGCAGAGTTGAGTCACGGCCCACCGTGTGAGGGCGAAAGCTGCATCAGTAGCTCATCTCTGCTCTGTTCCGTTGGCAGACATCTGCCAGGCCGCTACTTCGTCTTCAAGCCAGACTTTTGCGGCCCATTACTGCCTCGAGAGGGAGTCCCGAAGGGACAGTGCTTTTGGTCAGGCGGTACTCTGTAATCTCTTTGAGGTTTAGGCAACTCCTACCCTCCAGCCCTTGTGTTGGGCTACCCTCCGGCCCTTGTGTTGGGGCGTTCTCACAGAAGATTCTTATCACGGATGCTGAGGCTCTAGAGGGAGCTATAATTTTTTCAGCTTTGGGCTCCCGGTAGCCTAGAGCTGGGTGGACTGACTTCTTGCTTGGTCCTGGAGAAAGAGTAGTTACTCACCTGTAACAGGTGTTCTCCAGGAGCAGCAGGAATCAGTCCTCACGACCCTCCCTCCTCCCCTGGGAGTTGCAGTCATACACTTAATTTTTGTTTTTTGCTGTCTTTTAGCTATGTTATCAGACTGAGCAAGATGGCACCCTTGGGCGGGAAGAACCAAAGAAAAAACTCGACCCAACGCAGAAAAATTAACTTTTTTCACGGGTGACAAGGACAGGCATCCGTAGGGCTCCACGGAAAAAAGACTGAGCAAGATGGCACCTTTGGGCGGGAAGGGGACCGCGCATCTGCGCTGCATTCCCAAAGGCTTTCCTTGAAAGCTGGGGAAATGCTCCGCATGGGGGCTCCGTCGGCGCCGACGTCACCCATATGTGAGGACTGATTCCTCCTGCTCCTGGAGAACACCTGTTACTGGTGAGTAACTACTCTTTATCGGGGAGGGTTACCTCCTCCACCTGCAACAAATGCCACTCTCTTACTTTCCAGGAGAACCTGTTAGGCCGCTCCTTCACCAGACTGTGCTCATCACAGAGCTCACAGGCCTCCTCCAGGACAAGGCAATAGAGCCAGTTCCCAAAAACCTCTGGGGCAAAGGCTTCTACACCAGATATTACCTCATTCTCCAGGACCAAGCAGGAAGTCAGTCCTCACATATGGGTGACGTCGGCGTCGACGGAGCCACCATGCGGAGCATTTCCCCAGCTTTCAAAGAAAGCCTTTGGGGATGCAGGCACGCATGCGCGGTCCCCTTCCCGCCCAAAGGTGCCATCTTGCTCAGTCTTTTTTCCGCGGAGCCCTATGGATGCCTGTCCTTGTCACCCGTGAAAAAAGTTGATTTTTCTGTGTTGGGTCGAGTTGTTTCTTCGGTTTGACGTTGGTTCCTTTTCCGCCTGGACTCGGTACACCGGTGCCGAGCCCAGATCTCTTTTTTCGGTTTTTGTCCTTAGAGACTGCGTTCGCGCCTTTTTTCTTTTCCCTGGCAGCCCAATTTTTTGATCTTGCAGGGGCCCTTTTTCCCCCGATGGCTTCCAGTGGCTTTAAGAAGTGTGATCGGTGCAAGAAACTCATGTCTCTCACCGACACACATGACTGCTGCCTCCAGTACCTAGGGCCAGACCATGATTCTACGGTCTGTAGCCCCTGTGGCAAAATGTCTTCCAAGGCATTACGGAGCCATCAGCACCAGCGTGAGAGGATCTTCTCCGAATCTGCCTCTGGACGGGTCCGGACTTCGTCAGAGGCCTCGACGTCTCAGGAGTCTGACCCCAAGCATCGTCGGGGCTCCTCTGAAAGGGAGTCCCCCTTGAGGGAGCATCGAAGAAAGAAGAAACCCGCGAGGGCTGCATCGGTGGAAGCGGGTGCTGATCGCCGGTCTTACCGGCGCATCTGCCCCGACCACCGGGACATCGATGTCCAAGTCGACCCCGGAGGCCGAGCCAATCCTCGAGACCATGCGATCTTGAGTCGATCCTCGGCCGAGGTCACCTTCGGCCTCCCATTCGGGACCAAGGTAGTCAACGCCGGTTCCTTCGGCGTTGGGGCGGATGGCGTCAGTGCCCGCCCACTCGGAGCCGCTCGATTCCTCCTCGGAGGAATCGGTGTGGGAAACGGAGGAGGAGGAGGAGGAGTCCCCTGACACCTTCCGGACTCAGTGCGTCCCGGGATCTGAGCCCTGGACAAGGTCCCCCCCCCCCGGAGGATACCAGGTTCTCGGATTTCGTAAGAGACATGGCCAAAGCATTGGCATTCCCTGCGAACCCCGAGGAGGAGCTTTGAGCCGAGGAGCTTGAAGCTCTGCAGTATGACTCTCCTCCCAAGGAAGCCTTCACTGTCCCAGTTCCTCCGATGCTGGAGCGGTTGCTCTTCCACATGTGGGAGGCGCCGGCCTCGATGCCGGTTCTAAGCAAGCAGGTCGATTCCATCTATCGAGTCCGCAAGAGCCCCGGGTTCCAAAAGGAACAGCTACCGCACCATGGTTGTGGAATCGGCCATGCATCGCCTGAAGAGTCAGAAGATGCACTCCTTGGTGCCTCCCGGCAGGGAAGCCCAGAACCTGAATGCCCTCGGTAGAGTGCTTCCAGGGCTCTATGCTTGCTTGCCGTGTCCAGACCTACCAGCTGTACATGGGCATGTACCTTCAAGACCTGGCAAAGGAGATTGCCGGGTTCTCTGCTGGTCTGTCCGAGGAACCTTTGCAGAGGCTCAAGGCCTTGTCTTCTGGTATTTGAGAGTGCTCGAAGTTTATATCTTGATCAGCCTACGATGGATTTGAGGCTTCGGCCCGAGTAGCAGGGGCCAGCATCAGTGCACGCCGCCAGGCCTGGCTACAAACCTCGGACCTCGAGCCATGGGTACAGGACAAGTTGGTCGATGTCCCTTGCCAAGATGAAAACCTCTTTGGCAAACCCATGGCCGAAAAGGCTGCAGAACTCGAGACCGAGACTCTTACCCGGACAAGGCTGTCCAGGAAAACCTCTGCCCCTTCTCAGAAGAAGAAGGGCTCGGGGAAAAAGGCCTTTTACTGGAGGAAGACCACTGCCTACAAAACCTACCCTCACTACCAGGCCTCTGCAGCTCCCCAACAGGGCCAGCAGGCCAAGGGGCAGGTCATGGGCCCCGTAGGCAGAAGGCTCCCAAGCCTCCTACTCCGGCTCCTGCTCAGCAGGGAGGGGGTTTTTGACTATGCCGGCATAGCCTCTCCTCCTCTACAGGGCACAGGAGGTCGGCTGACCCTGTATGCAGACGGGTGACCAGCCATCACAGGGTATACTTGGGTGTTAAGCATCATCCAGAAGGGCTTTCTGCTTCATTTCACCCAGACACCCCCCTCCTACTTTCCAGGGGAGCCTCCAAGACCCACTCTGCACGGAAACTTACTCCTTCAGGAGTTGGAAGGTCTGCTACAGGACCAGGCGGTGGAACCTGTGCCCCACCACCTGGAAGGGCAAGGCTTCTACTCAAGGTACTTTCTGGTACCAAAAAGAACAGGGGGCCTCAGACCCATCCTGGACCTGAGAAATCTGAACAAGTTTCTGGAGAGGGAAAAGTTCAAGATGCTTACCCTTGGGATCTTACTGCCCTACCTCCAGCAGGGAGGTTGGCTATTCTCCTTAGACCTGAAGGATGCTTATACTCACATCCTCATCCATCCAAGTCACAGACAATTCCTCAGATTTGTGGTGGGAGGAAAACACTTCCAGTACAGAGTGCTTCCCTTTGGCCTCACCTCCGCCCCCAGCGTTTTTACAAAATGCCTGGCGGTGGATGTGGCCTACCTCAGGAACCAGGGGATCTTTGTGTTCCCTTAACTGGATGACTGGCTTATCAGGGGCCACTCTCCACAAGAGGCCAGGCAGGCCACCTTCAGAACCATATCCCTGCTTCAGCACCTGGGGTTCGTTATAAACTTCCCAAAGTCCACGTTAGTCCCCTCACAGGACGTGGAGTTCATAGGGGCAAGATTGGATACCATCCATGCAAAGGCCTATTTGCCTGTGGACTGAGCTCACAGGCTGATAAAGTTGGCCGGCCAGTTTCAGGCGAACTCTCTGGTCTCGGCCAGACACTTCCTATGGCTCTTAGGTCACATGGCTTCCACAGTGCATGTCACCCCACATGCCCGGCTGCACTTGAGGCCGGCTCAGTGGTGCCTCAGGGCACAGCGGCTACAGGCCACAGGGAAATTGTCAGACAGGATAAAGGTGTCCATACTCTTGGTGGACTCCTTACGCTGGTGGAGGCATCTCCCAAATCTGGTCGGGGGAGTTACTTTTCAGGCCTCCCTCCACACTCAGGTACTGACAACCGATGCTTCCCTGCAGGGCTGGGGGGCACACTGCCAGGGGGCCTGCACCCAAGGCCTGTGGTCTCCATGGGAGGCCGCCCAGCAGATCAACCTGATGGAATTGAGAGCCATTCGACTATCCTTACGGACTTTCTCTCAGATCCTATCTCACCAGTCTTTCCTAGTTCAGACGGACAACCAGGTTGCTATGTTCTACGTCAACAAGCAGGGAGGCACAGGATCCAGACTCCTGTGCCTGGAAGCACAAGCTCTCTGCTCCTGGGCTATCAAGCAGGGCATGACCCTCAGGGCGGTCTACCTCCCAGGCCAGGAAAACTACCTGGCGGACAGACTAAGCAGACTCCTCCAGCCTCATGAGTGGCAGTTGGATCCTCTGGTAGTTCAACAGATCTTTCTGAAGTGGGGACTTCCAACCATGGATCTTTTTGCCAGTCCGCTGAACAGGCAACTACCCAGGTTCTGTTCCAGGCAATCGCATCCCTTGAGAACAGCGCCAGATGCATTCTCCAGGACCAAGCAGGAAGTCAGTCCTCACATATGGGTGACGTCGGCGCCGACGGAGCCCTCGCGGAGCAATTTTCCCCAGCTTTCAAAGAAAGCCTTTGGGAATTGCAGCGCGCATGCGCGGTCCTCTTCCCGCCCAAGGGTGCCATCTTGCTCAGTCTTCTTTTTTCCGCGGAGCCCTAAAGACGTTGTTTGTGAATCCCCGCCGAAAAGTTGATTATTTCTCTTTTTTCTTCGGTTCGACGCCGGTTCTTTTCCCGCCCGGACTCGCGACGCCGGTTGCGAGTCCGTTCTTTATTTTTCGGTTTTTTGTCCTTCGTGACAGATTTCGCGCTCCTCCTCCGAGGAGTCGGCCTGGGAATCCGAGGACGAAGAGTCACCTGGTTCCTTTCGGACTCGGTGTGTCCCATCAGACTCCCCCGAGTCCGAAACTCGGAGACGGTCCCCCCCGGAGGATACCCTGTTCTCGGACTTCGTGCTGGATATGGCCAAGGCCTTGGCCTTCCCCGCGGATCCCGAGGAGGAGCCTCGAGTCGAGGAACTCGATGCCCTCCAATATGACTCTCCCCCGAAGGAGGCCTTTATTGTACCGGTTCCTCCGATGCTGGAACGACTTCTCTTCCGCATGTGGGAGAGCCCGGCGTCGTCGCCGGTGTTAAGCAAGCGGGTCGATTCCATTTATCGAGTCCGCAAGAGCCCCGGGTTCCAAAAGGCACAACTGCCGCACCATTCCATGGTGGTGGAATCGGCCATGCATAGACTTAAGAGTCAAAAAATGCACTCATCGGTGCCCCCCGGTAGGGAGGCCCGAAGCCTGGATGCCCTCGGTAGGAAGTGTTTCCAGGGCTCTATGCTTGCTTGTCGAGTCCAGACCTACCAGCTCTACATGGGCATGTATCTCCGGGACCTGGCTAAAGAAATTGCCGGGTTCTCTGCTGGTCTCTCTCCGACGAACCTTTGCAGAGGTTCCAAACCTTGTCAACTGGTATTCGAGAGTGCTCAAAGTTTATCTCTCGAGCAGCCTACGATGGTTTTGAGGCATCGGCTCGAGTAGCCGCAGCTGGCATCGGTGGACGCCGCCAGGCTTGGCTTCAGACGTCAGACCTCGAGCCATGGGTGCAGGACAAGTTGGTCAATGTCCCCTGCAGAGGTGATAACCTCTTTGGCAAGCCCATGGATGAGAAGGCTGCACAGATCGAGACCGAGACTCTCACCAGGACTCGTCTCTCCAGGAAGACCTCTGCCCCTTCTCAAAAGAAGAAGGGCTCGGGGAAAAAGCCCTTTTACCCGAGGAAGGCGGCTGCCTATAAATACTTCCCTCAGTATCAGGCCTCACCAGCTCCCCCACAGGGTAAGCAGGCCAAGGGACGGGGTAATGGGTCCCGTAGGCAGCAAGCCCCCAAGCCTGCACCACCGGCCCCTGCTCAGCAGGGTGGGGTTTTTTGACTTCATCAGCATAGCCTCGCCCCCTCAGCTGGTTTCTCTCAGCACAGGAGACTGGCTGGTCCACTTTGCCCAAAGATGGTCCAACATCACCACGGATACCTGGGTACTTCACATAGTTCGAAAGGGCTATCTTCTTCACTTTCACCAGGTACCTCCCTCCTATTTTCCAGGGGAGCCTCCGAGACTCCCTCTGCACAGGGACTTACTCCTTCAGGAGTTAGCGAGTCTCCTTCAGGAACAGGCTGTGGAACCGGTGCCCCACCACCTGAAAGGTCAGGGGTTTTACTCCAGGTACTTTCCGATACCAAAAAGAACAGGAGGCCTCAGACCTATCCTGGACTTGCGAAACCTCAACAAGTTCCTTGCAAAGGAAAAGTTCAAGATGCTTACCCTTGGAATCCTGCTGCCCTACCTCCAGCAGGGAGACTGGCTATGCTCCTTGGATCTAAAGGATGCGTATACTCATATCCTTATTCATCCAGACCACAGACAATATCTCAGGTTTGTGGTGGGGGGAAATCATTACCAGTACAGAGTACTGCCCTTTGGCCTGTCCTCCGCCCCCAGGGTGTTTACCAAATGCCTGGCAGTGGTGGCGGCCTATCTAAGACTTCAAGGCCTTTTTGTGTTTCCCTACCTGGACGACTGGCTCATCAGAGCCCAGTCTTCCCACGAAGCCATTCAAGCCACTCATCGCACTGTGACTCTACTGCAGCACTTGGGATTTGTCATAAACTTCGCAAAGTCCACTTTGCTCCCCACTCAAGATCTCGAATTCATCGGCGCCAGGTTGGACAGTCTTCAGGCGCGGGCCTTCCTGCCTCTGGACAGGGCCCAAAGGCTCATGGATCTCGCCAGCCACTTTCACAGCAATTCCCTGGTCTCGGCCAGGCAATTTCTGAGACTGCTCGGCCATATGGCTTCCACGGTCCATGTGACCCCCAATGCCCGCCTGAACATGCGACCTGCTCAATGGTGCCTTCGCACACAATGGCATCAGGCCACTGGGAGCCTAGCGGACTCCGTACAGATCTCCGACCGGCTGGTCTCTTCTCTGCAATGGTGGCTTCATCTGCCCAACCTAGTACTAGGAGTGACTTTTCAGCCCCCTCCACATTCTCAGGTCCTGACGACCGATGCTTCTCTCCTGGGTTGGGGAGCACACTGCCAAGGGACATATACTCAGGGTCTCTGGACTCCTTGGGAGTCTGCTCAACAGATAAACTTCCTGGAGCTCAGAGCCATCCGCCTAGCGCTCAAAGCATTCTCTCACCTGATTTCTCATCAGTCGGTGCTGATACAGTCAGACAATCAGGTTGCAATGTTCTATGTGAACAAGCAAGGCGGGACAGGCTCCTTCCTTCTCTGTCAGGAGGCACAAAAACTATGCTCTTGGGCTGTCCACCACGGAATTATCCTCAAAGCTGTCTATCTCCCAGGTCAAGAAAATTACCTGGCCGACAAGCTCAGCAGGATCCTCCAGCCGCACGAGTGGAGGCTGGATCCGATGGTGGTTCAGCAGATCTTTCTCAAGTGGGGCCTCCCCACCATGGATCTGTTTGCCAGTCCTCTGAACAGGCAACTTCCCAGATTCTGCTCTCGACAACCGCATCCTCTCAGAGTAGCGGCGGATGCTTTTCTGATTCCATGGTCCACAGGCCTCTTATATGCTTTTCCTCCCATGCCGCTGGTGTCTCGGACACTCTTCAAGGTTCTCAGAGACAAAGCCTCGATGATCCTAGTGGCTCCCCGGTGGCCGAGACAACCTTGGTTCCCGCTTCTAATGCAGCTGGCGGTGGACACCCCTCTTCCTCTGGGGTTTCAGCCCGACCTCCTGTCACAGGATCAGGGGACTCTCCTGCACCCCAACCTCCGGTCCCTTCATCTGATGGCCTGGCTGCTGAAAGGGTAGTCCTTGCTCCCCTCTGCCTGCCTCCAGAGGTGGAGGAGGTCTTCTTGGCCTCCAGGCGGCCCTCCACCCGGAAGTCCTACGCTCTTAAGTGGCGTCGGTTCTCCGCCTGGTGTGCTCAGCAGTCTCAAGATCCCTTCTCCTGTTCAGCATCAGTGGTCTTGCAGTACTTGCTTTCCCTCTCCAATCTTGGACTTAAGTCCAACTCGGTCAAGGTCCACCTCAGTGCTCTTTCTGCGCATCACATGCTGGTGGATGGCAGACCTCTTTCTAGCCACCCTCTGGTGGCTCGTTTTCTCAGAGGCCTCCTTCTCCTTAAACCACCTTTGCGCCCCCCAGCCCCGGACTGGGATCTCAATGTGGTTTTACAGCGGATTACCTGTCCGCCTTTCGAACCTATGGCTACCTGTCCTCTTCGTTTTCTTTCTTGGAAAACCTTGTTCTTGGTAGCCCTCACTTCTGCTAGACGCGTTAGTGAGCTGCAGGCCCTGGTGTCTGATCCTCCGTACACAAGGTTCTACAAGAACCGGGTAGTCCTACGGACTCACCCTAAGTTTCTTCCCAAAGTGGTTTCCCTTTTTCACATCAACCAGGAAGTGGTGCTTCCGACCTACTTTCCCAGGCCACACTCCAGCCGAGCTGAAATGGTCCTGCATACCCTGGACTGTAGAAGGGCGTTAACCTTCTACCTTGACCGTACGCGGGAGCACAGAAGGGCTGTTCAGCTCTTCGTCTCTTATGACCCCAATAAGTTGGGGCTCCCTGTCTCCAAGCGTACTCTGTCCATCTGGATTGCTGACTGTATCGCTTGGGCTTACGAGGCAGCCGGCCTCTCGTTGGAAAGTCGAGTCACTGCCCATCGTGTCCGGGCAAAGGCTACGTCAGTGGCTTACCTCCGCTCTGTTCCATTGGCAGACATCTGCCGGGCCGCTACTTGGTCTTCAAGCCAGACTTTTGCGGCCCATTACTGCCTGGAGAGGGAGTCCCGCAGGGACAGTGCTTTCGGACAGGCAGTCCTCCGTAACCTCTTCGAGGTATAGGCAACTCCTACCCTCCATCCTGGATGTTGGGCTACCGGTTGGAGACATATTCAGAGAAGAATCCTTCCTTCTGGGCTGCTGAGCTTGAGGAAGCTCATTTTTGCGCTTAGGGTCTCCTGTAGCCTTAAGCTTGGGAGTCCCATATGTGAGGACTGACTTCCTGCTTGGTCCTGGAGAAAGCGTAGTTACTCACCTGTAACAGGTGTTCTCCAGGAGCAGCAGGAATCAGTCCTCACAACCCTCCCTCCTCCCCTTGGAGTTGCAGTTCTATGCTTTCGTTTTTTTGCTAATTTTTTGCTGTCTTTTAGCTATGTCATCTGACTGAGCAAGATGGCACCCTTGGGCGGGAAGAGGACCGCGCATGCGCGCTGCAATTCCCAAAGGCTTTCTTTGAAAGCTGGGGAAAATTGCTCCGCGAGGGCTCCGTCTGCGCCGACGTCACCCATATGTGAGGACTGATTCCTGCTGCTCCTGGAGAACACCTGTTACAGGTGAGTAACTATGCTTTCCTGATCCCCTGGTCAGAGGGCCTGCTGTATGCATTTCCTCCCACACCTCTATTGGCCCAGACTCTATTCAAAATCCAGGAGGACCGAGCCACGGTAATCCTGATAGCCCCCAGTTGATCCAGGCAGCCGTGGTTCCCTCTTCTGCAGTGGATACTCCACTTCCTCTGGGGCTGCATCCCGTCCTTCTGACTCAGGATCAGGGTTCCCTCTTGCATCCCTACCTCAAATCCCTCAATTTGATGGCCTGGCTGCTGAAAGGATAGTCCTTGCTCCCTTGCTCCTTTCAAAGAAGGTTGAAGAGTTGGTGTTGGCCTCCAGGAAGCAGTCCACTAGGAAGGCCTATGCTCTGAAGTGGCGTAGGTTTTCTACTTGTTGTTCTCAACAGCAGGAGGGACCCCTTCTCCTCGGTCCAGGTGGTGCTACAATACCTGCTCCACCTTTCCAACCTAGGACTTCAGTCCAACTCTGTCCGGGTTCACCTCAGTGCCCTCTCAGCTCACCACTCGCTGGTGGATGGACAATCTCTCTCAGGCCACCCTCTGGTGTCTCGCTTTCTCAGAGGCCTGCTTCTGCTTAAGCCTCTTATTCGTCCACCGGCCACTGAGTGGGATCTCAATGTGGTCTTGCAGCCACAGAATCGCCCACCTTTTGAGCCGATGGCAACCTGCCATTTACGTTTCCTCTCCTGGAAGGTGTTGTTCCTTGTGGCACTCACCTCGGCTAGGCGGGTGAGTGAGCTTCAGGACCTGGTCTCGGATAGGTCATATACCAGGTTCTATAGGAACAGGGTAGTCTTGCGGACTCATCCTAAGTTCCTTCCAAAGGTAGTGTCCTCATTCCACCTCAACCAGGAGGTGGTACTTCTGACGTTCTTTCCCAGGCCGCACGCCAGTAGGGCCAAAACGGTCTTGCATACCCTGGATTGTAGAAGGGCGCTGTCCTTTTACCTAGAATGTACGCAAGGGCATAGAAGGGCTTCTCAGCTCTTCATTTCCTTTGCCCCTAATAAATTGGGGTTGCCTGTCACTAAGCGTACGTTGTCCATCTGGGTGGCAGACTGTATCGCCTGGGCGTACAGGGTAGCCGGCCTCTCCCTGGAGGGTCGAGTCACAGCCCACCGGGTCAGGGCAAATGCCGCATTAGTAGCTCATTTCCGTTCTGTTCCGTTGGCAGACATCTGCCAGGCCGCTACTTGGTCTTCAAGCCAGACTTTTGCGGACCACTACTGCCTCGAGAGGGAGTCCCGTAGGGACAGTGCTTTCGGGCAAGCGGTACTCCGTAATCTCTTTGAGGTTTAGGCAACTCCTATCCTCCGGCCCTGGTGCTGGGCTTCCGTTCAGTTGTGGTCTCGGAGAAGATTCTCTCACTGTTGCTGAGGCTCTAGAGGGAGCTCTATTTTTCAGCCTGGGTTCCTGGTAGCCCAGAGCAAGGGAGTCACCCATATGTGAGGACTGACTTCCTGCTTGGTCCTGGAGAAAGAGTAGTTACTCACCTGTAACAGGTGTTCTCCAGGAGCAGCAGGAATCCCTCCTCCCCTTCGAGTTGCAGTTGTATATAGTTCATTTTCTTTTTTGTGCTGTCTTTTAGCTATGTCATCAGACTGAGCAAGATGGCACCTTTGGGCGGGAAGGGGACCGCGCATGCGTGCCTGCATTCTCAAAGGCTTTCTTTGAAAGCTGGGGAAATGCTCCACATGGGGGCTCCGTCGACGCCGACGTCACCCATATGTGAGGACTGATTCCTGCTGCTCCTGGAGAACACCTGTTACAGGTGAGTAACTACTCTTTCCCAACCGAATGGGTTGCCTCAGGCCCATCCTAGACCTGCAGGACCAGAACAGATTCCTAGTGAGGGAGACGTTCAAGATGCTCTCCCTTGGAACACTGCTGCCATATCTCCAGCAGGGAGACTTGCTATGTTTCTTAGACTTGAAGTATGCTTATTCACACATTCTGATCCATTCCAGCTACCAAAAATACCTCCAGTTCGTGGTGGGAGGAGGTCACTACCAATACAGGATGTTGCCCTTTGGGCTGGTTTCATCGCCTTTGTCTTCCCTTACCTGGATGACTGGCTCATAAGGAGATGCACAACTGCAGAGGTGCACAATGCCACCGAGCGCACCATCCACACCCTGCAGCTGCTGACGTTCATCATCAACTACCCCAAGTCCTACTTCTCCCCAGCTCAGTGCCTGGAGTTCATAGGGGCTCAGCTAGATACCTTCCATGCCAAGGTCGTCTTCCCTCTGGAGAGGTCAGAACACCTCAGGGTGCTAACCTCAGAGGTGCAGCACTGCTGGTCGCTGCCCACCTGCTTTCTCCGTCTGCTGGGCCACATGGCTTCTACTGTCTACGTGATCCCATATGCCTGCCTGCACATGAGAGCAGCTCAGTAGTGCCCTCCAATCCCAGTGGAGACAGGCTCAGTAGTGCCCTCCACTCCCAGTGGACAGGTAGGCTCCGAGATGGGATAAGAGTGACCCTCCACCTGGCGGACTCTCTTGACTGGTGGCAGCTTCCCTGCTACCTTCAGGCCAGGATGCTCGTCCAGGCAGCCACCTCCCAGAATGTCCTAACCACGGATGCCTCCCTACTGGGTTGGGGAGCTCATTGCGAGGACCTCCGCATACAACGCAGTTGGTCCCAGGCAGAATGCCAGTTGCAAATCAACCTTCTGGAGCTCTGGGTGATATTCCTTGCCCTCCGAGCCTTCCGCCACCGCCTGCAATGCCAGTTGGTGCTGCTCCAGGTGGACAACCAATTCGCGATGTTCAACGTGAACAAGCAGGGGGGCATGGTGTCATACTCCCTATGCCAGGAGATGGTGGTCCTATGCGACATGCAACAGAATGCTTCTGTGGGCTATCTACCTCCTAGGCCAGCAAAATGCCCTGGTAGACAAGCTGAGCAGAACCCTCCAACCACATGAGTGGTGCCTGGACCGCAGAGTGGCCTCCTGGCTTTTCTGACTCTGGGGCATCCTCCTAGTGGACCTGTTCACCAGCCTGGACAACACACAGTTGACCCACTTCTGCTCCCGCCAGCCGCACCCATCATGAGTGGTGGTGGATATGTTCCTCATTCCATGAATGGACGGCCTCCTCTATGCCTTCCCACCAAAACCATTGTTAAGGTCCAGAGCAACAGAGCGTCACTGATAGCCCCCAGGTGGCCCAGGCAACCTTGGTTCTGCTACTTCTCTGCCTCTTGGTGGCATTTCCGATTCCCCTAGGCCATGCCTCAGGACTCCTGTCACAGGAGAAGGGTTCTCTCCTGCACCCCATCCTGGTGTCCCTGTTGCTCACGGCCTGACTGCTGAAAGGGCAGCCTTCACTTCCTTTGACCTCCCATGAGACGTGGAGGAGGTCCTTCTTGCCTCCCACAAGGCCTCCAGGAGAAGGGTGGTACGCTTTTATTTGGCGCCGCTTTTTGGTGTGGTGTGCCGAGAGACAGGCGAACCCGTTCTCTTGCTCCATGCATTTAGTACTCCAATACCTACTCCAGTTGTCCCAGGTGGGACTGAAGTCCAACTCAGTCAGGGTGCACCTGAGCGCTATCGCAGCGCCCCACCACTCAGTTGAGGGAAAGCCCCTCTCACCTCAGCCCCTTGTTTCTCGTTTTCTCCGTGGCCTCATGTTGTCTAAGCCCCCCCCCCCATCCGCCCACCAACTGCGGCGTGGGATCTCAATGTGGTACTCTCACAGCTCACTAAGTCACCGTTTGAGCCCTTAGTTACCTGCTACTTGCGGTACCTCTCCTGGAAGGTTGTCTTTTTCGTGGCACTCATGTCAGCTCACAGGTCAACGAACTCTGATGGCAGAGCCCCACCCTACATGAGGTTCTACAACAACAGGGTGGTACTCCGCACACATTCCAGGTTTCTCCCAAAGGTGGTGCCCCCCTTCCACTTCAATCAAAAGGTGATGCTCCCCACCTTCTTTTCGAGGCCTCACGCAAGCAATGTAGAGACTGTTCTCCATACTCTGAATTGTAAGAGGGCCCTGTCCTTCTATCTGCAATGGACTCAGGGCCACTGCAGAGCACCTCAGCTCTATCTCCAGGAACAAGCAGGAATGTAGTCATCACATATGGGTACCGACGGAGCCTGCGCTGGAACGCTCCCCAGCGTCCAATTAGAAAGCATCTCCAGGAACAAGCAGGAATAAGTCCTCACATATGGGTACGTCGGTACCGACGGAGCCCGTGCGGGAAAGCTCCCCAGCTTCTTAGAATAGAAGCTTTTGGGACCTCCCACTGCACATGCGCACTGCCTTCCCGCCTTCCTGAACAGCTCTCCTCAGTTTTCTCTTTTTTCCGCGGAGCCAGCAGGTCGTGTTCCTGTCACCGCTGAAGAAATTGTTATTTTATTTGTTTCTTTAGACCGCGTACCTGCCTTCCCCATACCGATACCGGTATCGCCGGTCTTTTCTTTCTTTCTTTAACAAATTATAATTCTTTTTTCTTATTTTTTAGCTTTATGGTCACTTCAGAGAGGCCTCTCGGCCTACTCAATTTCTCCTCATGGAGAAGCCAGCCCCTGGATTTAAGAAGTGTACCAAATGTAATGCTGTTATTTCAGTCACAGACACCCATGAATGGTGTCTGAAATGTTTGGGGCCTGACCATTCCATACCGGACTGCCCATCTTGCTCCCACATGTCTAAACGTGGGCTGCAGAACCGGGCCAACAAATTCCATGTGCTGTTTGCTTCAGAGAATACAGCATCACAGTCATCCAGGTCTTCTTCTCCGGATGGATCTCAGGTAACCAAACCTTCTGTGGGCAAGTCCTCAAAGAGCAAATCTCCTTCAAAGCATCGAGAGGCTCTTAGCTTAGAACTTGAGGACCCTGCCCCAGCCAAACAACCCCGGCGGGAAGTCCAACTTCCAAAAACGCCAATTCAGGGGTCTCAGGTTGATATCGATGCTACGGCCTCGACAGATCACCTGTTAGCCTGCTCTGGGGTACCGGGTCACTCCGGTACCGACATCCAGGCAGCTATGGCGTCCATGGGCGATACTGTACAGTCCATGCAGCAGGCCGTCATGGCTTTCATTAAAGCTGCAACGCCATCGGTTCCGCTTTCAGCGGTTTCCGGGCCCGATACCGGTATCGTCCGCCATGCCGGTATCGAGGCCGTCCACCTCTAAACGCAAGTCGGTACCGTATGGGCTTTCGCTCCATACCGGTTCCATACCCGATACGCCCGATATCGATACCGATCGGTACGCGTATCGTGCGTTAGAGGAAAGCACCGATTCCTCTGAGGATTTTCACTCCTCTGATGATTCTGCTGAGTTTTCACTCAACTTACCTGAGGAGCCCTCTTCTCCTAAAAGGAGAATGTCCCCTCCAGAGGATTTGTCCTTCCAGGACTTTGTTTTAGATATGGCTACAGCCCTTTCTATTACCACATCCTCTGAAAAGGAACCCAGATCCAAAAAACTGGATATTTTGGGATACTCAAAGGCCCCTAAGGAGGCAGTTACCCTGCCTATCCATGAAATCCTTCAAGAACAACTGATGGATTTCTGGGAAAATCCTTTGACTTTGTCTCCTTATTCCCGTAGGTTGGACACCATGTATAGGGTCCCTCCTTCTCCTGGTTTCCAAAAGACTCAATTGCCCCACCACTCTATTGTGGTGAAGTCTGCAATGAAGAAGATTAGGAGTACCAAAAGGCACTCTTCCACCCCTCCAGGACGGGAATGTAAGACTTTGGACTCTTTTGGTAGGAAAATTTTCCAGGCTAGTATGCTTATAGCCAGGATTAATTCCTACAGTCTCTATATGGGCATGTTCCTGGAGGAACTTGCCAAAAAGGTGCGGCATTTTGCCCCCTTTATCCCTGAGGATAAAAAGCAGGGATTCCTTTCCCTAGTGAAACAACTCTTAGAGGTTTCTAAGTTCTCTAATAGGGCAGCATATGATTCCTTTGAGGGAGCCAGTAGGGCTTCGGGCATTGCTATTGCAGCCCGACGTCTTGCTTGGCTCCAGGCCTCTGATCTGGAACCTTGGGTTCTAGATGGCTTACGGAATCTGCCCTGTACAGGTGAGAACTTATTTGGGGAAGAGTGGCAAATCAAAGCCACCCAGATGGATGCTGAAAATGCCACCTTGGAAAGACTTTCAAAGTCCACTTCAATTCCTACTAAGAAAAAGTCTTTTAAAAGGCCTTACTATAAGAAGGCCAGAGTTGCTTCAAATACTGGCCAGCAGTCTTCTCAACCTCGCTATACTGCTAAGCGTCAGCAATCCAAACAAGCACGAGCTAAGCCTGCAGCAGCTACTGTAGCTCAGCAGGCTCCAACCCCTCAGGGGTTTTGACTTGCTCCTAGGGAACTTGCCACTTCTGGTTCTAACACAACCAGAACCTCTCACCATACCCGGAAGGTTGGTTCACTTTGCTCCCAGATGGGAACAAATCACAACAGAACAATGGACCCTCTCTATCATTCGAGAGGGTTACAAACTTCATTTCTCCAGCCTTCCTCCCCATCATATGGTGAGACCATTCAATTCTCCCCCATCTCTCCTAACCCTGTTGGGTCAAGAGGTTTCCTCTCTTCTTGCCCAAGGGGCCATAGAAGAGGTTCCTCTTCCTCAACAAGGGTCCGGTTTCTACTCCCCTTATTTTCTCATTCCAAAGAAGACAGGGGGATTCAGACCAATCCTAGATCTGAGAGAATTGAACAAATTTCTCTTCAAGGAGAAATTCAAAATGCTGTCTCTCGGCATTCTCCTTCCTTACCTCCAGGGTCAGGACTGGCTTTGTTCTCTAGACCTACAGGATGCGTATACACATATACTCATCCATCCATCCCACAGAAAGTATCTTCGCTTTCTGTTTCAGGGAAAACATTTCCAATACAGAGTACTCCCCTTCGGTCTAGCCTCTGCTCCAAGAGTATTCACAAAATGCATGGCAGTCGTAGCCGCATTTCTAAGAGGCATGGGAATCTTTGTCTTCCCATATCTGGACGACTGGCTCATCCGAGCTCCAACTCAGTCACAGGCCCAGATTTCCCTGGACCACACAAGGAGCCTTTTGCAGTATCTGGGACTGGTAGTAAACCTTCCCAAGTCCCAACTCATCCCTACTCAATCTCTAGAATTCATAGGGGCCCAGTTGGACACCATCACTGCAAGGGCCTACCTTCCACATGTTCGAGGCCAGCGCCTCCTGAGTTTGGCCTCCCAAGCTCAGTCCAGCACTCACTTGACAGCCAGGGAAATGCTACGCCTACTGGGTCATATGGCCTCCACAGTGCATGTGGTGCCCTATGCTCGTCTTCATATGAGAGCAGCTCAATGGACCCTGGCCACTCAGTGGACTCAGGCGTCAGGAGCGCTCTCAGACCAAATACAAACCTCCGATCGTCTGTTTTGGTCCCTCCACTGGTGGACTTCCACCAAGAATCTGTTGTTGGGGGCTCCATTTCAACCATTGCTACCCCAAGCAACCCTCACAACAGATGCCTCCCAAACAGGGTGGGGAGCCCATCTGCAAACTCTCTCCACTCAGGGCACTTGGTCTCTACAGGAGTCCACCCTTCATATCAATCTTCTGGAACTGCGAGCAATTTACCTTGCCCTCAAGGTCTTCCACTCCCTCCTAGCCAACCTCACTGTCCTAGTTCAGACGGACAATCAGGTGGCCATGTTTTACATAAACAAACAAGGAGGGACGGGCTCTCTGTCGCTTTGCAACGAAGCTCTAAGACTATGGGCCTTCGCCAGAGAGCATCAGATTCACCTGCTAGCAGTGTATCTCCCAGGAGTTCAAAACTCTCGGGCAGACAGGCTCAGTCGAGTTCTGCTGCCACACGAATGGTCCCTACATTTGGACCAAATAAACCGAATCTTTCAGGAATGGGGGACCCCGGACATAGACCTCTTTGCAAGTCCGTGGAATGCCAAACTTCCCCGGTTCTGTTCCAGAACTCCGTGTCAGGGAGCTCAGGCTACAGACGCCTTTCTCCTGAATTGGAATCAGGCATTCCTATATGCCTTTCCACCCATTCCTTTGATTCCCAAGACTCTGTTCAAACTCCAGAGGGATCATGGAACTATGATCCTCATAGCTCCACGCTGGCCACGCCAAGTGTGGTTCCCTCTACTTCTACAGCTCTCCCAGGGATCCTACTTGGATCTGGGAGCTGCGCCAGACCTCCTGTCTCAGGAGGAGGGGACTTTGTGGCACCCAAACCCCAAATCCCTTCACCTCAGTGCTTGGTTACTGAAGGCTTAAGCCTTCAAGACTTTCATCTTTCCCAACCAGTGAAAGATATCCTTTCTGCCTCTAGGAAACCCTCTACCAGGCGTTCCTATGCTTTCAAATGGAAACGTTTTTCCATTTGGTGTGCTCAGCAGGGTCTTGACCCTCTGGCACTTCCTTTGAATTCTCTTCTTGATTATCTCCTGCATCTATCCAATGCAGGCCTCAAGACGAATTCGGTAAGAGTCCATTTAAGTGCTATTGCAGCATCCTTGAAACATATAAATGGACAACCTGTCTCCTCTCATCCTCTTGTTGCAAGATTCATGAGAGGCCTGACTCTCACTAAACCTCCCATCAGACCACCCCCGGTCGCATGGGATTTGAATCTAGTGCTCGGTCAACTTATGAAGCCACCTTTTGAGCCAATGTTTTCCACCTCCTTGAAATTTCTTTCCTGGAAGGTCATCTTCCTCATTGCAGTCACTTCGGCTCGCCGCATCAGTGAGCTGCAGGCTTTAGTGGCTAATCCACCTTACACAAGATTTCATCATGATAAGGTGGTCCTTAGGACGAATCCCCACTTTATGCCTAAAGTGGTCTCGCCTTTTCATCTTAATCAAGAGGTATATCTACCTGTCTTTTTTCCAGCTCCTCATGCATCCAATGCAGAGAGGAACCTTCATACTCTGGATTGTAAAAGAGCTCTCGCTTTTTACCTTAATAGGACTCAGCCACATCGAAAGTCTTCTCAACTTTTTGTGGCCTTTGATCCTTCCCATTTGGGACTTCCAGTCTCCAAGCGTACACTTTCCAATTGGATTGCTCAGTGTATTTCTTTTGCTTACCACAGCAAAAACATTTCTCTGGAAGGCCATGTCACTGCTCACAATGTGAGGGCCATGGCAACTTCTATGGCTCATCTGCACTCTGTTTCCATAGATCAGATCTGTCGAGCCGCTACCTGGGCCTCGGTTCATACCTTCACAGCCCATTACTGTTTGGACAAGGACTCCCGCCGGGATGCCTTGTTTGGCCAGGCTGTCCTCAAGCACCTGTTCCATTCCTAAACAACTCCTGCCCACCTTCCCAGAATGGATGCCTGAGATCCATACGAAGATGGCGAACCTTTACAGGGGATCCCATGCATCTAAGCTAGGGAGTCCCCATATGTGAGGACTTATTCCTGCTTGTTCCTGGAGATAGCACAGTTACTTACCTGTAACAGGTGATCTCTGGGAACAGCAGGAATTAGTCCTCACAACCCACCCACCTCCCCTAGGAGTTGTATCTTTTATCTATCTATCTTCCTGTCCTCTCTCTGTTGACTCAGCTATAAACTCGAAACTGAGGAGAGCTGTTCAGGAAGGCGGGAAGGCAGTGCGCATGTGCAGTGGGAGGTCCCAAAAGCTTCTATTCTAAGAAGCTGGGGAGCTTTCCCGCACGGGCTCCGTCGGTACCGACGTACCCATATGTGAGGACTAATTCCTGCTGTTCCCAGAGATCACCTGTTACAGGTAAGTAACTGTGCTTTTTGGGAGCATCCCACAGTGCCTGCATGCTGTCTCTCTGCCTTTCCCAACTGCCTCTCTCCAGTTCTTCGTTTTCCGCAGAGCCAGCAGGTCGTTGTTCCTGTCACCGCAGAAAATTCTTCCTTATTACTTTCTTTTTTTGTGGTCGCGTCTGCCTTCCTCGACGCTTTACCGGTACCGCCGGTTTTTCTTTCTTTATTTCTGTTCTTTTAAAAAAATATATATATATACTTAGTATTTTTTCCCATTTTTCCCAGGTGCACGCGCCATTTTGGGCCTTAGGCCCCAAAACGTTTTCCTACAATGGAGATACCTGTTTCAGGTTTCAAAAAGTGCACCAAATGTGGCGGTACCATCTCCGTCACCGACACCCATGAATGGTGTCTGAAATGTTTAGGTCCTGACCACTCCATCACGGATTGTATGTCCTGTGCCATGATGTCTAAAAGAGGTCGGCAGAACTGAGCTGCTAAGCTCAGTACCCTGTTTCCCTCTGATGCAGCTTCGGTGGCATCAACGTCTTCTAGGGCTTCCTCTTCCTCCCGTGGATCTCAGGTAACTAAACATAAGTCCAACCGGTCCTCAAAGGGTAGATCTCCTTCTAAGCACCGAGTTGCCTCTGGCATTGCCCTTGAGGATTCTTCACTGGCAAAATTGCCTCGGCGGGAGGCTTCGTCTTCCAAAGCATTATTGGGGCTCCAGGATTTTCTCGAGGCCTCGACCTCGGCAGAACTACTGGTGCCATGCTCTGTTGTACCGGCTGTCTTCTCCAGTACCGGCATCCAGGCATCGGCAGCGTCGATAGACCAGAGATTCCTGGCTATTGAATGCAGTCTGGCGGCTCTCCTTGCGGCATCGACACCCTCAGAACCACGTCAGACAGTTCAGCCTGTACCGGCACTGACTCCGGCACCGGTACCGATAACATCGACATCGGTGTCCGCATTGCCGGCACCCAGTCACCCGATGCCCTCTGGTACCGATACACTGGTACCAATTCCCCCCGGTACCGACTTCGGTCGGTGCGGGTATCAGGTTCTACAATAGCATCCGGATAGAAGGTACTTCGAGTCCTCAGAGGAATCTGAGGATTCCGATAGTTCTGTCGATACCGGAGCACTTCTTCCAGAGGAGCCCTCCTCCCCTAAACGCAGGATGTCTCCTCCAGAGGATATCTCCTTCCAGGATTTCATCAGGGAGGTGGTTCGGGGTCTCTCCATTACTGTGGCTCCTGAAACAGAGCCCAGAGCAAAGGAGCTGGAAATTTTACAATATCCCAAAGCTCCTAAGGAGGCAGCTACTTTGCCCATCCATGAGATCTTGCATGATCTCATGCTCAGAATGTGGGAGACCCCTCTTACCTCCTCTCCTCGTTCTCGTAGACTTGACACTATGTATCGAGTACCTCCTTGTCCTGGTTTCCAGAAAACTCAGCTCCCTCACCACTCTATTGTAGTGGAGTCAACTATGAGAAGGATCAGGAGTGCAAAGAGGCATGCCTCTAATCCCCCAGGACGTGAGTGCAGAACTTTGGATGCTTTTGGACGTCATACTTTCCAAGCTTCCATGCTTTCTGCCAGGATCAGTTCCTATATTTTATATATGGGAATGTTCCTGAAGGAAGTCACAGGAGATTTAGAGGTTTTGAGTATGTTCCTTAGAGAGGTAGCTAAGGATTTGGAGTTAATGGCTTCTCTTATCTCACCCTTGTAAAACATACTCAGAATGTTTTAAAGTTTGTTAACAGGGCAACTTTTGACTGTTTTGAGTGCATCAGCAGAACCTCATCCATCTGCGTCACTGCACACAGGATTGCTTGGCTCCAAGCATCGTATCTTGAACAATAGGTTCAACAAGAAGAAGTACTATCCTTCTTACACCCCTGCTGTACATTGTCAACATCGTGCTCCTCAGAAGGGGCAGCAGCCATCAAAACAGCAAAAGAAGACTCAGACTCCTAAGTCACAGCTACCTTAGCAGACCCAGCCTCCTCAGGGTCTTTGACTCCTTTCTGGATAACATAGCCGTTCTGCCTCTGGAGATTCCAGATCCTGTCCACTTCCCCAGCAGATTCTGTCACTTTGCCCACAGGTGGCATCTTATCACATCAGAGCAGTGGACACTGTCCATAGTATTTATTATTTATTTGAGTGTTTCTATACTGCTATATCAGGTAATCATAGTGGTTTACAATTGAACAACAAGTACACAGAGGATGTTAACCGAATAACTGGTGCTGCAATCAATAATTTACATGATTCAGGAGAAAATAACTTATTTACAATTAATATACAAGGAATGTTGTGAAGCAAAAGGGTAAGTTTAGGGGGGTACTGGCGGAGGAGATTGTTATAGGTTTGTATAGTTTGAGTAGTAGGGAAAGAGTAGTTATTTATGTAGGATCTATGTTGAATTGTGGTGAGTTTTGACAAAAATGTTCAGTAAAGAGGTGAGTTTTGAGGTGGGAACGAAAGGTGGCGAGATCTGTGATGTTTTGAAGGCTAGCTAGTAAAGCATTCCAGAGCATAAGGTAGATATATTTGAAAGCTCTATTGCTTCTACATTTTTTAGTTTTACGGAATTCAGATGGAGTAACTAGGGTGTTATTCAGTTGCTCTCGTCTTTGTCGGTTGTTAGGTATGACTTTGACTAATTGCGAGAGGGGTAGGGGCGATAGTTTTCTAATGACTTTGAAAGTGATCATAAGTAACTTGTATTTTATACAGCTATGGATGGGCAACCAGTGTAGGTCATACAAGATTGGTGTAATATGGTCAATTCGACATGTATTGTGAATGATTCGAGCACTAGTGTCTTGTGCCATCATAAGTGGATGTAGGGTTATCTTCGGTAGACCATGCAGCAGACTTTTACAGTAGTCTGTGTGGGGTTATCATCACCTGCATTATCGTTATGAAGTCTGATAGCTGTATTAATGGTTTTATATCTTGCAGTAGACAAATTTTGTTGAATAGTGCTTTAATAGTAATCAACAGGAACAAACAGGAATGTTGTCTTCACATATGGGTATCGTCGGTACCGACAGAGCCTGCGCGGGAACGCTCCCCAGCGTCCAATAGGAACGCTTTTGGGAGCATCCCTCAGCACATGCGCGCTGCCTTCCCGCCTTTCCAACTGTCCCTCTTCAGTTCTTCGTTTTCCACGGAGCCGACAGGATCTATTCCCTGTCACCGCAGAAAATTCCATCTTTAAATTTCTTTTCTTGTGGTCACGTTTGCCTACCGCACGACGCCTACCGGTACCGCCGGTTCTTTTCTTTTCTTTCCATACAAAAAAAAAAACGTAGGCTTTAAACTGTTTCTTTTCAGAAACTTTTCTCTTTGGTGCTAGGCGCCATTTTGGGCACTAGGCCCCATATTCCTAAATCATGGAAAAGCCAACTAGTGGTTTTAAAAAATGTACTAAGTGTGACGGTACCATTTCCGTCACTGACACCCATGATTGGTGTCTGAAATGTTTAGGACCTGAACATTCTCCAACTGAATGTCTCTCCTGCATGGGGATGACTAAAAGAGGAAGACAGAACCGAGCTGCAAAGCTCGGTACCCTCTTTTCTTCAGATGCCAGATCCATTGCATCGACATCGTCAAGGGCCTCTTCTTCCTCCCATGGATCTCGGGTAACTAAACATAAAAGCCGGTCCTCAAAGGGTAGCTCTCCTGCTAAGCATCGAGAGGCCATTGACGTTGCCCTTGAGGGAACCACAAAACAGCCCTGGCGGGAGGCTTCGGCTTCCAAAGCATCGATGGGGCTTCAGAATGTTCTCGAGGTCTCAACCTCGCAAGAACTACCTGTGCCATGCTCAGGGGTTCCGGCCGTCCTTACCGGTACCAACACCCAGGCATCGGCAGCGTCGATAGACGAGAGGTTCCTCGCTATCGAGCACAACATCGCAACTCTTCTTTCAGCTGCGGTACCGGTGGTCCCACGGGCACCGGTACCGACACCGATGCCGGTACCGACACTGGTACCTACACCGATGGTACCGGCCCCGGTGGGAACTCTTCCTGCCATCTCTGGCTGGAATTGACAAAGTGGTACCAGGTCAGCTCGGTACCGACTTCGATCGGTACCGGGATCGTGCTTTGCAAGAGCATCGGGGTCAGGAATACTCCGATTCTGAATACTCTGACAATTCTGCTGGCACTAGAGGGTTTCTCCTAGAAGATCCCTCTTCTCCCCAACGCAGAATGTCACCTCCAAAGGACATGTCATTTCAGGATTTCATCCGTGATATGGCCAAAGGTCTTTCAATCACAGTAGCTCCTGAAGACGAACCCAGAGCAAAAGAATTAGAAATTCTCCAATATCCTAAAGCTCCTAAGGAGGCAGCCACTCTGCCTATCCATGAAATTCTGCATAGCTTGATGCTCAGAATGTGGGAGACACCTCTGACTACTTCTCCTCACTCTAGGAGACTTGATATACTATGTATCGAGTTCCTCCATGTCCTGGATTTCAGAAAACTCAGCTGCCACACCAGTTAATGATAGTGGAATTGGCCATGCGTAGGATGAAGAGTGCAAAGAGGCATGCATCTAGTCCTCCAGGTCGTGAATGCAGGACTCTGGATGCTTATGGACGCAGGACTTTTCAAGCTTCTATGCTTTTAGCTAGGATTAGTTCATATATCCTATATATGGGAATGTTCTTCAAGGAAGTCACAGGTGACTTGTAACTTATGAGCCCATTTCTCCCAGATGAGAAGAGACAAGATTTTCTTGCTCTAGTTAAGCATGCTCAAGATGTCTCCAAGTTTGTCAATCGTGCAGCCTTTGACTGCTTCAAATGCATCAGCAAGAACCTCTGCTATTGCCATTGGCGCATGACGGATTGCCTGGCTATCACTGTTCCCTCTAAGCTGTGCGCATGTGCGCGCGCACACACCTCGCCGAGCGAGCACACATACTTTACAACAGAGCGCACAAAAATTTTGGTTCTGATTCTGATAGAAAACACCACAGATGTCTTAAAATTTAAAAGTTGTTGTGTATTTATGGTTTTCACAAGTTCTACAATATTTTCTAGTGCAATCAATGTGGTATACATACTGTATTCTGACGTGGAGTCAAATTTTAAAGTATATAACTCCGAGTGTCATTATGTGGCGCACAAAAATTTAACCTTCCTTCAAAAGCTGCACAGCTGATATTTTATGCACACACAGCCTACAGAAAATTAGAGGGAACATTGCTGGCTATAGGCATCAGACTTGGAGACTTGGGTACAGGACAAGTTACGCAACATTCCTTGCACGGGGGAGAATCTCTTCGGCAAGAACTGGCAGGAAAAGGCTGAGTTAGATGCTGACAATTCTACCTTAGATAAATTGTTAAAGTCTACAGCTACTCCAGCCAAAAGGAAGCCTTATAAAAAACCCTTTTTTAGCAAAAAGAGGAAGTTTTATCCTTCCTATACCCAACAGAGTCAAACTCCAGGTCAGGTTGCCCAAAAGGGACAAACTAGACAGCAAAAGAAACCAAAAGGCCCGAGAGCCCAACCAGCTCTCCAGGTTCAGTCCCCTCAAAGGCTTTGCCTCCTTCCTAGAGAGCTTTGCCTCCCTGCCTCTGAGGGGTCCCCAACCCCCCAATATTCCGGGCAGGTTATGCCACTTTGTCAACAGATGGTATCAGATAACAGCAGAAGATTGGACTTTGTCCATTGTAGGAGAGGGGTACAAGCTTCATTTTCACAGTATGCCCCCTCCTACAATTCTAAAGCAATTCAATTCACAAACCTCTGCAGACAATCTGCTAGATCACAAGGTCTCCACACTTCTTGCCCAAGGGGCAGTAGAGGAAGTACCCATTCTTCAACAGGGTGCAGGGTTCTACTCCCCCTATTTTCTTATCCCAAGCGGCACCTCTGGAGTTAGGGCATGCTGCAGATCTCTTTTCCCAGGAGAACGGGACGCTATGGTACCCGAATCCCCAGTCCCTGCACCTCACGGCCTGGTTGCTGAAGGCTTAGACCTCCAAGATTTCAACCTGTGCTTGCAGGTAAAGGATATCCTTCAGGCTTCTAGGAAACTTTCCACAAGAAGATCTTATGCCTTCAAGTGGAAACGTTTTACCATATGGTGCTCCAAGAAGGGATTAAACCCCCTGGTCATACCCTTAGAATCGATACTAGGGTATCTCCTTCACTTATCGAATTCTGGATTAAAGACCAATTCGGTAAGAGTCCATCTTAGTGCAATTGCAGCTTCTTATAAGCCTCTGAATGGACAACCAATTTCCTCTCATCCACTCATATCAAGATTTATGAGAGGCCTTCTATTAACCAAACCTCCCATCAAGCCACCACCAGTGGCATGGGATCTAAATCTAGTTCTCGGGCAGCTCATGAAGCCGCCTTTTGAGCCTTTAGTCACTGCAGCCCTTAAGTTTTTGACCTGGAGGTCATCTTCCTAATTGCAATCACCTCTGCCCGTCGCATCATTGAATTGCAAGCTTTAGTGGCTGATCCTCCTTATACTAGATTTCATCATGTTAAGGTTGTTTTTAGAACTCAACCACATTTTATGCCAAAGGTGGTTTCGCCTTTTCATTTAAATCAATCAATTTACCTTCCTGTATTTTTTCCGAGGCCTCACGCCTCTAATGCAGAAAGGAACCTTCATACTTTGGATTGCAAATGGGCCTTGGCCTTTTACATACAAAGAACACAGCAGCATAGAAATTCTTCACAACTTTTTATAGCTTTTGACCCTAGTCATTTGGGACTTCCAGTTTCCAAGAGAACTTTATCTAAATGGATTGCCCAATGCATATCCTTTACTTATGAGAGTAAGGGTCTTCCTCTTCAGGACCATGTCACAGCTCATAATGTGAGAGCCATGGCAGCTTCTATGGCTAATCTCCACTCTGTGTCTATCGATGACATTTGTCGAGCAGCCACCTGGGCTTCGGTACACACCTTCACAGCCCACTACTGCCTGGATAAAGCCTCCCGTCGGGATGCCTTCTTTGGCCAAGCTGTTCTTCAAAATCTCAGACCTAATTCAACTCCTACCCACCAACTCTGGTGGAATGCCAGAGATCCATGGGAGGAAGGATGCCTACCTTTTTAGGGTGGCACCTTCCTAGGGCTATCTCCCTGGCATCTTCAGCTAGGGAGTCCCCATATGTGAAGACCACATTCCTGCTTGTTCCTGGAGATAATGTAGTTACTCACCTGTAACAGGTGATCTCTGGGAACAGCTGGAATTTAGTCTTCACAACCCACCCACCTCCCCTAGGAGTTGTCTCTCTCTCTTTGTCTCTTTCCTCTCTCCCTCTATCCTTTCACTCAGCTACAAACTTAACTGAAGAGGGACAGTTGGAAAGACGGGAAGGCAGCGCGCATGTGCTGAGGGATGCTCCCAAAAGCGTTCCTATTGGATGCTGGGGAGCGTTCCCATGCAGGCTCCGTCGGTACCAACGATACCCATATGTGAAGACTAAATTCCTGCTGTTCCCGGAGATCACCTGTTACAGGTGAGTAACTACGCTTTCTTGATGTGAGTATGGAAAGATAAGCGTTTATCTAAAGTAACCCCTAAATATTTGACCTCATCTTTAACTTCAAGTAGAACATCAATTGGTATGGACTGTGGTGAGATATAGGTTTGGTTCCTAGTAATTATTAAGACTTTGGGATTTTTGTAATTGATATTTAGGCCTATTTTTTTGAGCCATATTGTAATTTTCTTGAAGCAAGATGTTATAGGGTCAAAGTTGGGTGAATTTATGTTAAAGGGCATGAACAGCATTATGTCATCTGCATAGATGGCATAATCAATTTTGAATTGTTCAATTATTTGAGACTGGTTGAATAGTAGGGGAGGGGTGCACACTTCATCTACGAAGTCTACCCCCCCAGGACTCCTCCAAAAGAATTCCACTCTCAGCCCCCTCTCACTGCTTTGTTGCTGCAAGAGGTCATCTCCCTTCTATGACAGGGCACAATAGAAGAGGTTCCACCATCCCAGCAGGGAATAGGTTTTTATTCTCCATACTTTCTCATTCCGAAGAAAACAGGAGGGTACAGGCCCATTCTGGACCTCAGAGAACTGAACAAGTGCCTGCTACGGGAGAAATTCAAAATGATCTCCCTAGGCACCCTTCTCCCCTATCTCCAGAGTCAGGATTGGCTCTGTTCTCTAGATCTAAAGGAGGCATATACTCACATACTTATTCACTCATAGCACAGAAAGTTCATACACTTCATGTTTCAAGGGAGACATTATCAATAGAGAGTCCTGCCTTTCGGCCTCGCCTCTGCCCCAAGAATCTTCACAAAATGCATGGCGGTTGTAGCCGCATTCCTAAGAACTCTTGGGATATTTGTCTTCCCTTACTTAGACGACTGGTTCATTCGAGAAAATACCTCTCTGGAGGCCAGCTTTTCCCTCTCGCGTACCATGCAGGTGCTGCAACTCTTGTGATTTGTAATAAATCTTCCAAAGTTCCAACTTGTCCCCTCTAGAGCAATTAAGGGCATTTCTGCCCCAACTCTGCTGCGCTCGACTCAATCAGTTAGCATCTCAGGCATTCCTTAAGAACTGTCTCACTGCTCAAGAAATGCTACAACTTCTGGGCCATATGGCATCAATAGTACATGTTGTTCCATATGCTCGTCTATATATGCGCGTAGCTTAGTGGACTCTGGCTTCCCAGTGGTCTCAGGCATCGTGTCGCCTGGGAGACAAAATAATGGTCTCTACCCACCTAATCTCTTCTCTCCAGTGGTGGCAATCCCCAGAAATCCTCATGGTAGGGTCATCTTTTCAGATGTCAGCACATCAATGTACCCTGACGACGGATGCATCCAAATTGGGCTGGGGAGCTCATCTGGACAATCTCTCCACTCAGGGGCTCTGGTCTCATCAGGAATCACAACGCCACATAAATCTGCTGGAGCTCAGAGCCATTCACAATGCTCTCAAAGTGTTCCAGGGCCATCTTCGATTCCACACAGTTCTAGTTTAGACGGACAATCAAGTAGCCATGTTCTATTTGAACAAGCAGGGCGGAACAGGCTCTTGGACCCTCTGCAGCGAGGCCCTGCATCTGTGGTCCTTTGCCATACAGCATCGCATTCACCTGCATGCAGTGTATTTTCCGGGCAAACACAATGTCTTGGCAGACAAACTGAGTCGAGTCCTTCTACCCCCACGAATGGTCTCTCCATGCAGATAAGTCGCTCACATTTTTCATATCTGGGGAACCCCAGAGATAGACCTGTTCACAAGTACTCAAAATGCCAAGCTTCCTCGCTTCTGCTCCAGGATTCCTGGACCAGAGAGACAGCAGGTAGATGCTTTTCACCTCCACTCGGGTCAAGGCTTCCTATATGCCTTCCCTCCAATTCCCCTCATTCCCAAGACACTTTTCAAACTCCAGAGAGACAGGGGCTACATGATACTCATAGCCCCACACTGGGCACGACAACCGTGGTATCCTCTCCTTCTAAGTCTGTCTCGGGCTCAACCCATAGATCTGGGGACTGCTCCAGATCTATTTTCTCAGGAGGAGGGGACGTTGCTCCATCCCAATCCACAGTCCCTCCATCTCACTGCATGGCTGCTGAGTGCTTACCCTTCCAGGACACTAACCTTTCCCAGGAGGTTAAGGACATCCTCTTGGCTTTGAGGAAGCCATCCACCAGGCGCTCCTATGCCTTCAAGTGGCATAGATTCACTATCTGGTGTTCTAAGAAGGATCTTAACCCTTCTCAGCTCCAGTGGAGGCATTACTTGAGTATCTCCTCCACCTATCCTCTTCTGGACTCAAAATCAATTCGGTAAGAGTACACCTAAGTGCAATTGTGGCCTCTCACATGCCCTTAGATGGCCAGCCCATCTCTTCTCAGCTGCTAGTAGCATGCTTCATGAGGGGTTTTCTATTAACCAAACCTCCCATTAAGCCCCCTCCAGTGGCATGGGATCTTAATGTTGTTTTAGGACAGCTCCTCAAGCCGCCCTTTAAACCTCTAGCCACTACTTTACTGAAGTTTCTCACGTGGAAGGTCTCCTTCCGTACTACCCTCACTTCAGCAAGATGCATTAGTGAGCTCCAAGCTCTGGTGGCTGACCCCACTTATACACGATTCCACCATGATAAGGTAGTCCTTAGGACTAATCCTCACTTTATGATGCAGGTGGTCTCATCCTTCCATTTAAACCAGTCAGTCTGTCTTCCTGTCTTTTTCCCTAGACCTCATTCCTCTAGGGCAGAGGCAACCCTTCACACTCTGGATTACAAACGTGCCTTGTCTTTTTATCTCCAGAGAACTCGAGAGCACAGAAAGGCTTCCCAACTTTTCATCTCCTTTGACTCAAGTCACCTTGGGTTGCCAGTATCCAAACTTACTCTTTCCAGGTGGATAGCAGACTGCATCTCCTTTTCTTATGAAAAGGCAGGACTCTCTCTTAAGGGTCAAGTCACTGCACATAATGTTTGGGCCATGGCTGCCTCTATGGCAAATCTACACTCTGTAGCGATTGATGAGATATGCAAAGCAGAAACTTGGTCTTCTGTCCACACTTTTGCTCCTCACTATTGCCTGGACAAGGACTTCTGCCGGGATGCCTTGTTTGGCCAAGCTGTTCTCCAGTATCTCTTTCAGACTTAGATCAACTCCTATCCTCTGTCCTGGGTTTCAATACCAGACATCCTTGGAGGATACATGACCTCCTTAGTTATACCTGTGATCCCACAGCTCACTCTGAGGTCATCTCTCTGGCATGCTCCAGCTAGGGAGCCCCATATGTGAAGACTACATTCCTGCTTGTTCCTGGAGATAGTGTAGTTCTCCAGGACAAAGCAGGAAGTCAGTCCTCACATATGGGTGTCATCGGCGGCGATGAAGCCCCAGCGGAGCATTTCCCCAGCTTTCCAAGAAAGCCTTTGGGAATGCAGGCATGCATGCGTGGTTCCCTTCCCGCCTAAAGGTGCCATCTTACCTCAGTCTCTTTTTTTCCGTGAAGCCCACCGGACATGTGTCCAGTTTTTCCCTGTTAAAATTAGATTTTCAGCGATTTTTTGCTATTTTTTCTACCGGTTCGACGCCGGTTCCCCTCATGCCGGGTTCGGTACACCGGTATCGAGCCCGATTTTTCTTTTTTGGTTTTTTCCCTTCGTGGCTGGCGTTCGCGCCCTTTTCTCTCTTTTTCCCTGGAAGGCCGGTCCTTTGACCTCTCGGGGACTCTTTTTTCCCCGATGGCTTCCAGTGGTTTTAAGAAGTGTGATCTGTGTAAGAAACTAATGTCTCTCACCGACACACACGACTGCTGCCTTCGGTGCCTCGGCCCCGACCATGATCCTAAGTCGTGCGGGGCCTGTGGAAAAATGTCTTCCAAGGCACTTCGAAGTCGCCAGCAGCAAAAGGAAAGGCTTTTCTCGGACTCAGCCTTCGGACGGGCGCGGACCTCATCTAAGCCCTCGACATTTCGGGATTCCGATCCCGAGCGCCATCGAAGCTCCTCGGACAGGGGGTCCCCCGACCGGGAACGCAAGAGGAAGAAATGGCTCGCGAGGGCGTCGTCAGAAGAGGTCCCTGGCTCCTCGAGGGCCAGGTCTAAGACCCCCGACCGTCGCCCCGAGCCGGTGGAACCAGAGAAGCCTGCCAAAGTTCCTCGTGTGGAGCCGGAGTCTGCTGGACACGTAAGCCCCGTAGTCCTCGTGGACTCTCCTCCCAGGGAGCCGACGTCTGGCCCGGCGCCGCTGCCGGGGCCCGAGTCGGTGGCTGCTGCGTCTCCCGAGCTGAGTCTCAGGATGACAGCCTTGAAAAGCAGAAGGTCTGCCTTCATGGAGCAGCAGCGGGCACTGATGGCCAGCCTGTCTGGCGCATCTTCCCCGACCACGGGGACATCGACGTCTAAGTCGACCCCGGAGACCGAGCCGATACTCGAGTCCATCGTGGCTCGGAGTCGACCTCGGTCGCGGTCTCCCTCGACCTCCCGTTCGGGTCCGAGGGCATCGACGCCGGTGCTTCTGGGCTCCGCGGGGTCGGACCCCGACTCTTCCTCGGACGAGTCGGCTTGGGAGACGGAGGACGAGGAGTCTCCTGATACCTTTAAGACTCGGTGCGTCCCTTCGGACTCACCGCAGTCTGAGCCCCAGAGTAGGTCCTCTCCGGAGGACACCCGGTTCTCGGAGTTCGTCCGGGATATGGCCACTGCCTTGGCTATCCCGGCGGATCCCGAGGAAGAGCCTCGAGCTGAAGAGTTTGAGGCGCTGCAGTATGACTCTCCTCCGAAGGAGGCCTTTACTGTCCCGGTTCCTCCGATGCTGGAACGGCTCCTCTTCCGTATGTGGGAAGCACCGGCCTCGGCGCCGGTTCTTAGCAAGCGAGTCGATTCCATCTATGGACTTCGGAAGAGTCCTGGTTTTCAGAAAGCACAGCTACCACACCATTCCATGGTTGTGGAATCGGCCATGCATCGTCTGAAAAGTCAGAAGATGCACTCCGCGGTGCCTCCTGGCAGGGAGGCCCGAAACCTCGATGGTGTCGGTAGAAAGTGTTTTCAGGGCTCAATGCTTGCTTGCCGTGTCCAGTCTTAACCAGCTGTACATGGGCATGTACTTGCGGGATCTGGCCAAGGAGTTGGCCGGATTCTCTGCTGGTCTCTCCGGGGAACCCTTGCAGAGATTTAAGTCCTTGTCCTCGGGGATTCGGGACTGTTCGAAGTTCATGTCCCGCGCCGCCTACGATGGCTTTGAGGCTTTGGCCCGAGTTGCGGCAGCCGCATCGTGGCTCGACGCCAGGCATGGCTGCAGTCATCGGACCTCGAGCCATGGGTTCAGAACAAGTTGGTCGATGTCCCTTGCCGAGGTGAAAAACATTTTGGCAAGCCCATGACCGAGAAGGCCGCTCAGCTCGAGACCGAGCACCTCACCAGGACAAGGGTGTCGAGTAAGACCTCTGCCCCTTCTCATAAAAAGAAGGGCTCGGGTAAAAAGCCCTTTTACCAGAGAAAGGGCACTGCCTACAAACAGTGCCCTGAATATCAGGCTGCCCAAGCTACCCCTCAGGGTCAGCAAGCCAAGGGCCAGGGTAATGGGCCCCATAGGCAGAGGACCCCCAAGCCTCAGGCCCCTGCCACCACTCAGCAGGGTGGGGGGTTTTGACTCCTTGAGCATAGCCTCTCCTCCACTGCTCCCCCAACCCTGCCCAGGAGGTCGTCTCGCCCTCCTTGCCCACCAGTGGCCCCTTATCACCGGGGACAGTTGGGTGCTGGAGATAGTCCACAAGGGCTATGCACTCCATTTTTACCAACTGACACCCCCCTACTTTCCAGGGGAGCCTCCAAGACCTCCCCTGCACACAGACCTTCTCTGTCAGGAGCTTCAGAGTCTGTTGGTGGACAAGGCGGTGGAGCCTGTGCCTCCCCACTTGTAAGGTCACGGGTTCTACTCCAGGTATTTCCTGGTGCCCAAAAGGACCGGTAGCCTTCGTCCCATTCTGGACCTCAGGAGCCTCAACAAGTTCCTAGTGAAGGAAAAGTTCAAGATGCTTACTCTTGGAACACTTCTGCCCTACCTCCAGCCGGGAGATTGGCTATGCTCCTTAGATCTAAAGGATGCGTACACTCACATCCTCATTCATCCAGACCACAGAAAGTACCTGAGGTTCATCGTGGGAGGAAACCATTATCAGTACAGAGTACTGCCTTTCGGCCTCACCTCCGCCCCCAGAGTTTTCACAAAGTGCCTAGCAGTGGTGGCGGCCTACCTGAGAAATCAGGGCATCTTTGTCTTCCCCTATCTGGACGACTGGCTCATCAGGGGTCAGACAAGCCAAGAGTTCAATCAAGCCACCCTCAGGACCATTGCTCTTCTACAACGCCTGGGGTTTGTCATAAACTTTGCAAAGTCCACTTTGCTCCCTTCCCAGAACTTGGAGTTCATAGGGGCAAGGTTGGACTCTCTCCTGGCAAAGGCATTCTTGCCAGAAGACAGAGCCCAAAGGTTAATGGCCTTGGCAACTCAGTTTCTCAGCAGGTCCCTGGTCTCAGCCAGGCTCTGCCTGAGACTTCTGGGCCACATGGCTTCAACAGTACATCTGACCCCCAATGCCAGGCTCCATATGAGGCCTGCACAGTGCTGCCTTCGGACTCTGGTCCCAGGCCACAGGTGGCCTCAGACAAGATTGAAGAAAACTCCATGATCTGACCACAATACCACGGCTCTTCAGGTCTCTGGTCCATCAAGCAGTGAGAGACAGGCAGAGAGTAATACAGAACACAATCACACATACACAAGTGTTACTAGTCTTTGAGCTCAGAGGGAAGACAACAAGCGGACTATGGACGTGCATAATTCCACGCTTATTGAATTCAAAGTCCTCCTCCTAAAAATCTCCTTTTTATTAGAGAAAATGAGGAGGTAACAGTCATTTATTATAACCACGAAATAACGCAAGGTGTCGCCAAAGTTCTTTTTACAGAGTAAGATCTGATTACAGTATATTAGATGAAATCTATAATTGCAAAAGTTGCAAAAATTATGTTTTGTCAGCAGTGACTGTACAATGAACTATGGTTGCACAGTTCATAGCCTATGTTCTTTTTGCTTGCGTTAACACTGTTCCATCTATTTTAAAGACTGTTACACAGAACTCATGATCATGACATCCTGTTCTATTTAAAAGGAAGTAGGTGAGAAGTCAAACTTCTAAACACATTTTGTATCAAGAAATTCATCCATCTTCAATTACATATTGGGGATTCTGGTATCCCTTTATCTGTCCATCTCTACAAAGATAAGGGTGTCCAGACCATTTCTGCACGCCCTCAACTGGTGACTGCACCCACCCAATCTACTGAATGGGATGCCTTTTCAGATCTCAGGTTATACAGTAGTGCTGACAACAGATGCCTCCCTGCTAGGCTGGGAAGCTCATTGTCTGGGCAAGTGCACCCAGGGTCTCTGGTCTCCCTGGGAAGCTGCACAGCAGATCAATCTCCTCGAACTCAGAGCTATTCGATTAGCACTCAAAGCTTTCACACCTGCCCTGGCTCACCAGTCTGTTCTGATTCAGACAGACAACCAGGTTGCCATGTTTTATGTGAACAAACAGGGCGGACCTGGGTTCAGGATCTTGTGTCGAGAGGCTCAGGACCTTTGTTCTTTTGCCCTCAAGCACAACATGCTTCTCAAGGCGGTGTACCTTCCAGGACAGGACAACTATCTGGCAGACAGATTGAGCAGAATACTGCAGCCCCATGAGTGGCAGCTGCATCCTTCAGTGGTTCAGAAGATCTTCCTGAAATGGGGTCTTCCCTTGATGGATCTCTTTGCCAGCCCAATAAACAAACAACTGCCTAAGTTCTGCTCCAGGCAGCCGCATCCTCTGAGAATAGCAGCAGATGCTTTTCTGATTCCCTGGCCTCAAGGCCTCCTGTATGCGTTTCCTCCCACGCCCTTGGTGGCCCGAAATCTTTTCAACATTCTTCAGGACAAGGCCTCGGTCCTGCTGATTGCTCCCAGATGGCCGAGACAACCTTGGTTTCCACTTATACTTCAACTGGCGGTGGATCCCCCACTGCCTCTGGGGTTCCAACCCGACCTTCTCTCACAGGAGCAGGGTTCCCTTCTGCACCCCAATCTCAAATCTCTCAATTTGATGGCCTGGATGCTGCAAGGGTAGTCTTGGCTCCCTGGGGCCTACCTCAGGATGTTGAGGAGGTTATCCTTGCCTCTAGGAAACAGTCCACTAGGAAAACCTATGCTCTCAAATGGAAAAGGTTTTCTGTGTGGTGTCAGCTACGTACAGAGCACTGTTCCCTCTAAGCTGTGCGCGTGTGCGCGCGCACACACCTTGCCAAGCGAGCGCACATACTTTACAACAGAGCGCACAAAAATTACAGTTCTGATTCTGATAGAAAACAACACAGACGTCTTAAAATTTTAAAGTTGTTGTGTATTTACGGTTTTCACAAGTTCTACAATATGTTCTAGTGCAATCAATGTGGTGTACATACTGTATTCTGACGTGTAGTCAAATTTTAAAGTATATAACTCCGAGTGTCGTTATGTGGCGCACAAAAATGTAACCTTCCTTCAAAAGCTGCACAGCTGATATTTTATGCACATACAGCCTACAGAAAATTAGAGGGAACATTGATACAGAGGATCCTTTCTCCTGTACTGTGCCAGTAGTACTTCAGTATTTACTGCACTTGTCAAATTAGGGTCTTAAATCCAATTCTGTTCGGGTCCACCTCTCAGCTCTAGCAGCTCACCACTCATTGGTAGAAGGGCAGTCTCTCTCTGGTCACCCCTTGGTGTCCCGCTTTCTCAGGGGCTTGCTTTTGCTCAAGCCTCCCATCCGTTCTCCTGCCCCTGAGTGGGAGCTGAATGTGGTCTTGCAGCAGCTGACTCGCCCACCTTTTGAGCCGATGGCTACTTGTCCACTACGCTTCCTCTCCTGGAAGACTCTCTTCCTTTAATAGCCCTTACCTCGGCTAGGCGAGTAAGTGAGCTTCAAGCCCTGGTCTGTGACAGGCCTTACACCAGAATTTATAGGAACAGGGTAGTCCTCAGGACTCATCCAAAGTTTCTCCCAAAGGTTGTCTCCTCTTTCCACCTCAACCAGGAGGTGGTTCTTCCAACATTCTTCCCAAACCTCATGCGAGCCCAGCTGAAGCTGTTCTGTATACCCTGGACTGTAGGAGGGTCCTTATCCTTCTACCTTGACCGTACGCAGGGGCATAGAAGGGCTACTCAGCTCTTCGTATCCTTTGACCCCAATAACTTGGGGTTGGCTGTGTCCAAGCATACCTTGTCCATCTGGGTGGCTGACTGTATCACCTGGGCTTACAAGGCGGCTGACCTTCCTTTGCAGGGTAAGGTCACGGCCTACCGTGTAAGGGCAATGGCTGCCTCAGTGGCTCATCTCCGCTCTGTGCCCTTGGTAGACATCTGCAAGGCTGCAACTTGGTCTTCAAGCCAGACTTTTGCAGCCCATTACTGCCTGGAGAGGGAGTCCCTTAGGGACAGTGCTTTTGACCAGGCAGTACTCCGGAATCTCTTTGAGGTTTAGGCAACTCCTGCCCTCTGTTGGGCTACCGCTGGGGGTGTGTGTCCTTGAAAAGCCCTCTTTTTCAGCCTGGGTTCCTCGGTAGCCCAGAGCTAGGGAGTCACCCATATGTGAGGACTGACTTCCTGCTTGGTCCTGGAGAAAGAGTAGTTACTCACCTGTAACAGGTGTTCTCCAGGAGCAGCAGGAATCAGTCCTCACAACCCTCCCTCCTCCCCTTGGAGGTGCAGTTGTACATAGTTTATTTTTTCATTTTGTGTGCTGTTCTTAGCTATGTCATTTGACTGAGGTAAGATGGCACCTTTAGGCGGGAAGGGAACCACGCATGCATGCCTGCATTCCCAAAGGCTTTCTTGGAAAGCTGGGGAAATGCTCCGCTGGGGCTTCATCGGCACCGATGACACCCATATGTGAGGACTGATTCCTGCTGCTCCTGGAGAACACCTGTTACAGGTGAGTAACTACTCTTTACTCACCTGTTACAGGTGATCTCCGGAAACTGCAGGAATTTAGTCTTCACAACCCACCCTCCTCCCCTAGGAGTTGTAGGTCTTCTTCTCCTCTCCTTTTATCTCAGCTACAAACTCAACTGCGGAAGGAGAGCTGGAAAGGCAGGAAGGCAGCTGCGCAGGCACATTGGGATGCTCCGAAAAGCTTTCCTATTGGATGCTAGGGAGCATTCCCGTGCAAGATTCGTCGATGCCGACGTCACCCATATGTAAAGACTAAATTCCTGATGTTCCCAGAGATCACTTGTTACAGGTGAGTAAGTATGCTTTTTGGATCTAGTCCTTAGTGGAACACAGGAGCTGGCGCAAGAGATAAGGATGTTGGGGCCACTTGGCAATAGTGATCATAGAATGATAGCATTTGATTTAATAAATGGAGGAAGGACATCAGGGAAAGGCACAGTACTACCTTTTCACTTTCGAAAGGGAGACTGTGATAAATAAAGGAAAATAGTTAAGAAAAATCAAAAAGGAGCAGCTGCAAAAGTTAAAGATTTTCATCAGGCATGGGCATTGTTTAAAAATATTTTCTTTGTAGCCCAGTGCAGCTGTATTCCAGGCTTTAAGAAAAGGCCAAAATACTTCCAGCATGGTTTAAAGGTGAAGTCGGAGAGGTTGTTCTAGCCAAAGAAACATCTTTCAGGAAAAAGGAACCAAATGACGAAAACTGGAAACATCATAAGCACTGGCAAGTTAGATGCAAGGCATTGATAAAGGCAGGCAAATAGAGAATTTGAAACAAAGCTTGCTGTGGAAGCAAAAATGCATAATAAAAACATTTTCTAGTGCATTCATAGTAAAAGTCTTGTGAGAGAGTCAGTTGGACCATTAGATGATAGAGGGGGCACTAAGGGAACAAGGCCATAATAGAGAGACTAAATTAATTCTTTGTCCTTGGTCTTTTCTGAAGATGTAGGGGAATTACCCATGCCTGAAATTGTGTTTAAAGGTGATGCATTGGAAGAATTGAAAGAAATATCAATAAACCGGGAAGATTATATTACAACTATTTGATAAACTGAAGAGTAGCAAATCACCTGGACAAGATGGTATACTTCCAAGGATGTTGAAAGAACTGCAGATCAGTAATTTGTGAGCTATCATTAAAATTATTTGTAGTAACTGAAGATTGGCGAATGGCCAATGTAATGTCATTTCTCCAGGAACAAGCAGGTAGTCAGTCTTCACATATGGGTGACAGCACTGACGAAGCCTGCACAGAACATTTCCCCAGCTTTCACAGAACACCTTTGGGAATGCTACCACTCATGCATGGTCCCCTTCCTGCCCAAGGGTGCCATCTTGCTCAGTGTCCTTTTTTCTGCAGAGCCCAATGGATGCTTGTCCTGTTTCCCTGGAAAAATCATCTAAAAATTATACTTAAAAGTTGTTTTTTTCCGGTTTGTGTACTGGTTCCTCTTCCTGCCTCGAGCTGGCACCCTTCCTGGCTCTTCCCTTCTTTTCTGACAAGGCTTGTCTCTACCGGTGTTTGCAATGTTTTTTGCCTGGGGGTCATGTGGGTGTCTCTACCATGTTTCCCGATGGGTTCAAAAAGTATGACTGCTGCAGTCAAACCATGTCTGTTACAGACACCCATGACTGCTGCTTGCGCTGCCTTGGCCCTGACCATGACAGTACCACCTGCAACCTGTGCCAGGCCATGACTCTGAAAACCAGCAAGAAAAGATCGGAGTTGCAGGAGAGGATGTTCCCGCGGTTCAACAACCCCGGCTTCCCCTACGCTGAGCCCCAAACCGAGCACCTCCAGTGAAGCCCGGGCATCTTTGGAGTCCCACGGCGGTGGCTTCTCCGTAAAGACGCCGGACTCCGGGAAGATAAAGAAAAAACCCTGTGAGGCTCTCGGTGCCCATGCCAACAGATGCTGATTCTTCTGGCATCGAATCCAGCATGGAGGCCCTGGAGCAGAATATCACTGCCATCTTGGCCTTGCAGCAGGCAATGATGTCTGGTTCGTCCACATCATCTGCCTCGACAACCAGGCCCCCAACTGCGGGGGAGTCCCCGGGTGTCGAGCCAGGCCCCGAGTGCCACTGACCAAGATCCCTGTCCCGATCCTCAGTCCTTCCCAGCCAGTTTCTGGGAGTCTAACCCGAGATCCATCGGGGGACCCTGGTTACTCGGGGCCAACTTCAAGGAGCAGGAGTCCTGGGCCTTGGAGTCCTCGACGCCCTCCGGCTCTGATTGGGAGACTGTCATTGAGGCCTTCCTCAAGATCTCTCTACACCGAGATGACCCTTCGGAGCCGTCTCTTCCGGATCCCCGGCGCCATTCCCTTCCCAAGGACGTGGCCTTCCATGACTTCATCCGGGACATGGCCTGGGCCCTCTTGGTCCTGACTGAATCAGAGGAGGGACCAGTGCACCGAAGAACTGGAGATTCTCCAGTATGAGTTCCCGCCAAAGGACTCATACTGGAGGATGCAACCCATCCTCGAGCAGCTGCTCCTGCATATGTGGGAGACCCTGAACTCTGTGCCAGTGGTCAGCTGATGCCTCGATGCCATCTACCGCGTCAAGAAGGGCCCAGATTTCCAAAAGTCTAAACCCCTGCTTAACTCCATGGTCATGGAGTCATCTATGCAAAAGCTTAAAAGCCAGAAGAATTACTCTTCTGTTCTCCTTGGCAGAGAGACCCAAGCTCTTGACGCCCTCGGGTACAAGTGCTTCCAGGGGTCCATGCTGAGCTGTCAGATACAGACCTATGAGTTGTATATAAGCACGTATCTCAAGGGCCTCATCCAAAAATTGGTAGGCTTCTCCACAGACTTCACCAGGGAACCCCTCCAGAGGTTCCACTCCCTGACAGCCGGAATCTGGGACTGTTCAAAGTTCCTATCCCATGCCGTCTACGACAGCTTTGAATCAGCAGCCCAGGTAGCAGCAGCGGGCACTGGGGCCTGGTACGAGGCCTGGTTGCAAACCTCCGACATCGAGCAATGGGTGCAAGAGAAATTGCTCGACGTCTCTTGCACCGGGGAAAACTTGTTTGGCAAGCCCATGGCCGACAAGGCGTCCGAGGTTGTGACCAGGCAGAAGCTCTTGAGAAAAACCTCGACTCTTCCCCAGAAGAAGTCGTTGGGAAAAAGACCACCTTTCCCGAGGAAAAAGGGATCCTTTCACCAGGGCCATTACCAACCCTTCTCGGGGCAACAGTAACAGGGCCCTCAGCCCAAGAACCAGGGCCATGGGCAGAGGAAGCCAAAGGCTCAGAAGCTTCAGCCACCAGCTCCCACCCAACCAGGGGGCAGCTTTTGACTCCACAGGCAGGGCCTCATCTCCCCCGGGAAGCCCTCCCCAGCCCACAGGGGGCCACCTGGCGCTCTTCGCCCACAGGTGGACCGGGGTCACCATGGACCAGTGGGTTCTACAAGTGGTAAAGGAGGGCTATCTCCTCAGATTCCAGCAGACATCACCAGAGTTCTTTCCAGGAGAACTGGTGCAGCCTCTCCTTCACCAAATCTTGCTTCTTTTAGAGCTTGCAGGCTTGATCAAGGACAGGGCGGTAGAACCTGTACTCATGCATTTGTGGGGAAAGAGTTTCTACTCCAAGTATTTCCTTGTCCCCAAAAGAACTGGAGGCCTCAAGCCCATACTAGACTTGCAAAACCTGAACACGTTTCTGGTGAGGGAGAAGTTCAAGATGCTCTCCCTTGGAACTTTGCTGCCCCACCTCCACCAGGGAGATTGGCTGTGCTGCTTAGACCTAAAGGATGCATATACCCACATCCCGATCCACCCCTCCCACAGACAATACCTAAGGTTTGTGGTGGGAGGAGAGCACTACCAGTACAGGGTGCTTCCATGTGGCCACCTATGTGTGCCTGCAAGGGGCCTTCGTCTTCCCCTATCTGGACGACTGGCTCATCAGAGGCAGCACAGCCACCGAAGCCAGCCAGGCCACATGCGAACAATCTGCCTCCTGCAACACCTAGGCTCCTTCATCAACTACCCCAAATCCCACCTTTCTCCAGCCCAAAACCTTCCGTTCATAGGTGCCCAGCTAGACATGTTACAGGTCAAGGCCTTCCTCCCAAAGGAAAGGGCACATCGTCTCGTCCAGCTGGCGGGAGAGGTGCAGTCACCGGTTGGTACTGGCTGACCTCCTCCTCCACTTACTGGGCCATATGGCCTCAATGGTCCACATCACGCCCCTAGCCTGCTTGCACATGCAGGCAGCCCAGTGGTTCCTCCGTTCCCAGTGGACTCCAGCCATGGGCAGGTTGTGGGACAGGGTCAGCGTCACCCGCCAACTGGCGGACTCCCTCAACTGGTGGCAATTCCTATGCCACCTCCAAGCAGGGATGCCATTCCAGGCGCCTGCGCCACAGAGGGTCCTGACCACGGACGCTTCCTTCCTGGGTGGGGGACACACTGCGGCGACCTCCGCACTCAAGGCAGCTGGTCACAGGAGGAGTCGCTCCTGCAGATCAACCTCCTGGAACTCAGGCCCATCTTCCTGGCCTTGCGAGCATTCTGCCACCTCCTGTGCAACCGCCCTGTGCTGATCCAGACTGACAGCCAGGTCCCATGTTTTATGTAAACAAGCAGGGGGGCACGATTTCGTAATCCCTCTGCCAGGAGGCGATGGCTCTCTCCTCTTTCACAGTGCTCCACGGAATGCTCCTAAGGGCAGTATATCTTCCAGGTCAGAACAATTGCTTAGCGGACAAACTCAACAGAGTTCTATGCCCACACGAATGGCATCTGAATCCAAGGGTGGCGCAAAGAATCTTCCGCCTCTGTGGCAGGCCTGAGTTGGACCTATTCACCTTCCCAGACAACACGCAGCTGCCCTGTTTCTGCTCACGCCAGCCACGCCCTGGGAGGGTGGCAGCAGATGCCTTCCTGACCCCGTGGTCCGAGGGCCTTCTTTATGCCTTCCCACCGACTCCTCTAGTGGCCAAGACCCTCTTCAAGGTCCAGAGAGAGCAGGCTTCAGTGATTTTTGATTGCCCCCAGATGGGCCTGGCAGCCCTGGTTCTCTCTGCTGCTCTCCTTGTCGGTAGCCTTCCCAGTCCCACTGGGTCGGGATCCGGACCTCCTGTCCAAGGAGGAGGACTCCCTCCTGCACCCCAACCTGGGGTGGCTAGCGTTCACGGCGTGGCTGCTGAAAGGGTAGCCTTGGCTCCTTTCAATCTCCTGGAGGAAGTTGAAGAGATCCAGCTGGCCTCCCGAAAAACCTCCACCAAACAAGCGTATGCCTTCAAATGGAGAAGATTCTCCGTCTGGTATGCAGAGAGAGAAGAAAACCCTTTCTCCTGCCGTGTGCAACTAGTTCTACAGTACTTACTGCACCTCTCGTATACCGGCCCGAAGTCTAATTCAGTGAGTGTACACCTGAGTGCCATAGCTGCTCACCATCACCCTATAGGGAAACCCCTCTCAAACCAACCCCTGGTCTCCAGGTTCCTTTGGGGCCTCTTCCTATCGAAGCCCCCTCTCTCTCCTCTTGTGGCGGAATGGGACCTTAATGTGGTGCTCTCCCCTCTCACCATTCCGCTGTTCAAACCCCTGGCCACCTGCCATTTACGATGCCTCTCCTGGAAAGTGTTTTTTCTGGTGGCCATCACGTCCTCTCAGAGAGTGAACGAACTCCATGCCTTGGTGGCGGATCCGCCATATACAAGGTTCTATAAGAATAGGGTAGTGCTCAGCACACACCCCAAATTCCTCCCCAAGGTGGTATTTCTTTTCCACCTCAACCAGGAGGTGGTCCTTCCCACCTTTTTCAAATGGCCCCATGCCAGCAGGGAGGAACTCTGTAAGTGGGCCCTGTCCTTCTGCCTGCAAAGGACCCAAGCCAGTCGCAAAGCTCCTCAGCTCTTTGTGTCATAAGAACCCAGTAGACTGGGGATCCCAGTAACGAAGCGAACTCTATCAGTTTGTATGGTGGACTGCATTGCCCTCGCCTATGAGTGAGCGGGCTTCTTCCTTGAGCACCTGATCACTGCACATCGCGTGTGGGCTATTGCCACGTCGGTAGCCAACCTCTGCTCAATGCCAGTGACAGAAGTCTGTAGGGCTGCCTCATGGTCTTCGATTCATACGTTTGTAGCTCATTACTGCTTGGAAAGCGAGTCCTACAAGGACAGTGCCTTCAGGCAGGCAGTACTCCTTAATATTTTCGGGGTGTAGGCAACTCCTGCCCTCCGACCCTTCTGTATTCAGGCTACCGGAGTGATGTTGTCGCTGAACGCACGGGGTCTTGCAGAGTCACTCAGTGGGGACTCACCTTCTACAACTTAGGACTATCCGATGGGTTGCCGGTAGTGTTGTCATGGTTCAGTCCTCAGCAGCCTGGAGCTAGAGAGTCCCATATGTGAAGACTGTCTTCCTGCTTGTTCCTGGAGAAAGCATAGTTACTCACCTATAACAGATGTTTTCCAGGGACAGCAGGAATCAGTCCTCATAACCCTCCCTCCTCCCCTGGGAGTTGCCTCCCTACTTTGTTTTAAGTCCTTTTTTGCTGTGTCATCTGACTGAGAAAGATGGCACCCTTGGGGTAGGAAGGGGACCACGCATGAATGGTAGCATACCCAAAGGCTTTCTGTGAAAGCTGGGGAAATGCTCCACGCAGGCTCCATCAACGTCACCCATATGTGAGGAATGATTCCTACTGTCCCTGGACAACATATGTTACAAGTGAGTAACTACACTTTTTTAAAAAGGGTTCCATGGGTGATCCAGGAAACTACAGCTAGTAAACCTAACATCAGTACCAGGCAAAATGGTAGAAACCATTATAAAGATCAAAATTGCTGAACATGTAGATAGTCATGGTTTAATGGAAGAAAGCCAATATGATTCTAACCAAGGAAGGTCTTGTCTTAATCTTACTATTTTTTCAGGTGTGAATAAACAGGTAAGCAAAAAGTGTAACTGTATTTTCAGAAAGCCTTTGACAAAGTCCCTCATGAGAGATTCTTGGAGAAATTAAAAAGTAATGGGATAAGAGGCAGTGTACTATTGTGGATCAGGAACTGGTTAGAAGATAGAAAGCAGAGGCTAGGGCTAAATGGCCAATTTTCCCAATGGAGAAAGCTGAATAGTGGAGTACCCCAGGGATCTGTGTTGGGTCTGCTGCTTTTTAACATATTCATAAATGACCTGGAAATGGGAATAACGACTGAAGGGATCAAATCTGCAGATGAGACAAAATTATTCAAAGTTGTTAAAACAAGAGGATTGTGAAAAATTGCAAGAGAACCTTGATAAATTGGAAGACTGGCCGTTCAAATAGCAGATGAAATTTAAGGTGGACAAGTGCAGAGTTATGCACCTAGGAAAGAACAATTTAAACTATGGTTACACGATGCAAGGTTCCACATTAGGAACCACCAACCAGGAAAAAGATTTAGGTGTCATTGTAGATAACACATTGAAACCTTCCGCCCAGTGTGCATTGCTGGCCAAGAAGTCAAATAGAATGCTAGGAATCATAAGGAAAGGAATGGAGAATAAAGCAAAGGATATTATAATGCCTCTGCATCGTTCCATGGTGAGACTGCACCTTGAATATTGTGTGCAGTCCTGGTCATCGTATCTTAAAAAGGATATAGCGGAATTAGAAAAGGTACAGAAAAGAACCACCAAAATGGTAAAGGGGATGGAAGGATACCTCTGTGAGAAGAAGCTTAAAAGGTTAGGGCTCTTCAACCTGGAAAATAGACGGCTGAAGGGAGATATAATAGAGGTCTATAAATGAATGAATGGAGTGGAACGGTTAAATGTAGTTTGTTTATGCCATCAAAAAGTAGAAAGACTACAGGATCTGCATTGAAGCTACATTGAAACTTGTTTAAGTCCAAAAATATAAAAAATATATTTTTGTCACTCAACACGTAATCAAACTCTGGAATTTGTTACTGGAGAATGTAGTAAAAGCTGTTAGCATAGCTAGGTTTAAAAAGGCTTAGACAAGTTCCTGGAAGAAAGGTCATAAACCATTATTAAAGAGGACCCAGGAAATCCACTGCTTTCCCCAATACAAGCATTGTGGAACCCATGGTTTTTTTGGGGAAAGTGCCAGTTCTCCAGGAACAAGCAGGAAGTCATTCCTCACATATGGGTAATGTCGGCACCGATGGAGCCTGCGCGGAGCATTTCACCAGCTTTCAAAGAAGGCCTTTAGGAAGGTCACACGCATGTGTGGTCCCCTTCCTGCCCAAGGGTGCCATCTTGATCAGTCTCCCTTTTTCCGCAGAGCCCTTCGGACGCACGTTCTGCACCTCGGAAAAAGTCTCAAAATTATCTCTCTTCCGATTTCCTGGTCCTCTTCCCTACGTCCCCAGTGCCCTTGCTTCAGCAGTGGGCCCTGGGACTTTGCTGTTTTTCATTTTTTTCTTTTTTTCTTGAGTTCGTCTCTAGTGCATTTTTGCGCCCATTTCAACCACTGGCCAAGCTGAAGGTCTTTGACCTTATGGGGATTCTTTTTGCCCTCATGGCCTCCGGTTTCAAAAGTGTGACAGATGTTCAAAAAATATGTCGCTCACAGACACCCACGACTGTTGTCTTAAGTGCCTAGGAGCTGACCATCCAGAGCCGTAGGCAGAAACTGGACGATATTTTCTGCAAGGCGGTCCCGGTGTCCCTGGTAGCCTCCCTCTGCATCGACCTTCAGCCTCTGAGATCCCCCACAGCTGCTCTGCGGCCCCGGTGTCACTCTAAGCAAGGGTCCCCCGAAAGGAAGTGGAAGAAGGCCTCAAGGACCTGATGGGGGTTCTGGACAAGCGTGAGCATTCTTGCGCTCATTCCCTCAGCCCTCCTCGGCAGTCCCAAGAGTCTGAGAAGGAGCAACTTCAGAAGGGGCCTTGTACAGATATGGAGGCTTCCAGCGATAGCACCCGGTCTCCCGAAGGTCGTCCCAGCGAGGACCTCCTCGACTCCCGACCCAGTAACCCCGGCGTCGGCGTCTCAGGGCCCCACTCCCGAGTGGGAAGCCCGAATGCTGGCATTGGAGCGCAGTGTTTCTGCCTTTCTTGCTGCCCAGCAGGCGCTGGTGCCAGGCCCTGCTAGCACGTGCCCTGAGACCTCGAGGGCGACGCCTGTGATGGCTCCCCAGATCACCATGACAACCCCTGAGAGCCAAGGGCCTTGTGAGAGATCCCAGCAGAGGTCTCGATCTTCATCCCGGTCTTCAGGTGCGAGATCTTCTTGAGCTAGCACCTCCGGCTCCAGGTGGGCTTCAGTCTCGAGAGCCCAGCGCAAGGCACAGGCTTTGCTCGAGCAGCCTAGCTTCGAGTCTTCCTTGGAATTTTCAGGTTGGGAGTCCGATGTGGACACTTCCCCTGAATCCCAGGCTCATCGGGACCTCCCCTTGGATCCTTCCCCGCCAGTTCAAAAACGGCAGTCTCCTCCTGAAGACACCTACTTTTTGGAGTTTGTGCGGGACATGGCTCGAGCCCAGCACTCTCCACGCAGTCCAATGAGGAGCCCTGTGCGGAGGAACTCGATATTTTACAATACGAGGCTCCGCCAAGGGAATCCCTCATGGTCCCAGTCTCGCCCATCCTAGCCCGGCTGCTACCTCTGCATGTGGGAGACACCTGCATCTGTCCCCATTGTCAGCAAGCGCCTGGACACCATGTTTAGGGTCCAGTGAGGGCCCGGCTTTCAGAAGGCCCAGCTTCCTCATACCTCGATGGTGGTGGAGTCCGCTATGCGGAAGCAAAAGAGACCAAAAACTCACTCTTCGAACCCACCGGGTAGGGAATCTCACACCCTCGGGCGTAAGTCCTACTAAGGCTCCATGCTGGCGGGCCACATCCAGGCTTACCAGCTATACATAGGTATGTTCCTTCGTGACCTCATGAAGGAGCTCGGAGGTTTCCAGGCGGGCCTCAATGGCAGAAACCTCCACCATTTCCAGTCCCTCCTTAAGTCAGTAGGGGACTGTTCAAAGTATTTTTCTCATGCTGCATACGACAGCTTCGAGTCCTCCGTTCGGGTAACGTCTGCTGGTATCGGGGCCAGGTGTCAGGCCTGGCTCCAGTCCTCAGATCTCGAACAATAGATCCAGGAAAAACTTCTCAATGTACCATGCCTGGGCGAGCAATTGTTTGGTAAACCAATGGAGGACAAAGCAGCGGAGATTGAGACAGAGTACATCACTCACACTCGCCTCTCTCGAAAGTCTTCCTCCCTCCTGCAGAAGAAGCAACAGGGCAAAAAGCCCTTCTTCCAGAGGAAGGGTCTCCCCTACCGGGGCTATCCACCTTACCCTCCTGCGCCATCTCCGCCCCAAGGTGGACAGAGCAAGAGCAGCCCCCAGGGCCCGCATAAGCCAAAGGGACCAAAAGGTCAGACCCCGGCATCGACCCAGTCGGCCCCGGGTTTTTGACACAAGATGCATAGCCGCTCGCCCTCCGACAACCCAGCTACCGGTGGGAGGGCACCTGATCAACTTTGCTCCTCGATGGGAGTCTGTCACCTCAGACACCTAGGTCCTCCAGGTAGTCCGGGAGGACTACCTCCTTCACTGAACCAGCTTCCTCTGCCCCGCAGAGCTCCCCGTGCACCAGGTCTTCATGGAGCAAGGGCTTGCCAACCTCAAGGAAGAGAAGTGGAAGTGGTCCCACCATACCTCAGAGGTCGCGGGTTCTACTCCCGCTACTTCCTTGTGCCAAAGCGGACAGGCGGTTTCCGACCCATCCTCGATTTAAGAAATCTCAACAAATACCTGGTGCGGGAGAAATTCAAAATGCTGTCCCTTGGCACCTTTCTGCCCTTTCTTTGGCAGGGCGACTAGCTATGCTCTTTGGACCTTTGGGATGCATACGCTCACATCCTCGTCCATATCAAACACAGGAAATAGCTGCACTTCAGGGTACAAGGGAACCACTACCAATACGTGTCCGCCCCACAAGTGTTCACTAAATGCCTTGCAGCGGCCGCAGACCACCTTCAGTTGCAGGGCACCTTCGTCTACCCTTATCTAGATGACTGGCTTGTTACAGGGGAAATAGCCGATGAGGCGCAGCGGGCCACTGTCCGTACTGTCCACCTCCTCAAGCATCTGTGCTTCGTGGTCAATTTCCTGAAGTCTCATCTCACTCCAGTCCAATCCCTGGAGTTCATCGGTGCGTGCCTCGACACTCAGCAGGCAACAGCCTTCCTTCCCCAGGACAGGGCCGACCGCCTCATCTCTCTGGGATCTATGTTCCAACACCACAACATAGTATCGCCCCGAGCGATGCTCCGTCTCCTCGGCCATATGGCCTCAATGGTTCATGTCGTCCCTGATGGCCGACTGCACATGCGGGTGGCGCAGTGGTGCCTTCGAGCTCAGTGGGCTCAGGCAGTGGGTCGACTCTGAGACACCATCTCAGTCACTCCTCAATTGACAGAGTTCCTCGACTGGGGGCGGGACGTCCGGAACCTGCTTTGAGGCATACCATTCCAGGCTCCACAGCACAACGTGGTTTTGACCACGGATGCCTCCCTTACGGGCTGCGAAGCACATTGCGGTGAGCTCCGCACGCAGGGGACTTGGTCCTTTTATGAGTCCCGACAGCTGATCAACCTTCTCAAACTCCGGGTGGTCCTCCTCGCCTTTTGGAGGCACTGCGTTCACTATTGGGCGGTCCTTGTCCAGACGGACAACCAGGTGGCAATGTTCTATATGAACAAGCAGGGGGGCACCGGCTCTTACAGCCTCTGCCTGGAGATGGTAGCCCTGTGGTCCTTCGCGATTCGCCAAAGCATAACCCTATCTACCGGGCCAGGACAACGTCCTGGCAGACAAGCTAAGCCGGATCCTCCAGCCGCACGAGTGGCGCCTCTGCCCGCAGATGGCACAATGGCTGATCTGGCGTTGGGGGATTCCGGTCCTAGACCTCTTCCCTAGCCCAGCGAATTCGCAGCTTCTGCGGTTCTGCAGCCCAGTTCACCCGAACAGGGAAGTCTCCGATGCCTTTCTCCTGTCATGGATGCGTGGCCCCCTGTAGGCGTTTCCCCCCACTCCGCTCATAGCGCAAACTCTCCTCAAGATACAGCGGGATGGGGCCTTGGTAATTTTCGTGGCCCCGCGGTGGCCTCGGCAGCCCTGGTTCCCGCTGCTGCTCCGCCTCTCATTGGAGCCTCCAGTTCCCCTCAGCAGCACACCAGCTTGTTGATACAGGAGGGAGGGTCTGCTACTTCACCTGAACTTGAGGTCCTTATCCTTCATGGCTTGGCTGCTGAACGGGTCGCTCTAGCCCCTCTTCATCTCCCGCTGGAGATTGAGGACATATTGCTGGCCTTGCGCAAGGACTCGACTAGGAGGGCTTACGCCTTTAATTGGCGTCTGTTCTCTGTGTGGTGCTCAGAGATATGGGCTGACCCGTTCTCTTGCCCTGCCCTCTTGGTCCTGCAGTACCTGCTCTATCTCTCGCAGGCAGGCCTGAAGTCCAGCTCGGTCAGGTTCCACCTGAGTGCTATCTCGGCCATCCAGTACCCAGTCGGGGACAGATCCCTCTCGGGTCAGCCACTGGTTTCCCACTTCATGCGCAGGCGGCTGCTTTCCAAGCCCCACATCCAGCCACCTCTGGCAGAGTGGCTTCTCAATGTCGTCCTCACTCGGCTAACCCAGTTGCCCTTCGAGCCGATGGCATCCTGCTCGCTTCGGCACCTTTCCTGGAAGGTAGTTTTTCTCATGGCCCTCACTTCGGCCCGGAGAGTCAGTGAGTTTCAGGCCCTGATGGCCGATGCACCCTACACGTGATTCTATGGGAACCGGGTGGTTCTCCGAACGCATCCCAAGTTTATCCCTAAAGTTGTCTCGGATTTCCACCTCAACCACAAGATAGTGCTGCCGACCTTCTTCCTGAAGTCCCACGTCGACTGGGCGTCGGCAGTCTTCCATACCTTTGACTGTAGGTGGGCTCTTTCCTTCTACCTGCAGCGTATGCAGGTTCACCACAGGTCCGAGAGGCTCTTCATCTCCTATGATCCTGTCCGCTTGGGGCTTGCGGTCACCAAGTGGACCCTTTCCATCTGGGTGGCAGACTGCATCACCTTCATCCAGGCTCAGGCCGGGCTACCGCTGGACCGCCAAATCACGGCGCACGTTGTGTTTGTGCAAGGGCGACATCAGTGGTCCACCTGCACTCTGTGCCACTGACAGACATCTGCCGAGCCGCAACCTGGTTCTCGGCTAACACCTTCGTGACGCATTACTGCCTGGAGAAGGAGTCCCTTCGGGACAGTGCCTTCGGCCAGGCCGTACTCCGTAATTTGTTTGGGGTTTAAGCAACTCCTGCCTTCCGACCCTTCTGTGGCTACCGGGAGTGTGGTCTTCTGGGGACTCGAGGTCCTTGGGCTGTGTTAGGTTACTGGTGTCTGCTCATGGCTCGCTGAGACGCTTTTCTACAGGTCCTCAGTCGCCTGTAACTGGGGATTCCTTATGTGAGGACTGACTTACTGCTTGTTCCTGGAGAAAGCGTAGTTACTCACATGTAACAGGTGTTCTCCAGGGACAGCAGGAATCAGTCCTCACAACCCACCCACCTCCCCTTGGAGTTGCCCACTGTTCTTGGTATATTTTGTCTTTTGCCTGAGCTATGTCATCTGACTGATCAAGATGGCACCCTTGGGCGGGAAGGGGACCACGCATGCGTGGTGGCATTCCCAAAGGCTTTCTTTGAAAGCTGGGGAAATGTTCCGCGCGGGCTGTTACAAGTGAATAACTACACTGTACTTGTGACCTGGATTTGCCACTGTTGGAAACAGGATACTTGGCTTGATGGACGCTGGCCTCGCCCAGTATGACATTTCCTATGTTTTTATGTTCTATTTCACTTGTAAGCCCTGTAATTCTATAGCTTTAATGATATTTTTTACATATAGAGTCATTCCTTCTCCCTTTCTTCCTATCCTAACTTTCCTATCCAAGTCAGCCTCTTACCTTACAGTTTCTAAATCTGTAAGTTTATTTTGCATACTATGGGTATTAGTATATGCAGCCGTTCAGATGCTGCCCTTTTATTCACCCTTTTTCATGTTTTAATTACGTGCAGGCTTTGTTCACCCATCTCTGAAGATCCTAGTTTTAAGCCGTCCTCAGTAGATTAGCCAGTCTGTTTAAGATGACACTTTGCCTCTTCTTCAAGAGATGCATGCCATCTTTGCTGAACAGCCCTTAGGAAAATCATACCATGGTCCAGGAAGCCAAAGCACTTTCAGTAACACGCAGGCAGATATTCATCTGCAGGATGCGAGCCTATTATCGTCAGCCCTGAGCCTTGACAGGGAGGATTGGAGAGCGCACCATCTGCGCACCTAATTGTTTCACCTTCTTTCCCAGAGCCACAATTCCACGTTTTATAGGTACAAGTGGAAACTTAGCAGTATCAATTGTGTTTATATTTATTTAAATTTGATATATTGCTCTTAATAATTATATCAGGGTGGTGTATAATTAAATACATTTGTATATAAGGAAAGGGAAAAGAATGCCATTATTTGACAGGAAGGAAAGAACAGTCATTTAGAAGGGGAGTAGGGTCCAGGAGAGAGACAACATGGATGAGCAGCATGATGTCAGTAGGCAAACTCTCCATAACATCCAGGATCTTGGCACCAGCAGACAGCACCCTTCCCGGGACATAATGCCTGAATGGAAGATGTTCGCCTGTGCCCCTTCAGAAGAGAGTCACCAACCTCCACTGTCTTTCACTTTTTTTGTGGTTGCTGATCCTACAGCTTTGGGGGGGGGGGGGGGGCGGTTTAGCTCTGATACATCCTTCTGGTGTCTTATTGCAACTTTGCAATGTGAAGGCATCTTCCTGTAATTGTTGTTAAGTGCCATTGATGTCGATTCATGGCGGCGCTCTGGATAGTTGTCCTAAACTGTGTAGTCAGGTGGCTGATTGTTGACACAGTGGAATGGAGAACAAAACCAAGAATATAATACCATTTATAGTTCCTTGGGGCAACCGCACCTTGAATATTGTGTGCAAGTCTGATTGGCGTATCTTAAAAAGGATATGGCAGAATTAGAAAAGGTACAGAGAAGAGCAACCAGAGTGGTAAAGAGGATGGAAAGATATGCCTATGAGGAGAGGCTTAAAAGGCTAAGGGCTCTTCAACTTGGAAAAGGGACGACTGAGGGGAGATATAGAGTTCTATAAATTAATGAAAGGATTGGAATGGGTAAACATAGCTCGGTTGTTTACTCCTTCAAATAGTAGAAAGATTAGGGTACACTCAATGAAGCTGCGATGTAGCCTAGAGGAAATATTTTTTAACTCAACGAGTAATCAAACTCAGGAATTCGTTACCACATGGTGTAGTAAAAGCTTTTAGTGTAGCTGGATTTGGACAGGTTCCAGGAGGAAAAGTCCATAAACCATTATTAAAGAGGACCAGGGAAATGCACTGCTTACTCTGGGATAAGCATTGTGGGATCTGTGTACCTTTGTGGGAACCTGATAGGTATTTGTGACCTGGATTGGCCACTGTTGGAAACAGGATATGGGCTTGATGGACCTTGGTCTGACCCAGTATGGTATTTCTTATGTTCTTAGGGGAAGACAGTGGTAAAAAAAAATAACTATTCAATCTTTGAAGGCTTGGGTGAAGAACCACATTTTTAACACCATCTTAAATTTAGTGTGTGAAGTTCGGTGGGCAAGGAGTTCCACAAGTAAGGGCCTTGGTACAATAAAAACCATAGATCTATACAGTAGTTGCAAAAGTCTGGAATCACTTGTGATTTTTGCGTTTTTCGTACTTTCTAACGTTTTGGTTTTTTTTTAATTTTGCGTTAGCCCAGCATATTCATCTTTCTACCACATTAAAAGGGATACATTTGGCTATTAGAGTTTACTTTTTTGCATTCCTTGCTTCCAATTTAAATACTTTACAGACACTGGGAGATAGCTACTGCGATTTTTGTGGATCCTGCATCAAAACTGGATCGAGATTATCCAATATGCACACGTTATTTCTGACCAATTAGGAGGCTGGTTTCACTAACCAATCACAATGCAGATATCTAGCCAACAATGCAGCTATAAAAACGCATGGAATTTTTGAATTTCATACGCTTTCTGGATCGACCATGAAGATGACTCTGATCCTGATGTTGGAGGAGCGCGTTTGTGTGTCCTTTATGAGCGAGGAAGGATTTTCAAGCCGTCAGATAGCCAGGAAAGTTGGCTGCAGTCAGAGTGCTGTTAAGATTGTACAGAGGAAGAAAAAAATGGGTTCAGTGGTGGACAAGACTCGTTCAGGTCGTCCATGTGCATCAACATCACGCCAGGACCGCGCACTACAACTCATTTCACTGACTAATCACAAGTTGACCTCTCCTCAGCTACTTCAAGAGTGGTCAGACAAGAGTGAGTTCAGTGTCAGCTCATCAACAGTTCGTCGCCGGTGCCTGCAGTTTGGTCTCTGGGGCTGCAAAGCATGGAATAAGCCACTGATGACTGACATACAAAGGCGCAACTGGATCGTGTGGGCGAGAAAGCAGTCAACCTGTTCGACTGAGATGTGGGAAAAGGTGCTATTCAGCGATAAAAGCACCTTCTGCCTGTTTGGTAACCAGGCCCACACCTATGTGAGGAGATTTCCTGGAGAGGAATTCAAGCCTGAGTGTCTCAACCTCACTGTGAAGCATCCTTTGATGGTCATGGTCTAGGGCTACATGGCTGCCAGTGGTGTTGGACGTCTTCACATCGTCGATGGAATCGTCAACGGGGCCAAGTACATCACTATAAAAAGTGCATGGTGCCATCAGCACACCAACTGTTTCCTGGCCAGTTCCTGTTCCAAGATGACAATGCACCCTGCCATCGCTCCAGACAGGTGATCAGCTGGAAGCAGCGGAACAACATCAAGTCAATGGACTGGCCTGCCCAGTCTCCAGATCTGAATCCAATCGAGAACCTGTGGCACAAGGTGGCCTTGGAAATATCCAAGAGGCATCCGACATCAAAGCGTGAGCTGATTGAATCACTCATTGCAGCTTGGAACCGCGTTGTCACCAACGATCACCTTGTCAGACTGGTTCATTCAATGCCAACAAGGTGCAGTCAGGTGATCAAGAACAAAGGGTGGCCCATCAAATACTGAGCCATCACTGACACATAAAAATGGCCTTTTTCAAGGCCACATACATTAATTTGAAGGAAACCTGGCATGCGTCCATAATATTTTAAAGCATACTTACAATAATATATTGTTGGCCAATGATGTACATTACGCGATTTTCACAGAAAATCTATCAACAGGACAACTATGTGGAACAAACTCAGAAAATAAGGGCCAAACCAATACTAAAAGTTGGCCCTAATAGCCAAATCTATCACTTATCATGAGATACACAGAAAAGGCCACTGGGAGGAAAAATAAATTAAGATATAAGATCACGAAGTTGAAAAAACGTCAAATTTACAAGTGATTCCAGACTTTAGCACACCACTATAAGTCATCAGGCGCAGGACATTCTTTGTTGGAAGGAATAAGTGGTTTTCAACGGAAGGCCAGAGCATACATCCTGGATAATAGGGGATGTGATGTGAATGTAAATAGACAGGTAAACCAGAATAAAAAGCATGGTGTGTTTTCAATAGGACCCGATTTTTAATGCGGAAAATAACGGGGAGCTGAAGTTGTTCATGCAGAAGAGGTGTAGCATGTACGGAATCTGCAGAACTTTATTAATACTTGTTCCCTTTAGTCTTTCCCAGTTTCCCCCTCCTCCTTGAGGACTGTAGTAGTTTGTTTTTTTGATATATGCAATATGTTTATTATTTAAAATTTCTTGCAAATGTTGCTAGAGTATCCTATATGTTGAGCATGTGTTTTCCTGAATACTTAAGATATGCATATAGTACTGAAGTTATTTACTTAATAAAAATTAAATGAATGGGCCCCTGCAGAGAGCCTCGGTTTGATGCCTAGGCCAGGATTGTACACTCTGGACTGCCTGTGGATGCTGTGATGTTTTTTCCAAGGACAATCAGGATAGCAAATCTTCACAACATGGGTGACATCACCAATTGAGCCTGGCATGGGAGACAGCCCTAGCTTAATATCTTTTTCTAAGTTTTTGAGAGGTTTACCATGCATGCATGTCACCACGGCTCATCTCAAGACTGTTTACGTTTTTGTGATTTTTTTTTTTTTGTATTTTTGTACTTTCCCAATACAGGCCTAGATGGAAGGCCTTGAGCACCCCAGTCTGGTACATTTTTCAAAAGCAAATCATTTGATTCAATTGTAGCTGTATTTTTGGTGATATGTCCCGAAAAAAACTTCCCAGGAGATTTAAAAGATTTACCCCTTGAGGTAAGATTATATCCGTGACAGTTACTTTACAGTTAGTGCTTGCAGTTTGGGGCCCAAACCTTGTCTTTCTTGCTGTAATTTGTTTTTAGAGATGTTACAGAGGAGGACTGAGAAAAGCAACACAAACAAATTTTGTCACAAGTAGGTAGAGTCCATTGGCATCAGAAGCATCTGTCTCCAAGGGCCAGGAGCTGCATTGGACACTGGGGATATATTGACATAGAGAGTACATTGATAACCCTCGACATCGAGCATAGATAATGGCAATAACGATAATAAGACATCCTCCGAATCCCATCTTCATCAATGATGAGGACTCGCAATGCTGACCACCAAGCTAGGATAATATCAGTATTGCATCTCATTGGAGCATGATGTTAGGAGCATTGTGGCATTTAAAAAGCTGGTATCCCTGAAGCTCCCCACCATGAGGACCGCTCATCCTCTTCAGTATCAGAGAGGACACAACAACCTTCAAGGGCCTGAGACCAAGCTTCTGGTACTCTCAAAATGTCTCAGGAGGACGTATCCACTCTTACACTGATCCCAGAACCTTTGTAAATGGCAGCCTTCAAGCAGCAGCTCATAGGAGATTCAGAGATGTAACGGAGCACTTTGTTTGACACAATGCTACAACTTCAGTGACATTGATGTCAGTGTTTCAGAACATCCGACTGATTCTGGAGACTTATATGCTGCCTGCAGGAAGGACATCGAAACTGAGACAAGACCTTTGTGTCTACTGTACTGTTGTCAATCTCTAGTGCATCAGGGGAGGAAACTTCACCAAGGTATCAAAGATCCTTGATGTCTTGAGACTGTCACCCAAGATCTGTTACCCCCAAGGTACAGATATAAACACAGGCAGAGACTCAGACTTTTCCTTTGGAGTATTTTTCTTGGTCAGAATTTGTGCACTCATGGGATTCGGTAGGTGACACTGAGATGTTCTTTGAAGAGGAGGGTTCTCCTGGTTTGCTGTTGGATCTGGCACATGGAAGGTGAAAGACACCACCAAAAGAATTCTCCTTGATTGATTTTATCAAGGAAATAATAGAGGCCATTTTATTTTATATTAGAGATAGAGGAGGAGCCCAGAGCAGAAATATTAGATGTTTTCTATTTATTTTATTTATTTATGATGTCTTTAAATTTAAAGTCCTGCTTGCTGCCTCTGATTGACCTTGGTTGAGCGGGGAGGGACTCAGCTTCCTGCTCCCAGCCCAATGCTGATCAGAGGCTGAGGTGTTCCGGCAGCGATCTCCTCTCACTATCCCTACCCAAGGAAGCTGTGACAGTGCCTGTTCATCAAATCTTCAAGGATGTACAGATGAGAACGTGGGTGCCCCACCTCCCCCCCCCCCCCCATGCAATCTATCAGTAAGAAGGTTGACTCGATGTAAGAGGGCAATAGGTTTCTGGATTCGAAAAGCAATAGCTTTCTCACCATTGAATCCACTCTCAAAAGGGCTAAACATTTCAAGTTGCATTCTTCAGTGCTCCCCCTGAGGAGAGAGGCTCAGACATTAGAGTCTTTTGAAAGAAAATGCTTTAGGACTGCTGTGTTCTCATCATGCATAGTTTCTTATCAGTTCTTCATGGACATGTACTTGTGTAACGTGCGCAATATGCAGGATTTTGGGGAGACTGTTCTTCAACAGAAAGCTAAGTAATACCTTTGCTAGTGTACAGAGGGAAGGCGTGTAAAAAATGCATTGTCTGAGTGACCTATCATACTTCCAAGACATCATCGAGAGCTTCTTCTATGGATATTGGCACCTGAAGTCTTTCATGGCTCCAGACTTCAGACCTGAGATACGGTGTGCAGGAGAAGCTTGCTGATATATTGTGCCATGGAGAGAATCCATTCAGAAATAAGATGCAGGAAGCTGCAACTCTTACAAAGCAGCACAGTGATACTCTTAGAACCTTTTCTGGATCCACTTCTGAGCCGGCCTCCTCTTCATCTAAGAGGTTTCAAAGTGATGGGCAAAGGAGATTCTATTACTCTGAAAGGCATAGGTATACTCCTCCCTCTCGCTCTCTCTAGATAAGACACCAGAGGGCCCAGCGCCTCAGCCATAACCAGGGACAGGGTTTTGACTGACTCCATGAGAAAATTTCTAGTTTTCAACATCTGTACCAGACAGCCTTCTGGTAGGAGGAAGGCTGGGGTTTTCTGTAAACTGCAAGCCCCTGATAACCTTTGATTGATGCATACTAAAAAATAGTCTTGTTTAGGATACTGTCTTCATCTATTTGACATTCCACCAAATTGCACACTGAATCTTAGTCAAGCTGTTCACATCAGGAAATGCTTACAAAAGAGCTCTTTTTCTTCTGAGAAGCCAATCTCCAGGAACAAGCAGGAATGAGTCTTCACATATGGGTACGTCGGTACCGACAGAGCCTGCGCGGGAACGCTCCCCAGCTTCCCAAAAAGGAAAGCTTTTGGGAGCATCCCACAGCGCCTGCACGCTGCCTTCCCGCCTTTCCTTCCCGCCTCTCCTCAGTTCTTTGCCGCGGAGCCAGCAGGTTGAGCCCTGTCACCGCTGAAGTTCTTTATTTTATTTTCTTTCTTTGGTCGCGTGTCTGCCTTCCCCGACTCTGGACCGGTACCGCCGGTCTTTTCTTTAAAAAAAAACAAAAACAAAACTATATATTTTTCCCTCACTTAGTGTATTTTTCTTTTTGGGCCTTAGGCCTCACAAGAAATTTTCCTCATGGAAAAACCAGCCTCCGGGTTTAAGAAATTCACTAAGTGCAGCGGTACTATTTCTGTTACAGACACCCATGAATGGTGTCTTAAATGTTTGGGTCCTGAACACTCCATTTCGGATTGTCCGTCCTGCTCTCTGATGTCTAAACGGGGTTTACAGAACCGAGCAGCTAAGCTCCATGTGCTGTTTCCCGCTGATGCAGCTTCGGTGGCATCGACGTCTTCCAGGGCTGCTGCTTCCCCCAATGGATCTCAGGTAACCAAACATAAATCCAGCCGGTCCTCGAAGGGTAGATCTCCCTCTAAGCATCGAGATGCCTCCGGGCTTGCCCTCGAGGATCCTGCACCGGCAAAACAACCCCGGCGGGAAGCTCCGGCTTCCAAAGCTCCACCTATGGGGTTACAGGTTGACATCGATGGCACGGCCTCGACCGATCACCTGTTAGAATGCTCTGGGGTACCGGCACAACCTTCCAGTACCAAGTTCCAGGCATTCATGGCGTCGATGGATCAGAATGTTCTGTCCCATGCAGCAGGCTATCAGTGCCTTCATCCAAGCTGCGACGCCGTTGATACCACAACAAACTCCGTTGTCGGTATCGACTCGGGTACTGGCACCAGCGCCGATACCGGTACCGACTGCATCGGCATCGACCAGGATACCGACTGCAGCGGTTCCTTGTCCAGGGCTCCTCATCGGTACCGATCCGGTTCCGATGACGCCCGATGTCGATACTGCTCGATACGCGTACCGAGCGTTAGAAGAGCACCCTGACAGACGGTACTTCGATTCCTCTGGTGATTCTGATACATCAGAGGAGTCTGCTGAAGTATCTATAACCTTTCCTGAAGAGCCTTCTTCTCCAAAAAGAAGAATGTCTCCTCCAGAGGACTTGTCCTTTCAAGACTTCATAAGAGAAGTGGCTAAAGGTCTTTCTATTTCAGTATCCTCTGAATCAGAGCCTAGAGCAAAAAAATTAGATATTTTGGGTTATTCTAAGGCTCCTAAAGAGGCAGTCACCTTACCAATTCATGAGATTCTTTATGAACACATGATTGATTTATGGGAGACTCCTCTCACTATCTCTCCTCATTCTCGCAGATTGGACACTATGTATCGTGTCCCTCCCTGTCCTGGTTTTCATAAAACACAGCTTCCTCACCATTTCATAGTGGTGCAGTCAGCTATGAAGAGGATAAAGAGTACTAAGAGACACTCTTCTACTCCTCCAGGAAGAGAATGCAGGACCTTGGATGCTTTCGGTAGGAAAATCTTCCAAGCCAGTATGCTTATTGCCAGAATCAACTCCTGTAGTCTTTACATGGGTATGTTTCTAAAAGAGGTTGCAGATAAACTGCACACTTTCCTCCCTTTTCTACCAGAAGATAAAAGGGATGAATTCCTCATTTGGCTTAAGCATACTCAAGACATTTCAAAGTTTTCCAACAGGGCAGCCTTTGATTCCTTTGAAGGTGCCAGCAGAGCTTCTGGCATTGCCATAGCTGCTCGCAGAATTGCTTGGCTCCAAGCTTTTGATTTAGAACCCTGGGTCCAAGATGGATTAGGAAATCTTCCCTGTACAGGTGAAAACCTTTTTGGCAAAGAATGGCAAATAAAAGCTACTCAAATGGATGCAGAAAATTCTGCTCTGGATAGACTTTCAAAGTCAACCTCCATTCCTGCCAAGAAAAAACCCTTCAAGAAGTCTTTTTTCAAAAAGGGTAGATTCCCTTCTACTTCTGGCCAACAATCCTTTACAGGTCGCTTTGCTGCTAAGCGTCAGCAACCTAAACAGGCCAGGCCTAAGACTACAGGGGCTGCTGCAACTCAGCAGACCCAACCCCCTCAGGGTTTTTGACTTGATGCTAGAGAACTTAGCCTTTCTGGCCTTAAAACAGCCAGAACCTCTCACCATTCCAGGAAAGTTAGCTCATTTTGCTCCCAGATGGGAGCAGATTACATCAGAGCAGTGGACCCTCTCCATCATAAGAGAGGGCTACAAACTTCATTTCTCAGACCTTCCTCCCCACACCATGGTGAGACATTTCAATTCTCCCACATCTCTTCTCGACCTTCTAGGTCAAGAGGTGGCTACCCTTCTTGCCCAAGGGGCAATAGAAGAAGTTCCCCTTCTTCAACAAGGGTCAGGGTTTTACTCCCCCTATTTTCTCATTCCAAAGAAGACAGGGGGATACAGACCCATATTAGATCTCAGGGAATTGAACAAATTTCTATGCAAGGAGAAGTTCAAGATGCTTTCTCTGGGCACTCTCCTTCCATACCTTCAAAGTCAGGATTGGCTTTGTTCTCTAGATCTCAAGGATGCGTACACACATGTCCTCATCCATCCATCTCATAGAAGATTCCTCCGTTTTCTTTTCCAAGGAAAACACTATCAATACAGGGTGCTTCCGTTTGGTCTGGCCTCTGCCCCAAGAGTGTTCACCAAATGCATGGCAACAGTAGCTGCATTTCTATGCACTCTGGGAATATTTGTATTCCCATACCTGGACGACTGGCTCATCTGAGCTCCATCTCAGTCAGAGGCCCAGACCTCCCTGGACTGCACAAGGCGCATTCTACAGTATCTGGGACTTGTGGTAAACCTCCCAAAGTCCCAGCTCACCCCTACTCAGTCCCTAGAGTTCATAGGGGCCTGGCTAGATACTACCACTGCAAGGGCCTATCTTCCTCAGGCCCGTTGCCTATGCCTAGTGCAGTTAGCCTCTCAGGTTCAGTCAAAGAGCCACTTAACTGCCCGGGAGATGCTACAACTGCTAGGCCACATGGCTTCCACAGTGCATGTGGTACCCTATGCTCGCCTACATATGAGAGCAGCCCAATGGACTTTGTCCACCCAGTGGACTCAAGCATCAGGAGCTCTCTCAGACCAAATAGCAACCTCCAAACGTCTCTTTTGGTCTCTCCAGTGGTGGATGTCCACTCAAAATCTGTTGCTGGGGTCCCCCTTCCAACAATTGTTGCCCCAAGCAACTCTCTCAACAGATGCCTCCCAAACAGGTTGGGGAGCTCATCTACAAGACCTCTCCACCCAAGGAACTTGGTCCCCACAGGAGACCTTTCTTCATATCAATCTCTTGGAGCTTCGAGCAGTCTTTCTAGCTCTCAAGGTCTTTCATACCCTGCTCAGCTACAAGACAGTCCTCATTCATACGGACAATCAAGTAGCCATGTTTTACATAAACAAGCAAGGAGGAACTGGCTCTCTTGTCGCTTTGCAACGAAGCTTTAAGATTGTGGGCCTTCGCCAGCGAGCATCAAATCCATCTCCTGGCAGTATACCTCCCAGGAATCCAAAACTCTTGGGCAGACAGACTCAGTCGAGTTCTGCTCCCACACGAATGGTCCCTGCACATGGATCAGGTACTCAGAATCTTCCAAGAATGGGGAACCCCAGACATAGACCTCTTTGCAAGTCCGTGGAATGCCAAACTTCCCCGGTTCTGTTCCAGAATTCCGTGTCAGGGAGATCAGGCCAAGGATGCCTTCCTCCTCCACTGGGGCAGGGTTTCCTGTATGCCTTTCCACCCATTCCCTTGATTCCCAAGACTCTGTTCAAACTCCAGAGGGATCAAGGATCTATGATCCTCATAGCTCCATGCTGGCCACGCCAAGTGTGGTACCCTCTACTTCTGCATCTCTCCCAAGCCCCCTCTCTGGACTTGGGAGCTGCTCCAGACCTTCTGTCCCAGGAGGAGGGGACTTTGTGGCACCCAAACTCCAAGTCCCTTCACCTCAGAGCTTGGTTACTGAAAGCCTAGACCTTCAAAGCTGGAATCGTTCTCAACATGTGAAGGATATCCTCCATGCTTCCAGAAAACCTTCCAGTAGGCGTTCCTATGCTTTTAAATGGAAAAGATTTTCTATTTGGTGTGCTGAAAGGAGTCTCGACCCTCTAGCACTACCTTTGAATTCTCTATTGGAATACCTCCTGCATCTTTCCGATGCAGGCCTTAAAACGAATTCAGTAAGGGTCCATTTAAGTGCTATTGCAGCATCCCTTAAGCCTATCAATGGACAACCTGTTTCCCCTCATCCTCTTATTGCAAGATTCATGAGAGGCCTAACTTTAACTAGACCTCCCATTAGGCCTCCTCCGGTGGCATAGGATTTAAATCTGGTTCTTGGTCAGCTTATGAAGCCTCCTTTTGAACCCTTAGCCACCACCTCCTTGAAATTTCTTTCCTGGAAGGTTATTTTCCTCATTGCCGTCACCTCAGCTCGCCGCATCAGTGAGCTGCAGGCCTTAGTGGCTAATCCACCTTATACAAGGTTCCATCATGATAAGGTAGTTCTTAGGACCAATCCACACTTTATGCCTAAAGTGGTCTCACCTTTTCATCTTAATCAAGAGTATATTTACCTGTCTTTTTTCCAGCTCCTCATGCATCAAGTGCAGAGAAGAATCTTCATACTCTGGATTGTAAAAGAGCTCTTGCCTTTTACTTACAAAGAACACAGCACATAGAAAGTCTTCCCAGCTCTTTGTTGCTTTTGATCCCTCTCATTTGGGACTTCCAGTCTCTAAGAGGACACTGTCCAATTGGATTGCTCAGTGTATTTCTTTCACCTACCAGAGTAAGAACCTTTCTCTGGAGAGCCATGTCACAGCTCATAATGTGAGGGCCATGGCCGCCTCTATGGCTCATCTAAATTCTGTGTCCATCGACCAGATCTGTCGAGCAGCCACCTGGCCTCGGTTCATACCTTCACAGCCCATTACTGCTTGGACAAGGACTCCCGCCGGGATGCCTTGTTTGGTCAGGCTGTTCTCAAACACCTGTTCCATTCTTAATCAACTCCTACCCTCCATCCCTGGATAGATGCCTGAGATCCATAGGAGGAGGTAGAACCCTTCCCAGGGTCTCATATCCTTGGGGTTCTCCCAGGCATCTTAGCTAGGGAGTCCCCATATGTGAAGACTCATTCCTGCTTGTTCCTGGAGATAGCACAGTTACTTACCTGTAACAGGTGATCTCTGGGAACAGCAGGAATAAGTCTTCACAACCCTCCCACCTCCCCTAGGAGTTGTATCTCTCTATCTGTCTTTCCTTTCCTCTCTCTCTCTTTTGTCTCAGCTTTAAAACTCGAACTGAGGAAAGGCGGGAAGGCAGCGCGCAGGCGCTGTGGGATACTCCCAAAAGCTTTCCTTTTTGGGAAGCTGGGGAGCGTTCCCGTGCAGGCTCCGTCGGTACCGATGTTCCCATATGTGAAGACTTATTCCTGCTGTTCCCAGAGATCACCTGTTACAGGTAAGTAACTGTGCTTTGCGGTCAAACCTGGGGAAAGTGAACAGGGATTCAATTCCAAGTAATTCCTGATCACAAAGAAAATGGATGGCTTCCATCCCATTCTATCTCTAGGACTTTAAACAAACACCTGGCTCGAGAGAAGTTTAGGATGGTTTCCCTGAACCCATTCCTTACTTCCAGAAAGGAGACTGGTTATGTTCTCTGTGTTTAAATTCTGATACTTCCTGTGACTGGGATGTATCTTAGGTTTGTAATAGGGAAACCAAACTACCAGTACTGTATTCTGCCCTTTAGCTTCTCCTCAGCTCCTCACTTATTCACAAAGTACCTTGATGTAGTAGCAGCATAACTAGACATACTAGGGTTGCATGTGTTTCCCTAACTGGACAATTGGTTCATCAAGAGCACATCTCAGGAAGGAGCTCAAAGATCTATGCGCACCAGGTGTTGGCATTGCTAGGGTTCATCATAAATTATTACAAATCTCAGTTATTTCTGTTGGAATTCGTAGGAGCTCTGCTAGCCATGACTCAGGTAAAAGCCTTCTACAGAAAAGGATTACCAATTTGGTATCTGTGGTGATGGAAATTCAGAAGAGTCTGTAGACATCAGTATGGGACGTGTTAAGGATGGCTACATGGCCTCAAGGCTTCATGTAATACTTGGCATGTGTCAAAATGACCTTCCATACTTGTATCCAAACAAAACAACTAGTCAGTTTCCTGAGCAATTACTTCACAGTAATCCAATAGCTACAGAATTCGCTCAAAGTATCTCTTTAAATTTAGTATTATCTTCCTTTGTTACATGTAATCCAACATACCAAGGTCTCAGACAACCCACTGCACCATAATCTGGACATTAAAAACATCCTAATTTTGTGCTTTTTGACATCAATGACCTTCTATGGTTGTAAAAATGGATTTTCATACTATAAACAATTTATCAGAATTCACTTTTTAACTCAAAAAATGGAGATGGGCGTTGTCGTCTTCTCGGATGGAGAGTGGAGTTGTTTCATACATTGAAGGGCTTGGAGTCCTTGTTTTTGAATACATGTGCAGCATCAAAAAATCAGAATGACGGAATGAAGAGAAGATCCCCTGACGAACCAGATTTTAGTGAAACGCAAGGGTGCCTAGCTAGTGGCGTTGGGATTTTAGAAAATAAACGGTTGAAGAGGAGTGTTGAAGAGGTTTTCAGAGAAGATAAGTGCTCCCTCAGCAGTTTCGGTGTTCAAAAAAAAAATGTTAAAAAACTGTTAAAAAATTTTGAGTGAAAAAGTGAATTCTGAGAAATAGTTTATAGTATGAAAATCAATTTTTACAACCATAGAAGGTCATTGATGTCAACAAGCACAAAATTAGGACGTTTTTAATGTCCAGATTATGGTGCAGTGGGTTGTCTGAGACCTTGGTATGTTGGATTAGATGTAACAACGGAAGATAATACTAAACTTAAAGAGATACTTTGAGCGAATTCTGTAGCTATTGGATTAATGTGTCAAGATGAGACATGATCAATGGACCTTGAGCAAGCAGTGGACTCAAGTCACTTCCAGACTCCAAGATGTCATATCTGTCACTGTACCCCTTCAGGATTCTCTGACATGGTAGACAGTACATTCCAAATTGGCAAGAGGCATCCACTTCCAAATTCCATCTTTCCAAAAAGTACTCACAGCAGATGCATCCAAACTGGGCTGGGGAGCTTTTGTAGATTATAGCCCACCCAAGCCAAACTTCATCAGATGAATTTCACCATCAATAAGCAGGGAAGAACAGGATACGACTCCTGTGTTGGGAAGCTGTCAGGATGTAGAACTGGGCCATCTCTCATGGATGGACCCTCCCCCCCCGGGCCAATATCTAGTTGGGAAGGACAGTATCCTGGCAGACAGGCTGAGTCATATACTCTAACCACATGGGTGATCCCTGGATGAGGAGATAATTCAAAGAATCTTTCAAGAATGGATCCCCTCTCAATAGGCCTCTTTGCTGCCCATCAGAACAGGAAAATACCTCAGTTCTTGTTCCAGGATAGGGACACACAGCAGAGTAGCTAGATTGGGTGAAAGGCCTTCTGTGTACACATTCTCCAATTCCCCTGGTAGCAAGGTACCATGATTCTCATAGCCCCATTTTGGTTGATACAAGTATGATTTCCTCCCCTCCTGGAACTTTTCACAAGAAGTCCCATAAGACTAGGGAATTTTACAGCACTGATAATGCAAGCTCAGAGAAATCTGTTGCACTCTAACATCAAGTGCCTTGCTTTCACAGCTTGGATGTTGAAGGGGTAACTTTGGCTTCCCTGAACCTGTTTGACAATGTTTCACAGGATATTCTGGCTTCCTGGAGAGTTTCCACTAGAAGGTCATAAAGTTTTAAATTGAAAAGGTTTGCTATGTGATGTGATAACAAGGCTCTACATCCCTTACCTGTCTCAAATAAAAACTGTTTGAAAACTACCTACAATTGTCTGAATCAGGTGTAAAGACTAACTCCATTAAGGTATACCCTTAGTGCAGTTGGTACGTATCATCAGCATGTAGAAGATAAACCTATCTCTGTACAGCCTTTAGTTGTTTAATTCATGCATAGCCTCCCATCAAGCCTTCCACGGTGTCATGGTACCTTAAATTTGTCTTAAACCAGCTGATAAAAGCTCCTTTACAGCCACTAACTGAAATGCCTGATCTGGAAGGTCCTATTTTTGGTGATGAAGATTTCAGCATGCAGAGTTAGTGAAGTCCAAGCTGTAGTAACTGATCCACTTTATACTGCACACTCATCCAAAGATCCTTCATAAAGTAGTGTCCGAATTCCACCATAATCAGTCGATCATCCTGTTAAAATTTTTCCCTAGGTCCCACACCCACAAAGGTGAAAGCACATTGCACACATTGGACTGCAAGAGAACCTTAGCCTGCCTACCTGGAGTGTACTAGAGCCCTTAGAAAGTCTACTCAACATGTTATTTACTTTGGTCCTAATAAACTGGAGGTGTCATGAACAAATACACATTATCCAGCTGGATAGTAGACTGGTTTTCCTTCATTTGTGCCCATGTAGGCTGTTGAGAGTCATATGATGGCTCATAATGTTGAGCTATGGCTGTGTCATTAGACTGCTTGAGATCTGCCTCTATGGAGGAAATTTCCAAGGCTGTAATATGATTTCATCCTCATCCTACTAATGTCTAAAAAGAAACTCCCTACCCAACAGTACGTTTGACCAGTCCATGTTCTAGAATCTCTTTGGGGATTAGAATCCAATATCTTCTCTGCTAGGCCCATTTCTTTTTATTTCCAGGCAACCTTTAGGAAAAAAACTAAAAGGAGCAGTTGAAAAAGGTTAAAGATTGTCAGACGGCTGCCTGGGTGAGAATGCTCACAGTCTTGGCAAGTGCATATGTCAATATGATTTGCAAGGGATTGTGGGCAATGCAGTTCATTCACACCAGACACAGCTGCTCACAATAATTAGTTGTGCTTTTGGGTAAAGCCAATAAGATATTTATTTATGGGGTTATTTCTCCCAACACAGATATGCTTGGTAGCACATAAATCAGGTTACTTGCTTTCAGTGTTAAACTTGAAAAAACAAAATCAGGAAAACAACATTTTTAACTTATCAGGCAATCAAAGCAAAAGAAATAAGACCTGGTTGGTAACAAACTGGTCTTTTCTGTAGGCTTTAGCTAATATTCTCTTAGCAATGTATCAAACAACAAACAAAAAGCCACAAAGAAGAGAAAAACTGTTCTTTTCAGGTTAACTTCTTATATCTTCCCACATAGATTCAGAAGTGATTCTCACAGAGCTCACAAGCAATTAGGTAAGGCTCAATTGCTAGCAGTTATCCAGCTGAAACCCCTTAGCTGGCTTGCTTTCTACTGCGTGGCTAAAAATCTTACTCAGGAGCTTTTCTGAGTAGATTAAAGAACAAGTTTGTATTTCTTTGTGATGGTTGCTGTATTTTATAACAGAAAATCACCAAAGGAGTTTAGACAGAGAGCAGTCCATGTAAACAGATTCTTCATCTGCTATCACCCCCTCTTCTTCAACAAGCATGGGTTCAATATCATGGATTGGCACAGATGAATCTCCCAATGGAGCACTTTCAGGAGACTACTTGTTTCCCTGCTGTCTTTCAAGGTTATAGCTAGGGCATAGATCAGTGTTCATACCTGAGCTTCCATTGCTGTTAGAGTTCCTCTCTATATAGCCTGGCCAGTATGTAGTCCAGTTCTTATGTCCAGCCTTCCAATCCAGATCCCTGGACACTGGATCTCTCTTCACATACCTTCTGGCACGGGTCTTAGGGTCCCTTCCACGTGCAGCCGTCTCCCTCACAGGTACCGTCTGGAGATTCCTAGCTCTGCAGCACCATTCCTCTGGCTTTCCCCAGTCCAATGGTGTATGCTGGCCCTTGGAATGCCTCCCAGTATACGTACTGCTCTGGACTCTTCTAGACCTCTCAAAGGCTTTTCTCCTCTTTCTTCCAAAGGGTTTCTTTCCCTCTCTGTCCGTCCAGTTTGGCTTCTGCTTCTGATGATCCTCCTGATGATGAAGATGATCAAGCTCAAGCTGATTCTCTGTAGAATAAACTCTACCTTTATTCTGCTTAGATGAGTGCTCCTCCCTAACACAGCGCAGCTGTGCTGAATCAGGCCCTGCCCTTTGAGATGAGTGCTTAGGGATTACCTCATAGCCCTCCTGATTGAAGACACGTTTCCCCACTTCAGCTCCTCTAATGGCTGTTGGAAACCTGGTGCATTCTGGGACTGGTAGTCTTTTATGGGAAAATTCTGTTTTCTTATTTCTACCAGAACTGACAGGTTGCTTGTTCAGAGTCACTTCACCTTTTCTATAGCTCCTTCCTGAGCTATGATAAGCTTCCTTATCACAAGATTTATATCAAGCATGGGTGTTGTTTAAAAATATCATCTCCAGGAACAAGCAGGAATGAGTCTTCACATATGGGTACGTCGGTACCGACAGAGCCTGCGCGGGAACGCTCCGCAGCGTCCAAAAATAAAGGTTTTGGGAGCATCCCACGCGCATGTGTGCTGCCTTCCCGCCCATTCACTTCCCTCTCATCAGTTTTCCGCGGAGCCGGCAGGACGTATTCCTGTCACCGCAGAAAATTCTTCTTTTTATTCTTAGTTTTTTGTGGTCGCGTCTGCCTTCCCTCGATGCCACTGGTACCGCCGGTGCTTTTCTTTCTTTTTTCTAAAGAATTTCTCTTTTCCTCAGAAATTTTTCCTGTTTAGTGTCGGACGGTTCTAGGCCACTAGGCCTCCATCTTTCCATTATGGAAAAGCCAGCCACTACTCTTAAGAAATGCTCAAAGTGTGGCGGTACAGATATTTTTTCTGACACCCATACTTGGTGTCTAAAATGTTTGGGTCCTGACCATCGCCCACTGGAGTGTCTTTCCTGCTGGAGCTCAAAGAGAAGAAATCTTCAGAATCGAGCACAACTCGATACCCGGTTCACATCGCAATCGATGTCACCAGCTACAATATCTCCACAGGATCAGGTAACCAAACAAAAGTCTGTAAAGACTAGCCAGTCCTCGAGTGGTAGATCTCCTTCCCAGTATCGTGATGGCTCTGACCTTGCCCTCGAGGACATTTTGGCAATAAAACCCCGGCAGGAGTCTAAGGGCTCCAAAGCATTAACGGGGCTTCAGGTTGTTCCCGGGGTTCTTACCTTGATGAACATACCTGGGCCATGCTCGGTGGTTGTGGCCGCTTCGAGCGGTACCGACACCCCGGCATCAGCTATGGTGATGGATGAAACACTCCTCACCGAGGATCGCAGTCTAGCGCTCTCGGCTACTTCGGTACCGCTAGAGTTGCTGCAGACCGTTCCTCCAGTATCGGCTTCGGTACCGGTATCGACATCGGTGTCGGTACCATCCATGCTTACTTCGACAGACTTGCTTCCTTCGATGCCGAGCCTGGAATCGATCTCTAGCATGGATGATTCGGTACCGACTCGTCTCAGTACCGACCTCGGGCAGTACCGAAGACATCGCTTTAAGGAAAATCCGATGCTTCGTCCTTTCAGGTCTTCCGATCCCGATGACTGGGATGAATCTATCGGTACCAAGGCTAAATCTTCAACAAATCTAGCCTTTACCCCTCATTTTAGAGGGTCCTCCTCAGGGGAGATTTCTTTTCAAGCTTTTCTGCTTGATATGGCAAAGTTACTTGCCATTTCTATACCTGGTAAAGAATCCTTGCCAGGGGATTCAGAGACCCTGCAATCCCCCTGGATTTCAAAAGAGGTTATCATGCTTCCTTTGCATCAGATCTTACAAGATCTACTTTAAGGATGTGGGAAACTCCTTTAACGGTATCACCACATTCTAAGACACTTGACTCCATGTACACGGTGCCACCTTCTCCAGGTTTTCATAAGACTCAACTTCCTCATCATTCTGTTGTAGAATCAGCAGTGAGGCGTATTAAGAGTGCAAAGAAGCATTCTTCTTATCCGCCAGGTCATGAGTCTAGAACTTTAGATGCCTTTGGACGTCGATGCTTCCAGGCATCCATGCTTTCAGCAAGAATTATCTCATATATTTTCTATATGGGATTATCTCTTGAAGAGGTTACAAAGAACTTAAAGCTTTTGAACCCTTTTCTTCAAGAACATAAAAGAGCAGACTTTTTTATATTAGTCAGTCATGCTCAAAATGTCTCTAAATTCCTTAATCGTGCTTCCCTGGACTGTTTTGAGTCTATTAGCAGAACCTCTGCTATAGCCATAGGAGCACGACGCATGGCCTGGCTCCAAGCTTCAGACTTGGACAAATGGGTACAAGAAAAGCTGGGAAATACTCCTTGTACTGGTGAAAATCTCTTTAGCTTGAATCAGTTAAACACTGATATTGTTGCTTTCATAGGATTGTCAAAACTTTCCTCTGCCACAGCTAGTAAAAAATCTCCTAACAAACTTTATTCCCCTAGGGGGAAAAAGTTTTATTCATCTTCTACCCATCATGCAGATGTTTCCAAAGAAGGGCAACATCATACCAGTCTAAGAAAACCAAAGTCTCAACAGGCTCAGCAAACTCAGCAGTCGCAGGGTTTCTGATTTTTATTCATTAAATCTTTTTTCCTGTTGAGTTTCAGAACCACTACTTCTTAACTACAGAAGCATTTACAGTTCTTCTCATCCTTATTGAGAGGTCAGTGAATACACTGCCTTAATCCTCCACTTTAGGCATGACTCTCTTGCTAAGAGCAGTCTATCCTTTCAGCTCTTAGAGCTTTTAAGGATAATCATGCCCTACAGGTAACAAGTTTCTCCTCTCCTTTTAAAAGTAAACAGAGGAGTTACAACTACTTATAAGGTATGGCAGTTGTCTTGTACGAGGATATCTTATACTTTTCACTGCAGGGGAGCTTACCCTTTCAGAGACTTACCAAATTGTAAGTCTTTCCAACTCTGTATTACTTCCATCCCTCTTAGTTGAGATTTTCAATCTAAGAGTGATACTATTTGACTGGAAGGCTTACCTTTAAGCCATAGGATTGTCCCTAATACCTACTCCAGTAAATAATTTCCATACAGAGTTCCTCCCCTCTGCAATCTTTCAAATATTTCTTTTAAGACAGCTTATCAGACCATAAGTGAGAGTTATCACTTCTGTTCGGTCTCTCGGTCCTTTTCCAATCTATAGGACCTAACCTCTTCTGCTGCTTTAATAACACTTAATTCCAAGAGAGGTTCCAAAACCTACTTGGACAGTTTATCGTTGCAGGCAACCTGTCTGTCTGCTATTCTTAGCCATCTGCAATTCTTTGGCTTCCACAGAATAGCTTAGGTTGCACACTGGTAATTAAACAACCAGATCTCACCTGGGCAACCTACAACATGCTTTCTGCAATTCTACAAGAAGCTCTGCAACTATGGGCCTTTGCCAGAGAGCATCAGAGCCATTCCTGGTGGGTAACTTTCAGATGGTTGAAAGGCTTGCCCAGTCATGCTCCCACATGACCGGGTTTTTTCCTACTTTTACCATCTTCCTTAAAATTTTCTTTTTAGGGAAAATGAACCAGGGTTTAGATCACGTGAAAGCATAAGGAATTGCTTAATTCCCTGAGTTGTTCCACATCTCCAGTGGAACGTCTCCAACAGGGATGCACTTCTTTTCACTGCAGTCTGTCCTTGACTAGTGCATTCCTTCTAATTCCTAATACTTCATTGGAGCTTATGTTGAACAAAGAGCGCATTATACTCATATTGCCCTCATAGACGGGCAAATATGGTATTCCCTTTTATTGCGTCTTTCTCCACACTGAAGTTATAGAAGGATCCAGACTTGTTGTCTTAAGACTAAGGTTTTCTTTACACGTAGATCTCCACTTCTGGTTATTCAAAGTCTAGAATTTTAAAGAGATCTAGACCTATCATTCTGACTCGGAACATTCCACTGGTTTCCATGTAACCTTCTTCATGGTTCTTCCACGTGTAACCAGTAAGGGGTTCTCTATCCATATTTTGCAAGCAAGTCTTACCCCTTCTTGTTGTTAAGTGAGTCTCTTATTTATATATATAGATAGATAGATATATGTGTGTATATAAATACATATATCTCACTCTGAAAGATTTGTTACTGTCCATATTAATGCTGTTCCAGCATGCCATAGGATTTTAAATGGACAACCAATTTCTATGGTAGTCACAAACTACCTTCTTTTACTATAATCTTTCCGGTTACGTCACATTTGAAGCTCTCCATGTAAAGTCATCCTAAGTGACATCACTTACGGAAGACATTCCTGATCTTCAAGAAATTGGAGGCTACACCACCTACTACAAATGTTTCTTTCTGTCTTTCATTTGGATAGAGGGGTCTCAAAGACCCATTCCTTTTTCTGCAAACCAGTCAGATTTATCTCCTCTCTTTCCTAGAGCCTTTTTCTGCTCCAAGGACAAAGAGCTTCAAACGTTGGCCTACAGAAGCTTTAGCTTCTCATCTAAAGTCCAACCTCATTAAACTCTCCCAGTTTTTTCTTCTGGGATTAGTTCTAGCCTTTTAGGCTTCTGACCTCTGCCTGTATTGTGAAATTTATTTTCCTCTACTTTCCAGTAAGGTATTTTCTTTGAGGATAATGTACTGATTTCTAGCACCAGACCATTAGTCTCAACAAATACTTTCGCAATACTTCTGTCTGAGGTCCACATTAGAGAATTGGAATCCAATTTTCACTAACTTTTCTGATCTACACAAGGACTCCTCTCCAGACGCCTTGTTTAGTCCAGCTGTTCCACAGCATACCCCTTTTTAGTTCAACTCCTACCCTCCATCCCTTGGATGCCTCAGGTTCTGGGAAATAGCATGGCCCATCAACTAGATTGCAACATGCTGGGACCTCCTCCAGGCATCTTAGCTTGGGAGTCCCCATATGTGAAGACTCATTCCTGCTTGTTCCTGGAGATAGCACAGTTACTTACCTGTAACAGGTGATCTCTGGGAACAGCAGGAATAAGTATTCACAACTCACCCACCTCCCCTAGGAGTTGTCTCTTTCTCTTTCTTTCTCTCTCTAATTTGTCTACTTCCCTCCTTCGGTCTCAGCTACAAACCCAACTGATGAGAGGGAAGTGAATGGGCAGGAAGGCAGCGCGCATGCGCGTGGGATGCTTCCAAAAGCTTTCTTTTTGGACGCTGGGGAGCGTTCCCGCGCAGGCTCTGTCGGTACCGACATACCCATATGTGAAGACTTATTCTTGCTGTTATAGCTAAGTAACTGTGCTATCTTGGAAGCCCAGACCATCTGTATTCCACGCTTTTAAAAAAAAGTAGAAGGAAGTCCAAAGAACTGCCAGCATCGTTTAAAGGTGAGATCAAAGAAGCTGTTGTTGCAAAAAAAGCACCTTTCAGGAAATAGAAAAAGGAGCAAGATGACAAAAACTGGAAACAACATAAGCAAGTTAGATGCAAGGCATTGATAAGGCAGGCAAAGAGAGAATTTGAGAAGAAGCTCCTGTGGAAGCAAAAATGCATAATAAAGACTTTTTCTAGTACATTCATAGCAAAAAACCTGAGAGAGAGTCAGTTCGACTATTAGATAATAGAGGGGTAAAAGGGGCACTAAGAGGGGACAAGGTCATAGCGGAGAGACTGAATGAATTCTTTGCTTCGGTCTTTACTGAGGAAGATGTCGGGATGTTACCCATGACTGAAATGGTATTTTAAGGTGATGCCGCAGAAGAATTGAAGAAATATCGATACACCGGGAAAATGTATTACAACTATTTGATAAACTGAAGAGTAGCAAATCAACTAGACCAGATGATTGGGTGTTAAAAGAACTGAAATATGAGATTGCAAATCTACTATTAGTAATCTGTGAATTATCATTAAAATCATCTGTAATACCTGAAGATTGGAGGATGGCCATTGTAACACCAAATTTTAAAAAGGGTTCCAGGGGTGATCCAGGAAACTACAGACCGGTGAGCCCGATTTCAGTGCCGGGAAAAATGGTGGAAACCATTATAAACTACTATTCCCCAGGACCAAGCAGGAAGTCAGTCCTCACATATGGGTGACGTCGGCGCCGACGGAACCCCCATGCGGAGCATTTCCCCAGCTTTCAAAGAAAGCCTTTGGGAATGCAGTACACATGCGCAGTCCCCTTCCCGCCCAAGGGTGCCATCTTGCTCATTGTTTTTCCACGGAGCCCAACGGACATGAGTTCGTGTCACCCAGGAAAAGTAGATTTTTTTCGGCTATTTTAGCTTTTTTCTGTACCGGTTCGATGCCAGTTCCCCTTCCCGCCTGGGCTCGGTACACCAGAGTTTGATTACACGTTGAGTGAAAAAATATTTTCTTTTATTAGTCTTAAATAGTTTACCCTGTAGCTTCATTGCATGTCCCCTTGTCTTTCTATATTCTGATAACGTAAACAATCGATCTACGTTTACCCGTTCCACTCCGTTCATTAATTTATAGACTTCTATCATATCTCCCCTCAGCCGTCTCTTTTCCAGGTTAAAGAGCCCTAACCTTTGTAGCCTTTCTTCATAGGAGTATCCTTCCATCCCCTTTACCATTTTGGTGGCTCTTTGAACCTTTTCTAATAACGCTATGTCTTATGTCTCTCACCGACACACATGACTGCTGCCTCCGTTGCCTCAGGCCCGACCATGACCAGCTGGCCTGTGGCCCGTGCGGCAAAATGTCGTTGAAGGCGCTTCGGAGCCGTCAGCATCAACATGACAGAATATTCTCTGACTCCACATCCGGCCGGGCCCGGACTTTGTCAGAGGCCTCGACATCTTGGGAGTCTGACCCCGAGCACCGTCGGGGTTCCTCTGAGAGGGAGTCTCCCACCCGGGAGCACATAAGGAAGAAGAAGCTCGCGAGGGCGGCGTCGGTGGAGGCTCCTGGATCCTCGAGGGCCAGGTCGTGTAGCCCTGACTGCTGCCCTGGGCTCTCAGAGTCGGAGAGGCTGTCCAAGTTACCTCGAGTGGAGCCGGAGTCCTCGAGTCACGTAAGTGCAGTTGTCCTCGTGGATTCTCCTCCGGGGGAGCCGATGCCATCGGGGCCCGAGTCGGGGGCTGCTGAGTCTCCTGAGCTTGGACTCAGGTTGACGGCCTTGGAGAGCAGCTTGGCTGCCTTCATGTAACAGCAGCAGGTGCTGATTGACAGTCTGACCAGTGCATCTGCCCCGACCATCGGGACCTCGACGTCCAAGTCGACCCTGGAGACCGAGCCGATCCTCGAGTCAATGAAGTCTCGGGTCGATCCTCGGTCAAGGTCCCCCTCGACCTCCCGTGCGGGGCCGAGGTCGTTGACTCCGATACCCTCGGCATCGGGGCGGGTGGCACCGAGGCCCACAGGCCGGAGCCGCTCGATTCCTCCTCATAGGAGTCGGCATGGGAGACAGAGTCCGAGCCTCAGAGAAGGTCCCCCCCGGAGGATACCCGGTTCTTGGACTTCGTGAGGGACATGTCCAAAGCCTTGGCCTTCCCTTCGGACGCCGAGGAGGAGCCTCGAGCCGAAGAGCTCGATGCCCTCCAGTATGACTTTCCTCTGAAGAAAGCCTATACTGTCCCGGTTCCTCCGATGCTGGAACTGCTGCTCTTCCGTATGTGAGAGGCACCGGCCTCGGCGCCGGTTCTTAGCAAACAGGTCGATTCCATTTATCGAGTCCGTGGGGAATCGGCCATGCACCGCCTGAAGAGTCAGAAGATGCACTCCTCTGTGCCCCCTCCCCCCCTCCCCGGGGTCAGGAGGCCTGGAACCTGGATGCCCTCGGTAGAAAGTGCTTCCAGGGCTCTATGCTATCTTGCTGTGTCCAGACCTACCAGCTATACATGGGCATCTATCTACGAGACCTAGCAAAGGAGAATGCCGTGTTCTCAGCTGGCCTCTCCGAGGAACCTTTGCAGAGGTTCAAGGCTTTGTCAACAGGGATTCGAGAGTGCTTGAAGTTTATCTCTCGGGCAGCCTATGATGGCTTCGAGGCTTCGGCCCAGGTAGCCGTGGCCGGCATCGATGCACGCCATCAGGCCTGGCTACAGTCATCAGACCTGGAGTCATGGGTGCAGGACAAGTTGGTCGATGTCCCCTGCCGAGGTGAAAACCTTTTCGGTAAACCCATGACTGAAAAGGCTGCGGAAATAGAGACTGAGACTCTCACCAGGACAAGGCTTTCCAGGAAAACCTCTGTCCCTTCTCAGAAAAAGAAGGGCTCGGGAAAGAAGCCCTTTTTCCCGAGGAAGGGTGCTTGCCTACAAATCCTACCCTCAATATCAGGCCTCTCCAGCTCCCCAACAGGGCCAGCAGGCCAAGGGGCAGGGGCATGTGCCCCGTAGGCAGAAGATCCTCAAGCCGCCAGCTCCTGCTCTTGCACAGCAGGGATCGGGGTTTTGACTCCCACAGCATAGCGTCTTCTCCGCCGCTGGCTCCACTCAGCACAGGAGGTCGGCTGACCCTGTACGCTTACAGGTGGCCAGCCATCACAAGGGGTACCTGGGTCCTCAGCATAGTCCAGAAGGGCTACATGCTCCACTTCCACCAGCTACCCCCCCTCCTACTTTCCAGGGGAGCCTCCAAGACTCCCTCTGTACATAAACCTCCTCCTTCAGGAGTTGGCAAGTCTTCTAAAGGAACAGGCGGTGGAACCGGTGCCTCGCCACGTGGAAGGGCAAGGTTTCTACTCCAGGTACTTCCTGGTACCAAAAAGGACAGGATTATCCTAGACTTGCGAAACCTAAACAAGTTTCTGGAGAGGGAAAAGTTCAAGATGCTTACCCTTGGGATACTGCTGCCCTACCTCCATCAGGGAGACTGGCTATGCTCCTTAGACCTAAAGTATGCTTATACTCACATCCTCATTCATGCAGACCTCAGACAATATCTCAGATTTCTCCAGGACCAAGCAGGAAGTCAGTCCTCACATATGGGTGACATCGACGTCGATGGAGCCCCTGTGCAGAGCATTTCCCCAGCTTTCTAAGAAAGCCTTTGGGAATACTGCACGCATGCGCGGTCCCCTTCCCACCTAAAGGTGCCATCTTGCTCAGTCTTACTTTTTCCATGGAGCCCAACGGATGTCTGTCCGTTTCACCCGGAAAAGTTAGCTCTTTTCTTGCTATTTCTTTGTTGTTCTCCGTTTCAACGCCGGTTCCCCTTCCAGCTGGGTTCGGTACACCGGTATCGAGCCCATCTTCTATTTTTCGGTTTTTGCCCTTCGTGGCTGGTGTTCGCTCCCTTTTTTTTTTCCTTGGAAGGCCGGTCCTTTGACCTCGCGGGGGTTCTTTTTTCTTCTATGGCTTCCAGTGGTTTCAAAAAGTGTGATCGGTGTAAGAAACTGATGTCTCTCACCGACACACACGACTGCTGCCTTCGATGCCTCGGACCGGATCATGATCCTAAGGTCTGTGTTCCGTGTGGCAAAATGTCCACCAAGGCACTCCACAGCCGCCAGCATCAGAAAGAACAGATTTTTTCTGACTCTGCCTCCGGCCGTGCCTGGACCTCGTCTGAGGCCTCGACGTCTCGGGAGTCTGACCCCGAGGATAGTTGGGGTTCCTCGGACAGGGGGTCCCCCGATCAGGAACGTAAGAGGAAGAAGCGGCTCATGAGGGCAGTGTCGGAGGAGGTCCCTGGTTCCTCGGGGGCCAGGTCTTGGACCGCCGCCCCCGGCCCTTGGAGCAGGAGAAGCTGTCCAAGATACCTCGCGTGGAGCCAGAGTCCGACGGGCACGTAAATCCTGTTGTCCTCGAGGACTCTCCTCCTAGGGAGCCGACATCGGGCCCGGCCGCCGGGGCCCGAGTCGGTAGCTGCTGAGTCTCCTGAGCTTGGACTCAGGCTGACAGCCTTGGAGTGCAGATTGTCTGCCTTCATGGATCAGCAGAGGGTGCTGATGGCCAGCCTCGCTGGTGCATCTGCCCCAACCACTGGGACCTTGACGTCTAAGTCGACCCCGGAGACCGAGCCGATACTCGAGACCATGAAGGTTCAAAGTCTTCCTCGGTCACGGTCACCCTCGACCTCCCGCTCGGGACTGAGGGTGTCGACGCCGGTGCCTTCGGCATCGGGGCGGGTGCCACCGAGACCCGCGCGGTCGGAGCCCCCCGACTCCTCTTTGGATGAGTCCGCGTGGGATACGGAGGATGAGTCCCCCGATACTTTTTGGACTCGGTGCGGACCTTCGTACTCACCGCAGTCTGAGCCCCGGAGTAGGTCCCCGCCGGAGGACACCAGGTTCTCGGAGTTCGTCAGGGATGTGGCCAACGCTTTGGCGATTCCCGCGGACCCCGAGGAGGAGCCTCGAGCCAAAGAGCTCGAGGCCCTCCAGTATGACTCTCCTCCGAAGGAGGCCTTTACTGTGCCTGTTCCTCCGATGCTGGAACGGCTCCTCTTCCGGATGTGGGAGGCACCGGCCTCGGCGCCAGTTTTGAGCAAGCGGGTCGATTCCATCTATCGACTCCGTAAGAGCCCTGGATTCCAAAAGGCACAGCTGCCGCACCATTCCATGGAGGTGGAATCGGCCATGCATCGTCTGAAGAGCCAGAAGATGCACTCTGCGGTGCCTCCCGGCAGGGAGGCCCGGAACCTGGATGCACTCGGCAGAAAGTGCTTCCAGGGCTCGATGCTTGCTTGCTCTGTCCAGTCCTACCAGCTGTACATGGGCATGTACTTGCGAGACCTGGCGAAGGAAATTGCCGGGTTCTCTGCTGGCCTCTCCGGGGAACCTTTGCAGAGGTTCAAGACCTTGTCCTCGGGAATCCGGGAATGCTCAAAGTTCATGTCCCGAGCAGCCTATGATGGCTTCGAGGCTTCGGCCCGTGTAGCGGCAGCTGCCATCGGGGCCCGACGCCAGGCATGGCTGCAGTCATCGGACTTTGAGCCCTGGGTGCAAGACAAGTTGGTCGATGTCCCTTGCCAAGGTGAAAACCTTTTTGGCAAGCCCATGGCCGAGAAGGCTGCTGAGCTCGAAACTGAGCACCTGACTAGGACAAGGCTGTCCAGAAAAACATCTGCCCCTTCTCATAAGAAGATGTGCTCGGGTAAGAAGTCCTTTTACCCGAGGAAGGCAGCTGTCTACAAACCTTTCCCTCAGTATCAGAGCTCCCCAGCAGGGTCAGCAGGCCAAGGGGCAGGGACATGGGCCCCGTAGGCAGAAGACCCCCAAGCCTCCGGCTCCTGCTCCCACTCAGCAGTGAGGGGGTTTTTGACTCCCACAGCATTGCCTTTCCACCTCTGCTGCCCCATCCCTGCACAGGAGGTCGCCTGGTCCTGTTTGCCCACAAGTGGCCATCCATTACAAGAGATGCTTGGGTATTGAGCATAGTCCACAAGGGCTGTATGCTCCATTTCCAGCAGTTGCCTTCTCCCTACTTCCCAGGAGAGCCTCCAAGACCTCCTTTGCACACAGACCTCCTCCTTCAAGAACTTCAAGGTCTGCTTCTAGACAAGGTGGTGGAGCCTGTACCTCCCCGCCTGCAAGGTCACGGTTTCTACTCCAGGTACTTCCTCATATCAAAGAGAACCGGTGGCCTCAGGCCTTTTCTCGACCTCAGGAATCTCAACAAGTTCTTGGAGAAAGAAAAGTTCAAGATGCTTACTCTTCGAACACTTCTGCCCTACCTCCAGCAGGGAGATTGGCTATGCTCCTTAGATCTAAAGGATGCGTACTGTCAGACGGTTGCCTGGGTGAGAATCTTCACAGTCTTGGCAAGTGCATATATCTATATGATTTGCAAGGGATTGTGGGCAATGCAGTTCATTCACACCAGACACAGCTGCTGACAATAATTTAGTTGTGCTCAAGTGTTAAAGCCAATAAGATATTTATTTATGGGGTTATTTCTCCCAACACAGATATGCTTGGTAGCACATAAATCAGGTTACTTGCTTTCAGTGTTAAACTTGAAAAAAAACAAAATCAGGAAAACAACCTTTAAACTTGTCAGACAATTAAAGCAAAAGAAATAAGACCTGGTTGGTACAAACTGGTCTTTTCTGTAGGCATTAGCTAATGTTTTCTTAGCATATATCAAACAACAAACCAAAAGCCACAAAGAAAGGAAAAAACTGTTCTTTTCAGGTTAACTTCTGATAACTTCCCACATAGATTCAGAAGTGATTCTCTCCTAGCTCACAAGCAATTAGGTAAGGCTCAATTGCTAGCAGTTATCCAGCTGAAACCCCTTAGCTGGCTTGCTTTCTACTGTGTGGGTCAAATCCTGCTTCAGGAGCTTTTCTGAGTAGATTAAAGAACAAGTTTGTATTTCTTTGTGATGGTTGCTGTACTTTGTAACAGAAAGTTACCAAAGGAGTTTAGACAGAGAGCAGTCCATATAAACACATTCTTCATCTGCAATCATTCCCCCTTCTTCAACAAGCATGGGTTCAATATCATGGATTGGCACAGATGAATCTCTCAATGGAGCACTTTCAGGAGACTACTTGTTTCCCTGCTGTCTTTCAAGGTTATAGCTAGGGCATAGATCAGTGTTCATACCTGAGCTTCCATTGCTGTTAGAGTTCCTCTCTATATAGCCTGGCCATTATATAGTCCAGTTCTTATGTCCAGCCTTCCAATCCAGATCCCTGGACACTGGATCTCTCTTCACATACCTTCTGGCACGGGTCTTAGGGTCCCTTCCACGTGCAGCCGTCTCCCTCACAGGTAGCATCTGGAGATTCCTAGCTCTGCAGCACCATTCCTCTGGCTTTCCCCAGTCCAATGGTGTATGCTGGCCCTTGGAATGCCTCCCAGTATACGTACTGCTCTGGACTCTTCTAGACCTCTCAAAGGCTTTTCTCCTCTTTCTTCCAGAGGGTTTCTTTCCCTCTCTGTCCGTCCGGTTTGGCTTCTGCTTCTGATGATCCTTCAGATGAAACTGATGATCAAGCTCAAGCTGATTCTCAGGATAATGAGGATAATTCTCTGTAGAATAAACTCTACCTTTATTCTGCCTAGATGAGTGCTCCCCCCTAATACAGCGCAGCTGTGCTGAATCAGGCCCTGCCCTTTCAGATGAGTGCTTAGGGATTACCTCATAGCCCTCCTGATTGAACACACGTTTCCCCACTTCAGCTCCTCTAATGGCTGTTGGAAACCTGGTGCATTCTGGGACTGGTAGTCTTTTATGGGAAAATTCTGTTTTCTTATTTCTACCAGAACTGACAGGTTGCTTGTTCAGAGTCACTTCACCTTTTCTATAGCTCCTTCCTGAGCTATGATAAGCTTCCTTATCACATACCCCCCTGCTTAAGTTATTACGGACTGGTTTAACTGGTGAAACTTCTTTCCTACAGTCCGTAATACCTACGAGAGTGTTCTCTTTTTGAAGCTCACTTACTTCCTGACTGGCTTCAGGGTCATTATTATTTACAGGCCTCTCCTTCCAAGACTTAAGTACATTAATATGGTAGGTCTGCCTACGCCCTCTTGCATTTTCTACCATATAAGATACTGGGCTCACTTGTTTAACAACCTTCCATGGCCCTTTCCACTGTACTTCAAATTTTGGGGCTGTACCTGCTACTTGAACCAAAACCTTTTCACCAATGCTTAATTGGCGGCTTTTGGCCTTCCTATCATACCACCCTTTCTGGCGAACTTGACTGTCCTGCAGGTTCCTCTCAGCAACCTGCGAGGTCCTTTTCAAACGTGCTCTCAAGTCACGTAGAAACTGTGGCACTTCCTGGTTCAGGATCAATCCACTGTTCCCATAAAATATCTAACAAACCCCGTGGAGCCCTACCATACATCAATTCATATGGAGTTACACCTAGGGATACCTGAATTCTTTCCCTGCAGGCATATAAGGCAAAGGGCAATAACATATCCCATTCTTTTACCTCTCCTGCTAACCCCCTTCTCAACATTTGTTTGAGAGTTTGGTTGAATCTCTCCACCAAACCGTTTGATTGTGGATGGTAGGCTGAGGTTTTCACGTGATGAATGCCAAAGGCATCCCAGACCTGGGCCAAATATTTGGATACAAAATTGGACCCTCGGTCAGTCAACACCTCTCTTGGGAATCCCACTTCACAAAACAATTTTACTAGCTCTAAAGCTATTGTTTTTGCAGACACATTCCTCAATGGTATGGCCCAGGGAAACCTTGTTGCCTGATCTACCATAACTAGGATGTATTGGAAACCTCGGGGCGTTTTGACTAATGGGCCTACAATATCCATGGCAATGCGACCAATTGGGTCTGTGATAATTGGCATGGGAATCAATGGCACCACCGGTGGGTGAGCTGCTGTAACTCGCTGACATGCTGGACATGCAGCACAAAACTGGGCAGTTTCTTTGAAGATACCTGGCCAGTAAAAACGCTTAAGTATTTGATCCAGCGTTCCTTGCATCCCTTTATGACCTCCAACTGGATGATCATGGGCTAATCTAAGTACTAGCCCTTTGAAAGTTGTGGGTACCACCAATTGTTTACGTATGGTCCCATTCCTGGGGTCCTGACTCTCTCTATATAATATTTCATTATCTAGTCTGAATCTGGGCAACTCCTCCCTGACCTCATGAGCATACTTAAAAGCTTGTGTGAGAGCTTGATCAGCTCGCTGCTCTTGTGGAAAGTTAGGAAACTTTGCCACTAACTCAGCTGGCACCCAGGGTAAACTTTGACCATCTAACATCTCAGCCCTACCCTGTGCTCTGCAAAGTCTCTCACGCCGCTTTTGTGCTTTCAACTTTCTTACTTTACCAGATGATGGGGTTATTAAATCATCATGAGCGGGTAAGTCTCCTAATAACTCTGCCTGCTCTCCCTCCTCCTTCTGCTGGCTCTCTACCTTAGCCTGCGAGTGGGTGGATACAAGGCCCCTCTTATTCTCTATAGTTTGGCCTTCTGGAAGCTTAGCCATCTTTTTAGCTAGGGTCTGAAGACTTCCAAAGAAAGGCCCGGGAGCTATTTCCATTATTCCTTCTCCCTCCTTCTTTCCTAGCCCTTCCACTAGACCCTGCTTAAATCTTGGCCAGTCTCTTCCTAGAACCAAATCAAAGGGTAGCCTAGGCACCACTGCTAACAGGACTTCCTCTTGTTCCCCCAGGCCCTTAACCTTTAGCCTATAGGTGGGATATGATGTTGCAGCACCATGAATGCATCTGATGTGAACTTGGCTTTCAGGGGTTCTAGGCAGAAATCCTTCTTGGGCCTCTATTCTCTTCCAAAGCCTTTTTGACATCATACTCTGGTCTGCCCCAGAGCCTAATAAAGCATTTGTGGTAATTCCTTGCACATCAACCATCAAAAGAAATCCTTCTTTGGGCTGTTTTAAATCCACCCCCATTAAGCTAGTGTGTGTCTGGCATCTCTTTTCTAAATGTCCCCATTTTCCACACTTGAAACATTTCTTTCTACTCCACTGTGTCATCTGGTTTGATACAGTACATTCATTTTCAGAAACATTTTTAATTATTTTCTTTTCTGATACAGCACATCTTGCCTCAGCACCAATCTTCAGAGGGCCACCCATTCTATGGCAAGCCTGCGTGGCTTCCAAGAATCTCTCTGCTAGCATGGTTGCACCTCCAAGATTTTGGCAATTTTGCTGTATAAGGAAAGTGTGCAAATCTTTAGGGACCGCAGACATAAATTGTTCAAGCATTATAATGTCTAATAACATTTCTACCGTCTTTTGCTCAGGCTCCAACCATTTTACAGCTAAACCTCTGATTCTCTGACTCAGAGCCCTGGGTGTTTCACCCACTCTCAATGTAACAGCTCTAAACATTCGCCTATACTCTGAAATAGACAACCCTAGGCGATCTCTAATAGCAGCCTTTACATCCTTATAATTCAAAGCCTGGGCTGCTGGAATTGCTCTGTAAGCTGCAAGCGCCTCTCCAGTTAATGAGGCTGCCAGCCTTACTGCCCACTGGGTCTCTGGCCATGCTAATGCTTGTGCCACTCTTTCAAAAGACTCTAGAAAATCATTAACATTATCATCTGGAGTTAGCTTCCCAAAACTAAATGCCCCAATCCCTTGATTGAGTCCCACACTGTCCACATGTGGTGTACCAGTATTTACTGCTGGTCTTGCATCTGTTCCACTTTGGTTCTGCAGCTGAACTAGGGCTTGCACCAGATCAAGCACTGGCCTCTGCTGTTCCATTAAGGCTTTCATAGCAGTGTCCTGAGCCTGCTGTGCTAGCTCCTGTTGCCTGCTAAACTGGGCTGCCATCCAGCTAGCCATCTCCCTCGGATCCATCTTGATCCCTGCAAGAAACAAAAAAAAAAAACAAAGTGCACCACCTTCCAAACAGGTGTGGTTTTTTTCTACTTTTTTTTTTTTCAATTACCCCTGTGCCTTACTCCCATCCACCACTAGACATGCCCAGGTACTTATTACCTTGTGTCAGTGATGAATCCAGCTCTGCACAGGGTCTTTTCCTCCTGGGACAGCTTCCTGGAACCACCACTTCTCCTCCAAAGTGCAGTTGAGGGAAAATCTTTTTTTTCCAGCTTTAAACTTGAACTTTAGTTGTAATCCTCAGCAAGTAAATCCCCTTTGTGCAAAAGCAATCCGAAAAACTACGCCATTTGTCAGACGGCTGCCTGGGTGAGAATCTTCACAGTCTTGGCAAGTGCATATATCTATATGATTTGCAAGGGATTGTGGGCAATGCAGTTCATTCACACCAGACACAGCTGCTGACAATAATTTAGTTGTGCTCAAGTGTTAAAGCCAATAAGATATTTATTTATGGGGTTATTTCTCCCAACACAGATATGCTTGGTAGCACATAAATCAGGTTACTTGCTTTCAGTGTTAAACTTGAAAAAAACAAAATCAGGAAAACAACCTTTAAACTTGTCAGGCAATTACAGCAAAAGAAATAAGACCTGGTTGGTACAAACTGGTCTTTTCTGTAGGCATTAGCTAATGTTTTCTTAGCATATATCAAACAACAAACCAAAAGCCACAAAGAAAGGAAAAAACTGTTCTTTTCAGGTTAACTTCTGATAACTTCCCACATAGATTCAGAAGTGATTCTCTCCTAGCTCACAAGCAATTAGGTAAGGCTCAATTGCTAGCAGTTATCCAGCTGAAACCCCTTAGCTGGCTTGCTTTCTACTGTGTGGGTCAAATCCTGCTTCAGGAGCTTTTCTGAGTAGATTAAAGAACAAGTTTGTATTTCTTTGTGATGGTTGCTGTACTTTGTAACAGAAAGTTACCAAAGGAGTTTAGACAGAGAGCAGTCCATATAAACACATTCTTCATCTGCAATCATTCCCCCTTCTTCAACAAGCATGGGTTCAATATCATGGATTGGCACAGATGAATCTCTCAATGGAGCACTTTCAGGAGAATACTTGTTTCCCTGCTGTCTTTCAAGGTTATAGCTAGGGCATAGATCAGTGTTCATACCTGAGCTTCCATTGCTGTTAGAGTTCCTCTCTATATAGCCTGGCCAGTATATAGTCCAGTTCTTATGTCCAGCCTTCCAATCCAGATCCCTGGACACTGGATCTCTCTTCACATACCTTCTGGCACGGGTCTTAGGGTCCCTTCCACGTGCAGCCGTCTCCCTCACAGGTAGCGTCTGGAGATTCCTAGCTCTGCAGCACCATTCCTCTGGCTTTCCCCAGTCCAATGGTGTATGCTGGCCCTTGGAATGCCTCCCAGTATACGTACTGCTCTGGACTCTTCTAGACCTCTCAAAGGCTTTTCTCCTCTTTCTTCCAGAGGGTTTCTTTCCCTCTCTGTCCGTCCGGTTTGGCTTCTGCTTCTGATGATCCTTCAGATGAAACTGATGATCAAGCTCAAGCTGATTCTCAGGATAATGAGGATAATTCTCTGTAGAATAAACTCTACCTTTATTCTGCCTAGATGAGTGCTCCCCCCTAATACAGCGCAGCTGTGCTGAATCAGGCCCTGCCCTTTCAGATGAGTGCTTAGGGATTACCTCATAGCCCTCCTGATTGAACACACGTTTCCCCACTTCAGCTCCTCTAATGGCTGTTGGAAACCTGGTGCATTCTGGGACTGGTAGTCTTTTATGGGAAAATTCTGTTTTCTTATTTCTACCAGAACTGACAGGTTGCTTGTTCAGAGTCACTTCACCTTTTCTATAGCTCCTTCCTGAGCTATGATAAGCTTCCTTATCACAGTACACTCACATCCTCATTCATCCAGACCTCAGAAAGTACCTCAGGTTCATTGTGGGAGGAAACCATTACCAGTACAGAGTACTGCCCTTTGGCCTAACGTCCGCCCCAAGGGTCTTTAGAAAGTGCCTGGCAGTGGTGGCGGCCTACTTGAGGAATCAAGGAGTTTTTGTCTTCCCCTACCTGGACGACTGGCTCATCAGGGGTCAGACTTATCAGGAGGCCAGGCAAGCCACCCTCCAAACTGTCTCCCTCCTTCAACACCTAGGCTTTGTCATAAACTTCGCACTTTGCTCCCCTCCCAGAACCTGGAGTTCATAGGGGCGCAGCTGGACTCCCTGCAAGCAAAGGCTTACTTGCCAGAAGACAGGGCACAAAGGCTCATAGACTTGGCAAACCAGTTTCTAGGCATGCCACGGGTTTCCTCCAGACTCTGTCTAAAGCTCCTAGGCCACATGGCATCGACAGTGCATGTGACCCCCAATGCCCGCCTCCACATGAGACCTGCACAGTGGTGCCTCAGAACTCAGTGGAAGCAAGCCACGGGAAGCCTCACAGACAAAGTATGGGTGTCCAAACCATTCCTGAACTCCCTACAGTGGTGGCTACACCCCCCCAACTTACTACAGGGGGTGCCTTTTCAGGTGCCTATTTCCACAGTGGTGTTGACGACCGATGCCTCCTTGCAGGGCTGGGGTGCACATTGGACAGGTGCACCCAGGGCCTGTGGTCTTCATGGGAGGCCACGCAACAGATCAACCTACTGGAACTCTGGGCTATTCGCTTAGCCCTCAAAACCTTCTCTCACACCTTGGCTCACCAGTCTGTTCTGGTACAGACGGACAATCAGGTGGCCATGTTCTATGTGAACAAACAGGGAGGCACTGGGTCCAGGCTCCTGTGTCAGGAGGCACAGGCCCTTTGCTCTTTGGCGCTCAGGCACAACATGTTTCTCAAGGCTGTTTATCTCCCTGGCCAGGAGAACTTCCTGGCAGACAGGTTGAGCAGGGTTCTGCAGCCCCACGAGTGGCAACTGCACCCACTGGCAACTTCCACTCCTCTGGAAACGTTTTTTGGATGATGTCTTTTTTATGTGGAAGGGTGAGGTTTCTACGCTTCTTCAGTTTGTTGATTATTTGAATCAGGCAGATCCACATATTAAGTTCACTTTGAAGTATCATACTCATCATATTGAATTTCTGGATGTTTTGGTTATGGATGATGCCTCGGGTGTGTCCACCACCTTATTTCGCAAGCCTGTCCAACGTAACACTCTTGAAATACTCCAGTTTTCATCCTCCGGCTTTGAAACGGGGACTTCCCTTTGGCCTGTTTCTCAGACTTAGACATATTTGTTCTTCGTTTGCTGATTTTAAGATTCATGCCAAAGAATTGTGCCTCCGCTTACAGTGTCGGGGTTACCCCTTAAAGATTATTCGGACCGCATATAAATGGGCCGTCTACAATCATCGAGAATGGCTCTTACCGGGTTTGGCAGAAAGGACCACTCTTGGAGCTGATGGGACGGCTTCTGAAGATCCAGAATCAATGGATTGCTGTATTGATAGTTCTCATGGGACAATGGTTATGGGTTCCTCTAAATTTATTGGGGTTCTTCCTTTCAATCATCGCATTCATACTGTACAGTCCATTTTGAAAAAACATTGGAATATTTTATCTATTCATACTTGTTTTCAGAAAAAACTTTGTGTTGCCTTTACTAGGGGGCGAAACTTGCATGATAATTTGGTACATAACTCTCCGCGGGCTGAAATCCCCAGGGACCAGACTGGACATTTTTCTTGTGGGCACTGTTCCTATTGTCCGGGTTCTATGTTGGGACCAGTTTGGATTGACCCCCGCACACAGCGACAATGGTCTTTTACACATGCCACGTCTTGTGACTCCTCCTATGTGGTATATTTAATCTGTTGCCCGTGCGGGTTGGCTTATATAGGAAGGACGATTCGCCCTTTGAAGATTTGTTTATCAGAACATGCGTCTCGGGTTCATACCCGTACGACCTCAGCCCCGCTTGTGCAACACATGATTTCTTATGGACATACTTTTGAGGATTTACGATGGAGGGCTATTGATCAGGTCCTACTGAGCCCGTGTGGGGGAGATCGGGTTCAGAAGTTACAATTTGTTGAACAACGGTGGATTTTTCGCCTTCATACGGTGACCCCACATGGTCTTAATTTGGAGATGGACTGGCACAGTTTAGCGTGAGACTTTCAATCTCCTCTTTCGGGGGGTTCTTTTCTCTCCCCCATCGTTTCTCCGTCCTTCTGTTTTTTCTCTTGTCTGATTGGTTTGTTGCATTGGATGACGTCAGACGCCATGTTTAAAAAGGTCTCTCTTAGGAAGTTTTCCATTCCTTTAAACATTGACGGCTATTTGATTGGTGATGACAGTTTTGCCCTGAAGCAGGGCGGACCGAAATGTGAGCCCGAAACACAGGACTGTGTCGTGTCTCTCACCTTGATGATTTTTTGCCGTGGAAGTTAAGTGCAAAAAAATATTTTGATATACTTTTTACTGCTGGTTTGATTAAAAAGGACCATTACCTACCGAGGTCTGGGAGTCTGGTTTAGTGACCCCGGTACAGGGTATCATATGGTCCAACAAAAACAAATTAATATAAGGAAATTAATATAGGGAAAACTGTTTTTTCCTCACTCTTTTGTGTTCACTATATTGGAGCTGGGTGAGGTTTTGGCTCCTGGGTGCAGCATTTTTGCTTTTGTGGTTGGATGTAACAAATGGGTAGCAGGGGAGAAGTCCTCACATCCCTCCCATATTTTCAAGGAGATGTAGTCTATTCTAAGAAATAATATTAGACTGAGGTGGTCCTGTGCAACAGCAGCAGGCAGGAAATGACATGCATGCGCAGTGAACCTTTCAAAAGCTTCGAGTGAGATCTTAAGCCGAAGAGCTGTTTCCTATGCCAAGCTCTATCGCTGACATCATTCATGTTGTAAGGAATTGTATCCTGCTGTGCACAAAGAATGTCTCCTACAAGTAAGTAACTTGGTTTTCGTAACCCTAGGTGAACAGGGAAGTCTGCTGGCCAGATTTAGTGTCTACCTTTATACTTTCCAGCCAGGGACTGTTTCTGCAATGACTGGACTAATAAGTGGGAAGGAATATAAATAAGAGCAAAATCACCAAGTGCTTCAGGTCTCTTTGTCTCAATGCAGAAGTCAGTTCTGATTGAGAAAACAGTCCAGTGGAATAGGTGCAAGATACTAGATCAAAATTCAATATTAAGAAATGGAATAAATTGTAATTTGTTATTGCTTTTGATAGGAAGCTAACTTCCCAGAGTCTGCAGTACAAACACTTCCCTCTGTTTATTTATTTATTTTTTTGTTTACATGTTAGGAGTTGGTAGGTCAATGGAAGGTAAACTGGCTTCTTTGGGCATTCAAACTTGTGGTGACCTACAAAACATTACTATGATGAAACTTCAGAAAGAGTTTGGTCCAAAAACAGGCCAAATGCTTTACCGATTTTGCCGGGGTTTGGATGATAGACCGGTTCGAAAAGACAAGGAAAGAAAATCTGTTTCTGCTGAAATCAACTATGGGATACGGTTTACACAGGTAAATTGAACATCACAATCTCTTTGTGGGAATTTTGCAGTTACCATTAGAAAGTTGTCTATCTCCAGGAACAAGCTGGATTGTGGTCTTCACATATGTATGACATCTGTACTGACGGAGCCAGCGCAGGAGCTCCCCATTGTCCAATTGGAAAGCTTTTGGAAGCACTCAACTGTGCCTGCATGACTGCCTTCCCAACTACCTCTCTTCAGTTCTTCATTTTCTGTGGAGCCAGCAGGAAGCAAATCCTGTCACCGCAGAAAAACGTCTTTTTGTGGATAACGCCTCTGCCTTCCCTTCAACACCGATACAGTCTAGGACATCGTTGGTTCCCTTATTCTTTTCTTTTACTTCTTTCTTTATTTTCTTTAAAAAAAGCAAACAACCCTACTACTTGGTCATCGACACCCTTTTTAGGCCTTAAGCCTACCATACTCATCACACTCAAAGTATGGAGAAACCAACTAGCAGTTTCAAAAAATGTTCTAATTGTGCCAGCACCATTTTGGCGACTGACACACATGACTAGTGTCTAAAATGCCTTGGCCCAGACCACTATCCAAAAGACTGTTCCCTCTATCAGAAAATGACACGGAGAGGCCTACAAAACCGGGCTTCTAAATTTGGAGCATTCTTCACTTCGGACGCGGAATTGATGATGTCCAGTTCATCGATGGTCTCATTACCCTCTCATGGATCTCAGGTATCTTTGAAATCCAAGCATAAGGCCGCATCAAAGTCTGATGGCACCTCCAGGGGAAGATCTCGCTCAAAGCATTGAGACCCCTCGGGTGTTGCCTCAGAGGCAGATCGGCCTGCTAAACAGCCCTGGCGGGAGGCCCTGTCATCGAGGGGCCCCAGGATGTTCCCAAGGCCTCAACCTCCAGAGAGCTACTGGTGCCATGCTCCAGGACGGTAGTGCAAATACCCGTCACTGACACCCAAGCATGGGCAACGTATCAAGTGCAGCTTAGCAGCCCCCCTCTCAGCCTTGGTACTGATAAAAACCTTGGCTATGGGCACTACCCTGTCGATACCGTTTACGGTACTGACATTGACATCGGTTCTGGGCACAACATAAGGGTTGCTGCAGATGACATCGCTCCCACCCATGCCCTCCCTTGAAACTCTTACCAATACTGGGGCCAAGTGCAAGCGGCTCACCGAGGCAGATACCTCAGAGCATCAGTACTGGCATATAGCTTTGGGCAGATGCAGAGCATCGATACTTCAAGTCCTCCAATTCCGACTCCCCAGTTTCGGATGCGGAGTCACTCGATTCCCGGGAACCCCAGGACCTACCTTCGGACCCTTCCCCACCTCAACAGCGATGCATGTTGCCTACAGAAGACATGTCCTTCCAGGAATTCATTTGAGATCTAGCCAAGGGTGTGTCTGTCATGGAAACATTGGAGAAGGAGCCAAGGGCGGAGGAATTAGAGATCCTCCAATACCTAACAGCACCCAAAGAGGCAGCCACCTTACCGGTGCACCGCATCCTTCATGACCTTATGCTTTTTTTTTTTTTTTTTTCATTTAAAATTTTTATTAGTGAATAACACACCAATATAAAGCATGTTTAATACAGCAAGTTATCACCCCATCCCACCCCCTTCGTCTCTATTATAGGACAGAGGAACCGAAGTAAACTGCTCTTAGACAATGAAAGCACTAACATAACTCAAACAGTGATCAATTCACCAGCGCTAAATAACATAAAATAAAACAGCAGATGTGATGTTCCCCTGCTTTAATCCCCCCGCCTATAATTCAACAAAACACAGGCAACCCCCCTGTGCGAAATCCCCCCTCCTTCCCACACTATCCCCCTCTCCCCTCCCCTCCCCCCGTATGCAAACACTTAGATCCATTTCTGCATCTTCGAACCCTACCTATGCCCACTATTCCCCCCACCAGTCCCAGCACCCCCACCTGCCCCCCTCCATAATCCTCCCCCTACTCCCCCCTCCTCTTGCCATTCCTCCACCCATTTCCATACCTTCTGCCAATGTACCCCACTTCTCTCCCCACCCCCCCGGCGCTGCACTGTCAACCGGTGCATCAGCCCCACTTCACTCACTCTTCGGATGAAACCAGCCACCTGCGGGGCACTCTGTCCCCCCCAGTGCCGGGCTATTTCGCAACGGGCCGCTACTAGACAATGGTGTAGTACCCCCGCCTCCCTCCTGGGTATCTCTTCTTCTAGGAGATGTAACAGACATATTTCGGGCTTTTGTGGCATTTTGTGTCCTGTCATCGCATGTATCACTTCTAAAACCCTCGTCCAGTAAGCTCGCATATGGACACACACCGCCACCACATATGCATCCAGTCCCCCCTCTCCCCGCACCCTCGCCAGCATTGGTCATCCTGTCCAAGTTTAGCTTTCACACGACGTACTGGCGTCCAGTACCATCGGGACAGCACTTTATATGCGTTTTCCTTAAGGGATGCAGAGATAGAGACATGTGCTACAGTCCGGAGCACCTTGGTCCACACCTCTTCATTCCACTCCATCCCCAAATCGGCCTCCCATTTCAGCATATAGGGCAGTTTACCCTCCCCGGGCTCCATCAGACCCCTATATATTCGGGATAACACCCCCTTTTGCCCCAGATGCCCTGTACATAAAACCTCAAACCAACTACGACGCCCCCACAAGTCCTTCCACACCCTGGTCTGCCGAAGGCAATGACAGAGTTGCAAATAGGCATAGTGATCATTTTCTGTCAACCCATAGAGATCCTTTATACCCTCAAACCCATACATCCCCTGGTTATGTAAGAGCTGGGATACTTGCGTCAACCCCCCCCCTTGCCCACCTTTGAAAGGTCCGCGCGTCCGGCCCCTGCCCCTTCTCAAAACATGCCTCTAATCCCATGCCCTGTGTATACCCTTTTCCTGCCACCAGTTGTTGTTTGTACCGTTTCCACACTTTCAGACTATGTACTATCATGGGGTTTAGAATGTTAGAGGCTTCGCCCGCTCCTCCCCGCCAAATCACCCTCTCCATGTCCGCCCCCCCATCTGCTCCTGCTCCATCTGCACCCATTGTTTCCCCTCATTTCGTTGCCACTCATATACGGTTTTCAATTGGGCTGCCTCATAGTATTTCCCCAAGTTGGGAACTCCCAGCCCCCCCTCTTCTTTTGCTCTCTGCAGTATGCTCATCGCCACTCTCGGTCTTCGCTGCTTCCATATGAATCTATTTACCATCCCTTGCGCCCGTTTCAAATGGTTCCGCGGTACCGCTATGGGGAGTGTCTGAAATAAGAACAGCAGGCGTGGCACCAGCATCATTTTAACTGTCGCTATCCTCCCAAACCAAGATATAAACCCCTTTCCCCAACCCCCCAACCAACTCTCCATCTGCCCGAGTGCCTTCCCGTAATTCAGTTTATATAGTGCCGCCGTTTTGTTACTTAGTCGTACTCCTAAGTACCTTATACTTTCCGGCGCCCATTTAAAAGGGTATTGCTTGGCCAACCTTGCTTGTCCTGCTCCCGAGACCGCCAGATTTAAAATCTCCGATTTAGCCCAGTTGATTGAAAAACCCGACAGCTTACCGTATTCTTCCAATTCCCACATCACTATTGGAATGCTCACTCTGGGACTACCCAAGCTTAGAATAATATCATCAGCAAACAAGGAAATCTTATAGCCCTTCGTCCCCACCAGTAGTCCCCGGATATCCTCCCTTTCTCGCACCCTCTGTGCAAACGGCTCTAACGCAATAGCAAAGAGCAATGGCGACAGAGGGCACCCCTGTCGGGTACCCCTCCCCTGCTCGAAAAACCCTGAGTACGCCCCATTCACCCGGACACATGCTTGCGGCCGCTCATAGAGTGCCTTTATCCAGGCCAAGAAATCATTCCCCAGTCCAACCTTCTCCAATACCTGGAACAAGAAGGGCCAGTCTACCTGGTCGAAGGCTTTTTCGGCGTCCAACGACAGGAGCAGGGCCTCTTCCCCGCTCTGCTCAACTGACCAAATTATATTCAATATTTTCCTTATATTGTCCGCCACCTGTCTACCTGGTATGAAGCCCGCCTGGTCCTGGTGGATCAATTTTCCAATTACCTTGTTTAATCGGGCTGATAATATCTTTGCGAGTAGCTTGGCATCAAGATTAAGCAAAGAAATGGGCCTATAAGATGCACAATCCTGTGGGTCTTTCCCCTCCTTATGTATAACCGTAATCCCCGCCCAGCCCATCGTGCCCGCTAGTCTCCCTCCCTCCCTTGGCAAGTTAAATAACTTCACCAGTGGCTCGATCAGGAGATGTCCAAACCGTCTATAGAATGGCGCTGTTAACCCGTCTAAGCCTGGAGCTTTCCCGGTTTTTAATTGTCGAATTGCCCACTGCACTTCATCCCCACTTATCGGTCTATTGATTTCCCCTTGCTCCTCCCTCCCCAGCTTAGGCAATCGCACTGAAGCAAGGTATCTGCTCACTCTGTCCTCTGTTGCCGAGTCACGGGCTTTATATAGCTCCTGGTAAAACTCTCTAAAGGCTTCCCTAATTTCTCCTTCCTTAGTGACCAGGGTCCCTCCCTTAGATCGGACTCGGATGATATGGGAACGCAACTTTCTCTGTCGAAGCCTCTGCGCCAAAAATTTCCCTGCTTTATCCCCCCCCCCTCAAAAACCTCTTGCCGTAAGAGTTGCATCTGATACTGTATCCGTTCTGCCTGCAGCGCATTTAACTGTGCCCGCACCGCCAGTATCTGTCCTCGATAAGATCTCGACCGCCCCTGTGCATCCAACTCTTCCAATTCTAATAAACGGAGCCTCAATGCCCCTTTCCTGCTCTCTCTCTCCCTCTTTAACCGTGCCCCCCACTTGACAAGCACCCCGCGAATCACTGCCTTGTAGCCATCCCATACCCCGCCCCATGCCACCTCCCCGTTATCATTGATTATAAAATATTCCCTTGTTTCCCGCCCTACCTCCTCCCGGACCCTCTCATCATCCAACAGCGACTCGTTCAACCGCCAATATTGTAGCCCTTTCCCTTCATCCGCCATGCGCAAAGAGACCGTCACCGGGGCATGATCAGACCATGTGATGGCCTCCACTGCTGCTTCGGTAATCCGACCCCCTACTTCTTTGGAAACCCAGATAGCATCTATCCGGGAGTAGGACCCATGCGTGGGCGAGAAATAGGAAAATTGCCTCCTCCCAGGGTATTGTAACCTCCAAGCGTCAACCAATCCATGCTGCACCACAAAAGCTCGATACCTCTTCCTGTCCGCCCGCTTACCCTCCCGACCCCCAGTTGCATCCCATGCCGGATTCCAGGTAAGATTGAAATCTCCCCCACATATAAGGGTACCCTCCCCCATGTTCCCCACCTCCTCAGTCAATTGCTTCCAGAAATTACCTTGCGATCCCGTAGGGGCATATAGGTTCACTATACAGTACCACTTACTCCCCACCCGCACCCTCACCAGTACATATCTCCCTCCCTTATCCCTGACAACGGAGTGCACTAGGGTCTTCAATCTGGAGGCTATCAGAATAGCCACCCCCCCTTTCTTCTTTTCAACTGTGTTAGAGGCATGAATACATACCCCAAATCCCCTAGGCTTGACCAGGTACTCTGTTGTTTTGGTAAGGTGCGTTTCCTGAATCAGCCCTATCCCCGCCTTCTGGCGAGCCAGCTCATCATACAATTTCTGCCGTTTAAAAGGCGAATTCAGGCCCTTAACATTTAAGGATACAATTTTTAGATCTCCCATCTTGGTAGACCTCACTCCCCACTGTCAGCCCATAGGTGTTCCAACCCCCCTCCCCCCCCTTGCCCCCCCTCCCGCTCCCCCCTCTCCCCCTCCCCCCCCAATCTCCTTGACCCCACCCCCCCAGCTCTCTCCAAAGAGAGATTTGTCTTCCATATAGGTGCCTGTCTTCCCCCCACCATTCCGCATCTCCCCATTTGCTCTATCCCCCCCCCGACTCAACCGCTACCTACTCCCCCCATCCCCCTGCCTCTTCGCCCTCCCCGCCCCCCCCTTCCCGCCCCTCATGCTACATCCCCCTTGCCCCCCCTCATAATGCACCCCTCCTACAATAACCCAACAAAATATATATACACAACAGTACTACAAAGCACCAAGCTTTAAAACTTCTACTTCAGCCCGCTCCGTTCTCAGCTGCTGATGTCCCGGGGCTCTCTCCAAGCTTGCGCGCCAGTCTTCGGCCCTCTGCTGGGACTCGATGCCACCGCTGAGCTCTCTGAGCTGGATTAGAGGACGTCGACGTACTAGCCCCCTGTCTAGCTGTGGTCATATTCCCTTCAGGGATATTCGGCAGCTCCAAGTCATGCAGTACTCTCCAGGCTTCCTCTGTAGTTTGCACTCGTTTTGACCTACCCCTGGCCGTGATCAACATGCCAAAAGGGAACATCCATTTATATCTTATGTCCTCTTTTCGCAAGTACTTTGTAACTTCTTTGAAGTCCCGTCTACGCTGCAGTGTTCCCCCTGAGAGATCCTGAAAAAACTCCAGGGAGTGTTCTTCCCACTGGAACTGTCTCACCTTCCTGGCTGCCATCAACAACCTTTCTTTAATCTTGAAGGAGCCCAGGCATATCACAATATCTCTTGGTTTATTGTCTCGTTTGGGGCCCAGGCTCCTGTGCGCTCTCTCTATTTGTGACAGTGTGATCTCAGTGCCTCCCTCTGGATCTGCTGTCTCGAGCAGGGAGCTAAAAATTTTAACAATCACGTCCTCACAGTTGCGGTATCGTGCTTCTTCTGGAAGGCCCCGGACGCGTATATTACATCGGCGGGATCTATCCTCCAGGTCCTCCGCCTTCATCTGCTGCTCCAGCTGAATCCGCTTGATGTCTGCCCAGTCTTTTTGTAACACATCGAGTTCTTCTCCCTGCTGTTGCAGTTGCGTCTCCATTTCTTCCATACGGTTTCCGATCTCCCCTATATCTTGTCGCAGAGAGTGGATGGACTCTCTGAGCTCCCGCGACACCCCACCGATATCAGCTTTGATCTCATCCTTCAGCTCTGTGAGCCAGTCTTTCAATTTCACGATCCCTCCTGGGCTACAGCTCCGTTCCAACTCTTCCACCAGCTCTTGGGCCTCTGCCAGCTGCTTACTATTCTCTTTGGCCCCCTCCTTGTTACTCTTGGCTGCTCCGTAGGGAGATCGGTATTCCGCCAGCTTCTTACGCGCTGACGCCCCCGCTTTATTTTTATCCATCTTGGTTCTAAGTCGTAGGTTCTTTATGTCTTCGCTGTATGGGTAACTGTGGCTGTAAATGCTGCAGGGCTTTGCCCCCCCTATCTCTTCTGGAGCACAGGGGCCTCTCCTCTCCCTGTCTCCTCTATAACTTCAGGTCCTTGATACCGCTGGCACAGCCTTTCTCCTCCACCCCTCCTGAGTTCTTGCCCTTCTATGGCCTCTGCTCTGCGGTTCTCCTTAAGGGCTACTCTCTCACCTCACACTCCACTGGTTCTCTGTCGTCGCCTCCACAGGCTTCTTCTCCAGGGCTTCTCAGCCCACACTCCATTGCTTTGTGGTTTTCCCCCGCTGCACTCCTTCTCCTCCGCTCCACACACTGCTCAGCTCCGCGTGGCCCTCTCCCGCAGCCACCGCTGTCACTGCGGGCTGCACTGCACGGGCTATTACCGCCCTCTGGGCTCCTCCGCTCTGTGCTGCTGTCTAGCAAGGAAAGTGCTGTACGTACCAGCCCCACTGCCGTCGGGAGATGTGAGGTCCCTCGCCGGCCCTCAGCTCTGTAGCGCTGCCCGATTGCTGGATTCTCAGCTGACTAGGCCTCGGACCCCACACTCTGCTCTGCTGCAGCCTCACAGCACGTCTGCGGTTCTTGCTGCCGGTCCCGGCCGACCACGCGGTCAGCGCTCTAGGCCGCTCGTGAAGCTCCCCCGTCGGGGAAATGCCGATGCGGGGCCAAGCTGCTTCCTTTCACCTCTGCCCGATCCTCGGGTCTAGCGGCGTCGATTCTCCAACTTGCCCCCCGCAATTAACGCAAATAGGGGTATTTAGCCCCCTTTTCACAGGCTTGGATGGCAGAGCTCTCCTTCTACCCCACCATCCGTCCCGATGACGTCACCGGAAGTCATGACCTTATGCTTTTAATATGGGAAACGCCTCTCACAGTCTCACCTCAGAGTCGACGTCTCAATACCATATATCGTTTATCAGAGTCTCCTGGCTTTCCCCACCACTCCATGGTGGTGGAATCGGTGATGCACCGAATCAAAAAGCTCAAAGACTCACTCCTCTAATCCTCCCGGCAGAGAATCGAGAACTCTGGAACCTTTCGGCATCCATGCTTCGAAGCATCAATGTTCTTTGCTGGGATTAAGTCCTCTACATGAGAATGTTTTTGAAGGAGATCTCCAGGGATCTCAAGGCCTTTGCCCCTCTTTTCCCAGATAACAAGAGGACAAATTATCTCGTCCTAGTTAAGCATAGCCAAAATGTTTCGAATTTTGTCAATAGGGCTACCTTCGATTCTTTTGAATGCGCAAGTAGGGCCTCAGCAGTACGCATCGCTGCACGTCAAATTGCATGTCTTCAGGCCTAAGACCTTGAACAGTGGGTTCAAGATAAGTTGGGCAACATACCTTACACAGGGGAAAACCTCTTTGGCAAAGACTGGCAAGATAAGGCCTCTCTATTAGAGTCAGAAAATACCACTCTAAAAAGACTGTCCAGAGTAACAGCTGATCCTGCCAGGAAAAATACACCTGCAAAAAGGTTTTCTACAATAATAAGAAGACATTCTTCTTTTCCTGTCCTCCTGCTTCTCAGTACCAGAGTCAGGACCCACAGAAGAGGCAGCAACCTCCTGAGCAACAAAAGAAGCCACAGGTGGCTAAATCTCAATCAGCTCCGCAGCCACAGTTTACGCCTATTTTTTGACTCTTTCTTAGAGAACATTGCCACCCTGCCTCTGGAGGACCTCCACATAGCAGGCAGACTGTGTCACTAAGCCCACACATGGCACCTCATCATCTTAGAGCAGTGGACACTCACCATATTTTAAGAAGGGTACAGACTCTGCCCCCACCACATTCACGGGGAAGTATCAAACGCAACCCCCACTCACTGCTCTCCATAGGACGAGGTGTCCTCAGGGCGTCATAGAAGATGTCCCAACATCCCAACAGGAAGTGGGCTTCTACTCCCTATTTTCTCATTCCAAAGAAAACCGGAGGGTACAGTCCCATTTGGACCTCAGAAACCTCAACAAGTTTCTAGCCAACGAAAATTTCAAGATGATCTCTTTTGGGACTCTTCTTCCCTACCTCCAGAGTCAGGACTGGCTCGGTTCTATAGATCTAAAAGAAGTGTACACACATATCCTCATCCATCCAGGACACAGGAAATATCTATGCTTCACCTCTCAGGGAAAATATTATCAATGCAGAGTCCTTCCCTTCGGATCCATCTCTGCCCCAAGAGTCTTCACAAAGTGCATGGCTGTCATGGCCCCATATCTGAGAACTCTGGGGATATTCGTCTTCCCTTACTTAGACAACTGGCTAATAAAAGCAGACACCTCCCAAGGTGTACTGCCTTCCTTGCATCGTACCATCACAGTACTGCAATACTTGGGATTTGTCATAAATTTCCCAAAATCCCAGCTTACTCCAACTCAAAGACTAGAGGTTATTGGAGCCCTATTAGACACCCAGCAGTCCAGAGTGTTTCTGCCCCATCTCCATTGTGCCCATCTAGTCGAACTAGCATCCCAGATGCTCCTACGAGACCATCTGACAGCCCGAGAGAAGCTGCAGCTCCTTGGGCACATGGCCTCTACAGTACACGTCGTTCCATATGCCCAACTACATGTGTGGACAGCCCAGTGGACTCTTGCCTCCCAGTGGAAGCAAACCTCAGGCTGTCTCCAGGACAGGATCCAAGTCACTGCCTGTCTAACCACATCCTTTCAGTCGTGATGTTCTCCAGAAAATCTGCTCGTAGGGTCACCTTTTAAGATGCCTCCACTTCTATGCACCCTGATGACGGATGCTTCCATACTGGGTTGTGGAGTCCATCTGGGCAACCTGACTACATAGGGGCTCAGGACAATGCAAGAGACACAACTCCAGATCAATTTCCTGGAACTTTGTGCTATCTTGAATGACCTCCTGGTGTTTCAACACCACCTCAGACACAAGAAGTCCTAGTCAGGACGGACAATCAGGTTGCCATGTTCTATGTGAGCAAGCAGGGAGGAACAAGCTCTTGGGTCCTCTGCGATGAGACTTTACACCCCTGGTGCTTTGCCATTACTCTTCAAATACACTTCCAAGTAGTGTTTCTCCCGGGGAAGTCCAATGCTTGGCAGACAGACTGAGTCGCATCCTTCTTCCCCATGAATGGTCTCTCAATCCAGACACAACGTTCTATACCTTCCGGACCTGGGGAACTCCAGACATAGATCTATTCGCAACACCACAAAATGCCAGGCTTCCTCGCTTCTGCACAAAAACTCAGACATCCACCAACCAACAAGTGGATGCCTTCCACCTACACTGGAGTCAGGGTCTGCTTTATGCATTCCCTCCTATACCCCTCATTCCCAAGATGCTTTTCAAGCTTCAGTCCAACAAGGGCTCCATGATTCTCATAGCCTCTCACTGGCTGCAGCAACCGTGGTTTCCGCTGCTACTATGTCTGATTCAGACTCTCATCCTCCTCAATTGGGATATGTGCCAGATTTCCTCTCCCAGCACCACGGCTCACTACTCCATCCCAATCCACAGTCTCTCTGCCTCACAGCTTGGCTGCTGAGAGTGTAGCTTTACAAGGCTTTAATCTTACACAAGAGGTTAAGGAGATACTTTTGGCTTCTAGAAAGCCCTCCACCAGACGTTCATACACTTTTAAGTGACGTAGATTCTCTGTCTGGTGTTCCCAGAAAGATCTCAATCCCTTTTCAGCTCCAATGGAGCCTCTCCTTCAATATCCTCCACCTGTCCTTGACAGTTCTAAAGACAAACACCTTAGTGCCATTGCGGCCTCTCACCATCTACTCTATGGACAGCCCATCTCCACACAACCGCTAATAGCGCGTTTCATGAGAGGTTCCTGATCTCCAAAATGCCCATTAAGCCACCTCCTGTAGCTTGGGACCTTAATGTCGTTCTAGCGCAGCTTCTCAAGCCGCCGTTTGAACTATTAGCCACACTTCACTTAAATTTCTCTCTTGAAAGGTTATCTTCCTAATTGCCCTCACTTCAGCTAGTGAGCTTCAGGCTTTTGGTGGTGGATCCACCCTATACCCATTTCCACCATGAAAAGGTAGTCCTTCGGACTCACCTACACTTTTTGCCTAAGGTGATATTTCTCTTCCATCTAAACCAGTTAATTTACCTTCCAGTTTTCTTTCTTAAACCCCATTTGTCTAGTATGGAAGCAACTCTGCACACTCTTGACTGCAAGCGTATGTTGGCTTTTTATCTCCAGTTGACTCGAGATCATCGTAAAGTCTCGCAATTGTTTGTCATTTGACCCCAGTCACCTGGGATTATCTGTTTCTCCAGGACCAAGCAGGAAGTCAGTCCTCACATATGGGTGTCATCGGCGCCGATGAAGCCCCAGCGGAGCATTTCCCCAGCTTTCTATGAAAGCCTTTGGGAATGCTGACACGCATGCGCGGTTCCCTTCCCGCCTAAAGGTGCCATCTTACCTCAGTCTCTTTTTTTCCGAGAAGCCCATTGGACGTGTGTCCTGTTCTCCCGGATAAAAATGATTATTTTCTTCGGCGATTTTTCGCTATTTTTCTCCAGTTCGACGCCGGTTCCCCTCCCGCCGGGTTCGGTACACCGGTATCGAGCCCGTTTATTTCTTTTTCGGTTTTTGCCCTTTGTGGCTGGCGTTCGCCCACTTTTTTCATTTTTTCCCTGGAAGGCCAGTCTTTTGACCTCGCTGGGGTTCTTTTTTCCCCGATGGCTTCCAGTGGTTTCAAAAAGTGTGATCAGTGTAAGAAACTTATGTCTCTCACCGACACACACAACTGCTGCCTTCGGTGCCTCGGCCCTGACCACGACCCAAAGTTATGTGCGCCATGTGGGAAGATGTCTTCCAAGGCACTAAAAAGTCGACAGCATCAGAAGGAAAGGTTTTTCTCGGACTCTGCCTCCGGCCGAGCCCGGACCTCGTCTGAAGCCTCGACATCTCGGGATTCCGATCCCGAGCGCCGTCGAAGTTCCTCGGACAGGGGGTCCCCCGACCGGGAGCGCAAGAGGAAGAAGCGACTCGTGAGGGCGGCGTCAGAGGAGGTCCCTGAACCCTCGAGGGCCAGGTCTAAGACCCCCGACTGCCATCCCGGGCCCGTGGACCAAGAGAAGCCTGCAAAAGTCCCTCGCGTGGAGCCGGAGTCTGCTGGACACGTAAGCCCCGTAGTCCTCGTGGACTCTCCTCCCAGAGAGCCGACATCGGGCCCGGCGCCACCGGGGCCCGGGTCAGTGGCTGCGGCGTCTCCCGAGCTGAGTCTCAGGATGACAGCCTTGGAGTGCAGATTGTCTGCCTTCATGGAGCAGCAGCGAGCACTGATGGCCAGCCTGTCTGGTGCATCTGCCCCGACCACCGGGACATTGACTTCAAAGTCAACCCCAGAGACCGAGCCGATACTCGAGACCCTCGTGGCTCGAAGTCGTCCTCGGTCGAGGTCTCCCTCGACCTCCCATTTGGGACCGAGGGTGTCGACGCCGGTGCCCCCGGCGTCGGGGCGGGTGCCTCGGGGCCCCGCGGGGTCGGACCCTGACTCCTCCTCAGATGAGTCCGCCTGGGAGACGGAGGACGAGGAGTCTCCCGATACTTTTAAGACTCAATGCGTCCCGTCGGACTCACCGCAGTCTGAGCCCCGGGTAGATCCCCTCCGGAGGACACAAGGTTCTCGGAGTTCGTGCGGGATATGGCCGCTGCCCTGGCTATCCCTGCCGATCCCGAGGAAGAGCCTCGAGCCGAGGAGCTCGATGCTCTGCTGTACGACTCTCCTCCAAAGGAGGCCTTTATTGTCCCGGTTCCTCCGATGCTGGAACGGCTCCTCTTCCGGATGTGGGAGGCACCGGCCTCGGTGCCGGTTCCGAGCAAGCGAGTCGATTCCATCTATCGACTCTGCAAAAGCCCTGGTTTCCAGAAAGCACAGCTACCACACCATTCCATGGTTGTGGAATCGGCCATGCATCGTCTGAAGAGCCAGAAGACGCACTCCGCGGTGCCCCCCGGCAGGGAGGCCCGCAACCTCGATGGCGTCGGTAGGAAGTGCTTCCAGGGCTCGATGCTTGCTTGCCGTGTCCAATCTTACCAGCTGTACATGGGCATGTACTTGCGAGACCTGGCCAAGGAGTTGGCCGGATTCTCTGCTGGTCTCTCCGGGGAACCCTTGCAGAGATTTAAGACCTTGTCCTCGGGAATTCGGGAATGCTCCAAGTTCATTTCCCACGCCACCTACGATGGCTTCGAGGCTTCGGCCCGAGTAGCGGCTGCCGGCATCGCAGTTCGACGCCAGGCGTGGCTGCAGTCATCGGACCTCGAGCCATGGGATCAGGACAAGTTGGTCGATGTCCCCTGCTGAGGTGAAAACCTTTTTGGCAAACCCGTGACCGAGAAGGCCGCTCAGCTCGAGACCGAGCACCTTACCCGGACAAGGCTGTCGAGGAAGACCTCTGCCCCTTCACATAAAAAGAAGGGCTCGGGAAAAAGTCCTTTTAGCCGAGGAAGGGCACTGCCTACAAACAGTACCCTCAGTATCAGGCTGCCCAAGCTGCCCCCCAGGGTCAGCAAGCCAAGGGCCAGGGTAATGGGCCCCGTAGGCAGAGGACCCCCAAGCCTTTTGCCCCTGCTCCCACTCAGCAGGGTGGGTTTTTTTGACTCCTTGAGCGTTGCCACTCCGTCCCTGCTGTCCCAGCCCTGCACAGGCGGTCACCTTGTACTCTTCGCCCACCAGTGGCCTCTCATTACCACTGACAGTTGGGTGCTGGACATAGTCCAAAAGGGCTATGCACTGCATTTTCATCAACTGCCTCCTCCTTACTTTCCAGGGGAACCCTTGAGGCCTCCCCTGCACACAGACCTTCTCCTTCGAGAGCTCCAAGGTCTTTTGGTGGACAGGGCGGTGGAACCTGTGCCTCCCCACTTGCAAGGTCACGGATTCTACTCTAGGTACTTCCTGGTACCCAAAATGACCGTTGGCCTTCGACCCATTCTGGATCTCAGGAACCTCAGCAAGTTCCTGGAGAAAGAAAAGTTCAAGATGCTTACTCTTGGAACACTTCTGCCCTACCTCCAGCAGGGAGATTGGCTATGCTCCTTAGATCTAAAGGATGCGTACACTCACATCCTCATTCATCCAGACCACAGAAAGTACCTCAGGTTCATTGTGGGAGGAAACCATTATCAGTACAGAGTACTACCTTTTGGCCTCACCTCCGCTCCCAGAGTCTTTACCAAGTGCCTGGCAGTGGTTGCGACCTACCTGAGAAATCAGGGCATCTTTGTCTTTCCCTATCTGGACAACTGGCTCATCAGGGGTCAGACGTCCCTGGAGGCCAAACAAGCCACCCTCAGAACCATTGCTCTGCTTCAAAACGTGGGCTTTGTCATAAACTTCGCAAAGTCCACTTTGCTCCCCTCCCAAAACTTGGAGTTCATAGGGGCAAGGTTGGATTCTCAACTGGCAAGGGCATTCTTGCCCGAAGGCAGGGCTCAAAGACTGATGGATGTGGCCAAACAGTTTCTAAACATGTCCCTGGTCTCCGCCAGTCTCTGCCTCAGGCTCCTGGGCCACATGGCTTTGACAGTGCATGTGACTCCCAATGCCAGGCTCCATATGAGGCCTGCACAATGGTGCCATCTCAATCAGTGGTCTCAGGCCACAGGCCGCCTCAGAGACAGGATAAGAGTGTCCAGGACCCTTTTGACCTGCCTCACCTGGTGGCTACATCCCCCCAATCTGCTGAAAGGGATGCCCTTCCAGATGCCAGAACACTCAATGGTCCTTACCACTGATGCCTCTCTGCAGGGCTGGGGTGCTCATTGTCTGGACAAGTGCACTCAAGGCCTCTGGTCTCCCTGGGAGGCAGCCCAACAAATCAATCTCCTAGAACTTCGAGCTATCCGCTTAGCTCTCAAGGCTTTTTCTCCAGCCCTGGCTCACCGCTCAGTCTTGATTCAAACAGACAACCAGGTAGCCATGTTTTATGTGAACAAGCAGGGCGGGACTGGGTCAAAGCTCCTTTGTCGAGAGACTCAAGACCTTTGTTCCTTTGCCCTGAAGCACAACATGCTTCTCAAGGCGGTGTACCTTGCGGGCCAGGAGAACTGCCTGGCCGACCGGTTGAGCAGAATTCTTCAGCCCCACGAGTGGCAGCTGCATCCCTTGGTCGTTCAGAAGATCTTCCTGAAGTGGGGTCTCCCTTGGATAGATCTCTTTGCCAGTCCGCTGAACAAGCAACTGCCCACGTTCTGCTCCAGGCAACCACATCCTTTAAGGATTGCACCAGATGCTTTTCTGATGTCCTGGTCTCAGGGCCTCCTGTATGCGTTTCCTCCCACGCCCTTGGTGGCCCGAACTCTTTTCAAGACTCTTCAGGACAGGGCCTCCGTCCTGCTGGTGGCTCCCAGGTGGCCGAGGCAGCCTTGGTTTCCTCTTCTGCTTCAACTGGCAGTGGATTCCCCACTACCTCTAGGGTTGCAGCCCGACCTTCTCTCACAGGAGCAGGGTTCCCTTCTGCACCCCAATCTCAAATCTCTCAATTTGATGGCCTGGAGGCTGCAAGGGTAGTCTTGGCTCCCTGGGGCCTGCCTCAGGAAGTTGAGGAGGTTGTCCTAGCCTCTAGGAAACAGTCCATTAGGAAAACCTATGCTCTAAAATGGAAAAGGTTTTCTGTGTGGTGTCAGCGTCGTACAGAGGATCCTTTCTCCTGTACTGTGCCAGTAGTACTTCAGTACTTACTACACCTATCGAATCAGGGACTTAAGTCCAATTCTGTTCAGGTCCACCTCTCAGCTCTAGCAGCTCACCTCTCACTGGTGGAGGGACATTCTCTGTCAGGTCACCCCTTAGTGTCCCGCTTTCTCAGGGGCTTGCTTTTACTCAAGCCACCCATCCGTCGTCCTGCCCCTGAGTGGGAGCTGAATGTGGTCTTGCAGCAACTGACTCGCCCACCCTTTGAGCCGATGGCTACTAGCCCTCTATGCTTCCTTTCCTGGAAGACACTCTTCCTGATAGCACTCACCTCGGCTAGGCGGGTGAGTGAGCTTCAGGCCCTGGTCTGTGACAGGCCTTACACCAGGATTTATAGGAACAGGGTAGTACTTAGGACTCATCCAAAGTTCTTCCCCAAGGTTGTCTCCTCTTTCCACCTCAACCAGGAGGTGGTTCTTCCAACATTCTTCCCTAGGCTTGATGCTAGCCAGGCTGAAGCAGTCCTGCATACCCTGGACTGTAGGAGGGCCTTATCCTTCTACCTTGACCGTACGCAGGGGCATAGAAGGGCTACTCAGCACTTCGGCTCCTTTGACCCCAATAATTTGGGGTTAGCTGTGTCCAAGCGTACCTTGTCCATCTGGGTGGCTGACTGTATCACCTGGGCTTACAAGGCGGCTGACCTTCCTTTGCAGGGTAGAGTCACGGCCCATCGTGTCAGGGCCATGGCTGCCTCAGTGGCTCATCTCCGCTCTGTGCCCTTGGTAGACATCTGCAGGGCTGCAACTTGGTCTTCAAGCCAGACTTTTGCAGCCCATTACTGTCTGGAGAGGGAGTCCCGTAGGGACAGTGCTTTTGGCCAAGCAGTACTCCGGAATCTCTTTGAGGTTTAGGCAACTCCTGCCCTCTGTTTGGCTACCGGTGGAGGTGGAGTCCTTGAAAAGTTTTTCTTTGATGCTGGGACTAGAGGGAGTTCTCTTGTTCAGCCTGGGTTCCTGGTAGCCCAGAGCTAGGGAGTCACCCATATGTGAGGACTGACTTCCTGCTTGGTCCTGGAGAAAGAGTAGTTACTCACCTGTAACAGGTGTTCTCCAGGAGCAGCAGGAATCAGTCCTCACAACCCTCCCTCCTCCCCTGGGAGTTGCAGTTGTACATAGTTTGTTTTTACATTTTGTGTGCTGTTCTTAGCTATGTCATTTGACTGAGGTAAGATGGCACCTTTAGGCGGGAAGGGAACCGCGCATGCGTGCCAGCATTCCCAAAGGCTTTCATAGAAAGCTGGGGAAATGCTCCGCTGGGGCTTCATCAGCACCGATGACACCCATATGTGAGGACTGATTCCTGCTGCTCCTGGAGAACACCTGTTACAGGTGAATAACTACTCTTTCTAAGCATACACTCTCAGATGGATAGCGAACTGCATTTCATTTACCTATGATAAAGCAGGACTCTCCCTGGAAGAGCATGTCACTGCTCACAACGTGCCATGGCCACCTCGATGGCAAACCTACATTCAGTAGCCATCAATGAAATTTGCAAAGCTACAACTTAATCTTCCGTCCATACCTTTGCTGCCCATTATTGTGTGGATAAGGACTCCCATCGGGATGCCGTGTTTGGTCGGGCTGTACTCCAGCACCTCTTTCAGATGCAACTCCTGCCCTCTGTCCCGGATTTTGAAGATACCAGAAATCCATGTGGGATCCATGACCTCATCATGCCTACTCTGAGACGAATTTCTACTGGTTCTGAGGTCACTTCATCTGGAATCTGGGAGCTTGGGGAGTCCCATATGTGAAGACTACATTCCTGCTTGTTCCTGGAGATAGCATAGTTACTTACCTTTAACAGTTGATCTCCAGGAACAGCAGGAATTTAGTCTTCACAACACACCCTCCTCCCCTAGGAGTTATAGGGTTTCATTTACTCTCTTTTCTCAGCTACAAACTCAACTGAAGAGAGGGAGTTGGGAAGGCAGTTGCCCAGGCGCAGTGGAATGCTCCCAAAAGCTTTCCAGTTGGTAGCTGGGGAGTGTTCCCGCACGAGCTCAGTCGGTACTGACGTCACCGATATGTGAAGACTAAATTCCTGCTGTTTCCAGAGATCACCTGTTATAGGGAGTAACTACCCTTTTTTCTTAGAAATATATTGCACTGGAAAGATGCAGTGTGGGGGATGACAGGGAAATTGCTAGTTTAAAGCATTAACATTTTTTTTTGTATGGCCCTCTTGCCTTGTGGAAGTGAATTATCTCATTTTTCAAATGCTCAGACAGCTGCTTAGAGGAGTCTGTGGTATTGAAAGTAGATAGAACATCAGTCACAAGCGGTCACTTGTTTGTTGAACCTGGAATTGTCTTTACCTGACTGATTGAAGGCCTAAAGAGTCACTAGACATTTTGGGTTTTTCAACTACATTTTTTAAAATAAGTAATTATAAATCAGTTGGAATGGTGTTCAGACTTTTGTACCTGTCTTTTTTTTATTATTATCTTCAGTTTGTTAAATAGTAACTATTAAAATTTGCAAAACAATGTCATTTTAAATTTATACTATGGAGAGGTTGTTAACTTATTTCACCTAGGGATTCTTTGAAACATACATTTTGACCAGGTTTGCTTAAACATTTGCACCCAACTGTATATATTTATATAGATATAAATAATATCCATAACCCCTTGTTCTGTGTTTGTCCGTGCTGTTTTATCTGTGGTTGCTTGGGGCAGTATGCATTAACATATACTGTCTGACATCTGTATGTGATACCAGATTCACAACTTCATTCTTGGAGGGAAATGGAGGGATAGTCATGTTGCAGGGAAGGGGATGCTCAGAGCAGAGCTGCGTAAGTAGGAGAGAAGAATTCTCAGAGTAACCTGGAGTGATAAGAAACAAAGGCTGAGGTTGAATGGGGAGAGGGGGCAGGAGCCAAATATCAAATGGGAAATTGTCACTGCTTTGCAAATGATACTAAAGAGTAGAATGGTTCAAGAAATTATACAGTGCAATCGAAAAATCTCTCTGCAATGAGTGCCTAACCAAAAGCAAAGGCAAACCAATCTGACTGTGTCCAAGTGCTCCCAACTCCAGAGTTTGTCTCACCGCAGTGGTCACTGATCAAGCGCTACTCCCGTTGAGCACCTCGAGCATTGCCGATTAGCTGGTTCCCCGGTGCCTCTGTGGATAGTCAATCTCCACATGTCCCCGGGACAAAGCGGTTAACCCTCCCTCCAAAACCGAAGTAACTCAGCTGTGACTGTGCGCAGCTGAGCTGCTCCAGTTCTGGCGGGAAGATACACCGTCCAGGAACCCATGACAGTGTACCTTCCCACCAGAACTGGAGCAGCTCAGCCGCGCACAGTCACAGCTGAGTTGCTTCGGTTTTGGCAGGAGGGTTTGCCGCTTTGTCCCAGGAATCTATGGTGATGTACTTTGACTGTCCAAAGAGGCACAGGGAAACCAGCTAATCGGCGATGCCCAAGGTGCTTAGGGGGAACAGCGCTTGGTTGACAACCACTGCGATGGAACGAACTCAGGAGCTGGGGGCATTCAAACACTATCAAGTTGGTTTACCTTTGCTTTTCTTTGCTTTTAGTTCGGCACTCAGTGCAGAGAGACTTTTCGATCGCACTGTATATCTACAATAATTTATTTTTGCTTCATCCATAAACAATTTTGAAAAGTATAGTGCTAATTTTAGTCTTCTTCTTTCAGCCTAAGGAAGCAGAAACATTCCTTTTGAATCTTTCAGAAGAGATCCAGCAAAGGCTAGAAGCAGCTGGTATGAAGGGGAAACGGTTGACATTAAAAATTATGGTCAGAAAATCTGGAGCACCAATAGAACCTGCAAAATTTGGAGGTCATGGAATCTGTGACAATATTTCCAGGTACCATTGCATTGCATAGAATATAATTCATCATTAATTTAGTTGAATTTTTTCTCTGGAAATAAGCAAGAAGTCAGTCCTCACATAATGATGACGTCGGTGCCGACAGAGCCCTCGCGGTAACCTCTCCCCAGCTTTCAAAGAAAGCCTTTGGGAGATGTACCATGCATGCATGGTCCCCAAGGGTGCCATCTTGCCTCAGTCTTCTTTTTTCCGTGGAGCCTATCAGACGTGTATTTGTCTCCCCCAGAAAAAGTGGGGGTTCCTTCACGTCCCTCCAGTCTAGTCCCGGAAACTCTGGAGTTGTCAACCTCTTCCAGCAGCTTGGAGACTGATACACGTCATTCTTTGATAACACCGCTATAAGGACTAAGGCACCGGCTCCTCCCACTACAGCTTTATCAGTCTCCAGGCAGTTGGAGGATGTGTGCCAGGGTTTCTGGCTCACCGGAGATTCAATTAGGGACTGTAGTTTTTTTAGTGAGTTAGTTTAGTGGGGTTAAAGTTTGTTTTTTCCCACATTGGGACAGTTAATAATTGGTTTTGGTTTGTTTCAGTGCCTTTTGGGGCGGTATTGCTTTAAATTTTTTCTTTTTTGTGAAGGGCCTCTCTTCCATCCTCCTCCCTCTTACCGTAGAGACAAGGGGCAGAAGGATTTTCAGACCGGGGGTGCGCCCGGGGATGTCTCATTTAGTCTCACTGCCTTCTCCAGCGCAACGCAGAGGGTTTGCCTGCAAGCGCTGAGGAGATCGGGCAGCCGGGAACAGCTCAGCCACAGTTCGCTGCTGTGCTAGGTTCCTGTGCGCGTTGCAAGCCAGGACGGGGGCACGTTGTGGAGGTAATCACTGTGGAACAGAAAGGTTCTCTGGCTCGTGGGCGGTAAGGTAAGCCCCGATTTAATTAAGCCCTGATTTAATTTTCAATTTTGAGTGTGTCCTCGGCATTGTAAGTGGGGACCGGAGGCCTGCATAGACGGAGCTTTTCCCGCCGCGGCCCATTTTGGGCGGGAAAAGCCGGTAGCGCGTTAGGGGAAACAAGCTCAGGTTTGAAGCAAAGGAAGCTTCGTTTTGCTCAGTTTTTGGTGCGATTCAGGTCAGGGGACCTCCTGCTTTGTTTTGCTTTGATGGGTACTTTTGATTGAAGAAAAAAAAAAAAACTGAGACGGCTCGAAGTCACCAGAGCAGGGGTCAGTTAGTCTCCCATGGTCAGGTGTGGGGCTTTGGGGGAAAGAGTTTGAGTGGAAAGGTTTTTAGGTCTGTTCAGTTCTGTCCAGTCTGAGTTGGGCATAGAGGGGTCAGTTTGCCACTGAAGACTTTATGCTTACTCTGTGGGGTAAAAAGGTCCTCGGTGTCAGAGGCAGGCATATGTATGAAATGTAGTCAGGTCCCCTCAGGAGAGCAGGCTTTGGAGGCGACAGAGGAGCGGGAGGCAGTGACGCAGAGGCCTCTGTCCCCGTTGTTAGGATCTGTAGAACCTATCCCGGGTCCTTCCTCGGCTCCGGATGGCCCGAGGGCTTCGGCACCTGGGGCTGGTGATTTGCTATCAATTTTTTCCCCAGATTTTGTAGCGCTTATTCACAGAGCATTTGGTAGTGCTCCTAGGGAAGCGTCTCCCTCGGCCTTGGCTCACAGGGCAGGGGAGTTAGGACAAAAGAGGCCAGGCTCCCCTCTGTCAGTGTCACCTTTGACCTTGGGGCCAAAGAGAGCCCGGGTGGAACCTGAGAGGAGGTGTCAGTCACAGTTTTCGGAGGATGTGTACACAGAAGGTGAGGAGCAGGATACGCAGATGGATGAGGAGCTGGAAGACGGTGAGATTCCTGAACAGGAGGATCAGGCTAGAGTGGTGTGGATTTTTCGGCGGGAAGAGTTGCCCGCCTTGATCTCAGAAACTTTGAAGGCGCTGAATGTGCCGGTGGTAGAGCCGATTGAGGAGGCTACCTTGGAGGATCCCCTCTTACAGGCCTTTCGGAAGATGCAGAGGGTGTTTCCCATGCATGGAGTTATTAAAGAGATGATACAAGGTGAGTGGGATATGCCTGAATCCACACTCAGAGGTTCTCGGGTGATGCCTCAGCTTTACCCGCTGGTGGAGCAGGATAAGGAGCTTTTTAAGTCGCCGAAGGTGGATGCGGCAGTTTCTGCGGTGACCAAAAAGACGATCATTCCTGTAGAAGGGAGTGCAGCTCTTAAGGGTACTCAGGACAGAAAGCTGGATAGTTTATTAAGGCAGATTTTTGAGGTTAATGCTCTGTCTATGCAAGCTTCCATTTGTGGGGCTTGGGTGGCCAGAGCATGTCTTCGTTGGGCTCAGCGCGTCCAGGGACAGCAGATGGAGGACGCGGTTGGGGAAGCAGCGCGTTTAGAGTCAGGAGCGGCATATCTAGCAGATATTCATTACGATCTTATTAGGGGCCTATCGAACAGTATGGCTTCGGCGGTGGCCGCAAGAAGGTATCTCTGGCTGCGTAATTGGGCAGCGGACGCTTCTTCTGAGGCCCAGTTGAGTAAGCTTCCCTTTAAGGGGCAACTTTTATTTGGAGACGATTTGGAGAAGATAGTCAAGGACCTGGGAGAATCCAAAGGGGGAAGGCTACCGGAGGATAAACAGAAGCAAGGGAAATTTCCACCTATGGCTAGGTTTCTGCAGAGAGATTTTTCATCGTTTTCGCTCCTCTAGGTTTCCGCAGAGCCAGAGGGGACGATTCCCCTTTAGAAGCCAGAATTTTTGAGGATTCCGGGGGGCCAGCAGAGGGTTTGCTGCAGCCACTTCAGGTGCCAAAAAGCCCCAATGAAGTCAGGGGGGCCCAGGCGGTCGTAGAGGTGGGCGGACGCCTACAGCAGTTTTACGCTGCCTGGGTCAGGATTACGTCGGACCAGTGGGTGTTGGAGGTAATTCGAGAAGGTTATGCGTTAGAGTTTCAAAGACCGGTGACCGAGGCCTTTGTTCTCTCCCCTTGCAAGGTGCTGGCCAAGCGCAAGGCAGTCCGGCAAACTTTGCAGCGGTTGCTAGACCTCAAGGCGGTAGTGCCGGTGCCTCAAGATCAATGCAGGTTAGGTCGATACTCCATTTATTTTGTGGTGCCAAAGAAAGAAGGAACGTATCGTCCAATTTTGGACCTCAAAAAGGTGAACAAGTGTCTCAGGGTTTCTCGTTTTCATATGGAGACGCTGAGATCAGTCATCATGGCAGTCAGAAAAGGGGGAGTATCTAACCTCTCTCGATTTATCCGAGGCGTATCTGCATATTCCCATTCACCGCGAGCATCAAATGTTCCTCAGGTTTGCGGTCCCAATGGGACATTTTCCGTTTCGGGCGCTACCTTTTGGGTTAGCAACGGCGCCAAGGACCTTCACCAAAGTCATGGTGGTCGTAGCAGCGGAGCTGCGGAGGAACGGAGTGCTGGTGCACCCGTATCTGGACGACTGGTTGATTCGTGCAAAATCCAGGAGAGAAAGCGAGGAGGCTACAGCCAAGGTGGTCGTCTTCCTACAGTAACTAGGATGGATAGTGAACGTAGCCAAGAGCACTCTGGTGCCTTCTCAGGACCTCAGATATCTCGGGGCACGTTTCCACACGGGGGCAGGCAAGGTTTTTCTCCCTCCTCGTCGAGTGTTGTCTTTGCAAAGACTGATTCGCCGGTTTCTCGACCGGTCGCGTCCGACAGCGTGGCATGGGATGATGGCGGCAACGATCGATTTGGTGCCCTGGGCGAGAGCGCACATGAAACCGTTGCAGAGAGCGTTGCTCAGGAGGTGGTCGCATCAGAGCGATCCGCTGTCCAAAAGGCTTATTTGTCCGGACGCAACGCAGGAAGCGTTGAAGTGGTGGTTACGACCGGAGTCTCTGGAGAGGGGCATGCCCTTGGACATGCCAGTCTGGATTCCACTAATGACGGATGCGAGTCTCCTAGGGTGGGGGGCGCATTGTCAGGGAAGGTGCGCGCAAGGACAGTGGACGGTTCAGGAATGCTCTTGGTCGATCAACTGGTTGGAACTTCGAGCGATGAGGTTAGCGTTGCTGGAGTTTCAATGGCAGCTGCGGGGAGCGGCAGTATGAGTGTTTTCAGACAACGCGACGGCAGTGGCCTACGTCAACAGGCAAGGGGGCACCAGCAGTGCTCCCTTAGAGGCCGAGGCAGAGCAATTATTCGACTGGGCCGAGCCAAACCTTCAGGCGCTGTCGGTGGCGCATGTTGCGGGAGTGGACAATGTGGTGGCCAATTTCTTAAGTCGGGTGAGGGTACATCCGGGAGAGTGGACGCTTCATCCGGCAGTTTACGATGAGATAGTTTGGCGTTGGGGAACGCCGGTTATGGATCTCATGGCGATGTTCAAGTCCGCAAAGGTGGGTCGGTTTTTCAGCAGTCGCAGAGAAAGAATGTCGGAGGGCCTGGATGCTCTCGTCCAAGAGTGGCCGACGGATCAACTTCTTTATGTGTTCCTGCCCTGGGTGGTGTTAGGTCGGGTAGTGTGGCGCATCGAACTTCACAGGGGGTGCGTGATTTTGATAGCACCGGATTGGCCGAGGCAGCCCTGGTATGCGGATCTCAGGAGGCTGGTAGTGGGAAAGCCCTGGAAGCTGCCGGTCAGACAGGATCTCTTGCAACAAGGTCCGTTGGTAATGCCTCAGGTGGCTCGGTTCTCGCTTACGGCATGGCACTTGATAGGGCGAGGTTGAGCTAAAGGATATTCAGCGGATGTGATTGCGACCTTGTTGAGGGCGCGTAGGAGATCTACTTCCTTAGCGTATGTTCACGTGTGGTGCATTTTTGAGGCTTGGTGTGCGGTTAGGCAGTATGAAGCCTTGCGAGCGTCGCTTCCGGAGGTGTTAGCGTTTTTACAAGATGGGTTCCGGAAAGGCTTGGCGGCCGCATCCTTGAAGGTCCAGTTGGCAGCGCTTTCCTGCTATAGAGGTAAGATCAAAGGGCACGCGATCTGTACACATCCAGATGTTAAGAGATTTTTGAAGGCGGTGGCTGGGTTGAGGCCACCGTGCAGGCAGTTGGTGTTGGCGACATTGAGTTTGCAACCGTTTGAGCCGCTGGCGGAAGCTACATTAAAGGATCTTACTCTGAAGGTTGTCTTCTTAGTGGCCATTGCATCGGCAAGGCGTATTTCGGAGCTGCAGGCATTATCTTGTAGGGAGCCGTTCTTGGCCTTCCATGAGGCTAAGGTGGTGTTACGGCCGGTCCCGTCCTTTTTACCGAAGGTCCTATCTCCCTTTCATGTGAATCAAGTGATTTCCTTACTGGTGTTCCGTAAGGCTTCGGAGGGTTCGGCTACGCCATGATTGCATCGGTTGGATGTGCGAAAGGCGTTGCAGATGTTTCTCAAGAGGACGGCGAAGTTCAGAAGGTCTGATAGATTGTATTGTTCGGCGGTCCTCGCAAAGGGGAAGCTGCTTCTAAGGCGTCGATTGCTAGATGGATTAAAGAAACAATAGTGTCCGCGTACCTCCTGAAGGAGAAGTCTGTGCTGGAGGGGCTAAGGGCGCATTCTACGAGAGCGCAAGCGGCTTCCTGGGCGGAGCGCAGTTTTGTGCCTGCAGCGGAAATTTGTAAGGCAGCGACGTGGTCGTCTTGGAATTCCTTTGTTAAGCACTATCGTCTGGATCTTCAGGCGAGTAGGGATACCTGTTTTGGCGCAGCGGTGCTTCAGGCTGGGCTGACAGGTCCCGCCCGTTGAGTCAGTTACTGCTCTGTTACGTCTCCAGAGTTTCCGGGACTAGACTGGAGGGACGTGAAGGAAGTGTAAATTAGGCTTACCTGCTAATTGTAGTTCCTGAAGGAACTCCAGTCTAGTCCCGGATCCCGTCCCAATTCGTTGTAATAGTGGCAGCCTGAAGCACAGTTCTACAGGTAAGAGAATTAAGGGAACTGTGGAGCTGGGAGTTCTCGGGGCGGTGTTGGATCCCTAAGGGGTTGTAGATACTACGGGCATTTTGCTTTTTTGGGAGGGGAAGCAAGACCCTTAGCAGTTCAGTTGAATAGCGTAGTGGATAGTTTGATACTTGATAGTTAGACAGTTAGGGAACACTCGAGTTTGGGGTGTGATTAACTTAATTGTTGCTCTGGTGAGTCTGCTTTGTCAATAGGTTACTGGAGTGGGAGGAGCCGGTGCCTGAGTCCTTATAGCGGTGTCATCAAAGAATGACGTGTATCAGTCTCCAAGCTGCTGGAAGAGGTTGACAACTCCAGAGTTTCCGGGACTAGACTGGAGTTCCTTCAGGAACTACAATTAGCAGGTAAGCCTAATTTACACTTTTTTCTCTTGCTTTTCTCAGGTCACGTTCCGGTTCCCTCCCATCTCCCGATACCGCTTGCCTCCGGTGTCGCGTTTTTTGGGTTCCTTTTTCTGTTTAACATTTCGGGAGTCTTTTCTCCAGTGCGTGGGTTTTAGCACCCTTTCTTGCTGGGCCAATAGAGTTTGACCTCGTGGGGACCATCTTCCCTGCCATGGTCTCAGTCAGTGGCTTCAAGACCCACATGATTGTTGCCTTTGGTGCCTCGGGCCGCATCACTATGCCGTAGTGTGTGGTCTCTGCCAGCAGGTGACTCCAAGACTCTCCAAGGCCGCAAGAAGTAGCACAAGTCGATTTTTCATAAGACTGACTCAGCTCTGGAGTCGTCTGCGGGGCCAGCTCCCTCGAGAACCGCCATGGAAACTTCCTCCTTGTGTGGCAACCATGCTACCCCGAAGACATGGAGTGCCAAGCAAGGGCTCCCTCGAGGAGGGATGCCCCTCTAGGCGCCTGATGTTGTCTATGGCCTCCTCAGGTGAGAGTCTGGGACCGTGGGGAAGTCCCATACCACCCAGCCTTGGAGCACTTGATGTGAGGCTGAGGTGACAGCCGGGAGCGGCCCTTGAAACTTCCTTGGTGGGAGAGAACGCCATCGGCATCTGTGGATTGGTCTCAGCCCTCTGAGGCCATCCATGTTGAGGACACCCCTTCGACTGCACCGGCGTTAGGCCCAAGGTTCTCGATGCCCATGCCGGCGGCTGTGGAGCCATCAGGCATCGAGGCCAGGATGGCAGCCTTCGACCGTAGTTTGTAGTCTTGAAGGACTACAAAAAGGGACTGCTACTTCTGGAGAGAGATATGCAATTGGGAATTGCAGATCTGGGAATTTTTCTAAATCTTGGTAAAAAAGGAATTCTTTAGATTAAAGCTGTTTAATCTGTGAATCCCAGTGTATTTGTTAAATCAGTCAGAGTATAGTAACAGAAAATTGCTTTTACTTAAATTAAAAACTCGAAAGGTAGCTTTCAGTTTAAGTTTAAAACCCAGCAGAGAGCTTTTTAGTTTAAATTTAATACTCAAACAGGGCCTAGTAGCAGCAAAGTGCTTTCAGTTTAAATTTAAAACAAATCAGAGAACTTTCTGGTTAAAGTTAGAACCCAAGACTCCCTCAATCCAAGCAAGGGCTGTGTGAATCACCCAGGAAATTGGTCACAGATTACCTTAGAAGCACAGGACAGTGTACTGTGTATCAGCCAGTTTTTAATAAGTTGTCTTTACAAAACAGAGGACCCGGAGATGAAAGGGGCTAAAAAGGGGAAGGCACCACCAAAGATGAACCATATAGCGGAGGTTTTTGAAGCATTCAGGTGTAGGAAATTGAATGTGAGCCAACTGGCAACAAGTGAAAGGCATGAATTCAGTGGGGCGAGATCCGGAGCTACAGGGGAAGTGTGATGTAGGATAATGATGTGGTCAGCGTAGTAGTATGCTGACAATCTAGACTGTTGAATTTGTAAAGTGAGGGGAGCCAGGAAGACATTGAAAAGAAGTGGAGCAAGCACCGAACCCTGAGGAACATCACAGGTGAGAGGTACAGGTGCTGTGGAGGTGGGGCCAGAGAAAATGGAAAAGGACCGAGAGGAGAGAAAGGAATGAAACCACTATAGCACAAATCCAGATATGCCATCCTGGAAAGAAGAGTAGAGTGATCAACCAGATCAAAGACAGATGACAGGTCAAGAGAGACAGCAACTGAAATGTCACCCATGAGAAGTATGAAGCTTATTTAAAAGTGCCTACAAAACCACTGGTTCTTGTCCGTAAATACCTTACTGAGGTTCTCCTGATACCACAAGATAATTTACCACCTATTGTTAGTGTTCAGTATGTGGCTATTGTTTCGGGGTCTGTGGCTGAGGGGGGATCAGGGGGGGGTGTCGGACCTGGCCAGTTGGAATTGTCTGATTTTCTAGAGAGTTCCTTGGAAGTAGTGACTAGTAGGGCAACTTTGTTAGTCAGCTTTGCCTTTGAATCTGACCACAATGCTGTCCTTAGGCTTTATTTCCGTAGGATGTCTTTTTCCCAGTTTATGGGTTCAAAAATCTTATTGTTTCCTGATTTGTCGAGGGACACCCAGAAGAGGCGGAAAGAGTTTCTGGCTTTATGCCAGAGAGCTACTGCCCTGGGTGCCCAATTTAAATTGAGGTATCCATGTAAATGTGTATTATTATATCAGACTAAGAATTTCCTTATGCTGTGCCTATACCTATACCTGTGCAACTGCTTCAATTTCTTCAGGCGAGGGAGCAGGGGGGAGATGGGTAACTCCTGTATTGGCTGCCATGTGAATTATCTTTGCTCATAAAATGATTGGGAGTTTCCCTGTTTTTCTTTTGATATTTCTTGTTTTTGGAACCATATTGGGGTTGTCTTATTGGGGACTAATTTTGTAATTTGGGCTGATGTTTTGTGGGTGATTTGATTTTTTTCCTTTCTGTTTTACTGTATCTAGCCCAATTATGTATTTTCTTGTTGTATAATTCTAAATTGGTTAAAAAAAAAAATTTTTAAAAAAGTGCCTACAAGATAGATTCCATGGAATGCCCAGATCTCCGGGGATGCAGGAAGTGTGTGGCTTCCAGGTGTTGAGTGAGCCGGGTGAAAATGAATTATTCCAGTATTTTAGAAAGGGAGATTAGAGACTGGACGATAATGAGACAGCATGGATGGGTCTAGAGAAGATTTTTTGAGGAGTGGGCGGACAAGAGCATGTTTCCAAAGGGAAGGAAAGACGCCAGCGGTGAGACTGGAATTGAGAATGGTTTGAATGAATGGTAGGAGAGCCAGTGAAGCTCTAGGAGCCAGGCGGAAGGGATAGGATCAGTACGGCATGTAGTTTTCCTGGCTGAGGACAAGGATTTGAGCAGCCTGGCTTCGGAGATCAATGTGAATGTGGACCAGCTGTGGGTTAGGGGGGAATGGCGGGGAAGAGGGGGAGGGCAGGGGAGAGTGAGGGCGGGACAGTTGGGAAAGGAAGAACAAAGAGATAGGACCTTCCCTGGGTTGGGCTGGGAAGGGGATGAGTGCCAGTGTTGGTGGAAGCGGGAGTAGAGGAGAGAGATTTCAGAACCAGGAATAGTTGACGGGAAGAGTTAGTGGAGGAGGAGATTAGATGGGAGTAGTAGGTTTGTTTAGCCTCCTGTACAAGATCACAGTAATGTTGGTGACAGAGATGAAAATATTGCAGAGAATCAGAGGAGGGGTGTTTACGTCAGAGGCGTTCTGAGAGCTTCAAGTGAGTGCAGTGGAGGTAAAGATCCGAGTGGTACCAAGGGTGTTTGGAAGGACTACGTGTAGGCATAGAGGGGCTAGGAGATCCAGAGCAGCAGACAGTGAGGTATTCCATCGACAGAGTGTGAGGAGAAAGTGTGTGGTAATAGCTGATCAGAATGTGGAAAGTTGGCCAAGGTATTTGCGGTAATACAACAGGAAAGCCAGGAGGATTGGGAGCATTTGAGTGCGAGGGAGAAGAACATTGAGAGGAGATTGATCCGGAGAAAGAGACACAGACATGGTCAGCCCAGGGAAGGGGAAGAGAGGAAATAGAAGAGGGAGCCAGAGAGGAGTTTGAGAGAGTTAAGAGAAGATCGAGTATAGCCGGCAGCGTGAGTTGGAAAACAAATATGCTGACTGAGGGCAAGATCCTGAGTCAGGAAAATGAAAGACAGATCTCGAGGAAAGGAGGGGGCAGTAAAATGAATATTAAAATCGCCAAGGAGTAATAGATGTGGGAAGTGGACCGAGACTTCGGAAATAGTGAGGAACCAGGGCTTCCCAGAGCAATGGACGGATAGAGGGGGGGAAGTAATTGAGGAGGAAATAAGTGTGAGGAGAAGAATGGAGACAAAGGAGCGGGGATTCTGGGTAGTGGAGTGCAGGGGAGTGGACCTGAGTTAACGGCAGGGTGGAGCGATACAGGACTGCAATCCCTGCCCCCCCATACCAGGGCGGCCCAGCCGAAGAGTGGAGAGAACATAGAAGCCAGGAGGCAAACAGCATGTGAGGAGAGGATTGTCTCCCTCCTTCAACCAGTTCTCTGTGAGAAAAAGCACGTCTATAGAGTCATGCATAGTCAGGTCATGGACTAGAAGGGCTTAGCACGGAGGAACGACAGTTTACCAGGGCCAGGCATAGTAACAGCTCTGAGGAAGTAGATGGCCAAGAGGAGGGGGTGATGTTGGCAGTTAGCAGGCAGGGACTAAGGTTCTGGTGAGTCTGGCAGAGATGGGAGGGAATCCGAGGCAGAGAGGCAGTAGGTCTCACACCCCAGTAGGTGGGGATTGCCGACATAAGAGGAAGGAGGCAAGCAAGGATCACAGCAGTAAGCAGTAGAGTGCAACGGAGACCAGCTCTTGGGGGAGTGAGTACATTCTCCAGGACCAAGCAGGAAGTCAGTCCTCACATATGGGTGTCATCGGCGCCGATGAAGCCCCAGCGGAGCATTTCCTCAGCTTTCTAAGAAAGCCTTTGGCAATGCAGGCACGCATGCGCGGTTCCCTTCCCGCCTAAAGGTGCCATCTTACCTCAGTCTCTTTTTTTTCCGTGAAGCCCACTGGACGTGTGTCCAGTTTTCCCGGTTAAAATTAGATTTTTTTCAGCGATTTTTGCTTTTTTCTACCATTTCTACACTGGTCCCCCTCCTGCCGGGTTCGGTACACCGGTATCGAGCCCGAATTTTCTTTTTCGTTTTTTGCCCTTCGTGGCTGGCGTTCGTGCCCTTTTTTCTCTTTTTCCCTGGAAGGCCGGTCCTTTGACCTCGCGGGGACTCTTTTTTTCCCCGATGGCTTCCAGTGGTTTTAAGAAGTGTGATCGGTGTAAGAAACTGATGTCTCTCACCGACACACACGACTGCTGCCTTCGGTGCCTCGACCCCGACCACGATCCTAAATCGTGCGGGGCCTGTGGAAAAATGTCTTCCAAGGCACTTCGAAGTCGCCAGCAGCAAAAGGAAAGTCTTTTCTCGGACTCAGCCTCCGGCCGGGCCCAGACCTCGTCTGAGGCCTCGACATCTCGGGATTCCAATCCCGAGCGCCATCAAAGCTCCTCGGACAGGGAGTCCCCCGACCGGGAACGCAAGAGGAAGAAACGTCTCGTGAGGGCATCGTCGGAAGAGGTCCCTGGCTCCTCGAGGGCCAGGTCTAAGACCCCCGACAGTCGTCCCGGGCCCGTGGAACCGGAGAAGCCTGCCAAGGTTCCTCGTGTGGAGCCGGAGTCTGCTGGACACGTAAGCCCCGTAGTCCTCGTGGACTCTCCTCCCAGGGAGCCGACGTCGGGCCCGGCACCGCCGCCGGGGCCCGAGTCGGTGGCTGCTGTGTCTCCCGAGCTGAGTCTCAGGATGACAGCCTTGGAGAGCAGAATGTCTGCCTTCATGGAGCAGCAGCGGGCACTGATGGCCAGCCTGTCTGGCGCATCTGCCCTGACCACCGGGACATCGACGTCTAAGTCGACCCCGGAGACCGAGCTGATACTCGAGTCCATCGTGGCTCGGAGTCGACCTCGGTCGCGGTCTCCCTCCACCTCCCGTTCGGGATCCCGCGGGGTCGGACCCCGACTCTTCCTCGGATGAGTCGGCTTGGGAAACGGAGGACGAGGAGTCTCCCGATACCTTTAAGGCTCAGTGCGTCCCTTCGGACTCACCGCAGTCTGAGCCCCGGAGTAGGTCCCCTCCGGAGGATACCCGGTTCTCGGAGTTCGTCCGGGATATGGCCACTGCCTTGGCTATCCTAGAGGATCCAGAGGAAGAGCCTCGAGCTGAAGAGCTCGAGGCGCTGCAGTATGACTCTCCTCCGAAGGAGGCCTTTACTGTCCCGGTTCCTCCGATGCTGGAACGGCTCCTCTTCCGTATGTGGGAGGCACCGGCCTCAGCGCTGGTTCTTAGCAAGCGAGTCGATTCCATCTATCGACTTCGGAAGAGTCCTGGGTTTCAGAAAACACAAGTACCACACCATTCCATGGTTGTGCAATCGGCCATGCATCGTCTGAAAAGTCAGAAGATGCACTCCGCGGTGCCTCTTGGCAGGGAGGCCCGAAACCTCTATGGCGTCGGTAGAAAGTGTTTTCAGGGCTCGATGCTTGCTTGCCGTGTCCAGTCTTACCAGCTGTACATGTGCATGTACTTGCGGGATCTGGCCAAGGAGTTGGCCGGATTCTCTGCTGGTCTCTCCGGGGAGCCTGTGCAGAGATTTAAGTCCTTGTCCTCGGGGATTCGGGACTGCTCGAAATTCATGTCCCGCGCCGCCTACGATGGCTTCGAGGCTTCGGCCCGAGTAGCGGCAGCCGGCATCGCGGCTCGACGCCAGGCATGGCTGCAGTCATCGGACCTCGAGCCATGGGTTCAGGACAAGTTGGTCGATGTCCCTTGCTGAGGTGAAAACCTTTTTGGCAAGCCCATGACTAAGAAGGCCGCTCAGCTTGAGACCGAGCACCTCACCAGCACAAGGCTGTCAAGGAAGACATCTGCCCCTTCTCATAAAAAGAAGGGCTCGGGTAAAAAGACCTTTTACCCAAGGAAGGGCACTGCCTACAAACAGTACCCTCAATATCAGGCTGCCCAACCTGCCCCACAGGGTCAGCAAGCCAAGGGCCAGGGTAATGGGCCCCGTAGGCAGAGGGGCCCCCAAGCCTCAGGCTCCTGCTACCACTCAGCAGGGTGGGGATTATTGACTCCTTGAGCATAGCCTCTCCTCCACTGCTTAAGAACATAAGACATGCCATACTGGGTCAGACCGAGGTCCATCAAGCCCAGTATCCTGTTTCCAACAGTGGCCAATCTAGGTCATACGTACCTAGCAATATCCCCAAAAGACACAGGTTCCACAATGCTTGTACTGGGTCAAGCATTGATATCCTGGGTCCCTTTTTAATAGTGGTTTATGGACGTTTCCTCCAGGAACTTGTCCAAACCTTTTTTAAACCCAGCTATACTAACAGCCCTTACTACATCCTCCGGTAACAGATTCCAGAGTTTGATTACACGTTGAGTGAAAAAATATTTTCTCTTATTTGTCTTAAATAGTTTACCCTGTAGCTTCATTACATGTCCCCTAGTCTTTCTATATTCTGATAGCGTAAACAATTGATCCACGTTTATCCGTTCCACTCCATTCATTAATTTATAGACCTCTATCATATCTCCCCTCAGACGTCTCTTTTCCAGGTTAAAGAGCCCTAACCTTTTTAGCCTCTCTTCATAGGAGTAGCCTTCCATCCCCTTCACCAATTTGGTGGCTCTTCTCTGTACTTTTTCTAATAACGCTATGTCCTTTTTAAGATATGGTGACCAGAATTGCACACAATATTCAAGGTGCGGTCGTACCATGGAGCGATACAGAGGCATTATAATATCCTTTGTTTTATTCTCCATCCCTTTCCTTATGATACCTAGCATTCTATTTGCTTTCTTGGCCGCCGCTGCACACTGGGCGGAGGGTTTTAACATGTTATCCACGATGACTCCTAAATCTTTTTCCTGGGTGGTGGTTTCTAATGTGGAGCCTTGCATCATGTAACTATAGTGTGGGTTGTTCTTTCCTAGGTGCATAACTTTGCACTTGTCCACATTAAATTTCATCTGCCATTTGGATGCCCAGTCTTCCAATTTATCCAGATCCTCCTGCAGTTTTCCACAATCCTCTTGGGTTTTAACAACTTTAAACAGTTTTGTGTCATCTGCAAATTTGATAACCTCACTAGTTATTCCCTTTTCCAGGTCATTTATGAATATGTCAAAAAGTAGCGGACCCAGTACAGATCCCTGGGGTATTCCACTATTCACCTTTTTCCATTGGGAATATTGGCCATTTAGCCCTACCCTCTGCTTTCTATCTTTTAACCAGTTCCCGATCCACAATAGTACACTGCCTCCTATCCCATGACTTTTGGCTGTCTCCCATTAGGCCATGACTATCTACATGCTGTGTAATTTTGTTCTTTATGATGGTTTCTACCATTTTCCCTGGTACTGACGTCAGGCTCACAGGTCTGTAATTTCCCGGGTCACCCCTGGAACCCTTTTTAAAAATTGGTGTTACGTTGTCGACCCTCCAATCTTCAGGTATTACAGATGATTTTAATGAAAGTTCACAGATTACCAATAGCAGGTCTGCAATCTCATATTTCAGTTCTTTCAACACTCTGGGATGTATACCATCCGGTCCAGGTGATTTGCTACTATTCAGTTTATCAAATAGTTGTAATATATCTTCCCGGTGTAGCGATATTTCTCTCAATTCCTCTGCAGTATCACCTTTAAATACCACTTCAGTCTTGGGTAACATCCCTACATCTTCCTCAGTAAAGACCGAAGCAAAGAATTCATTCAGTCTCTCTGCTATAGCCTTGTCTCCTCTTACTGCCCCTTTTACCCCTCTATCATCTAATGGTCTAATTGACTCTCTCACAGGCCTTTTGCTACGAATGTACTTGAAAAAGTCTTTATTTCGTGTTTTTGCTTCCGTAGCAAGTTTCTTCTCAAATCCCCGCTTTGCCTGCCTTATCAATGCTTTGCATTTAACTTGCCAGTGCTTGTGCTGTTTCCAGTTTTCATCATTTGGCTCTTTTTTCCATTTCCTGAAGGTTGCTTTTTTGGCAGCAACAGCCTCTCTGACCTCACCTTTAAACCATGCTGGCAGTTTTTTGGACTTTCTTCCACTTTTCTTAATGCGTGGAATACAGCTGGTCTGGGCTTCGAGGACAGTATTTTTAAGTAACACCCAAGCTTGCTGTAAGTCTTTAACCTTTGGAACTGCTCCTTTTAGTTTTTTCCTAACTATATTCCTCATTCTATCATAGTCTCCCTTTTGAAAGTTAAAAGGTAGTACTGTGGATTCCTTTACTATCTGTCCTCCACTAATTAAATCAAACATGATCATACTATGGTCACTATTGCCAAGTGGTCCCAACACCCTTATTTCTTGCACCATATCTGGCGTTCCACTAAGGACTAGGTCCAGTATGGCTTCCCCTCTGGTCGATTCATGAACCAGCTGCTCCAAGAAGCAGTCATTTATTTCATCTAGAAACTTTATCTCTTTAGCTTGTCCTGCTGTGACACTGACCCAGTCGATACCGGGGTAATTGAAGTCACCCATTATTACTACTCTGTTGTGACTTTTGTTAGCTTCCTTGATTTCTTTGAGCATTTCATCATCCATTTGTTCATTCTGGCCAGGCGGTCGATAGTATACTCCCACTGCCATCACCTTCCCCTTCATAAATGGAATTTCAATCCATAGAGATTCTACAGCAAATTTTGTTCCCTGCAAAACTTTAATCCTTTCTGACTCAATGCCCTCTCTAACATAGAGCGCAACCCCTCCACCAATTTGATCAGTTCTATCATTACGATATAGTTTGTATCCAGGTATCACAGTGTCCCACTGGTTATCCTCCTTCCACCATGTCTCTGAGAGTGCAATCATATCTAACCTCTCATTTAATGCTATATATTCTAACTCTCCCATCTTATTGTTTAGACTTCTAGCATTGGCATACAAGCATTTTAGAGACTGTATTTTATTAATATTAATCTGGCTATTGGTAGGCATGGGTAATTTGGAATCTTTATGCTCTGTCTGCTCCTTACTCAAGGGCATTTGGGCTACTATACTCCCTTTTGGAACCTCACTGCTTTTGGTAGTATCCTTCAAGGATACCTTCGTCCGAACCATGCGCTCCTGGGTGACTGTCGGCTTTCCCCTATTTTCTAGTTTAAAAGCTTCTCTATCTCTTTTTTAAAGGTTAATGCCAGCAGTCTGGTCCCATCCTGATTAAGGTGAAGCCCATCCCTTCGGAAGAGCCCCCCCTTTCCCCAGAATGTTCCCCAGTTCCTAACAAATCCAAAACCCTCATCCTTGCACCATCGTCTCATCCACGCATTGAGACTCCGGAGCTCTGCCTGTCTTTTGGGTCCTGCACGTGGAACAGGAAGCATTTCGGAGAATGCTATCCTGGAGGTTCTGGATTTCAACTTCCTACCTAAAAGCTTAAATTTAGCCTCCAGAACTTCCCTACCACATTTTCCTATGTCATTGGTACCAACATGTACCAAGACAGCAGACTCCTCCCCAGCACTATCTATGATCCTATCTAGGCGGTGCGTGAGGTCCGCTACCTTCGCACCAGGCAGGCATGTTACCAGGCGATCCTCACGTCCACCAGCCACCCAGCTATCTACATTCCTAATGATTGAATCACCAACTATAACAGCTGTCCTGACCCTCCCCTCATGGGGACATGGCCCTGGAGAAACGTCCTCGTTGCGAGTGGGTTTTACATCACCTGGAGGACAGGTCCTAGTTACAGGATCACTTCCTGCCACACCATGGTGATGCTTTCCTATCACGTGACCTCTCTCCTCCATGGCAACAGGGATGCTGCCAGACTGGAGGTGGGACTTCAGGACTATATCCCTGTAGGTCTCGTCCATGTACTTCTCTGTCTTTCTTATGTCTTCCAGGTCTGCTACTCTAGCTTCTAGAGAACGGACTCGTTCCCTGAGAGCAAAGAGCTCCTTGCATTTAGTGCATACGTAAGACCTCTCACCAACTGGGAGAAAATCATACATGTGACACTCAATGCAAAAGATCGGAGAACCCCCATCTCGTTGCTGGACTTCTATCTGCATCTTAGTTTACAGCTTGTGTTTAGGTCTTTTAAATTCTGTATGTAATAAGGATTGGTGTAGATGCTTATACTAATAAAAGTGTATCTAATACCCCTAATACACCTTGTGTACCTGAAGCTTAATTAATTAATCTCAGGTCCTCCGTGTATGACTGATTTGGATAAAGAGCTGCACCTGAGAGCAGCCCCTTTCCTCTAAGATGTGCAAGTACCTATAAAACTACAATTACCCCAGGGGTGGGTGGGTGCTGGGGAGGGAGGGAGGGAGGGAGATAAGCCCTATTAAAGAGGGCAGTTACAAGGTACCCTGTCCTGAACCCTCAGCAGGGGGGAGGGGGGTACCACACAAAGCCCAGTTAGTTGAGAGAGGCAAGGTAAGTTACAGCTGAGAAGGCTGAACTAGCACACCACTAAGACAAACAATAAATAATTAAATAAACAGTTAGACAAACAATAAATAATTAAATAAACAGCTAGAACTCACAGCAAGGTGTCACAGGAGGCAAATATCCACTCTCTAGCAGAGCACTGTAAAAGCACTGCTCCTCTCTGCTTCCCCAACCCTGCACTGCTCCTCTCTGCTTCCCCAACCCTGCACAGGAGGTCGTCTCGCTCTCTTTGCCCACCAGTGGCCCCTTATCACCGGGGACAGTTGGGTGCTAGAGAGTCCACAAGGGCTATGCACTCCATTTTCACCAACTGCCACCCCCCTACTTTCCAGGGGAACCTCCAAGGCCTCCCCTGCACACAGACCTTCTCTGTCAAGAGCTTCAGAGTCTGTTGGTGGACAAGGCGGTGGAGCCTGTGCCTCCCCACTTACAAGGTCACGGGTTCTACTCCACGTATTTCCTGGTACCCAAAAGAACCGGTGGCCTTCGTCCCATTCTGGACCTCCGGAACCTCAACAAGTTCCTGGTGAAAGAAAAGTTCAAAATGCTTACTCTTGGAACCCTTCTGCCCTACCTGCAGCAGGGAGATTGGCTATGCTTCTTAGATCTAAAGGATGCATACACTCACATCCTCATTCATCCAGACCACAGAAAGTATGTAAGGTTCATCGTGGGAGGAAACCATTATCAGTACAGAGTACTGCCTTTCAGCCTCATCTCCACCCCCAGAGTTTTCACAAAGTGCCTAGCAGTGGTGGCGGCCTACCTGAGAAATCAGGGCATCTTTGTCTTCCCCTACCTGGACGACTGGCTCATCAGGGGTCAGACAAGCCAGGAGGCCAATCAAGCCACCCTCAGAACCATTGCTCTTCTACAAAGCCTGGGGTTTGTCATAAACTTCGCAAAGTGCACTTTGCTCCCCTCCCAGAACTTGGAGTTCATAGGGGCAAGGTTGGACTCTCTCCTGGCAACGACATTCTTGCCAGAAGACAGAGCACAAAGGTTGATGGCCTTGGCAAGTCAGTTTCTCAGCAGGTCCCTGGTCTCCGCCAGGCTCTGCCTGAGACTACTGGGCCACAAGGCTTCAACAGTACATGTGACCCCCAATGCCAGGCTCCATATGAGGCCTGCTCAATGGTGCCTTCGAACTCAGTGGTTCCAGGCCACTGGCAGCCTCAGAGACAAGATAAGGGTGTCCAAACCATTTCTGCACTCCCTCAACTGGTGGCTGCACCCACCCAATCTGCTGATGGGGGTACCTTTTCAGATATCAGCTCCTACAGTAGTGCTGACTACAGATGCCTCCCTGCTGGGCTGGGGAGCTCATTGGGCAAGTGCACCCAGGGTCTCTGGTCTCCTTGGGAAGCTTCACAGCAGATCAATCTCCTCGAACTCAGAGCTATTCGGTTAGCACTCAAAGCCTTCACACCTGCCCTGGCTCACCAGTCTGTCCTGATTCAGACAGACAACCAGGTTGCCATATTTTATGTGAACAAACAGGGCGGAACTGGGTCCAGGATTCTCTGTCGAGAGGCTCAGGACCTTTGTTCTTTTGCCCTCAAGCACCACATGCTTCTCAAGGTGGTGTACCTCCCAGGACAGGACAACTATCTGGCAGACAGATTGAGCAGAATACTGCAGCCCCACGAGTGGCAGCTGCATCCTTCAGTGCTACAGAAGATCTTCCTGAAATGGGGTCTTCCCTTGATGGATCTCTTTGCCAGCCCAATAAACAAGCAACTGCCAAAGTTCTGCTCCTGGCAACCGCATCCTCTGAGAATAGCAGCAGATGCTTTTCTGATTCCCTGGTCTCAGGGCCTCCTGTATGCGTTTCCTCCCACGCCCTTGGTGGCCCGAACTCTGTTCAAGATTCTTCGGGACAAGGCCTCGGTCCTGCTGGTGGCTCCCAGATGGCCGAGACAGCCTTGGTTTCCACTTCCACTTCAATTGGCGGTGGATTCCCCACTGCCTCTGGGGTTGCAACCCGACCTTCTCTCACAAGAGCAGGGTTCCCTTCTGCATCCCAGTCTCAAGTCTCTCAATTTGATGGCCTGGAGGCTGCAAGGGTAGTCTTGGCTCCCTGGGGCCTCCCTCAGGAAGTTGAGGAGGTTGTCCTAGCCTCTAGAAAACAGTCCACTAGGAAAACCTATGCTCTTAAATGGAAAAGGATTTCTGTATGGTGTCAGATACGTACAGAGGATCCTTTCTCCTGTACTGTGCCAGTAGTCCTTCAGTACTTACTGCACTTGTCCAATCAGGGTCTTAAATCCAATTCGGTTCGGGTTCACCTCTCAACTCTAGCAGCTCACCACTCACTGGTTGAGGGGCAGTCTCTCTCTGGTCACCCCTTGGTGTCCCGCTTTCTCAGGGGCTTGCTTTTGCTCAAGCCTCCTATCCGTCCTCCTGCCCCTGAGTGGGAGCTGAATGTGGTCTTGCAGCAACTGACTCGCCCACCTTTTGAGCCGATGGCTACTTGTCCTCTTCGCTTCCTCTCCTGGAAGACACTCTTCCTGATAGCCCTTACCTCGGCTAGGCGAGTGAGTGAACTTCAAGCCCTGGTCTGTGACAGGCCTTACACCAGGATTTACAGGAACTGGGTAGTCCTCAGGACTCATCCAAAGTTCCTCCCTAAGGTTGTCTCCTCTTTCCACCTCAATCAGAAGGTGGTTCTTCCAACATTCTTCCCTAGGCCTCATGCTAGCCAGGCAGAAGCAGTCCTGCATACCCTGGACTGTAGGAGGGCCTTATCCTTCTACCTTGACCGTACGCAAGGGCATAGAAGGGCTACTCAGCTCTTCGTCTCTTTTGACCCCAATAAGTTGGGGTTCACTGTGTCCAAGCGTACCTTGTCCATCTGGGTGGCTGACTGTATCACCTGGGCTTACAAGGCGGCTGACCTTTCTTTTCAGGGTAGGGTCACAGCCCATCGTGTTAGGGCGATGGCTGCCTCAGTGGATCATCTCCGCTCTGTGCCCTTGGTAAACATCTGCAGGGCTGCAACTTGGTCTTCAAGCCAGACGTTTGCAGCCCATTACTGCCTGGAGAGGGAGTCCCGTAGGGAAAGTGCTTTTGGCCAAGCAGTACTCCGGAATCTCTTTGAGGTTTAGGCAACTCCTGCACTCCTGTCCTCTTTTGGGCTACCGGTGGAGGTTGAGTCCTTGAAAAGCCTTTCTTTGCAGCTGGGACTAGAGGGAGTCCTTTTGTTCAGCTTGGGTTCCTCGGTAACCCAGAGCTAGGGAGTCACCCATATGTGAGGACTGACTTCCTGCTTGGTCCTGGAGAAAGAGTAGTTACTCACCTGTAACAGGTGTTCTCCAGGAGCAGCAGGAATCAGTCCTCACAACCCTCCCTCCTCACCTTGGAGTTGCAGTTGTACATAGTTATATTTTTCTTTTTTTGTGTGCTGTTCTTAGCTATGTCATTTGACTGAGGTAAGATGGCACCTTTAGGCGGGAAGGGAACCACGCATGCGTGCCTGCATTCCCAAAGGCTTTCTTAGAAAGCTGGGGAAATGCTCCGCTGGGGCTTCATCGGTGCCGATGACACCCATATGTGATAACTGATTCCTGCTGCTCCTGGAGAACACCTGTTACAGGTGAATAACTACTCTATAGTTGGAGACGTGAGAGGTCTAACTGCAGGGCAGGACCAGTGTGATGGTTACGGCTGGAGTTGGCCCAAGGAGCACGACCTTCTCCTTGAGCGCACGCGCCTCCACGGCACGATCCACCACAGCGAAGAGGGCTGGTTACCAGGCTGATTGCGGCCACGTCACTTCCTGGGAGGTGGGGCTGGATCCGGTGAGTGAGAGCAATCTGAGGAGACAGAGCAGGCAAATAGTGAGATCAGCAGTCGCAAACCAACAATAGGACAGCATTGGAAGGTACAGGCAGTGGAATTTAAGTCAAAGGCGCTCAGCTGAGCAGGCACAGGAACATAGGTAACGGGTTTTAGAGAACAACACTGAGGCACAGTACGCCTCACAGGATGCGAAGCAGGAGGAGCAAGAACATCTAGAGCAGAGGAGAGTACAGTGTTATAGGAAGATACGGCCTCATCAACAGACTTGGATGACATAGTGGAGGAAAGAAGTGGTGTGACAGCAATGGAGAGAGCTAATGCGTCGATAGTGTAAAGATTCCTAAAGCTGTTTGAGGAGATTGGGTCAGAGTGAAGTGGAGGGTGATGAAGAATGAAACTTAGCAGGTGATGGTCAGATAAGGGAAGAAATGAGATATAGAAATTTGCGGGCAAGCAGTTAGAGAAGACAAGGTCAAGGTAGTGGCCTTGCTGTGATGAGTAGGGGCAGTAGAGCATAGCTGGAGATTAAATGAGGTGGTAAGGGAGAGGAGTTTTAAGGCATGAGGGTCCAGAGGGGTTATCAACATGAATGTTAAAATACTCAAGAATAAGTGAGGGAGAAGATGCATCCAGAAAGAGGAAAAGCCATGAGTCAAAATCAGGGAGAAAGGTAGAGGTGGACTTATCAGGGGTTGATAAATGGCAGCAATCTGAAAAGGTAGTAGAGTAAAGAGGGGGATGCTGTGGACGTAAAGAAAGGAAAGGTGTGAGAGTAAGGCAGAAGGAGGGGTTGAAATCAGCAGGAATAAGAGAGAAGAAGTGCAACACCACCGCCACGTCCAACAGAAGGAGTCATATGGGAGAATTGGTAGCCCCTATGACAAAGGGCAGCAGCTGAAGTAGAGCCTTTTGGAGACAAGCCAGGTCTCAGAGCAAGAAGATGTAGAATATTAGAGATAAAGAGGTCGTGAATGAAGGCAAGCTTATTAGAGATGGAGTGTGCGTTCCACAAGGCGTATGAAAAAGGGACTTGGAAAGGAGAGGGATATGAATAAGATTTGAGAGGTTGTGTGTGAATCTGCTCTGAAAGTGTGAAAAAATCTTGGGGGGCAGAGGTTGAGATTGATATCCATGGATGACAGAAGAAGCAGGAGAGTGTGGGAGAGAGACGAGTTGGCCGATGGCAACGAGAGTGAGGTTCTTTCAGAGAGTGGGGAGATGACTGAATGAGGGAAGAAAATGGTAAAGCTGAAGAGCACACAACAGGGTAGAAGACAAGGTGACAGGAGAAGTGAGAATATTTCTACTTGAGTGCTCCGTTTTGTCAGGACCCATGCTCACATCCAGCGGAGGATGCCTTGCCTCTTCCTTCAGAGCAGGGCTCTGAACAAACACTGGAAGACTTCTCATACCCAAAGTTTCTGCTGAAGGTCTTGTGTGCCCTTGCTCTGAGCAATACCCAGATGCCCACAAATAAAAGGGACTTTTAGTCAATTCTAAAGGCATGCAGCACACAAAAGGAGGGATAGGTGTGCCATTCTCTCTGTCCTCCAAGATCTTCTAGCATCTGTCTGTGTATCTGACCTCTAGGCACTTGGACCCAGGGGCGGCCCAAGGGGGGTGCGGGGTCATGTGCGGAGACTCTGTGCATAAATATTTGCATAATGTTACCATACACTAACTTTTAGTAAACATGCCTCTTAATGAGTGTCTGGATAAAGAAAGATGAAAAGATTTCTACATTACTATAATCCAGTGCCAACCGCCAGGCACATTAGGAACTACTACAAACACTGCCCATTTAGAACCAAATGCAAACCCACCGTATCATAACAACACTACCAGGACTCACAAAGCACCGTACTCTACCTATCAAAAGGCAACACTGCAAATATTAAACCAATACATTTCAGAGAATAACAATACATGACCTACTGGGGAAAGAGAACAAGTGGCAATGTCAAATAGGAATTACATAAACAGAATACCTCAGCTCAGTTACACATGCAGAACATAGACCATCACCAAACAAGGAATCACAATTTAGAAACAGGAAGACAATAATTAAACTGGGAACCCCAAAAGCCAAACTTGGAATGTACAACAACACTGTAGAAATAAAACTATAAATTAATTTCCTCTTGTACTAAACAAAGCACAGACGTTAATGATTCACATTTCCCAGAGCTGACATATTCCAGTTAATAAATTTAAAATAAAGAGATATTTTTCTACCTTTTGTGCATTTTTTTCAGTTGCAATTGCTCCAGCCACTTCTGGTTTCTTTGTGTCTTCTGCTAACTCTCCATCATCTGCTGACCATTTGTCCTTTCTTCTCTCTTCTATTTTTTTTTCCATTCTCTCTCTACATCTGCTTTAACATACTAATTTTTCTCCTTTTGGTCTTTCCTCATTCCTATTTCATCCACTCAAATTTTACCCCTCCATCCTCACTTACTCTCTCAATACCTGGCCAATTGAATATTTTTCTTCCCTCCCACACAAAATATTTTCCCCTCTCCATTTCACTCTCCCAGCCCCATCCCATTCTAATCCTCCCCCAACATCAGCTCCCTGCTAGTTCCAGCCCCACCCAGCATCTGCTCCCTTCTAGCCCCCGCATCAGCCCATTTCCAGTCCTAGCCCCCATCAGCCCATTTCCTGTCCTAGCTCCTCCTCCACTCAGCCCATTTCCAGTCCTAGCTCCCTCCCTTCACAGCTCATTTCCATTCCAAGCTCCCCTCCCTATCAGCTGTTTGCAGTTCAAGCCCCCATTCCACTCGGCTCATTTCCATTCCAACTCCCCGTCCCCATCTCCATCAGCTATTTGCAGTTCAAGTCCCCCCTTCCACTCAGCCCATTACCAGTCCTAGCCCCCTCATAGCCCATTTCCAGTCCTAACCCCCCATCAGCCCATTTCCAGTCCTAGCCCCCCCAGCCCATTACCAGTCCTAACCCCCCTCAACAGCCCATTTCCAGTCCTAGCCCCCCCCCCAACAGCCCATTTCCAGTCCTAGCCCCCCCCCCCCCCATAGCCCATTAACAGTCCTAACCCCCATCGGCCCATTTCCAGTCCTAGCCCCCCCCCAATAGCCCATTACCAGTCCTAACCCCCCATCAGCCCATTTCCAGTCCTAGCCCCCTCCCCCCATAGCCCATTACCAGTCCTAACCCCCATCGGCCCAATTCCAGTCCTAGCCCCCCCCCATAGTCCATTACCAGTCCTAACCCCCCCATCAGCCCATTTCCAGTCCTAGCCCCCCCCCATAGCCCATTACCAGTCCTAGCCCCCCCATAGCCCATTACCAGTCCTAACCCCCCACCCCCCCAACAGCCCAGGGAAACTTTAAAAGAAAAAACAAACTTGCTGCTGCTGTGGCAGCAGCAGAATCAAGTGTTTCCCGCGGGGCCCCTCCCTGCCCAACAGAGCCCTCCCTCCTGTCCGGCAGAGCCCTTCCTCGATCACTCTCCTCGGCGCGGCTTTCAGAGCCGTGAAGGGAGAGTTTCCCTTTCGCGGTTCTGTTAAGCCGGCCGGGGCTGATGGGAAACAGGAAATGCCTGTTCCCATCAGCCCCAGCAGGCTTAACAGAGCCGCAAGAGGGAAAGAGTGAGTCCCCTTCGCGGCTCTGAAAACCGCGCCGAGGTGAGTGATCGAGAGAGGGCTCTGCCGGACAGGAGGGAGGGCTCTGTTGGGTGGGCGGGGGCTCCGCAGGAGACACTTGATTCTGCTACTGCCACAGCAGCAGCAGCAAGTTTGTTTTTTCTTTTAAAGTTTTCCTGGGCTGATGGGCAGAATGTTGTTTGAGCGGGGCCCCCTGAAACGTGGGGCCCTGTGCAAACAGCATTCTTGCTCAATGGATGGGCCGGCCCTGCTTGGACCTTAAATATAAAATGCTGCCTAATCCTGGTTTTCAACACCAGCAACTGCCCCACCAATCAGTTGTCACAAAAGCAGTTGTAAAAAATAAAAAAGCACAAAATCGACCTTCCAGGCTCCATCAGGAAAAAAAATAACACTAGATGCCATTGGACATAAATCAGATCAGAGTGACCTCCTAGCAATTCAAATTCTGGCACACCAGCTTCAGATTCATTATGCATCATGGTCACCTCTTGCAACTCGATGAACCCTGTGTTCTACCAGGGGAAGGACAAACTCAGCTATTATCTAATCTATGTGAGTCCCTCTATCATATCGTTTGGACCAGGTATGATGTCTTTGACTCCATGGCCTGTTCCCGTCAGATGGTCAGCCTGGCTGTGAGTTTCCAGACTTCTACGACCGCTTGGCAGATGTTCCATGCCAAGGCGATAGCCTTTTTGGTTCTAAGGCTGCAAGAAGCTGTTTCAGAGATCAGGGGCCATTCCTCTGTATTCAGAGACCTAGTGGCCCAGCCAGCAGAGCCCACATTGCAAGCTTGTCGATCACAATTGCCTCAATTTAGGAGGGCCTATCACTGCCAATATTTCCAACAATTTTACCCTCGCCAATGGTTCCAGCCTTATGCCTGTCAGCAGCCACAATGCCTATCTGGTCCAGCTTATGCTCAGTACTGCAGACCGTGAGAGAGGAAAGTGCAGCCCTCAAACCTGGCTCCTCCTCCAAATTTGAATCCCAATTTTTGATTACCTACCAGTAGTGGGTAGGATCCAGCATTTCAGGGAGGTCTGGCATTCCATAACTGCCGATCGCTGGGTCCTCAACATAGTTCGAGGGTGGGGGGTATACATAATCAACTTTACGAAACTACCACCAACCCACCCCGCCCCGCCTACGAAGTCTTTTCCAGATCAGCATCCGTGTGTGCTAGAGCAGGAAATCTCAGAACTCTTATCTAAACAGTTGATAATACCAGTACCTCATGAACAGCGCATACAGGGGTTTTACTTCCAATTCTTTCTTATTCCAAAGAGGACGGGTGGTCTACGGCCCATTCTCGATTTGCGTGACCTCAATCTTCACATCAAAAGGGAAAAATTCAAGATGAACTCTCTCAATACTGTCCTCCCTCTGCTTCATCATAATGATTAGTTAGCCTCCCTGGACCTCAAGGATTCCTACACCCATCCACCCTCTTCATTAGCAGTATCTCTTTTTCAAGTTCAAGGAGGAGCATTATCAGTACCAGGTTCTTCCTTTCAGCCTCTCAGCTGCACCATGCATCCTTGGCTGCACATCTGCACACTTCTTCTACCCATACCTCAACAACTAGCTCCTATCTGCCGCCTCATTGACACAGGCATGCCATGCCCTTCAGGCCACCATAAGCACCCTACAGGCAGCCAGATTCCAGGTAACCAACCAGAGTGGGCCTGGAGGAAATCAAAAGACCCAATACATTTTTCTCTTTTCCAGTCTCATCATCGGCATTACAGAATACAAATACTAATGGCAAAAAAGGAATATTATTCCTCTCTGATTGTTGCATCTTCACATAATCCTAAAACTCTGTTCTCTATTACAGCATGTCTCTCTTCACTGCAACCCTCAGGTACCATACTTCAAGATAATAATACCCTCACCCCAGATGCATTCACTACAGCCTTCACTACTAAGCTACATGCTGCTAAAAATGGTCTTCCATTTTTACTCCCACAATCCCTTTGACCTCAAATGTTGATTTGCATATTCACGCTTGGTCTGCTTTCACTTTACCATATTTTTCTGCCACCACCAGACTTATTGAGACAGCTAAGAAATGTTTTTGTCTGTTAGACTCTATTCCCTCTGATTGAGTCATAGACCCCCATGTTAAGCCTTCCTCCACTTGTTCATTCTATGCTTACTGCTAGCCTCATTTCAGGTTCCCTTCCTTCCCTACCCCATCTGAAAGTAGCTAAACTTGATCTACAAGATCCCCTACATTACCGCCATATATCAAACCTCCCATATTTGGCAAAACTGGCAGAGCGCTTTGTCCTCCCACAGCTTACTCTTATACATTAGCACTCCATCATGGTGAGATTGAGGAGCATTCAAGACAGTGAGAAGTACATTGATGAGATGCTTCTTGAAACATCCAAGCTCCCCAACAGAGGTAAAGATGGGAGAATGATGAAAACTGGATATAAGTCCCAGGGCCTGCAGAATCACCAATCCAACTCCTCTAGCCCTTGAATTGAAGAACTATTATGCAGCCCTGGAAGTAGAGGAGATGAAAGCATCCCAGGAAAGGGAAGAACCATATCTCAAGCACCCTAATGTTGCAGAATTAGTGACCACAAGGAAGCGAAGGGTAATGGTGGTTGGTGACTCTCTTCTGAGGGGTACTGAGGCGTCCATCTCCTGATGAGACTTGATGTCCAGAGAGGTGTACTGTCTGCCAGGTGACAAAATCCGAGATGTTGAGTTTGCCGAGACTCATCAAGTCTATTGACTGTTACCTGATGTTGCTCATCCATATGACTTCATGGCTCTGGGACAGAGGGTGAAGCAGATAGGTGTGCAGGTGGTGTTCTCTTCAATCCTCCCTGTTGAGGGTAAAGGCGGAGGCAGAGAAGCTTGCATCCTGGAAATAAATGTATGGCTGCTTGGATGGTGTAATTGAGAGCGTTTTGGTTTCCTGGACCATGGGATGAAATTCCAAGGGCTGCAGAGCCAGAGATGGCATCCATCTGTCCAAGAAGGGTTGATGTGTCTTCAGTAGCAGACTGGCTAACCTACTGAAGAGGGCTTTAAACTAGATTCATTGGGGATGGGTGAAGAAAGCCCCCAGGTAAGTGAAACATTAAATACCTCTATAGAAATGGGTAAGAGGGGCAACATCTGGAAAGCGGTGTGTATAAATCCTGTAGCATGGGAAATACGATTTTTGGATGAACAAATACTTAGGATATTGGATCTGAACTTTGATAAACCGTCCAAGGTAAAATGTGCCCATCGCACCCCTTCCAGATGCGGTTGTAAGTCTGAGTATCCACAGCCTATACAAACACAAAAATGCTATGGTACCGCACCTCCCCCCGGGCTAACAGATTCTAAACTGGTGGGGGCACAGGCCCCACTGAAATTTCACGGTCATACAGGTTTTGTTGCACGAGACTTGCTTGGGAGCACTGTTCACTGCCACACTGCAGCCATTATGAGAGTGACAGTAAGTATCATGATGAGGAACGTTGAAGACCCTACCTCACTACAGGACATTTTATCAGTTTGCATGCTGGAGTCCACATGGAAACTAAGTGAGTGGCTTCAAACAATCTACCCTCTCCCACCCTAATATCTACCCTCTCCCACCCTAATACCAAACCTCTTACTTTTACCTCCCTGCCCTTATTCCTTTAACCTTACAGTATCCCATCCGTAGCTGTCCACAGACATATGTATATATGTAAATAGTTGATCACTGTTCACTGCAATTAACTGTATATTATAATTTTGTTTTTCATGTTGCTTACTCTGTATCCAGTTATTCGTTCCTTGTAAACAGTTGAAATATACTACCTTTATTGTTATATGTAAACCGTCTTGATTCGTAGAAAGACGGTATATAAAAAATGTTAAATAAATAAATAAATACCCTGGGTCTCTGCTCTGGAGGTTGCTGCAAAGTAAAGCAATTGCTTTCTTTGGTTGACTGCTTCAAGTTGTTTGGATGGTTACAAAAGTACAGTTTACTCTTTTTTTTTTGAATGGGCTGATTTCCCTTATGGATGCTCCCAGCCATGTTTTGGTTTGGCCTTTTGGGCTGCTTCTCATGGGCACATGTCCTCATGCCGATATGTAACAGCGATCTTGGTGGCATAAACTTTTTTTTCTTGTAGTTGAAACAATAATATAAGCCCTGTTGCCGGAGCTGATGTCCAATTTTTGTTCTCTAGTGTTCTTAACACAACTGTTTTATACTTGCAGGACTTTTAGTGGATCATATGAGGGATGCTTTGTCTTTTCTTGCTTTTGTGTTTTTGAGTGGCAAGTGTTTGAATATTGAGGTTTTAAGGGTATGTGTGCAAACTTGGTATTGTGCTACAATGAAGAAGGTAGTATGTCAGGGAAGGTATTATCTAGAATGTGCTTGTTCTCCAGGACCAAGAAGGAAGTCAGTCCTCACATATGGGTGTCATCGGCGCCGATGAAGCCCCAGCGGAGCATTTCCCCAGCTTTCTAAGAAAGCCTTTGGGAATGCAGGTTCCCTTCCTGCCTAAAGGTGCCATCTTACCTCAGTCTCTTTTTTTTCCGTGAAGCCCACAGGACGTGTGTCCCGTTTTTCCCGGTTAAAATTAGATTTTTCGGCAATTTTTTGCTCTTTCTACTGGTTCGACGCCGGTTCCCCTCCCGCCGGGTTCGGCACGCCGGTATCGATCCCAATTTTTTCTTTTTCGTTTTTTTCCCTTAGTGGCTGGCGTTCGCGCCCTTTTTTCTTTTTCCCTGGAGGGCCGGTCTATTGACCTCGCGGGGACTCTTTTTTTTTCCCCGATGGCTTCCAGTGGTTTTAAGAAGTGTGATCGGTGTAAGAAACTAATGTCTCTCACCGACACACACGACTGCTGTCTTCGGTGCCTCGGCCCTGACCACGATTCTAAGTCGTGCGGGGCCTGTGGAAAAATGTCTTCCAAGGCACTTCGAAGTCGCCAGCAGCAAAAGGAAAGGCTGTTTTCGGACTCAGCCTCCGGCCAGGCCTAGACCTCGTCTGAGGCCTCGACATCTCGGGATTCTGATCCCGAGCGCCGTCGAAGCTCCTCGGACCGGGGGTCCCCTGACCGGGAACGCAAGAGGAAAAAACGGCTCGCGAGGGCGTCGGAGGAGGAGGTCCCTGGCTCCTCGAGGGCCAGGTCTAAGACCCCCGACCGTCGCCCCGGGCCCGTGGAACCGGAGAAGCCTGCCAAAGTTCCTCGTGTGGAGCCGGAGTCTGCTGGACACGTAAGCCCCGTAGTCCTCGTGGACTCTCCTCCCAGGGAGCCGACGTCGGGCCCGGCACCGCCAGGGCCCGGGTCGGTGGGTGCTGCGTCTCCCAAGCAGAGTCTCAGGATGACAGCCTTGGATAGCAGAATGTCTGCCTTCATGGAGCAGCAGCGCGCACTGATGGCCAGCCTGTCTGGCGCATCTGCCCGGACCACCGGGATATCGACGTCCAAGTCGACTCCGGAGACCGAGCCGATACTCGAGTCCATCGTGGCTCGGAGTCGACCTCGGTCGCGGTCTCCCTCGATCTCCCGTTCGGGACCGAGGGCGTCGACGCCGGTGCTTCCGGCGTCGGGGCGGGTGCTCCAGGGCCCAGCGAGGTCGGACCCAGGCTCTTCCTCGGAGGAGTCGGCTTGGGAGACGGAGGACGAGGAGTCTCCTGATACCTTTAAGACTCGGTGCGTCCCTTCGGACTCGCCGCAGTCTGAGCCCCGGAGTAGATCCCTTCCGGAGGATACCCGGTTCTCGGAGTTCGTCCGGGATATGGCCGCTGCCTTGGCTATTCCGGCGGACCCCGAGGAAGAGCCTCGAGCTGAGGAGCTTGAGGCGCTGCAGTATGACTCTCCTCCGAAGGTGGCCTTTACTGTCCCGGTTCCTCCGATGCTGGAACGGCTCCTCTTCCGTATGTTGGAGGCACCGGCCTCGGCGCCGGTTCTTAGCAAGCGAGTCGATTCCATCTATCGACTCCGAAAAAGCCCTGGTTTTCAAAAAGCACAGCTACCACACCATTCCATGGTTGTGGAATCGGCCATGCATCGTCTGAAGAGTCAGAAGATGCACTTCGCGGTGCCTCCAGGCAGGGAGGCCCGAAACCTCGATGGCGTCGGTAAAAAGTGTTTTCAGGGCTCGATGCTTGCTTGCCGTGTCCAGTCTTACCAGCTGTACATGGGCATGTACTTGCGGGATCTGGCCAAGGAGTTGGCCGGGTTCTCTGCTGGTCTCTCCGGGGAACCCTTGCAGAGATTTAAGTCCTTGTCCTCGGGGATTCGGGACTGCTCAAAATTCATGTCCCGCGCCGCCTACGATGGCTTTGAGGCTTCGGCCCGAGTTGCGGCAGCCTGCATCGCGGCTCGACGCCAGGCATGGCTGCAGTCATCGGACCTGAGCCATGGGTTCAGGACAAGTTGGTCGATGTCCCTTGCCGAGGTGAAAACCTTTTTGGCAAACCCATGACCGAGAAGGCCGCTCAGCTCGAGACCTAGCACCTCACCCGGACAAGGCTGTCGAGGAAGACCTCTGCCCCTTCTCATAAAAAGAAGGGCTCGGGTAAAAAGCCCTTTTACCCAAGGAAGGGCACTGCCTACAAACAGTACCCTCAATATCAGGCTGCCCAAGCTACCCCTCAGGGTCAGCAAGCCAAGGGCCAGGGTAATGGGCCCCGTAGGCAGAAGACCCCCAAGCCTCAGGCCCCTGCTACCACTCAGCAGGGTGGGGGCTTTTGACTCCTTCAGCATAGCCTCTCCTCCACTGCTCCCCCCACCCTGCACAGGAGGTCGTCTCGCCCTCTTTGCCCACCAGTGGCCCCTTATCACCGGGGACAGTTGGGTGCTGGAGGTAGTCCACAAGGGCTATTCTCTCCACTTTCACCAATTACCGCCTCCCTACTTCCCAGGGGAACCTCCAAGGCCTCCCCTGCACACAGACCTTCTCTGTCAGGAGCTTCAGAGTCTGTTGGTGGACGGGGCGGTGGAGCCTGTGCCTACCCACTTGCAGGGTCACGGGTTCTACTCCAGGTATTTCCTGGTACCAAAAAGGACCGGTGGCCTTCGTCCCATTCTGGACCTAAGGAACCTCAACAAGTTCCTAGTAAAGGAGAAGTTCAAGATGCTTACTCTGCAGCAGGGAGATTGGCTATGCTCCTTAGATCTCAAGGATGCGTACACTCACATCCTCATTCATCCAGACCACAGAAAGTACCTGAGGTTTATCGTGGGAGGAAAACATTATCAGTACAGGATACTGCCTTTCGGCCTCACCTCCGCCCCCAGAATCTTCACAAAGTGCCTAGCAGTGGTGGCGGCCTACCTGAGAAATCGGGGCATCTTCGTCTTCCCCTATTTGGACAACTGGCTCATCGGGGGTCAGACAAGCCAAGAGGCCAATCAAGCCACCCTCAGGACCATTGCTCTTCTACAACGCCTGGGGTTTGTCATAAACTTCGCAAAGTCCACTTTGCTCCCTTCCCAAAACTTGGAGTTCATAGGGGCAAGGTTGGACTCTCTCCTGGCAAAAGCATTCTTGCCAGAAAACAGAGCCCAAACTTTCATGGCTTTGGCAAGTCAATTTCTCAGCAGGTCCCTGGTCTCTGCCACACTCTGCCTGAGACTTCTCGGCCACATGGCTTCGACACTTCATGTGACCCCCAATGCCAGGCCCCATATGAGGCCTGCACAGTGGTGTCTTCGGACTCGGTGGTCCCAAGCCACGGGCGGTCTCCGAGACAAGATAAGGGTGTTCAGACCATTTCTGCACTCCCTCAACTGGTGGCTGCACCCACCCAATCTGCTCGAAGGAATGCCTTTTCAGATCTCAGCTTATACAGTAGTGCTGACGACAGATGCTTCCCTGCTAGGCTGGGGAGCTCATTGTCTGGACAAGTGCACCCAGGGCCTCTGGTCTCCCTGGGAAGCTGCACAACAGATCAATCTACTCGAGCTCAGAGCTATTCGGTTGGCACTCAAGGCTTTCACGCATGCCCTCGCTCACCAGACTGTCCTGATTCAGACAGACAACCAGGTTGCCATGTTTTATGTGAACAAACAGGGCGGAACTGGGTCCAGGATCCTCTGTCGAGAGGCTCAGGACCTTTGTTCTTTTGCTCTCAAGCACAACATGCTCCTCAAGGCTGTGTACCTTCCAGGCCAGGACAACTCCCTGGCAGCCAAGTTAAGCAGAATTCTGCAGCCCCACGAGTGGCAGCTGCATCCCTCAGTGGTGCAGAAGATATTCCAGAAATGGGGTCTCCCTTGGCTGGATCTCTTTGCCAGCCCAATCAACAAACAGCTGCCCAAGTTCTGCTCCAGGCAGCCGCATCCTCTGAGAATGGCAGCGGATGCTTTTCTGATTCCATGGTAGGGCCTCCTGTATGCGTTTCCTCCCACGCCCTTGGTGGCCCGAACTCTTCAAAATTCTTCAGGACAAGGCCTCGGTCCTGCTGGTGGCTCCCAGGTGGCCGAGACAGCCTTGGTTTCCACTTCTACTTCAACTGGCGGTGGATCCCCCACTGCCTCTGGGGTTGCAACCCGACCTTCTCTCACAGGAGCAGGGTTCCCTTCTGCACCCCAATCTCAAATCTCTCAATTTGATGGCCTGGAGGCTGCAAGGGTAGTCTTGGCTCCCTGGGGCCTACCTCAGGAAGTGGAGGAGGTTGTCCTAGCCTCTAGGAAACAGTCCACTAGAAAAACCTATGCCCTCAAATGGAAAAGGTTTTCTGTGTGGTGTCAGCTACGTACAGAGGATCCTTTCTCCTGTACTGTGCCAGTAGTCCTTCAGTACTTACTGCACCTGTCCAATCAGGGTCTTAAATCCAATTCTGTTCGGGTCCACCTCTCAGCTCTAGCAGCTCACCACTCTCTGGTGGAGGGACATTCTCTATCTGGTCACCCCTTGGTGTCCCGCTTTCTCAGGGGCTTGCTTTTGCTCAAGCCTCCTATCCGTCGTCCTGCCCCTGAGTGGGAGCTGAATGTGGTCTTGCAGCAACTGACTCGCCCACCTTTTGAGCCAATGGCTACTTGTCCTCTACGCTTCCTCTCCTGGAAGACACTCTTCCTGATAGCCCTTACCTCAGCTAGGCAAGTGAGTGAACTTCAAGCCCTGGTCTGTGACAGGCCCTACACCAGGATTTACCGGAACAGGGTAGTCCTGAGGACTCATCCAAAGTTCCTACCTAAGGTTGTCTCCTCTTTCCACCTCAACCAGGAGGTGGTTCTTCCAACATTCTTCCCTAGGCCTCATGCAAGCCAGGCTGAAGCAGTTCTGCATACCCTGGACTGTAGGAGGGCCTTATCCTTCTACCTTGACCTTACGCAAGGGCATAGAAGGGCTACTCAGCTCTTCGTCTCTTTTGATCCCAATAAGTTGGGGTTGGCTGGGTCCAAGCGTACCTTGTCCATCTGGGTGGCGGACTGTATCTCCTGGGCTTACAAGGCGGCTGACCTTCCTTTGCAGGGTAGGGTCACGGCCCATCGTGTCAGGGTAATGGCTGCCTCAGTGGCTCATCTCCGCTCTGTGCCCTTGGTAGACATCTGCAGGGCTGCAACTTGGTCTTCAAGCCAGACTTTTGCAGCCCATTACTGCCTGGAGAGGGAGTCCCGTAGAGACAGTGCTTTTGGCCAGGCAGTACTCCGGAATCTCTTTGAGGTTTAGGCAACTCCTGCACTCCTGTCCTCTGTTGGGCTACCGGTGGTGGTTGTGTCCTTGAAAAGCCTTTCTTTGCAGCTGGGACTAGAGGGAGTCCTCTTGTTCAGCCTGGGTTCCTGGTAGCCCAGAGCTAGGGAGTCACCCATATGTGAGGACTGACTTCCTGCTTGGTCCTGGAGAAAGAGTAGTTTCTCCAGGACCAAGCAGGAAGTCAGTCCTCACATATGGGTGACGTCGGCGCCGACGGAGCCCTCGCGGAGCAATTTTCCACAGCTTTCAAAGAAAGCCTTTGGGAATTGCAGCGCGCATGCGCGGTCCCCTTCCCGCCCAAGGGTGCCATCTTAGCCAGTCTTCTTTTTTCCGCGGAGCCCTACAGACGTGGTCTTCTTGTCCCCGCTGAAAAAGTTGATTTTTCGTGATTTATTTCACTTTTTTCTATCGATTCGACGCCGGTCTCTTTCCTGCCCGGACTCACGACGCCATTGCGAGTCTTTCTCTTATTTTTCGGTTTTTCTGATTTTTCTGTCAGTTTCGTTTTCGGTTTTTCGCTGGCAGCCCGGTCCTTTGACCTTGCAGGGGCCCTTTTTCCCCCGATGGCTGCCAGTGGTTTCAAGAGGTGTGTTCAGTGTGACAGAAATATGTCACTCACTGACACACACGATAATTGCCTCCGCTGCCTTGGCCCAGATCATGAGGAACTGATCTTTGGGGCCTGCAGCAAAATGTCCTCCAAAGCGTTACGGAGTCGGCGGCATCAGCGGGAAAGAATCTTCGCAGATCCCGCCCGTACCCGGACCTCGTCGGAGGCCTCGGCGTCCAGAGGCTCCAGCTCTGAGCATCGCCGGAGTTCCTCCGACAGAGGTTCTCCCTCCGGGGATCATCGACGGAAGGCGAAACCCGCAAGGGCGGCGTCGGTGGACGCTCCTGGTTCCGCGAGGGCCAGGTCGCATAGCCCCGATAGCCGTCCCGGGTCTTTGGAGAAGGAACATCTCCCGAAGCGACCTCGTTTGGAATCGGAGATGCCTGCTCGGGTAAGTCCTCCTGGACTCGCCTCCGAGGGGTCCGACGTCGGGCCCGACGCCGTCGGGGCCCGAGTCGGGTGTTGCTGGGTCACCTGAGGTCGGACTCAGGTTGACGGCCTTGGAGAACAGACTATCTGCCTTCATGGACCAGCAGCGGGCACTGATCGCTAGCCTCGCTGGCGCCTCTGCCCCGACCGCCGGGACGTCGACGTCTAAGTCGACCCCGGAGACCGAGCCGATCCTCGACTCCATGCGGGCTCGAGTCGATCCTCGGTCGAGGTCACCCTCGGCCTCCCGTTCGGGACCGAGGTCATCGACGCCGACTCCCTCGGCGTCGGGGCGGCCGACGCCTCCGCCCGCTCGAACTGACCCCACCGATTCCTCCTCGGAGTCGGCCTGGGAGTCTGAGGTGGAAGAGTCACCTGATTCTTTTCGGACTCTGTGTGTCCCCTCGGACTTCCCTGAGTCCGAACCTCGGAAACAGTCCCCCCCGGAGGATGCCCGGTTCTCGGACTTCGTCAGGGATATGGCCAAGGCTTTGGCCTTCCCTGCGGATCCCGAGGAGGAGCCTCGAGCCGAAGAGCTCGACGCCCTTCAGTACGACTCTCCCGCCAGGGAGCACTTTACTGTACCGGTTCCTCCCATGCTGGAACGAGTGGGAGAGTCCGGCATCGTCGCCGGTATTAAGCAAGCGGGTCGATTCCATCTATCGAGTCCGCAAGAACCCTGGCTTCCAAAAAGCACAGCTACCGCACCATTCCATGGTGGTGGAATCGGCCATGCATAGGCTTAAGAGCCAGAAGATGCACTCCTCGGTGCCTCCTGGCAGGGAGGCCCGCAACCTGGATGGCCTCGGTAAGAAGTGTTTCCAGGGCTCTATGCTTGCTTGTCGGGTCCAGACCTACCAGCTCTACATGGGCATGTACCTTAGAGACCTGGCTAAAGAGATAGCCGGATTCTCTGCTGGACTGTCCGAGGAACCTTTGCGGAGGTTCCTAGCCTTGTCCACTGGTATTCGAGAATGCTCCAAATTCATTTCTCGAGCAGCCTATGATGGCTTTGAAGCATCGGCTCGTGTGGCCGCAGCCGGCATCGGTGCCCGCCGACAGGCTTGGCTTCAGTCGTCTGACCTTGAACCCTGGGTGCAGGACAAGTTGGTCGATGTCCCCTGCCGAGGTGAGAACCTCTTTGGCAAGCCCATGGCTGAGAAGGCTGCACAACTCGAGACGGAGACTCTCACCAGAACTAGGCTTTCTAGGAAGACCTCTGCCCCTTCCCAGAAGAAGAAGGGCTCGGGAAAGAAGTCCTTTTACCCGAGAAAGGCGGCTGCCTATAAACACTACCCTCAATATCAGGCCTCCGCAGCTCCCCAACAGGGTCAGCAGGCCAAGGGACGGGGTAACGGGTCCCGTAGGCAGCAAGCCCCCAAGCCTGCACCACCGGCCCCTGCTCAGCAGGGTGGGGGTTTTTGACTTCCTCAGCATAGCCTCTCCCCCTCAGCTGGTTCCTCCCAGCACAGGAGGCCGGCTGGTCCACTTTGCCCACAGGTGGTCCAACATCACATCAGATGCCTGGGTGCTTCAGGTTGTGAGAGAAGGCTATCTTCTCCACTTCCACCAGGTCCCTCCCTCCTATTTTCCGGGAGAGCCTCCACGACTCCCTCTGCACAGGGACTTACTCCTTCAGGAGTTAGCAAGTCTTCTTCAGGAACAGGCTGTGGAACCGGTTCCCCACCACCTGAGAGGTCAAGGCTTTTATTCCAGGTATTTCCTAATACCAAAAAGAACAGGAGGCCTCAGACCCATCCTGGACTTGCGCAACCTCAACAAGTTCCTCGTGAGGGAGAAGTTCAAGATGCTTACCCTTGGAATCCTTCTGCCCTACCTCCAGCAGGGAGATTGGCTATGCTCCTTGGATCTAAAGGATGCCTACACGCACGTCCTCATCCACCCAAGCCACCGCCAATACCTAAGGTTTGTGGTGGCAGGAAATCATTACCAGTACAGAGTACTGCCCTTTGGCCTATCCTCCGCACCACGAGTCTTCACAAAATGTCTCGCGGTGGTGGCGGCTTATCTCCGGCTTCAGGGCCTCTATGTCTTTCCTTACCTAGACAACTGGCTCATCAGAGCATCGTCCTCTCAAGAGGTCACACAAGCGACGCACCGCACTGTGACTCTCCTCCAGTACTTGGGCTTTGTCGTAAACTTCGCAAAGTCCACTTTGCTCCCCTCGCAAGATCTCGAGTTCATCGGCACAAGATTGCACACTCTTCAGGCGCGAGCTTTCCTGCCTCTCGACAGGGCTCAACGGCTCATGGACCTAGCCGGCCGTTTTCGCAGCCAGTCCCTGGTCTCGGCCAGGCGCTTCCTGAGACTACTCGGCCACATGGCTTCCACCGTCCACGTGACCCCCAATGCCTGCCTGAATATGCGGCCTGCTCAGTGGTGCCTTCGCAAGCAGTGGCAACAGGCCACGGGCGGCCTAGCCGACTTAGTGCGGATCTCAGGCCCGCTGGCCTCTTCTCTACAGTGGTGGCTTCATCGGCCGAACCTCATACTCGGAATGCCTTTTCAGTCTCCTCCGCCGGCTCAGGTGCTGACAACCGATGCTTCTCTCCTGGGATGGGGAGCGCATTGCCAAGGGACATGTACTCAAGGTCTCTGGACCACGTGGGAGTCTGCGCAGCAGATCAACTTCCTGGAGCTCAGAGCGATCCGTCTGGCTCTCAAGGCTTTCTCCCACCTGACTTCTCACCGGTCCGTCCTCGTCCAGACGGACAATCAAGTTGCCATGTTCTACGTGAACAAACAGGGCGGCACGGGCTCCTTCCTTCTCTGTCGAGAAGCACAGAGACTCTGCTCTTGGGCCGTAAGCCACGGCATTCTTCTCAAGGCAGTCTATCTCCCAGGCCAAGAAAATTGCCTGGCGGACAAACTCAGCAGAATCCTCCAGCCGCACGAGTGGCGACTGGATCCCTTCGTAGTTCAGAAACTTTTTCTGAAGTGGGGCCTCCCCACGATGGATCTCTTTGCCACTCCTCTCAACCGGCAACTTCCTCGCTTCTGCTCTCGGCAGCCGCATCCCCTTCGACTAGCGGCGGATGCTTTTCTGCTCTCATGGTCGAAAGGCCTTCTCTATGCCTTTCCTCTCATACCGCTAGTCTCTCGAACTCTTTTCAAGGTTCTCCGAGACAAAGCTTCCATGATCCTGATAGCTCCTCGGTGGCCCAGACAGCCGTGGTTTCCACTCCTGCTGCAACTAGCGGTGGAGGATCCGTTCCCTCTGGGGTTTCAACCAGATCTCCTAACACAGGATCAGGGGTCCCTACTGCACCCCAACCTCAGATCTCTACATCTGATGGCCTGGCTGCTGAAAGGGTAGTCCTTGCTCCCCTTCTACTGCCGGCAGAGGTGGAAGAGGTCGTCCTAGCTTCCCGGCGACCTTCTACCCGCAAATGCTACGCCCTTAAATGGCGTCGCTTTTCCCCTTGGTGTGCCCAGCAGTCTCAGGATCCCTTCTCCTGCTCGGTGTCGGTGATCTTGCAGTACTTGCTCTACCTCTCTAATCTGGGACTTAAGTCCAACTCCGTTAAAGTTCACCTCAGTGCTCTTTCCGCACATCATGTGCCGGTGGACGGCAGACCTCTTTCCAGTGACCCTCTCGTGGCAAGGTTTCTCCGAGGTCTCCTTCTACTTAAACCACCTCTGCGCCCGCCAGCACCTGACTGGGATCTGAATGTGGTTTTGCAGCGGATCACCTGTCCGCCTTTTGAACCTATGGCTTCCTGTTCTCTCTCCGTTTTCTTTCTTGGAAAACCTTATTCCTGATAGCCCTCACTTCCGCTAGACGCGTAAGTGAATTGCAGGCCCTCGTGTCTGATCCCCCTTACACTCGGTTCTACAAAAATAGGGTAGTCCTACGGACTCACCCTAAATTTCTTCCAAAAGTGGTCTCCCCTTTTCACATCAATCAGGAGGTGGTACTTCCGACCTTCTTTCCCAGGCCACACTCCAGCCGAGCTGAAATGGTCCTGCATACCCTGGACTGTAGAAGGGCATAGAACTTCTACCTTGACCGTACGCGGGAGCACCGTAAAGCTGCTCAGCTTTTTGTATCTTTTGACCCCAATAAATTGGGGCTCCCGGTCTCCAAGCGTACTCTGTCCATCTGGGTTGCTGACTGTATCGCTTGGGCTTATGGGGCAGCCGGACTCTCGTTAGAAAGTCGGGTCACGGCTCATTGTGTTCGGGCGAAGGCTACGTCAGTGGCTTACCTCCGCTCTGTTCCATTGGCAGACATCTGCCGGGCCGCTACTTGGTCTTCGAGCCAGACTTTTGCGGTCCATTACTGCCTCGAGAGGGAGTCCCGCAGGGACAGTGCTTTCGGACAGGCAGTCCTCCGAAATCTCTTCGAGGTTTGAGCAACTCCTACCCTCCATCCCGGATGGGGTCTACCGGTGGGTAATAATTCAGCAAAGATTCCTTCCTTCTGTACTGCTGAGCTAGAGGGAGCTCATTTTTGTGTTTAGGGTCTCCGGTAGCCTTAAGCTTGGGAGTCCCATATGTGAGGACTGACTTCCTGCTTGGTCCTGGAGAAAGCGTAGTTACTCACCTGTAACAGGTGTTCTCCAGGAGCAGCAGGAATCAGTCCTCACAACCCTCCCTCCTCCCCTTGGAGTTGCAATTATCTGCTTTAGTTTTTTTGCAAATTTTTATGCTGTCTTTTCGCTATGTCATCTGACTGGCTAAGATGGCACCCTTGGGCGGGAAGGGGACCGCGCATGCGCGCTGCAATTCCCAAAGGCTTTCTTTGAAAGCTGGGGAAAATTGCTCCGCGTGGGCTCCGTCGGCGCCGACGTCACCCATATGTGAGGACTGATTCCTGCTGCTCCTGGAGAACACCTGTTACAGGTGAGTAACTACGCTTACTCACTGGTAACAGGTGTTCTCCAGGAGCAGCAGGAATCAGTCCTCACAACCCTCCCTCCTCCCCTTGGAGTTGCAGTTGTACATAGTTTATTTTTCATTTTTGTGTGCTATTCTTAGCTATGTTATTTGACTGAGGTAAGATGGCACCTTTAGGCGGGAAGGGAACCACGCATGCGTGCCTGCATTCCCAAAGGCTTTCTTAGAAAGCTGGGGAAATGCTCCGCTGGGGCTTCATCGGCGCCGATGACACCCATATGTGAGGACTGATTCCTGCTGCTCCTGGAGAACACCTGTTACAGGTGAGTAACTACTCTATATTGTTGAAGATAGTAAGGTAGTTTGACATTAGGGGTTGAAAGTGACATAAGCTGAAAGTGGATATTGATCTTTTGCAAGAAGTGCCCTGAAATTAAGCAGCTGTGCGGAAATAATAGAGTGCTCATTTTGATGCATAGATTCTTACAAGCGGTGGTCCTTTCCCAAGAATCTGATCAGGAGGATAGCTGGATAAAAATTGTTGTATTTAGCAGGAATAAGGGCAAAGGCAGTATTTGCCTGTGTTTATGCTCCCAATACTGACTCCCTAGCTTTTTGAACTAGGTTGGTTGAACAGATGTGTCCTTGCCCATCATTTTAGGGGGAGATTTTAGTTTATCTATGGACCTTGCCTTGAATAGAAAGTCAGAGGCACCGTTCAGACCTGATAAATTATGGAAGGTTCTGTGCTTCATTGTAAAAGAATGTGGCTTTGCTGATAAATGGAGAATGATGCATCCTACAGATAGAGAGTACACTTTCCATTCTTAACCACGTTATATGTTCTCCGGGATTGATTTTTTTCTTAATGCCAGGAACTCTAGTGCAATGCTTTTCAACCCAGGGCACACTTCTGTGCCTTGGGGAAGTTCTTGGTGTGCCTTGATAGTGACAGCCAAGGGCATAGTTAGGCATGGGCTCATGAGGAGCTTGCCCATCTCTGTTGAATAGTATTCTTGAGAACAGCCATCTGCTTCCTGCTCCAGCCCCATCTTCTTCCAAGAAGAACACAGAGAACAGGGTAAGCTTGGAGCAGAGAGAGCAAAGAACTAGTCTGCCTCTTAATCCCCTCCTCTCCTCCTGTCATTCCTGGAGAGCAGGAGAGGAGTGTGACTGAATGGAGCACACACTTGAGATCAAAGTATATCCCTTACTCTCTTGGCTCTAGTCTGCTTGTCTTCTATCCTAGATGTAGGAAAACAATTTATTTTCAGGTTAGTGATTATAATGTGTGATCTAATAGCTACAAACATTCTGGAGTAAGCTGGATGCTCTGGAACACTGTGCAAAATCTGACTTCAGTTTATCTCCTACACAGAATTTACATGTTGGGAATAGTTTGATTGTGCTAGCCAATCAGATTTTTCTCTGGTGCCTAATTAATTGTTTTGTAGGCAGGACATACTCACCAGCCCTGAGGCTTTTCTGTTTAACCCAAAAGTATTTTGTAGTAGCAAAACTGAAAAAATGTGTTTTTAGGTATAGTTTGAGAGTAGGTTACTGATCCTCCCCACCAAATTGAACCAATAACTTAATGCTAGCACTCTCCCCTCCCATCAGTAGGATAGCAGACAATTCTCCGGGAACAAGCAGGAAGTCAGTCCTTACATATGGGTGACGTCGGCGCCGATAGAGCCCGCGTAGTAGCTTCTCCCCGGCTTTCAAAGAAAGTCTTTGGGAGATGCACCACTTATGCGTGGTCTCCTTCCTGCCCAAGGATGCTATCTTGCGTCTTTTTCCCTGGCCGGGCCTGAGGTTTTTGACCTTGCGGGAGCCGTCTTCCCCGCCATGGCTTCAACCATTGGCTTTAAAAATTGTGACCAATGCGCCAAACTCATGTCGCGCACAGACCCACACGACTGCTGTCTTCGATGCTTAGGGCCGGACCATGACCACTTGGACTGCGGTCTCTGCAAGAAGATGACCTCCAGGCCATCAAGAGCCATCAGCAGCAGGAGTCCTTCTTCCACAAGGCGGACTCTACACAGGAGTCTCCAGTGACAACGTGCTACAGGGCCCTATCCAGAACCCCAGGGAGATCATGCTGCCTCAGAGCTCCAAGTCTGCAGGTCCTCCAGCCAGACCTAGGAGGAAGAACTCCAGAAGAGCCGGAACCCCTCGAAGACCCCTTCAGCGGATGAGCCTGAGAAAGTGGGCAAGTTCCACAGGCCTCAGGCCTGTAGTCCCTGCCAGTAATCCAAGGGGAAGGAACAGGAGCAGCTGACCAAGATATCTCGACTAGAATCATTGGCATCCAGCGATTGGCGTTGGACCCCCGAGGTGTGTCAGAGTGCTCCAAGTTTGACTCGGGCATCCTATGATGGCTTTGAGTCGGGGATTAGAATACCTGTGGTAGGCATTGGTGCCTGACACCAGGCCTGGCTATAGTCCTCCAATGTGGAGCAGTGGGTTCAGGACAAATTGGTCAATGTCCCCTGCCAGGGAGAAAATCTCTTTGGCAAACCCATGACTGATGAGGACTAGGCTCTCCAAAAAGACTGCTAACCTTTTCTGTCGGAAGCCTTCAGGTAAAAAGTCCTTCTCCTCGAAGAAGAAGGCTTATGGAAGCTGCCCTCAGTACCAGGCCTTCCCAGCTCCCCAACAGGCACAACAGGCCAAGGGACAAGGGCATGTCCCTCATAAGCCTAAGGCCCGCAAAACCCAGACACTGGCTCCGGCCCAGCTTGGCAGGGTTTTTTGACTCCTTGGGCATAGCTTCTCTTTCCCCAGGAGGCCCAGCCCAGCAGCCCATAGAAGAGCATCTGGTTCTCTACACCCACCAGTGGCTATCCATCACCACTGACTCCTGGGCACTGCAGATGGTGAAGGAGGGTTACCTCCTCCACCTGACACAGGCGCCCCCTTTCTGGTAGAGCCCCCCCAGAACTCCCCTCCACCAGACTTTGCTACTGCAAGAGCTCGCAGGTCTTATCAAGGACAAGACAGTGGAATGGTGCCCGCACACCTCAAGGGCAAGGGGTTCTACTCCCGGTACTTCCTCGTACCCAAGGGGACTGGAGACCTCTGGCCCATTCTGGAACTGCGGGATCTAAACAGGTTCCTGGTGAAAGAGAAGTTTCAAGATGGCTCTCCCTTGGAACATTGCTGCAATACCTCCAACTGGGAGACTGGCTATGCTCCTTGGACCTAAAGGATGCATATATTCACATCCTCATCCATCCCAATCACAGGAAATACCTTAGGTTTGTGGTGGGAAGCAGCCACTACCAGTACAAATGCTACCCTTCGGGCTAGCCTCTGCACCAAGAATGTTCACCAAGTGTCTGTCTCCAGGGAGCCTTCGTCTTCCCCTGCCTGGGCGACTGGCTCATAAGAGGCCACACTGCCACAGAGGTGCAACACGCAGTGGCGCGCACCATCTTCATCCTGCAACACTTAGGGGTTAGTAATAAACCAGCCTTAGTTCCATCTCCTCCCAACACAGTGTCTGGAGTTTATAGGAGCAAGGCTGGATACAGTTCAGGCCAAAACCTTTCTCCCTCGGGACAGGGCCAACTGCCTCAGGGTGTTGACTGTGGTTGTGGCTGTGCAGCGTCGACACTCTGTACCCGCACACCTCCTGCTTTGCCTGGCATCCACAGTTCACGTTACCCCGGATGCCCACCTTCACATGAGGGTGGCTCAATGGGGCCTCTGCTCCCAGTAGATCCAGGCCACAGGCCGGTTTCAGGACAGAGTGGTGTTCAAGGCTCAGCACAATGGAGCATTGCTGATACCAGAAGCCCCTCGGTGTCCCAGGCAATCATGGTTCCCACTGCTCGTTCGCTTATCCACAGCGCTCCGGTCTCCCTGGGGAGTGCCCAGGGCTGCTATCGCAGGAGAAGGGCTCCCTGCTACACCTCAACTTGGGGTCTCTGATGCTAACAGCCTGGTTCCTGAAAGGATAGCCTTAGCCCCTTTCTGGGGAGGTGGAAGAGGTCCTCCTGGCCTCCCATAGGACTTCCACAAGACGGACTTCCGCCTTCAAATGGAGCAGATTCTCACTGTGGTGTGCAGAGCGATGGGTCAACCTGTTCTTGTGCTCTGTGCAGCTTGTGCTGCAGTATTTTTTCACCTGTCTCAGGCAGGACTGAAGTCCAACTCTGTCAGGATCCACCTGAGTGCACTCGTAATGTACCACCACTTTATCAAGAGCAAATCCTTCTCCGTCCAGCCTCTCATGATCCATTTCTTGTGGGGTCCTTTGTTGTCCAAACCTCCTGTCCTCCTGCTGGTGGCGGAGTGGGACCTCAGCATGGTGCTGTCGCAACTCACAGGCCCACTGTTTGAACTCCTGGCTACCTGCCACCTACGGTACCTTTCCTGGAAGATCGTGTTCTTGGTTGGCACTCACGTCAGCTTGCAGGATCAGCAAGCTCCAGGTGTTGATGGCGGATCTACCCTACAAGAGGTTCTATAAGAACAGGGTCGTGCTCTGCATGCACTCAAAGTTCCTTCCCAAGATGGTGTCCCCTTTTCACCTCATTCAGGAGGTGGTGCTCCCCCCCTTCTTTCTGGAGCCTCGCACCAGCAGGGCGGAGACTGGTCTTCATACCCTGGACTGTAAGAGGGCCCTGTCCTATTTCCAATGTACCCAGGGCCGCCACAAAGCTTCATAGCTTTTCATCTCCTATGACCCCAGTCGATTGTGGGCATCAGTGACCAAGCAGACTTTGTCTACCTGGGTGCCTTGCCCTTGCCTGTGAGCAGACTGGGCTCTCGCTGGAGCGTCGGTCATGGCACGTAGCTTCAGGGCTGTGGTGGCATCCGTGGCAAACCTGTGTTCCGTTCCCTTATTGGAAATCTGCCGGGCCGTCACCTGGACCTCAGTCCATACCTTCACACCTCATTATTTCCTGGAGGTGGAGTCCCATAACATAATATATGACGGCAGATAAAGACCACCATGGTCCATCTACCCATCTTGTCTGCCCAGCAAGGTGGCAAGAGTAGGTGCACCTGCCAGGCGGTACTCCGTCATCTATTCAGGGTGTAGGCAACTCCTGCCCTCCAGCCTTTGTATGTTCAGGCTACCGCAGTGCTGGTTTCTCACTGGACACTTGGGCTGCTCGGGAGTCTGTCTTCTCAAGGACTCATTGCTACTGCTCACAGCTCACCTTTTCCTGGTCACCCTTGGCTTTTGTGGGTTTTCGGTAATCTGTAGCTAGGGAGTCCCATATGTGAGGACTGACTTCCTGCTTGTTCCCGGAGAAAGCGTAGTTACTCACCTTTAATAGGTGTTCTCCGGGGACAGTAGGAATCAGTCCTCACAACCCCCCTCCTCCCCTTGGAGTTGCTTTTTGTGTCATTTTTGCCTTTGAGCTTTATCATCCTGCTGAGGCAAGATGGTACCCTTGGGCGGGAATGGGACCATGCATGCTTGGTGCATCTTCCAAAGGCTTTCTTTGAAAGCTGGGGAGAAGCTACCACGCGGGCTCTGTCAACGCCAACATCACCCACATGTGAGGACTGATTCCTGCTGTCCCCGGAGAACACCTGTTACACACTGATCGTAGGTGTTACAGGTGAGTAACTATGCTTTTTGCACATACCATGATAGTAATGAACCTCACCCCTAAGCCAGGAGGAGTCTTACATGGAGTAGTTTCTTCTAATGGGTTAATTTTGCGCGTACCATGGCAGTCGTGAACCTCACTTCAAAGCCAGGGTATGTGGAATATGATCTTAATCTCTCAAATTTAGTGCTAATGCTCGGCGTAATGCTTGCAACGTGCCAAAGAGAGCCTCCTGCTGGAGTTCATAAGATGTAACATGTATGGGTGGTTTGTCAAGATGTGCTTGGAAGTTCTTCTTTATCAGGCCTGTGGCTCCCAGTACAATGGGAAATATTTCTGTATCTTTCTGCCACATTTTCCTGGTCTCTGATTGCATTTCTTGATACTTCAAGATCTTCTCCCTCTCCACGCGATTCACAGAATAATCACTCGGTACCGACACTTCTATTATCAATGCTGTTCTGGTGTTCTTCTCCTTTACCACTATGTCAGGTTTTCTGGCATCCAGTTTCTTATCCGTTGGAATGGGAATATCCCAGGTGATCATAACCTCTTCATTCTCTGTTATTCTCTTAGGGTCATGATCCCAGTGCTTTTCAGGGACAGTGATGTTGTAGTGTTTATGGAGTTTCCAGTGGAGGAGGCGTGCTACTTTGTTGTGCCTTTCCGTATAGAAATTTTCCGCCATCAGAACGTCACAGCCTGCTATTAGGTGAGTCACTGTTTCCAGCTCTTTCTTACAGAATTGGCATATGTCCGTTGTGCCAGTCTTCTCAATACACGCCGTAAACCATCTCATCCGCAATCCGCTGTCCTGGGCTGCAACTATCAATCTTTCATCCTTTGGTTTCAGTCTACCTTTCCTCAACCATTTATGTGTCAGTTCTTGATCGACAAAAGGTTCTTGGCTTCAGTCTGGTGTCTGGATGCATGGAGCCCTTCCATTTTACATGACTTGCTGACCTCATATGTTCAGATACGAGACTGAATCCGGCAAAATGAGACACCCACAAGTAAAAAATGCTGCTCTCCTTCTGCTGTTGGGAGGGACTGAGCAGTGAGGACAATGCAGACAGGGCCAGGGCTACTACTAGGCAAAACAGGTAGTTGCTTAGGACAGCAGCTTCTGGCTGAGAAGAGGGGAGCAGCAAAGAGCAGCCACAGTCAAAGCAAAGCAAAAAGGTCCTGGCAGCCATACAAACTCAGTCAGCAGTGCATGTTTTTAACTGTAGGAAGAATCAATATATTTGTGAAGCTCTCATTAGGCACTAAGGCAGTACTTCTTAACCTTTTTCATTTTGTGACACACACTTGAGTTTGTTCAGTTCTCAGAGCACACAAACCAAATTTTACATGCAAGGCCAATGAAAAGTATTAGGTGCCCTAGACAAAATTTCAGACTTATGCCCTCTTGCCATTAACTTTAGGCCCCTAGTACTCCCCCCCTGAGATTTTTATTAGCAAACCTAATTGTAATCATTTCAACACCATCCCTCCTAGAACAATCCTATAAAATGTAGATTTGGACATCATGCTTTTAAATATGTAACTTTATTTTGTAAATATATGTATAATGAGGGAGATTTCAAAAAGCCATTTGCAAAGCTATATGGATTTTTTAAACTATCTTTGATTATGTAGCTGTCATTTTTGGCATAGAATGGTGGTTCGGCCAACATCCACAAACAGCCACCCCCACCAGGAATGCCTCACAACCACACCCAGCACGCAATGATGTAGTCACACCCACTGGCGCCACCACACACCATGAAAATATTAGTTTATGTACAGTATCCTTATCATTGTAAATAGTCTCTAACTAAATACAGTCCTCACTTGGACCTGTGACTTGGTTTACCAACTTGTATATAGTTACCCTAGTTATGTCCAAGTTACGGCACGTGTTTCATTGTACAATAAATACAGTGCAGCATCAACCACAGTGTATAAGTTACTGTCGTATGTAAACCGCACTGATTTTAAAGAGCGCAGTATAGAAGAGACACTAAATAAATAAAATAAAATAATCCTCTCTCCATTGGAAGCTTAATATGGGCCTTTTGTGAGAGGAACATTTTAACATAAGAAATGACACTCAGACTTCACTCCTTTTACCTTGCTGCTCCTTGTGCCTGGAACAAACTACCTGAATCTGTACGTCAGGCACCTTCTCTGTCCTTTTTCATATTCAGGCTGAAAACTCACCTCTTCACTGCAGCTTTCGGATCTTGACTCTCCTGGTCTCCTTTGTGTTTCCTTACCATTCCCCTTAGATGTATCCCATGTCTACAGCTACTGTGTTGTCTGTCTTGACTAGATTGTAAGCTCTGATGAGCAGTGACCATCTTTTACGTGTGTCTATGCGGCGTTAAATACGTCTTGTAGCACTATACAAATGCTCAGTAGTAGTAGTAGTAGGGTCAGACCAAGGTCCATCAAGCCCAGTATCCTGTTTTCAACAGCAGCTAATCCAGGTCACAACTACTTGGCAGGTTCCCAAAAAGGTACACGGATTCCATAATGCTTATCCCAGGGGTAAACAGTGGATTTCCCTGGTCCTCCATAATGGTTTATGGACTTTTCCTCCAGGAACTTATCCATACCTTTATTGAACCCATCTACACTAAAAGCGTTTACTACATCCTCCAGTAATGAATTGCAAAGTTTGATTACACGTTGAGTGAAAAAATATTTTCTCCTATTAGTCTTAAATGGGCTAAATTGTAACGTAATTGCACGGCCCCTAGTCTTTCTACTTTTTGAAAGAGTAAACAATCGATCTGTGTTGTCCTGTGCCACTCCATTCATTATTTTATAGACCTCTATCATATCTCCCCTCAGCCATCTTTTTTCAAGCTGAAGAACCCTAACTTTTAAGCCTTTTCTCATAGGGATATCCTTCCATCTCCTTTACCATTTTGGTGGCTCTTTGTACCTTTTATAATTCTGCTATATCCTTTTTAAGATATGACAGCCAGACTTGCACACAACATTCAAGGTGTTGTCATACCATGCAATGATACAGAGGCATTATAATATCTGTTGTTTTAATCCCCATTACTTTCTTTATGATTCCTAGCATTCTATTTGCTTTCTTGGCCACCAGTGTACACTGGGCAAGGGGTTTCAATGTATTATCCATGATGATGCCTAAATCCTTTTCTTGTCTAGTGGTTCCTAATGTGGAACCTTTCATCGTGTAGCCATAGTTTGGTTTGTTCCTTATCGTCCCTCCAGTCTAGTCCCGAACCTTTGGGTTTAAGCACCTCCTCTCGCAGCCTGGAGACCGAGCCCATCATTCTTTGATGACCCTGGCATAAGTAGCCCAGGTACCGCCTCCTCGGGTCAGTAATCTCGGTCTCCAAGCAGCAGGAGGAGTGCTGATCCTGAGAGGTTCAGGACTCACTGGAGGAAAGATTAAGGAGGATGAAGGCTTTAGTGTAGAGAGAGGTTCTCCAGGACCAAGCAGGAAGTCAGTCCTCACATATGGGTGACGTCGGCGCCGACGGAGCCTCGTGGAGCAATTTTCCCCAGCTTTCAAAGAAAGCCTTTGGGAATTGCAGCACGCATGCGCGGTCCTCTTCCCGCCCAAGGGTGCCATCTTGCTCAGTCTTCTTTTTTCCGCGGAGCCCTACAGACATTGTTTGTAATTCCCCGCAGAAAAGTTGATTTTATTTGTTTTTTCTCGGTTCGACGCCGGTTCTTTTCCCGCCCGGACCCGCGACGCCGGTTGCCAGTCCGTTCTTTATTTTTCGTTTTTTTGTCCTTCGTGACAGATTTCGCGCCTTTTTTCTTTTTCACTGGCAGCCCGGTCTTTTGACCTTGCAGGGGCCCTTTTTCCCCCGATGGCTGCCAGCGGGTTTAAAAAGTGTGATCGGTGTAAGAAACTCATGTCTCTTACCGACACACACGATTACTGCCTCCGCTGCCTCGGGCCCGATCATGACCCGATGATCTGTGGTCTGTGTGGCAAAATGTCCTCAAAAGCGTTGAGTAGTCGGCAGCATCAGCGGGAACGTATCTTCTCTGACTCCGGCCGGGCTCGGACCTCGTCAGAGGCTTCGACGTCTCGGGACTCTGGTCCTGAGCATCGTCGCAGTTCCTCTGAACGGGGGTCTCCTACCCGGGAACATCATCGGAAGAAGAAACCCGCAAGGGCGGGGTCGGTGGACGCTCCTGGTTCCTCGAGGGCCAGGTCGCATAGCCCTGATTCCCGTCCCGGGTCCTCGGAGATGGAGAGGCCGTCTAAACATCCTCGTCTCGAGATGGACTCGCCCGCTCCCGTGAGTACTGTTGTCCTCGTGGACTCGCCTCCGAAGGACCTGACGTCGGGCCCGACGCCGTCGGGGCCCGAGTCAGGGGCTGCTGGGTCTCCTGAGCTCGGACTCAGGTTGACGGCCTTGGAGAGCAGTTTCGCTGCCTTCATGGACCAGCAGCGGGCATTGATCGCTGGCCTCGCTGGTGCTTCTGCCCTGACCACCGGGACGTCGACGTCCAAGTCGACCCCAGAGACCGAGCCGATCCTTGAGTCCATGAGGGCTCGAGTCGATCCTCGGTCGCGGTCTCCTTCGGCCTCCCGTTCGGGACCATGGTCATCGACGCCGACTCCCTCGGCGTCGGGGCGGACGGCATCGATGCCCGCCCGACCAGAGCCGCTCGACTCCACCTCCGAGGAGTCAGCCTGGGAATCCGAGGACGAAGAGTCACCTGGTTCTTTTCGGACTCGGTGTGTCCCATCGGACTCCCCTGAGTCCGAACCTCAGAGACGGTCCCCCCCGGAGGATACCCGGTTCTCAGACTTCGTGCGGGATATGGCCAAGGCCTTGGCCTTCCCCGCGGATCCCGAGGAGGAGCCTCGAATCGAAGAACTCGACGCCCTCCAATATGACTCTCCCCCGAAGGAGGCCTTTGTTGTACCGGTTCCTCCGATGCTGGAACGACTTCTCTTCCGCATGTGGGAGAGCCCGGCGTCGTCGCCGGTGTTAAGCAAGCGGGTCGATTCCATTTATCGAGTCCGCAAGAGCCCCGGGTTCCAAAAGGCACAACTACCGCACCATTCCATGGTGGTGGAATCGGCCATGCATAGACTTAAGAGTCAAAAGATGCACTCCTCGGTGCCTCCCGGTCGGGAGGCTCGGAGCCTGGATGCCCTCGGTAGGAAGTGTTTCCAGGGCTCTATGCTTGCTTGTCGAGTCCAGACCTACCAGCTCTACATGGGCATGTATCTCCGAGACCTGGCTAAAGAAATAGCCGGGTTCTCTGCTGGTCTCTCTCCGACGAACCTTTGCAGAGGTTCCAAACCTTGTCAGCTGGTATTCGGGAGTGCTCAAAGTTTATCTCTCGAGCAGCCTACGATGGTTTTGAGGCATCGGCTCGAGTAGCCGCAGCCGGCATCGGTGGCCGCCGCCAGGCTTGGCTTCAGACATCCGACCTCGAGCCATGGGTGCAGGACAAGTTGGTCGATGTCCCCTGCAGAGGTGAAAACCTCTTTGGCAAGCCCATGGATGAGAAGGCTGCACAGATCGAGACCGAGACTCTCACCAGGACTCGTCTCTCAAGGAAGACCTCTGCCCCTTCTCAGAAAAAGAAGGGCTCGGGGAAAAAGCCCTTTTACCCGAGGAAGGCGGCTGCCTATCAACACTACCCTCATTATCAGGCCTCAGCAGCTCCCCCACAGGGTAAGCAGGCCAAGGGACGGGGTAATGGGTCCCGTAGGCAGCAAGCCCCCAAGCCTGCACCACCTGCCCCTGCTCAGCAGGGTGGGGGTTTTTGACTTCATCAGCATAGCCTCTCCCCCTCAGCTGGTTTCTCTCAGCACGGGAGGCCGGCTGGTCCACTTTGCCCACAGGTGGTCCAACATCACCACAGATACCTGGGTGCTTCACATAGTTCAAAAGGGCTATCTTCTTCACTTTCACCAGGTACCTCCCTCCTATTTCCCAGGAGAGCCTCTTCGACTCCCTCTGCACAGGGACTTACTCCTTCAAGAGTTAGCAAGTCTTCTTCAGGAACAGGCTGTGGAACCCGTGCCCCACCACTTGAGGGGTCAGGGGTTCTACTCCAGGTACTTTCTGATACCAAAAAGAACCGGGGGCCTCAGACCCATCCTGGATTTGCGCAACCTCAACAAGTTCCTCGCAAAGGAAAAGTTCAAGATGCTTACCCTTGGAATCCTGCTGCCCTACCTCCAGCAGGGAGACTGGCTATGCTCCTTAGATCTAAAGGATGCCTACACTCACATCCTCATTCACCCCAGCCACAGACAATATCTCAGATTTGTTGTGGGGGGCAATCATTACCAGTACAGAGTACTACCCTTTGGCCTATCCCTCCGCACCAAGGGTGTTCACCAAATGTCTAGCAGTGGTGGCGGCTTATCTGTGACTTCAAGGCCTCTTTGTATTTCCATACCTGGACGACTGGCTCATCAGAGCGCAGTCTTCCCAAGAGGCCATTCACGCCACGCACCGCACTGTGGCTCTGCTCCAGTACTTGGGCTTTGTCATAAACTTCGCAAAGTCCACTTTGCTCCCCTCTCAGGATCTCGAATTCATCGGCGCAAGATCAAACACGCTTCAGGCGCGAGCTTTTTTGCCTCTGGACAGGGCAAACAGGGTCATGGATCTTGCCAGCCACTTTCGCAGCGATTCCCTGGTCTCTGCCAGGCAATTTCTGCGACTGCTCGGCCATATGGCTTCCACAGTCCATGTGACCCCCAGTGCCCGCCTAAACATGTGCCCTGCTCAATGGTGCCTTCGCACACAATGGCAACAAGCCACTGGGAGCCTAGTGGACTCCGTACAGATCTCCGACCCGCTGGTCTCTTCTCTACAATGGTGGCTTCATCTGCCAAACCTAGTGCTAGGAATGGCTTTTCAGCCTCCTCCGCCTTCTCAGGTCCTGACGACCGATGCTTCTCTCCTGGGCTGGGGAGCTCATTGCCAAGGGAAATGTACTCAAGGCCTCTGGACTCCTTGGGAGTCTGCTCAGCAGATAAACTTCCTGGAGCTCAGAGCCATCCGCCTAGCTCTTAGAGCCTTCTCCCACCTGACTTCTCAACAGTCTGTGCTGGTCCAGACAGACAATCAGGTTGCAATGTTTTACGTGAAACAAACAAGGCGGAACAGGCTCCTTCCCTCTCTTTCAGGAGGCGCAGAAACTATGCTCTTGGGCCGTCCACCAAGGCATCATCCTCAAGGCTGTCTATCTCCCAGGTCAGGAAAATTACCTGGCAGACAAGTTAAGCAGGATCCTCCAGCCACACGAGTGGAGGTTGGATCCGTTGGTGGTTCAGCGGATCTTTCTCAAGTGGGGCCTCCCCACCATGGATCTGTTTGCCAGTCCTCTGAACAGGCAACTTCCCAGATTCTGCTCTCGACAACCGCATCCTCTCAGAGTAGCGGCGGATGCTTTTCTGATTCCATGGTCCACAGGCCTCTTGTATGCCTTTCCTCCCATGCCGCTGGTGTCTCGGACACTCTTCAAAGTTCTCAGAGACAAAGCCTCGATGATCCTAGTGGCTCCCCGGTGGCCGAGACAACCTTGGTTCCCGCTTCTGATGCAGCTGGCGGTGGACACTCCTCTTCCTCTGGGGTTTCAGCCCGACCTCCTGTCACAGGATCAGGGGACTCTCCTGCACCCCAACCTCCGGTCCCTTCATCTGATGGCCTGGCTGCTGAAAGGGTAGTCCTTGCTCCCCTCCGGCTGCCTCCAGATGTGGAGGAAGTCGTCTTGGCCTCCAGGCGGCCCTCCACCCGGACGTCCTATGCTTTTAAGTGGCGTCGGTTCTCCGTCTGGTGTGCTCAGCAGTCTCAAGATCCCTTCTCCTGTTCAGCATCAGTGGTCTTGTAGTACTTGCTTTGCCTCTCCAATCTTGGACTTAAATCCAACTCGGTCAGGGTCCACCTCAGTGCTCTTTCTGCACATCACATGCCGGTGGATGGAAGACCTCTTTCCAGCCACCCCCTAGTGGCTCGTTTTCTCAGAGGCCTCCTTCTCCTTAAACCACCTTTGCGCCCACCAGCCCCTGACTGGGATCTGAATGTGGTTTTACAGCCGATTACCTGTCCGCCCTTTGAACCTATGGCTACCTGTCATCTTCGTTTTCTTTCTTGGAAAACCTTGTTCTTGGTTGCCCTCACTTCTGCTAGACGCGTTAGTGAGCTACAAGCCCTAGTATCTGATCCTCCTTACACTAGGTTCTACAAGAATAGTGTAGTCCTACGGACTCACCCAAAGTTTCTTCCCAAAGTGGTTTCCCCTTTTCACATCAACCAGGAGGTGGTACTTCCGACCTACTTTCCCAGGCCACACTCCAGCCGAGCTGAAATGGTCCTGCATACCCTGGACTGTAGAAGGGCGTTAACCTTCTACCTTGACCGTACGCGGGAGCACAGACGAGCTGTTCAGCTCTTCGTCTCTTATGACCCCAATAAGTTGGGGCTCCCTGTCTCCAAGCGTACTCTGTCCATCTGGATTGCTGACTGTATCGCTTGGGCTTATGAGGCTGCCGGCCTCTCGTTGGAAGGTCGAGTCACGGCTCATCGAGTTAGGGCAAAGGCTACGTCACTGGCTTACCTCCGCTCTGTTCCATTGGCAGACATCTGCCGGGCCGCTACTTGGTCTTCAAGCCAGACGTTTGCAGCCCATTACTGCCTGGAGAGGGAGTCCCGCAGGGACAGTGCTTTCGGACAGGCAGTCCTCCGTAATCTCTTTGAGGTATAGGCAACTCCTACCCTCCGTCCCGGATGTTGGGCTACCGGTTGGAGGCGTATTCAGAGAAGATAAGATATGCCATACTGGGTCAGACCAAGGTCCATCAAGCCCAGTATTCTGTTTCCAACAGTGGCCAATCTAGGTCATACGTACCTAGCAGTTTCCCCAAGGGACACAGGTTCCACAATGCTTGTATTGGTTCAAGCATTGATATCCTGGGTCCCTTCTTAATAATGGTTTATGGACCTTTCCTCCAGGAACTTGTCCAAACCTTTTTTAAACCCAGCTACACTAACAGCCTTTACTACATCCTCCGGTAACAAATTCCAGAGTTTGATTACACGTTGAGTGAAAAAATATTTTCTTTTATTAGTCTTAAATAGTTTACCCTGTAGCTTCATTGCATGTCCCCTAGTCTTTCTATATTCTGATAAGGTAAACAATCGATCTACGTTTACCCGTTCCACTCCGTTCATTAATTTATAGACTTCTATCATATCTCCCCTCAGCCGTCTCTTTTCCAGGTTAAAGAGCCCCAACCTTTTTAGCCTTTCTTCATAGGAGTAGCCTTCCATCCCCTTTACCATTTTGGTGGCTCTTCTCTGAACCTTTTCTAAAATTGCTATATCCTTTTTAAGATATGGCGACCAGAATTGCACACAATATTCAAGGTGCGGTCTCACCATGGAACGATATAGAGGCATTATAATATCTTTTGTTTTATTTTCCATTCCTTTCCTTATCATACCTAGCATTCTATTTGCTCTCTTGGCCGCCGCTGCACACTGGGCCGAGGGTTTTAACATGGTATCCACAAGGACGCCTAAATCTTTTTCTTGGGTGGTGGTTCCTAATGTGGAACCTTGCATCGTGTAACCATAGTTTGGGTTGTTCTTCCCTAGGTGCATAACCTTGCACTTCTCCACATTAAATTTCATCTGCCATTTTGATGCCCAGTCTTCCAATTTATCAAGATCCTCTTGCAATTTTCCACAATCCTCCTGGGTTTTAACAACTTTAAATAGTTTTGTGTCATCAGCAAATTTGATAACCTCACTCGTTATTCCACTTTCCAGGTCATTTATGAATATGTCAAAAAGCAGCGGACCCAGCACAGATCCCTGGGGTACACCACTATTCACCTTTCTCTGTGCTACTGAGCTTGAGGGAGCTCCTTTTTGAGCTTAGGGTCTCTGGTAGCCTTAAGCTGGGGAGTCCCATATGTGAGGACTGACTTCCTGCTTGGTCCTGGAGAAAGAGTAGTTACTCACCTGTAACAGGTGTTCTCCAGGAGCAGCAGGAATCAGTCCTCACAACCCTCCCTCCTCCCCTTGGAGTTGCAGTTCTCTGCTTTCGTTTTTGCTACTTTTTTTGCTGTCTTTTCGCTATGTCATCTGACTGAGCAAGATGGCACCCTTGGGCGGGAAGAGGACCGCGCATGCGCGCTGCAATTCCCAAAGGCTTTCTTTGAAAGCTGGGGAAAATTGCTCCGCGAGGGCTCCGTCGGCGCCGACGTCACCCATATGTGAGGACTGATTCCTGCTGCTCCTGGAGAACACCTGTTACAGGTGAGTAACTACTCTTTTTGATTTGGTTTGATTTTTAAAAAAAAGTTAAAGTAACAGCAGTAGGGTTAAGCTTACTATTTGCTGTTTCCACGGGCTGCCTCCCCCCTCCCTGCATGGTGTGTGACTGTAGAGGGAGAGTGAAGGGAGTGAGAGTGGGGCCTCCAGATCCGAAGCCCGCTGAGGTTGAGGAGCGGTACTTGCGACGTCTGCTGAAAGCAGCGGTCACAGCAAGCCCGGCAGAAAGTGAACCGGCAATTCAAGGACAACTGTTTTTGCTGTCCGAGGCTGTGGGGAGCTGTTTATGGCAGCGCAGTGTTTCCTTGAGTGGCGAGGTGAGTGAATGGGACTCGGGGCGGCCTGAGGCAGAGCCGCGCCGGTGGCGGGAGTGCCACGAGTGTCAGTTTGGCAGCGCAGGAAGGCGTTGTGAGGGGTGTTTAGGCCGGACCTCGTGGTGGACGGCGCGGGGTGCTAGCTTTGCCTTCAGATCTTGGAAGGAGCAGGTTTTCGCGGTTTTGGTTGCCTCAGGAAAGGATTTTTATTTCTTATGTGTATATAGTAAAAAATAAAAATAAAAAAAAAAGCAGCGTTGCTGCTTCCTTTCAGTTCCTTTCAATTTCTTTCAATTGGTTTTGTACTGAATTGGGTACATTATGCCTTTGTGGTCCCAGTGTTTGATGTGTGGGGCCAAGAGGGCGTCAGTCTCTGAGGCAGGGGTGTGCAGGGGCTGTACATAGGAGTCAGCCTCGGGCGCACTCTCCATGGACTCTGTAGTGGATGGGAAAAAGGGGAGTATGAATTTGCCGGACCCTCTTTCTCCGTCTGGGCCACCTCCAAAGCTGGTAGTGGGGCCCTCCTCGGCTTCGGATCTCCCCTCTCCCCCAGCCCTATTTCAAGGGCGCTTGACAACAATTTTTTCGGAGGACTTTGTTGCACTGCTCCAGCAGGCCCTAGGGGAGGGTGTGCGGGGAGCAGGAAGTCGTTCTGTGGTGGGGGAGTTGGGGGGGGGGGAAGCGCCCTGGACCTCCGTTAGATTCAGGGTCAGTTGGTACATCAGCTAAGAGGCTTAAAGTAGAAGGAGACAGGGCTGAGCAGGCCATGGTCTCTGACTCACAATTGGAGGAATTAGAGAAGTTGGATTTGGAACAGGAGCTAGGGGAAGGCGAGCTTGCCAAACAGGAGGACCAAGGCAAGGGAGGAGTTGCCAGCCCTTATAATGGAAACGCTAAAGACACTTAATATGCCGGCTTTGGGGCCTGCAGAGGATTCCACTTTGGAGGATCCATTATTGCAGGCGGTGCGAAAGTACCAGCGTGTTTTTCCAGTTCATAGAGTTATTCGGGAAATGATTCAGGAGGAATGGGACATGCCGGAGTCGGGGCTCAAGGGCTCCAGGGTAATGATGCGACTTTATGGCGGATCAGGATAACGAGCTTTTTTTTTTTTTTTTTTTTATTTTATAAATTTTTATTATCAACCTTTTCATATACATTATCAACCTTTTCATGTACATTATTATCAACCTTTTCGTGTACATTAAACAAGTCCTTTCACCTCTTATACCAAAGGACTGGCTATCATCCTGTACATAGAACCAGAGCCTAATTCCCACAAACATAAAGAAAACACATGTCCAGCGCTGATTAACCACAGTGCCCTCATTTCCCTTTCCCCCATCCGTATGCCCATGTCTGACCTTATGGTCAGAAATTACATACAAGGCACCTTACAACCTTATAATCAACAGCCATCTGGTACAGAATATCATGATCATGTCCTTTTCAACATTCCCTTGTACCCCTTAATCCGTTAAGGTTAAGTCCCCTCCAACCCCCTTCTCTCCCTCATTTCTACCCCCCCCCCCTTACCCCTCCTCCCTCCACCCCCCTTCTCGCAGCCATTTCCAAACCCCCGCCCACCGCTTCTCAACTTGCTCCCCTCGTCCCCTCCTCTCACCCGTCAGTTTATACATTGCATACAGAAAAGACACTCTTCCTGCAAAGCTAGCTATGGAAGGCAAATTCGGCCGCTTCCAATACCATGCTATTTCGCATCTTGCCGCTGTTACACAATACCAAATGATTCTCCAGTCCCCTTCCCACCTCCCATCAGATTTATGCAGAAGACACATCTCAGGACCAAGCACAATATTTGCCCCCACCATTTTATTAATATTCTCCCCTATTTTACGCAATACTCTCTCACCACTGGGCACGTCCACCACATATGCAACCAAGAACCGCGCTCCCCACACATACGCCAACAATCATCCGTCTGTTGCACTCCTGCCCTACACAATCTCTCCGGTGTGAGATACCAGCGACACAACACCTTATAGCCATTCTCTCGTAAGGATGTGGCTATAGAGAACCTAGCTATACCCATTTCTATCGCCTCCCACTCTTCCACCCCCCACGCTACCCCTAAATCCTTTTCCCACTCTTCCATATACTTCAGCTTTCTTTCCCCTCTGGCTATCAATCCTCTATAAATCCTAGAGAGCATCCCTTGTTGCCCCATGGAGCCTATACATGCTCCTTCAAACCACTCCCCTCCCCCCCTTCCTCCCTGCTCTCTCCCCTTTTGTTGAAGCACCGAGCACATCTGCATATACGCGAACCTATCCGACTCACCCAATCGATATAAATCTCGCACTCCCTCAAAACCTCTGCACTGCGTCCCGACCACTATCTGGGACGCCTGGGACATGCCAAGCTCTGCCCATCGCTGGAGTACTGCCGCGTTCGGGCCTATGCCCTCCGCGCAACAGGCCTGCAGGGACATGGTGGGCGACCATTTCTTTTCTCCCACTAACCGCTTCTTATACTGTTGCCACACCTTCAGTGTGTGCCCCACTATCGGATTCTGACCCCTGTCTCCCCCCCCCACACACTATTCGTTCTAGTTCCCCTGGTCTATACTCGTCCACCTCCATCCTTACCCACTGCTTATATGGCTCCCGCATCCACGCATAGACTGCGCGCAATTGCGCTGCCTCATAGTACAAACTAAAGTTGGGGATCCCCATCCCCCCCTCCCCTACCGGCACTTGCGTCGTTCTGGCCGCCACCCGTGGCCTTTCCCCCCCCCCCCCAGATAAATCTCTCCACCTGCTGCTGTACTCTCCGCAATACTCTTCGGGGTATCGGTATAGGCAACACTTGGAAGAGGAATAGAAACTGGGGAAGAAGCATCATCTTCACCGCTGCCATCCTCCCAAACCACGAATAATACCCTCTACTCCAGCCCTGTAGTCGCTCCTCCACCCGCCCCACCAGTTTGTTATAATTCAGCGCGTATAAGGCCTCCAAGTTCCTCCCCAGCTGTACTCCGAGATATCGAATCGATGTCTGTGCCCATTTAAATGGGAAACACTGCTGCCACACTCGCTGCCCCTCCTCCTCGCCCACTATTCTTAATATCTCCGATTTCCCCCAATTAATCCGGAAACCCGCCCTCTCGCCATATTCCTGTATCTCACTCATCACTGCCTGCAGCGTTTCTCTGGGGTTCGTGATAGTCAGTAGAATGTCATCCGCAAAAAGGGAGACTTTGTATTCCTGGCTTCCCACTCTAACCCCCGCAACCTCGGGGTTGTCCCTCAACCTCGCCGCTAAGGGCTCGAGGGAGAGCGCAAATAATAAGGGGGATAACGGGCATCCCTGCCTAGTCCCACGTTCCAGCGGAAAGAACTCAGAATAGCCCCCATTTACTCGTACACATGCTTTTGGGCTATGATATAGAGCCCTTATCCACTGCACAAACCCTGGCCCAAACCCCAGTTGTTCCAGTACTGAATATAAAAATGACCAAGACACTTGGTCAAAGGCCTTCTCGGCATCCAAGGAGACCAACAGAGTCTCCTTCCCCTTCTTTTGCGCCGACCAGATCACATTCAGCACTTTCCGTATGTTGTCTGCCACCTGCCGGCCTGGCACAAACCCCGCTTGGTCGGCATGCACCAATTTCCCTAAGTGCTTATTAAGTCTAGTCGCCAGCACTTTTGCCAGTAACTTCGCATCAACATTCAACAAAGAAATGGGCCGGTATGACGCACACTCCTGAGGGTCCTTCCCTTCCTTATGGATAAGGGTAATACCTGCCCATCCCATTGTATCCGCCAAGTTCCCCCCCCTGCTCGGCCCATTAAAAACCCTAGTCAACGGCCGCACCACCAGACTGCCAAACTGTTTATAGAAGCGTGCCGTCAGGCCGTCGAGCCCTGGGGCTTTACCGATCTTTAAAGCCTTAATGGCCTGCAAGACTTCCTCAGTTTGGATTTCCCTATCCAGCCCTTTCTGCTCATCCGCCGTCAATCCCTGGAGCCCTGCTCCCCTCACATACTCTAGAATATCCTCCCGCGACCCCGCCTCCCGTGCCGCATACAAGTTGCTATAGAAGGCTACGAATTCCTCTCGGATGCGCCGGTCGTCCCTCACCACTTCCCCCCTGCTCTTAATCTGGGAAATCCTATTCCACTCCCTTCGCTTCTGCAGCTGCCTCGCGAGGTATTTCCCCGCTTTGTTACCCCCTTCAAAGAATCGCTGCTTCAGCAGCTGTAGGCGGAACTGTATCTTCTCTGCCTCTATTGCATTAACTTTGGCCCTAAGTTCCAAGACTACCCCTCGGTGCTGTCCTCCCCCCTCCTGCATATCCCTCTCTTCCGCCTTGCGTAGTCACTGCCGCAGCTGCTCCTCCCGCTCTGCCCTCTCTCGCTTAATGCGTGCCCCCCACTTAATGAACACCCCCCTTATAACTGCCTTAAAAGCATCCCAGAGCACTCCCTCTTTTACTTCTCCACCCCCGTTCTGCCCAAAATACTCCGGAATTAGGCTCCGTATTTCTGTTACCACCCTCGCATCCTCCAACAGACCCTCATTCAATTTCCAAAATTGTTGTCCCTTATCCTCCCCTGCCACCCGCACTTGTACCACCACTGGAGCATGATCGGACCAGGTAATTGGGTCTATTTCCCCCCCCTTAATCCTCCCAGCTAGCTCCTTCCCCACCCATATAGCATCCAATGTAGAGTATGTTCCATGGGCCGCTGAGAAGAAGGTAAATTGCCTTCGGCCCAGATTGAGCATCCTCCACACATCAATCAGGCCATTCTCCTGCACAAATCTCTGGTAACACTTCCTATCCTTCCCCCTCCCTTCCCGTTGGCCCGTCGTGTCTCTCCCCACCTCCCAGGCCAGATTGAAATCCCCCCCCCACAAATCAGCACACCTTCCCCCATTGCCGCTACCTGCTCGCCCAATTCCTTCCAAAACTCGGTTTGGGTTCCCGTAGGGGCATACACATTCACCACACAAAACCATTCCTCCCCCTGCTTCACCCGCAGCAAGAGATAGCGTCCCCCTTTATCCCGGGATAGCATCTGGACCTCAGTTTGGGCTTCCCCCTTAATGAGTACCGCCACCCCGCCTTTCTTTTTCTCTCTAAGATTAGAAGCGAATAGATGATGCTTATTCCCCCTGGGTTGCACCAATGCCTCATGCTTTTTCTGTAAATGTGTCTCCTGCAGCATTACTATGTCCGCTTTATGCCTTGTTAATTCTTTATACAGTTTCTGTCTTTTCCATGGTGAATTTAATCCTTTAACATTCAACGTTAGTATTTTCAATTCCCCTCCTGCTCCCCTTCCCCCCCCCCCACCCCGCTGATCCTGCCTCTCCCCCCTCTCCCCCTCTCCTAACTCTCCTCTGTGGAGACTCGACTTCCATATCAGTGACCCCCTCCACCTCACCCCTCGTTCCCTCCCCAGCCTCATCCCACACCCCCCACTAACCCCTACCCCTCCTACCCCCCACCGCTCCCCTCCCCTCTTAATACCTCCTCTCCCCCCTTGCACATCACCTGCCTCTCCCTCCCTACCCCCCGTAGCCTACTATCCTGGCCTCCCCCTCCCCCCAAGCCTGCCAGCCAACTTATTTAAAGATACCAGTCCCTTGGTGGAATGCCACCGCTCAGCCAGTCTCTTGCTCTGCTGCCGGACTCCGGTGACCTCCTTTAGCCGTCCTGGCCAATCTCCGGCCACTCGCCCTCTGCCATTTCGCACTCTCCATCCTCCCTGGTCTGGATTCCGTTCGTTGTGGAGTAGCGGTGCTATCGATCATCTCCGGTAGATGCTCTGCTCCAAGCTCTCGCAAGGCTTTCCAAGCCTCCGCACTGGATCTCACCGTCCGCGATCTCCCTTTCACCGTGATCAATAAGCCAAATGGAAACAGCCACTTACATCTCAGTTCTGCTCTCCTCAGATAGGCCGTTACTTCTCTGATCTCTCTCCTGCACTGCAGCGTTCCCTGGGACAGATCTTGATACAACTCCACTTTATGGCCCTCCCAGTGGAAGCTCTTCAGCTTGCGGTTGGCTCCTAGCAGCAGTTCCTTGCTCTTGTAGGAACTCAGGCACACTACTATGTCCCTTGGCCTATTTTCTCGAATGGGCCCCAGGCCTCTATGCGCTCTTTCTATTTTCGGGCGGGAAGCGTCCACTTCTTCCCCATGTCCAGCTGCCACTAGGAGGTCTTGGAATATCTTTTGGACCACTTCCTCACTATTTTTGTACTTAGGCTCTTCCGGCACGCCTCACACTCGGAGATTACATCGCCGTGATCGATCTTCGAGATCCTCTGCTTTGGCTTTGAGGGCCTCTTGCGCCGACTGCAGTTCTTCCCAGCTATGCTGGAGCTGCGTCAGGGTCTCCCCTTGACTATCCAACTTGGTTTCGGCCTCATCAACTCGTTCTCCCAGCTCCAGGATGTCTTGGCGCATTGTCTGCACGGCCTCCTTGATCTCATTTTTCACCCCACACATCTCCACCTTCAGTTCCTCCTTTAACTCGAGGAGCCACTGCTTAATCTGTTCCGCTGCAGTCAGGCACTCCTCTCCACCTTCACTCTCTCCCGGGCTGTGTGGGGTCTCCGTCACCGTTTTGCCGGATTTCTCCCCTTCCTTCCCGCCTTTATTTATTTATTTTATTTATTTATTTAACAGTATTTTTAAACCGCCTTATCTTATTAATCAAGGTGGTATCACAGCAAACAATCGAGTAAAGTGAGTGTGTTAAACATGCAGTGAGGGTGAAATTTAGTTGAGTGTGTGTTGTATTGTGTGCTAGAAGGTTTGAGCTATGTACAATGTGGGCTATATACAGTGGTGCTAAAAAACATTTTCTATACATACAGTGTTTAGGCGGTATCTTGTGCTGTTATACATTCTCTTAGGTTATGTGATGTGTCCATAGTGTTCTATGAACAGCATGGTTTTTAGCTGTTTTCTAAAGTCTTTGAGGTCTGTAGTTGCCCTCAAGTCGTCCGGTAGTTTGTTCCATATTGTTGGAGCAGCCATGGAGAGCGCTCTGTCTGTTGTGTCTTTGCGTGTGTGTTTGAATTCACTTGGGGTGCTGACTCGGTTGTGTGTTTGTTTTCTTCTAGGACGTGTGCTGGTGTCTGGTTGTATGAGGGTGTGCAGGCTGTTGGCTGATGTGTGCTGATTTATCTTAAATAGGTTTATGATAGTTTTGTATCTGATGCGTGCACCGATTGGGAGCCAGTGTAAGTCCTTTAAGGTAGGTGTGATGTGGTCCTGTCTTGCAGTACCGGATATTATTCGTGCTGCAGTGTTTTGTGCCAGCTGGAGTGGTTTGAGGGCTTGTTTCGGTAGTCCAAGGTATATCGGATTGCAGAAGTCCAGTATTAGGGTAATCAGTGCTTGACAGACGGTACGAAAGTGTTCTGGGGCGAGGAGTGGTTTCAGCCTCCTGATGATTCGCATCTTGTAGTAGACTTTTTGGATTGTTTTGTCTATGTGTGGCTTGAGGTTTAGTTTATTGTCCAGAGTAACTCCGAGGTATCTCACTTCTGATCTTATTGGTATAGTAGTGTTTTGTATCTTGATATTTGGCGGGTGTATGAAGCTTTGGTTCCGAGTGATGATTAAAGCTTCAGTCTTGTTGTAGTTTATTGCGAGGTTGTTGTTTTGACACCAACTCGTCATTTGGGTAAGGCAGTCTGTTATCTTAGAGAAGTCCGGGTTGTCGATTGATATCGGGGTGTATATCATGATGTCGTCTGCATATATTGTGTATTGAATGTTGTTCTCTTTCATGATGTTGCATATTGGTTGGATGTAGATGTTAAATAGGAGTGCTGAGAGTGCGGAACCTTGAGGTACTCCTTGACGGACATTTATGGGTCGGGAGGTGTTGTGCCCCACCTTGACCTGTAGCTGTCTTTCGGTTAGGTATGAGTGGAACCATTTCAATGTGATACCGTGTATACCAGTGTTCTTTAGTCTTTCCAGGAGCGTGTTGTGGTCCACTGTGTTGAAGGCTGAGGAGATGTCGATGAAGATCATTATGATTCCATTCCTGGTGTTGTCAATTATTCTTAGGATGCTGTCGAAGAGGTAGATCAGAAGCGTTTCGACTCCATGGTTGGGACGAAAGCCGTGTCGTTGTCGCCTTTGGACGTAGCATATGGGGATCGAAACTCAGCCAGTTTCTTTTTCATCAGGCCCTCCTTTTTTGCGTTTGTTTTCTCCATTATGAGCCTGTGCCAGCTTCCCCCAGCCATCAGTACTGCCTGCACTCCGGGCTCACCTCCCTCCTTTTGCTCTTATATAGGTGCAGTGGCTGGGCCTTACACCCGGGCCTCCACAGCGTCTTATGCCCGTCCTAGTTGATTTCTGGTTTTTGAAGGCTCCCCGGGGGGGCACTCTGCTTCTCCTCACCTGGCTGGCTCCAACTCTCCCACTGCTCCCCTCTTCAATTGATGTGCGGCCTGTCTGCAATTCTTCCGCTGCTCTGCCCCCACCACGTGGCCGTCTTCTCACAGCCAGCAACGCTATGCACCACAACACTGTGAAGGGAGGTTTTATTTTAGTACTTTGTTTTAAGCTGCCCCAGATCAGGTCGGGCTTCTCCCAATGATAAGCGCTCCCCTTCAGCCGTCTCTCAGCCGGCCTGCCTCCCGGCAAACTCAACTCTCCCGTGGTCGTCTCAACTCCTCTTTTGGCCGCACTTCCCACGTGGTGTTGGGCTGCCGCTCCGGCTGCGTGCTCGGCTCCCCGCTCTCCGTTTCGCTCTCTCGGGCCTCCGGTGGGGCGAAGCAGCGCCTCCCCGTTCACTCACGCTCTCCTTTCCGCCCAATTCAATGCCCGTAGGGGCTATTACAGCATTATTTAATTCATTGGTGGCGGAGCTCCCGCGCTACGCCGCCATTCGGGTGGGTGATGTCACCGGAAGTTCTAAAGAGCTTTTTTGATCTCCTAAGGTGGATGCGGCAGTGTCGGCCGTTACTAAGAAGACTACCATTCCGGTGGAAGGTAGTGCCGCTCTTAAGGATGCCCAGGATAGGAGGTTGAAAACTTTTCTGAAGCAAGTTTTTGAGGTTAATGCTCTTTCCATGCACGCTTTGATTAGTGGGGCGTGGGTAGCACAAGCCTGTCTCTGTTGGTCCCAACGACTTCAGGGGCTTCAGGTTGACGGTGCGACCAAGGAGGCAGCTAGGTTGGAGTCAGGGGCAGCTTACTTAGCGGATATCCATTATGATCTGATTAGAGGCCTTTCGAAGAGTATGGCGGCGGTGGTGTCGGCGCGGAGGTATCTCTGGCTCCGAAATTGGGTGGCGGATGGTTCTTCCAAGACACGATTAGGAAAGCTCCCCTTTAGGGGTAAGCTCCTCTTTGGAGAGGACTTAGATAAGTTAGTCAAGGATCTAGGGGAGTCTAAGGGCGGTAGGTTGCCCGAGGATAAGCAGAAACAAGGTTGTCAGGCGGGGCTTCCAAAAGTCAGCAGCGGGAGTTTCGCTGTTTTTGTCTTCAGATATTTGGGCAGTTTCAAAGAGGGAGATTTCCTTTTTGGTCCCAAGGGTTTCATGGTTTCAGAGGAGCGGGGAGGCGATTTGGAGCCTCCTCGTCCTCGAACCTTAAGAAATCACAATGAAATGAGGGGGGTCCAGGTTGGATTAGTTCCTGTAGAGGGGTGACTGTGGGACTTCTATCCAGCCTGGGCTCGCATTACGTCCGATCAATGGGTGCTGGAGGTCATTCGGGAAAGCTATGCTCTAGAGTTCCAGCGTCCAGTGGTCGACGCTTTCATTTTATCCACCTGCAGGGCACGATCGAAACAGGAAGCAGTGCGCGAGACATTAGAAAGGCTTTTAGACCTCAAGGCAGTGGTGCCGGTGCCTCCGGACCAGTACGGCAGCAGTTGATACTCCATATATTTTGTAGTACCAAAAAAGGAAAGCATGTTTCGGCCAATTCTGGATCTCAAACGGGTGAATCGGTGTCTCTGCGTCTCTCACTTTCAGATGGAGACTTTGCGATCAGTAGTTGTAGCGGTGTGAAAGGGAGAATTTCTCACCTCATTGGATCTGTCGGAAGCGTATTTGCACATTCTGATTTGCTTGGAACATCAGAGGTTCTTATGGTTTGCGGTTCCTATGGGCCATTTTCAGTTCCAGGCATTGCTGTTTGGACTTGCAACGGCTCCGCAAACGTTCACCAAGGTCATGGTGGTGGTGGCGGCGGTGACATTGCGCAAGGAAGGCGTGTTGGTTCATCCGTATCTGGACGATTGGTTGATTCGGGCGAAGTCAAGGAAAGAGAGCGAGAAGGCTACCCATCGAGTGGTGTTTTTTTTGCAGAGCCTTGGGTGGGTGGTCAATGTGGCAAAGAGCAGATTAATTCCGTCGCAAGATTTGGAGTACTCGGGCCCGCTTCAACACCAAGGTGGGCAGGGTCTTCCTGCCACAGTTGAGAGCATGAGGAATGCGGCAGCTTCTCACAACATTTCTACAGATGTCAACTACCACGGTGTGGCATTATCTGCAGCTTTTGGGAACAATGGCGGCGACCTTTGAGTTGGTGCCGTGGGCCAGGGCTCACATGCGACTACTGCAGAGAGCGTTGCTGAGGCGGTGGTCGCATCAGTCGGATCCGTTATCGCAGAGGTTGACCTGTCCGCAGGAGGTCAAACAGGTCTCCAGTGGTGGCTGTCTCCAGGGTGTCTGGAAAGGGGAATGCCTTTGGAGGCGCTGGATTGGAGGCCGTTGACGATGGACGCCAGTCTGTTCGGCTGGGGACCACACTTCAAAGGGCAGTTTGCCCAAGGCCAGTGGAAGGAGCGAGAAAAGAAGTGGTCCATCAACAGGTTGGAGTTAAGGGTGGTCACTCTGGTACTTCGGGCTTTTCAGCATTCACTGGGGGGAAAGCGATTCGTGTAATGTCCGACAATGCCACGACAGTGGCCTATACCAATCGCCAAAGGGGCACCAGCAGTGCGGCTCTTGAGGAGGCAGAGGGGCTGCTCGGCTGGGCCGAAATGCATCTGGTGGCTTTGTCGGCAGCTCACGTGGCAGGGGTAGACAATGTAGCCGCCGATTTTTTGAGTCGGGTCAGTGTAGATCTGGGAGAATGGGTTCTCCATCGCGAAGTGTACGATTTGCTGGTACATTGCTGGGGACTCCGGTGATGGACCTCATGGTGACGTTTGAGTCGGTAAAGGTATAAAGATTTCTCCAGGACCAAGCAGGACGTCAGTCCTCACATATGGGTGACATCGGTGCCGACGGAACCCCCGTGTGGAGCATTTCCCCAGCTTTCAAAGAAAGCCTTTGGGAATGCAGCGCGCCTGCGCGGTCCCCTTCCCGCCCAAGGGTGCCATCTTGCTCAGTCTTTCTTTTTCCACGGAGCCCAATGGACGTATTTTGTGTCACCCGGGAAAAGTAGATTTTTTTCTGCGATTTTTCATGTTTTCTTTATCCGGTTCGATGCCGGTTCCCCGTCCCACCTGGGCTCGGTACACCGGTATCGAGTCTGGAACTTCTTTTTTGTTTTTTGTCCTTTGTGACTAGCGTTCGCGCTTTTTCTGTTCTTTTCACTGGCAGCCCGGTCTTTTAACCTTGCAGGGGCCCTTTTTCCCCCAATGGCAGCCAGCGGGTTCAAAAAATGTGATCGGTGCAAGAAACTTATGTCTCTCACTGACACACATGACTGCTGCCTCCGATTCCTCTGGCCCCACCATGACCCGCTGGTCTGTGGCCCGTGCGGCAAAATGTCGTCAAAGGCACTTCGGAGCCGTCAGCACCAACGTGAAAAAATTTGTTAGAGTCCGCGTCCAGCCGGGCCTGGACTTCATCAGAGGCCTCAACATCTCGGGAGTCTTACCCCGAGCACTATCGTGGTTCCTCTGAGAGGGGGTCTCCCACCTGGGAGCACAAAAGGAAGAAGAAGCTTGTGAGGGCAGCGTCACTGGAGGCCCCTGGGTCCTTGAGGGCCAGGTCACGTAGCTCTGACCGCCGCCCCAGGCTCTCGGAGTCAGAGAGGCCGTCCAAACTACCTCGCATGGAGCCGGAGTCCCCGAGTCATGTAAGTTATGTTGTCCTCGTGGACTCTCCTCTGGGAGAACCAACGTCATGCCCGACACCGTCGGGGCCCAAGTTGGGGGCTGCTGTGTCTCCTGAGCTCGGACTCAGGCTGACGGCCTTGGAGAGCAGCTTGGTTGCCTTCATGGAACAGCAGCGGGTACTGATCGCTGGTCTGACTGGTGCATCTGCTCCGACCACCAGGACCTCGACGTCTAAGTCGACCCCGGAGGCCGAGCCGATCCTCGAGTCCATCAAGTCTCGAGTCGATCCTTGGCCAAGGTCCCCCTTGACCTCCCATGCGGGGCCGAGGTCGTCGACACCGGTGCCCTCGGCGTCGGGGCGGGTGGCACTGAGGCCCACATGGCCGGAGCCGCTCAACGACTTCTCGGAGGAGTCGGCGTGGGAGACGGAGGACGAGGAGTCTCCTGACAGCTTCTGGACCCGGTGCATCCCTTCGGACTACCCGGAGTCCGAGCCTCGGAGAAGGTCCCACCCGGAGGATACCCGGTTCTCGGTCTTCGTGAGGGACATGGCCAAGGCTTTGGCATTCCCTGTGGATGCCGAGGAGGAGCTTTGAGCCGAGGAGCTCGATGCCCTCCAGTATAATTTTCCTCCGAAGGAAGCCTTTACTGTACCGGTTCCTCCGATGCTGGAACGGCTGCTCTTCCATATGTGGGAGGCACCAGCCTCAGCGCCAGTTCTTAGCAAACAGGTCGATTCCATTTATCGACTCTGTAAGAGCCCTGGGTTCCAAAAGGCGCAGCTACCACACAATTCCATGGTTTTTGAATCGGCCATGCACTGCCTGAAGAGTCAGAAAATGCACTCCTCGGTGCCTCCCGGACAGGAGGCCTGGAAACTGGATGTCCTCGGTAGAAAGTGCTTCCAGGGCTCTATGCTATCTTGCCGTGTCCAGACTTACCAGCTGTACATGGGCATGTACTTAAGGGACCTGGCAAAGGAGATTGCCGGGTTCTCAGCTGGACTCTCTGAGGAACCCTTGCAGAGGTTCAAAACCTTGTCTACAGGGATCCGAGAGTGCTCAAAGTTTATCTCTCGAGCAGCCTATGATGGCTTTGAGGCTTAGGCCCGGGTAGCCGCGGCCGGCATCGGTGCACGCCGTCAGGCCTGGCTACAGTCATCAGACCTGGAGTCTTGGGTGCAGGACAAGTTGGTCGATGTCCCCTGCCGAGGTGACAACCTATTCGGTAAGCCCATGACTGAAAAGGCTGCAGAAATCGGGACTGAGACTCTCACCAGGACAAAGCTGTCCAGAAAGACTTCTGCCCCTTCTCAAAAAAAGAAGGGCTCGAGAAAGAAGCCCTTTTTCCCAAGGAAGGTGCTGCCTACAAAACCTACCCTCAGTATCAGGCCTCTCCAGCTCCCCAACAGGGCCAGCAGACCAAGGAGCAGGGGCATGGGCCATGTAGGCAGAAGACCCCCAAGCTGCCAGCTCCGGCTCCTGCACCTGCACAGCAGGGAGTGGGGTTTTGACTTCCACAGCATAGCCTCTCCTCCGCCGGTGGCTCCACTCAGCACAGGAGGTCGGCTGACCCTGTACGCCTACAGGTGGCCAGCCATCACAGGGGATACCTGGGTACTGAGCACAGTCCAAAAGGGCTACATGCTCCACGTCCACCAGCTACCCCCCTCCCACTATCCAGGGGAGCCTCCAAGACTCCCTCTACACAGGAACCTCCTCCTTCAGGAGTTGGCAAGTCTTCTAAAGGAACAGGCGGTGGAACCAGTGCCTCACCACCTGAAAGGGCAAGGCTTCTACTCCAGGTACTTCCTGGTACCAAAAAGGACAGGAGGCCTCCAGCCTATCCTAGACTTGCGAAACCTAAACAAGTTTCTGGAGAGGGAAAAGTTCAAGATGCTTACCCTTGGGATACTGCTGTCCTACCTCCAGCAGGGAGACTGGCTATGCTCCTTAGACCTAAAGGATGCTTATACTCACATCCTCATTCATCCAGACCACAGACAATATCTCAGATTTGTGGTGGGAGAAAACCATTTTCAGTACAGGGTATTTCCCTTTGGCCTAACCTCTGCCCCCAGGGTTTTCACCAAATGCCTGGTGATGGTGGTGGCTTATCTCAGGAATCGGGGAATTTTTGTCTTCCAATACCTGGACGACTGGCTCATCAGGGGCCAGTCTCTCCAGGAGGCCCGACAAGCCACTCTTCGCACTGTCTCTCTTCTTCAGCATCTGGGCTTTGTCATAAACTACGCAAAGTCCACTTTGCTTCCCTCTCAGAACCTAGAGTTTATAGGGGCAAGATTAGACACCCTTCAGGCAAGAGCTTACTTGCCCGAAGACAGGGCCCACAGACTGATGGACTTGGCCAACCAGTTCCAAAGCACTTCTCATGTTTCCGCCAGGCACTACCTGCGGCTCCTGGACCACATGGCATCCACTGTACATGTGACTCCAAATGCCCGTCTGCACATGTGGGCTGCTCAATGGTGCCTCAGAGATCAGTGGATGCAGGCCACAGGCGACCTCCGAGACAGAGTAAAGGTGTCCAAACCACTTTTGGACTCCTTATAGTGGTGGCTACATCTCCCAAACCTCAGTGGGTACCTTTTCAGGCTCCAGCACACACAAGGGTGCTGACGACCGATGCTTCTTTGAAGGTGCACATTGCCAGGGCACGTGCAGGGCTTCTTTGAAGGTGCACATTGCCAGGGCACGTGCACTCAAGGCCTGTGGTCTCCTCGAGAGGCCACACAGCAAATCAGTCTTTTGGAGCTGTGAGCAATCCGCTTAGCTCTGCAAACATTTTCTCATGCCCTCTCTCACTAGTCTGTCCTAGTTCAGATGGACAATCAGGTTGCAATGTTTTATGTGAACAAACAGTGGGGCACAGGGTCCAAACTCCTGTGCCAGGAAGCTCTGGCCCTTTGCTTCGTTGCGGTCAGGCAAGGTATGTTTCTTAAAGCGGTTTATCTACCTGGTCAAGAAAACTTCCTAGCAGACAAGCTAAGCAGGATTCTCCAGCCTCACAAATGGCAGTTGAATCCACTGGTGGTTCAGCAGCTCTTTCTACGATGGGGACTTCCATCCATTGATCTGTTTGCCAGTCCACTGAACCGTCAGCTGCCCAGGTTTTGCTCCAGACAGCCACATGCTCTGAGAGTGGCAGCAGATGCTTTTCTGATCTCTTGGTCGACGGGCCTCCTGTATGCATTTCCTCCCACGCCCCTGGTGGCCTGAACTCTGTTCAAGATTCTCCAGGACAAGGCCTCGGTGATTCTGGTAGCCCCCAGATGGCCGAGGCAACCGTGGTTTCCACTTCTGCAGCATTTGGCGGTGGAAACTCCATTCCCTCGGGGGTTGCAACATGATCTCCTGTCTCAAGAGCAGGGTTCCCTTCTGCACCCCAATCTCTTGTCCCTCAATTTGATGGTCTGGCTGCTGAAAGGGTAGTTCTAGCTCCCTTACTCCTACCTATGGAGCTTGAGAAGGTGATATTGGCCTCTAGGAGACAGTTCACCAGAAAAGCCTATGCCCTCAAGTGGTGTAGGTTTACAGTATGGTGTGCTCAGTGCAATGAAGATCCTTTCTCTTGCCTTGTGCCAGTAGTACTGCAATATCTACTTCACCTGTCAGACCTAGGCCTTAAGTCTAACTCTGTACGAGTCCACCTCAGTGCTTTGTCAGCGTACCACTCAGGGTGGAAGGGTAGTCTCTGTCGGTTCACCCCTTGGTGTCCCGATTTCTCAGAGGTCTGCTTCTTCTCAAGCCTCTGGTTCGTCCACCGGTGACTGAGTGGGATTTGAACGTGGTCTTGCAGCAACTTACTCGCCCACCATTTGAGCCGATGGCTACTTGCCATTTGCGCTTCCTCTCTTGGAAAGCGCTCTTCCTGGTGGCTCTTACCTCAGCCAGACGTGTGAGTGAACTACAAGCTCTGGTTTCTGATAGACCGTACACGCGGTTCTATAGGAACAGGGTGGTCCTACGGACCCATCCCAAGTTCCTTCCAAAAGTGGTCTCCTCTTTCCACCTCAATCAGGAAGTGGTTCTTCCGACCTTTTTTTCCAGGTCGCATGCCAGCTGGGCTGAAACAGTCTTGCATACCCTGGACTGTAACTTTGTCTTTTTACATAGAACGTATGCGGGGGCATTGAAGGGCTACTCAGCTTTTCGTCTCCTTTGACCCTAATAAGATGGGGGTTACCTGTCTCCGAGCGTACGTTGTCCACTTAGGTAGCACATTGTATCGCCTGGGCATATAAGGCAGCCGATCTCCCCTTGCAAGGTCGAGTCACGGCCCACCGTGTCAGGGCAAAAGCCGCGTTGGTAGCTCATCTCTGCTCTGTTCCATTGGCAGACATCTGCTGGGCCACAACTTGGTCTTCAAGCCAGACTTTTGCAGCCCATTACTCCCTTGAGAGAGAGTCCCGGAGGGACAGTGCTTTCAGACAGGCGGTACTCCGTAATCTCTTTGAGATTTAGGCAACTCCTACCCTCTGGCCCTTGTGTTGGGCTACCGTACGGGGGCATTCTCAGAAGATATTCTTATCACGAATGCTGAGGCTCTTGAGAGGGAGCCATTTTTTCAGCTTTGGGTCCCCGGTAGCCTAGAGCTGGGGAGTCCCATATTTGAGGGCTGACTTCCTGCTTGGTCCTGGAGAAAGAGTAGTTACTCACCTGTAACAAGTGTTCTCCAGGAGCAGCAGGAATCAGTCCTCACGACCCTCCCTCCTCCCCTGGAGTTGCAGTCATATCATTCATTTTGATTTTTTGCTGTCTTTTTGCTATGTGATCAGACTGAGCAAGATGGCACCCTTGGGCGGGAAGGGGACCGTGCGGGCACGCTGCATTCCCAAAGGCTTTCTTTGAAAGCTGGGGAAATGCTCCGCACGGGGGCTCTGTCGGCACCGTCGGCACCCATATGTGAGGATTGATTCCTGCTGCTCCTGGAGAACACCTGTTACAGGTGAGTAACTACTCTTTTTCAGCAGATGCGCGAAAGGATGTCAGAAGGTCTGGATGCTTTGATTCAGGGCTGGCCGGAGGGCCAGCTCCTATACGTATTTCTGCCCTGGGTGTTTATAGGTCGAGTTCTTCAATACATTGAACAGCACAATGGTCAGGTGATCCTCGTTGTGCCGGATTGGCCGAGACATCCCTGGTATGCTGATCTGATGAGACTTCTCGTGGACAGGCCATGGAGATTGCCAGTTCGGAAAGATCTTTTGGTACAGGGGCTGTTGCAGGTGCCTCAGCTCGATCGATTCTCGCTTACGGCTTGGCTCTTGAAAGGGCATGGTTGAGAGCAAGAGGATATTCGACAACAGTGATTTCTACCCTTTTGCGTTCCCGGCGGCGTTCTACGTCATTGGCGTATGTGCGGATATATTGTGTGTTTGAGTCGTGGTGTGAACGTAAGGGGGTGCAGCCTTTGAAGACTGCGATACCTCAGGTGTTAGCCTTTTTGCAGGACGGTTTGGATAAGGGCCTAGCTGCGGCATCTTTGCGAGTGCAGTTGGCGGCGCTCTCATGTTAGGAGTGGAGGAGTGGCCTAGTGGTTGGGGCAAGGTACCTCAGGCCGGAAGGTCGGGGTTTCAAATCCCACTAGAGGACAGCAACCTTGGGCCGGAAGGACTGGGGTTTCTAGTCCCACAGGTGCTCCTTGTGGTCTTGGGCAAGCCACTTAACCCTCCATAGCCCATGTTCCCTGTAAAATAGTTATCTCCAAGTTATAATGCCCTGTTCAATGTAATTTCATTTTGTTCAATGTAAACCGCCTTGATATCATGAAAGGCGGTATATAAGAAATGTTAAATAAATAAATAAAATCACGGTAAAGTGCAAGGGGTGGCACTTGGAATGCATCCGGATGTTAGGTGGTTTCTGCGTGCGGCATCGCTCTTGAGGCCTCCAAGCAGGATTACGATGCATAGGTGGGACCTCAATTTGGTGCTGGAGGCGTTGATACGGGAGCCGTTTGAGCCTCTGGGTCAGGCGACCTTAAAGGATCTGACTCTCAAGGTAGTATTCTTGGTGGCTATTTGTTCAGCTCGAAGAATTTCCGAACTACAGGCTTTATCCTGTAGGGAACCTTTCCTGACATTCTATGATACGAAGGTGGTCTTGCGAACCGTCCCTCGTTCTTGCCTAAGGTGGTGTTGCCGTTTCATATGAATCAAGTGGTGTCGTTACCGGTGTTTGAGAGGCCTGGCACGACTCTGTCCACAGCGCTTGCATCTGCTGGATGTGCGGCGAGTGTTGAAGAGGTATTTGCAGAGGACGGCGGGATTCCGTAAGACGGACAGATTGTTTGTCTTCTTTGGCGGACCATGGCAAGGTGAAGCGGCGTCAAAGTTTTCCATTGCAAGATGGCTTAAGGAGGCGGTAGCATCGGCATATATCTTGAAGGGCAAGTCAGTTCCTCAGGGACTGCGAGCGCATTCCACTAGAGCTCAGGTGATGTCCTGGGCCGAATTTAGTACCGTGCCGGCGGTAGAGATTTGTAAGGCGGCGACTTGGTCATCGTTGCATTTTTTTGTCAGGCATTACCGTCTGGATGTTCAGGCGAGGGAGGATACGTGGTTCAGGCCAGCGGTGCTTCAGGCTGGTCTGGCGGGTCCCTCCCGTTGATTGATTCACTGCTCTGTTACATCCCCAGAGATTCAGGACTAGACTGGAGGGACGATAAGGAATGTGAAATTAGACTTACCTGCTAATTGTTGTTCCTTGAGGAACTCCAGTCTAGTCCCGCATCCCTCCCTGGTGTTGCTTATTCGCCTACAGCCTGAAGAGAAGTCCAATTTATCCAGGGGCTGCGAGTGCGCCTGTATCGGCTGTGGTTTGGCGTGACAAGGGGGTGGGGTGCAGAATCTTCTGTACTCAGTAATAAGTTTTGATAGAGGGAGCTCTTTGGTGGAGAGTGAGGATAGGCCTGGGCAGCCCTCTACAAACAGCACGTTTTTCGTGCTTCTTACATTTCTGTTCTACTGTTGGTTAGGTGAGTTTTATTCAGTTTTGTTGTTTTAAATGACTACAAAATTCTTGCTCTGGTGAGTCTGCTTTGTCAATAGATTACTGACCTGAGAAGGTGGTACCTGGGCCACTTATGCCAGGGTCATCAAAGAATGATGGGTTCGGTCTCCAGGCTGCGGGAGGAGTTGCTTAAACCCAGAGGTTCGGGACTAGACTGGAGTTCCTCAAGGAACAACAATTAGCAGGTAAGTCTAATTTCACCTTTGTGCCTAAGTGCATAACTTTGCACTTGTCCACATTAAATTTCATCTGCCATTTGGACATCCAGTCTTCCAGTTTATCAAAGTCCTCTTGCAATTTTTCACAATCCTCTTGTATTTTAACAGCATTGAGTAATTTTGTCTCATCTGCAAATTGGATCATCTCACTCATCATTCTCATTTCCAGGTCATTTATAAATATTTTATAAAGCAGCAAGCCCAGCACAGATCCTTGGGGTGCTCCACTCTTCACCTTTTTCCATTGAGAAAATTAACCATTTTGCCTTTCTCTCTGTTTTTATTTTATTTATTTAGCGCTTTTCACCTACTCAAAGCAGTTTACATGGAAGAATAGAACATCATTTGGTTTACATAGAACATACTAACTATATAAAGTGAACATTGGGTAAGAATTGGAACAGTTAACTTTGTACAATGGGTGAATAATCCTCAGTATTATGTTTTGCTTGAATCATCTTCCATAAGGGGTTGTGGACGTGGGGGGGGGGGGGGAGTGGTTATGTTGTAGGACTGAAGTGTTCTGAAAAAAGATGGATTTTTAGTTGTTATTGGAAGGTGAGGATGTCAGAGATGTTTCTTATTGCAGCAGAAAGGGTGTTCCAGATGGACGGGGCATACAATTGGAAGGCTCGTATTTGGTTTTTGCATGGGAGATGGTGAGTGTATTCTGTGTTGATGTTTGTCTGGATCTGTTTAATTGTTGGGTGTGTAGAAGGATGTGAAGGTGTGTGGTTGAGTGTGAGTGCATAGTTTTGTGGGTTAGGAGGATGGTCTTGTATTTTATCCTGCTTATTATTGGGAACCAGTGAAGTTCTTTGAAGATGGGTGTGTTATAGTCGTATTTCGATGCTCCTTGCAGATTTTGTGCTGTTGTATGTAGAGTTGTGGATAGTGGGAGTAGGGTGGTTTGTGGAAGACCTTGGTAGATGGAGTTGCAGTAATCGAGGGGGGGGGAAGGATTTTGCTTGGAGTGCTGAGCGGAAGTCAGGAGATCGATGAGCGGTCAGAGGCGTTTCAAGGTTTTGGCTTTGAAATAAACTGCTTTGGCAATTTTGTTTATTTGTTGTTTAAAGGTGAGGTGTTGATCGAGGATGATGCCAAGGTATTTCACTTCTGGTAGAACTTGTACTGTTGAGTGTTTGGGTGTTTGGAGGAGAAAATGAGTTTTCCTTTGTTATGAATAGGGCTTCAGTTTTCTTGTAGTTTATTGTAAGGTTGTTATCGCTCAGCCATTTGGAGACATCGGAAAAGCAGTTTTGGTGACTGGTGTAGGAGGGTTGTTTCATGTTGAATGGACCATAGAGCATGATATCATCAGCATAGATATGAAAATTGAAGTTATGGGATTTGATGATTGAGCACAGAGGTCAAAGGTAGATGTTGAAGAGGAGAGCGGAAAGAGTGGAGCCTTGGGGTACCCCTTGCGTTTGCTAGTAGGGGGTGGAGGTATTTGTTCCGATCTTTATTTGTTGTTGTCTGTTGATTAGGTATGAGTTGAACCACTGGAGAGAATTCTTCCTTGGATACCAGTGGATTAAAGGCTTTGAAGAAGGATGTAGTGGTTGACAGTATCAAAAGTGGCCAAGATGTCAAGGAAGACCAATAGGAATCCTTGAGTGGTGCTTTGTATTAGGGTGCTGATGAGAGAGACCATCAGTCTTTCGGCTCCGTGCACGGGGCGGAATCCATGTTGTTGGGGATCAAGGAGGGTGTTCCTATTGACATGATCCTGAAGTTGTTACTGAACAGCCTTTTCAGTGATTTCTGTGATGATAGGGAGACTGACAATAGTTCTGTAGGAGGCTGGAGGAACATCTTTGTTAGTGATATAGTGATATAGCGATATAGCGGAAGGGCTTTCAAGTAAGGTTTGCCTCTTTGCGGATGATACCAAAATCGGCAATAGAGTAGACATCCAGGAAGGGGTAAATAACATGAGGAGGGATCTAGCTAAGCTTGAAGAATGGTCTAGAATTTGGCAGCTGGGATTTAATGTTAAAAAATGTAAGGTCATGCATTTGGGCTGCAGCAATCCAAGGGAGCAATATAGTATAGGGAGTGAAGTAGTTTTGTCCACTAAAGAAGAGCGGGACCTAGGCGTGGTTGTGTCTGATGATCTTAAAGTAGCTAAGTCCTGTCTTTTCCCTCTGTCTGTTTGTGCTTGAGTGGTCTTGTCTCTTTTTACTGTTGTTAATTATTGTTTCTTATTTTGTATATTGTTAATTTGTAAACCGTTTTTATGGTTTTATAGTATGATTTTATTGTTTTAAACATTTATGTTTTAATATTGTACATAGTTTTTAAATTTGTGCCTTATTTATTATTACCTATTGTCTTTTGTATTGTTATGCTTTTTTTTTTTTTCTTTTCTATTTACTTTGGCGTTCTTTTCCGTAGTTTGCAGTGCCGCTTTTTATATTGCTTGTACACCGCTTAAATGTTTCTTTTAACGTAAGCGGTTTATCAAATATGAAATAAAGTTAAAGTTAAAGTTAAACAGGTAGAAAAGGCGACTGCAAAAGCTAGAAGGATGCTTGGGTGCATACGGAGAGGAATGGCTAGCAGAAAAAAGGAGGTGATTATGCCTCTGTATAAGTCTTTGGTGCGACCTCATTTGGAGTATAGTGTGCAATTCTGGAGACCGCACCTTCAAAAGGATGTGAACAGGATGGAGTCTGTGCAGAGGGTGGCTACTAAAATGATTAGTGGTCTTCATTATAAAGCATACGAGGACAGACTGAAGGATCTTAATATGTACACCTTAGAGGAAAGGCGGGATAGAGGTGATATGATTGAGATGTTTAAATACCTCCGTGGCATAAATGTTCAGGGAGAGAGCCTCTTTCAATTAAAAGCAAGTTCTGCTATGAAGGGACATGGGATGAGGGTGAAGGGAGATAGATTCAGGAGTGATATGCGGAAATATTTCTTTACGGAAAGAGTAGTGGATCCGTGGAATAGTCTCCCAGTGGAGGTGGTAGAGATGAGGACAGTAACTGAATTCAAAAAAGCATGGGACAAACATAGAAGATCTCTAAAGGTAAAAAGGGGACTGTTGTAGTTGTTATGGAAGGACAGACTAGATAGGCCATGTGGTCTTTTTCTGTCATCATATTTCTATGTTTCTATGTAAAGGAGCTGGTACACAGACTGGCGGATTTCAGGTTTTTATTAAGCCCCTACGTGTTTCGGCCGGTAAGGCCTTCTTCAGGGGGAAATAAGGATAACAGACCTTTTAAAATCCTGCCATTGTATAAAAACAATTACCGCATACAAAAGCACTGTGGTGATTTCCCAAGTCAAAGGATCAGAAGAGAGTTTAAAGGACTGGGATGACTGTGTTATTCTGGTAAGTATGTTGCTGAGCTCCATTTTAGTTCCTTCTATCCAAGTGACTGGGCAGGGATCAAGTGGGAAGGTTGTTGTATTGAGAGATGAGACGATGGATTCAATGTTTTCTTTGCTGATGGTGTCGAAGGATGACCATGGATAGTGGTTGGTGGTTTCGGTGATGGGGGGGCCGAGGATTGGGTTTGTTTGTTTGTTTGGGTGGAATTGCTTGTAGTTAGTTGCTAGCTGTTGGGGAGTGAGGGAGGGGGGTTTCATTGGTGGTAGAGGGGGGTCAGCTGTTTGATGAGGTCAAAGAGTTCTCTTGGACAGTTAATTGAGTTGTTGATAAGTTTTGTGTAGTATTCATATTTGGCATTATCTGTTGCAGCATGGTAGTTGCTTAGTTTTAAATAGTTGGTATTGTCCTCATGGTTGGTTATTTTGTGCCATCTTCGTTCAGTTTTTTGAAGTTGGGTTTTGAGTTTTTGGAGGGCAGAGGTGTACCAGGGGTTCTTGGATTGTTTATTGGAATTGAGGGGAGGGGTGGATGTTGTAGATGCTGCATTTTTGATTATTTCATTCCAGCTGTCAACGAGATTGGTGGCATTGTTTGAGAGGATTTCCAGTTTTGGGAAAACATTTTCAAGAAAATTGTCCTTATTGAATTGTTCGAAGCATCTTGTTGATTGTTAGTGAGTAGTGTGTGTGATTGTATTATCTCCAGGAACAAGCAGGAATGAGTCTTCACATATGGGTATCGTCGGTACCGACGGAGCCTGCGCGGGAACGCTCCCCAGCGTCCAAAAGGAAAGCTTTTGGGAGCATCCCACAGCGCCTGCGCGCTGCCTTCCCGCCTTTCCTAACCACCTATCTCCAGTTCTTCTTTTCCGCGGAGCCAGCAGGTCGTGTTCCTGTCACCGCTGAAGAATTTCTTTATTTTATTTTATTTCTTTGGTCGCGCGTCTGCCTTCTCGACGCTGGACCGGTACCGCTGGTCTTTCTTTATTCTAAAAAAAAACCAAACCTACTGTTTTCTCACTTCAGTGCATTTTCTTCTTTGGCCTTAGGCCTAGGAAATTTTTCCTCATGGAAAAGCCCGCCTCTGGGTTTAAAAAAATGCACGAAGTGCAGCAGCACTATTTCTGTCACCGACACCCATGAATGGTGTCTAAAATGTTTAGGTCCTGACCACTCCATTGCGGATTGTGAGTCCTGCTCCATGATGTCTAAAAGAGGTCTACAGAATCGAGCAGCTAAGCTCAGTACCCTGTTTCCCTCGGATGCAGCTTTGGTTGCATCGACGTCTTCCAGGGCTTCTTCTTCCTCACATGGATCTCAGGTAACCAAACTTAAATCCAGCCGGTCCTCGAAGGGTAAATCTCCCTCTAAGTATCGAGATGCCTCCGGGCTTGCCCTTGAGGAATCCGCACTGGCAAAATTACCCCGGCGGGAGGCTCCGGCTTCCAAAGCTTTTTCTATGGGGTCACAGGTTGACATCGATGGCTCGGCCTCGACCGATCACCTGTTGCCATGTTCTGGGGTACCGGTGGTTCCCACTGGTACCGACATCCAGACATTGGTTGCGTCGATGGATCAGAATATCCTAACCATGCAGTGTGCCATCACGGCATTCATACAAGCTGCGACGCCTTCGGTACCGCAACAAACTCCGTTGCCGGTACCAACTCCGGCACCGGTACCGACATCGGTTCCGGTGCCGGTACCGATTGCATCGCCATCCGCTTCGGTGTCGACTGCAGCGGTACACTGTTCTGTGATGCCCATCGGTACCGATCACTCCCGATGTCGATACCACCTGGTACGCGTATCGGGCTCTGCAGGAGCATCCAGACAGGCGATACTTCGATTCCTCTGAGGACTCTGATGAATCAGAGGTCTCTGTCGAAGCATCGGTGATCCATCCTCAGGAGCCCTCTTCTCCAAAAAGGAGAATGTCTCCTCCAGAAGACTTGTCTTTTCAAGACTTCATTAGGGAAGTGGCCAGGGGTCTTTCCATCTCAGTGGCCCCTGAGACAAAGCCTAGAGCCAAAAAAATTAGATATTTTACAATATCCTAAGGCTCCTAAAGAGGCAGCCACTTTACCAATACATGAGATTCTTTATGATCACATGTTGGGCATATGGGAGACTCCTCTCACCACTTCCCCTCATTCTCGCAGGTTGGACACCATGTATCGTGTTCCTCCTTGTCCTGGCTTCCATAAGACTCAGCTTCCTCACCACTCCATTGTGGTGGAGTCTGCTATGAAGAAGATAAAGAGTACAAAAAAGGCACTCTTCTGCTCCTCCAGGAAGAGAATGCAGAACCTTAGATGCCTTTGGCAGGAGAAGTTTCCAGGCCAGTATGCTTGTTGCCAGAATCAACTCCTATAGTCTCTATATGGGGATGTTTCTAAAAGAAGTTACAGATCACCTGCAAACTTTATCTCCTTTTATTTCAGAAGATAAAAGGGAAGAGTTCCTCACCTGGCTCAAACATGCCCAGGATATTTCCAAGTTTTCCAACCGTGCAGCCTTTGACTCTTTTGAAGGTGCCAGCAGAGCCTCGGCCATTGCCATAGGTGCACGCAGAGTTGCTTGGTTACAAGCTTCTGATTTGGAACCCTGGGTTCAAGATGGACTAGGAAACCTTCCTTGTACAGGTGAAAACCTTTTTGGCAAAGATTGGCAAGCAAAGGCCACCCAGATGGATGCTGAAAATTCTGCTTTAGATAGACTTTCAAAGTCTACTTCTGCTCCTTTTAAGAAAAGGTTGTTCAAAAAGGGTTTTTTTTCCCAAAAAAGGGAAATATTATTCTGCTTATGGTCAGCAGTCATCTTCTGCAGGTCGTTTTGCTACAAAGAGACAGCAACAACCGAAACATGCCAAGCCTAATGCTGCTAGAACTGCTACGGCCCAACAGCCTCAGCCTCCTCAGGGCCTTTGACTTCCAGCTAGAGAGCTTAGCCTTTCTGGCTCTAGAACATCCAGAGCCTCTCACCATTCCAGGAAGGTTGGCTTACTTTGCTCCCAGGTGGGAACAAATCACAGCAGAACAATGGACCCTCTCCATCATAAGGGAGGGGTACAAGCTTCATTTCTTAAACCACCTTCCTCACACCATGGTGAGACAGTTCAATACTCAGACATCTCTCCTCGACCTTTTGGGTCAGGAGATTGCTACCCTTCTTGCCCAAGGGGCAATAGAAGAAGTACCCCTTCTTCAACAGGGCTCAGGGTTCTACTCCCCCTACTTTCTTATCCCAAAGAAAACAGGGGGCTACAGACCCATATTAGATCTCAGAGAATTGAACAAGTTTCTATGCAAGGAGAAATTCAAGATGATTTCTCTTGGTACTCTCCTTCCATACCTTCAGAGTCAGGATTGGCTTTGCTCTCTAGACCTCAAGGATGCGTACACCCATGTCCTCATCCATCCAACACACAGAAAGTTCCTTTGGTTCCTTTATCAAGGGAAGCACTACCAATACAGAGTGCTTCCTTTCGGTCTGGCCTCTGCACCAAGGGTGTTCACAAAATGCATGGCAGTAGTAGCTGCATTTCTATGCACTCTAGGGATATTCGTATTCCCATATCTGGACCACTGGCTCATCCGAGCTCCATCCCAGTCAGAGGCCCAGACTTCTCTAACCTGCAAAAGGCGTATCCTTCAGTATCTGGGACTTGTCATAAACATTCCAAAATCCCAGCTCACCCCTACTCAGTCTCTATAGTTCATAGGGGCCTTGCTGGATACCACAACTGCAAAGGCCTATCTTCCCCGGGGCCGTTGCCTACACTTGGTGCAGTTAGCCTCACAAATTCAGTTAAAATCCCATTTAACTGCTCGAGAGATGTTACAACTGTTAGGCCACATGGCATCCACTGTGCATGTGGTTCCTTACGCTCGCCTTCACATGAGGGCAGCTCAGTGGACTCTGTCCACCCAATGGACCCAGGCATCAGGTTGCCTGTCAGACAAAATAGCAACCTCCAGTCACCTCTTTTGGTCCCTCCAGTGGTGGAAGTCCACTCAGAATCTGTTGCTGGGGTCCCCCTTTCAACAGGTGTTACCCCAAGCAACCCTTACAACAGATGCCTCTCCAAGAGGTTGGGGAGCTCATCTTCAAGATCTCTCCACTCAAGGCATCTGGTCTTTACAGGAGACATCTCTACATATCAACCTCTTAGAGCTCAGAGCAATTTTTCTAGCTCTGAGTCTTCCACACCCTGCTCAGCTACAAGACAGTCCTTATCCACACGGACAACCAAGTAGCCATGTTCTACGTGAACAAGCAGGGCGGGACTGGCTCTCTGTTTCTTTGCAACGAAGCTCTGAGATTGTGGGCCTTCGCCAGAGAGCATCAAATTTATCTCATGGCAGTGTATCTTCCAGGGGTTCAAAACTCTTGGGCAGACAGACTCAGTCGAGTTCTGCTTCCACACGAATGGTCCCTCCATGGGGACCAGATAGCCAGGATCTTTCAAATTTGGGGAACCCCAGACATAGACTTGTTTGCAAGTCCGTGGAATGCCAAACCTCCCCAGTTCTGTTCCAGAATTCCGTGTCAGGGAGTTCAGGCCAGGGATGCCTTCCTCCTCCATTGGGGGCAAGACTTCCTCTATGCCTTTCCACCCATTCCCCTAATTCCCAAGACACTCTTCAAACGTCAGAGAGACAAGGGGTCTATGATCCTCATAGCACCACATTGGCCACGCCAAGTGTGGTACCCTCTACTTCTGCATCTCTCTCAAGCTCCCTCCCTGGACTTGGGATCTGCTCCAGACCTCCTGTCCCAGGAGGAGAGAACGTTGTGGCACCCAAATCCCCAGTCTCTTCACCTCAGAGCCTGGTTGCTGAAGGCCTAGACCTTCAAGATTTGCATCTTTCTCAGCAAGTGAAGGATATCCTTTATGCTTCCAGAAAGCCTTCCACTAGACGTTCCTATGCTTTTAAATGGAGAAGGTTTACCATTTGGTGTGCAGAGAAGGGTCTTAACCCTCTTGCAATACCTCTGAATTCTTTACTAGAGTATTTGCTGCATTTATCCCATGCAGGCCTTAAAACAAATTCAGTAAGAGTCCATTTGAGTGCTATTGCAGCATCCCTTAAACCTCTCAATGGACAGCCTATTTCCTCTCATCCTCTTATAGCAAGATTCATGAGAGGCCTTCTTTTGACTAAACCTCCCATCAGACCACCTCCAGTGGCATGGGACTTGAATCTGGTTCTTGGCCAGCTTATGCAGCCACCCTTTGAACCCTTAGCCACTACCTCCTTGAAATTCCTTTCCTGGAAGGTTATTTTTCTCATTGCAGTCACTTCAGCTCGCCGCATCAGTGAGCTGCAAGCCTTTGTGGCTAATCCTCCTTATACAAGGTTCCATCGTGACAAGGTAGTCCTCAGGACTAATCCACACTTTATGCCTAAAGTGATCTCACCTTTTCATCTGAACCAGGAGGTTTATTTACCTGTCTTTTTTCCAGGACCTCATGCTTCAAGTGCAGAGAGGAATCTTCATACCCTGGATTGTAAAAGAGCTCTTGCTTTTTACTTACAAAGGACACAGCAACATAGAAAGTCCTCTCAACTCTTTGTTGCTTTTGATCCCTCTCATTTAGGACTTCCAGTCTCTAAGAGAACTCTGTCCAATTGGATTGCTCAGTGTATTTCTTTCGCCTACCAAAGTAAGAACCTTTCTCTGGAGGGCCATGTCACAGCTCACAATGTGAGGGCCATGGCAGCCTCTATGGCTCATCTAAATTCTGTGTCCATCGACCAGATCTGTCGAGCGGCCATCTCCCCAGGCACTCACTACCCTTCTTCTTTCATTAGTCATAACTCGTTTAGATTTCTGCAATTCTATTTATGCCGGTATCCCTCAGTACCAGTTACATCGTCTACAGTTAATTCAAAATACGGCTGCCAGGATGCTTCTACATGCCTCTTCACGCGATCACATCACCCCCCTACTACAACACCTTCACTGGTTACCACTACAATTCCAGATCCCTTACAAGGTTCTCACTCTGGTCCATTGAGCCATTTACCTTTACACAGACCCCAATACCTTTCTGATTTGCTCTCCTTCCATGTCCCTTCCCGAAGCCTCCAGTCCATCCATATTAACCGCCTTCACCTTCCGGCCCCTTCCCGTGCACATCTCCAATCTACCCGTAAATCAGCATTTTTCTACCTTGGTCCCTCTCTCTGGAACTCACTACCCACTGCCCTCCGCCTTGAAGAATCCTATTCTAAATTTCGCTCCCTTCTCAAAACTCATCTGTTCTCCTGTGCCTTTCCTGGATCTAGCTGACTCCTCTGACTCTTTCTTTCTATCTTCTCCTGTTCTCTGTTTCTTTTTTTCTTTCTTCTTTTCTTTCTCAAGTAATTGTAACTTTCCTTTTCTGTTTCTGATTTACTGATTTTATTTATATTGTAAACCGCCCCGATGTAATGGGGGCGGTATATCAAATGTTGTATAAACAATAAACAATAAACCTGGGCCTCGGTTCATACCTTCACAGCCCATTACTGCTTGGACAAGGACTCCCGCCGGCATGCCTTGTTTGGTCAGGCTGTTCTCAAACACCTGTTCCATACCTAACCAACTCCTACCCTCCATCACCGTGTTTGCCCCCACCACTTCCATCGGGAGGGCATTCCAAGCATCCACCACCCTTTCAGTGAAAAAATGTTTCCTGACATTGCCTTTCAATTTACCACCTTGCAGCTTCATGTTATGCCCTCTAGTTTTACAGCTTCCCCGTCTTTGTAAGAGGTTTGTTTGTTCATCATTTCTCTTTAAGTATTTAAAGGTCTGAATCATATCTCCCCTGTCCCTTCTCTCCTCCAAAGTGTACATATTTAGGTCTTCAAGTCTCTTCTCATAAGGCTTCTGACGCAGGCTCCAAATCATTTTGGTTGCTTTTCTCTGAACCGTTTCCAGTCTTTTTTACATCTTTTGCAAGATACGGTCTCCAAAACTGAACACAGTATTCCAAGTGAGGCCTCACCAGTGACTTATACAGTGGCATAATTACCTCTTCCTTTCTGCTGGTAATCCCTCTTTGTATGCAGCCCAACATCCTCCTGGCTTTTGCCACCGCCTTGTCGCACTGTTTTGCCACCTTGAGATCATCAGAGATAATCACACCAAGGTCTTTCTCCTGAACCGTGCATACCAACCTCTCGCCCCCTATCGCGTACATTTCCCTTGGATTTCTGCTACCCAAGTGCATGACACTGCACTTTTTTGCATTAAATCGTAGTTGCCAAGCATTAGACCAGTCTTCCAGCTTTTGTAGATCTTTCCTCATGTTAACCTCGGGGGGAGTCCACTCTATTGCAAATTTTTGTGTCGTCTGCAAAAAGACAGACTTTTCTATTCAGTCCTTCAGCAATATCACTCACAAATACATTGAACAGTGCCGGGCCCAGGACTGAACCCTGGGGCACCCCGCTAATCACCTTCCTCTCATCCGAGTGAGCTCTATGTACAATCACCTTCTGTCGTCTGTCAGTCAACCAATTTCTAATCCAGTTTACCATCTTGGGGCCCATCCCTAAGCTACTGAGTTTGTTGACAAGCCTCCTATGAGGAACAGTATCAAAGGCTTTGCTGAAATCCAGGTAGATGACATCCATCGCATGCCCCTGATCTAGTTCCTTGGTCACCCAGTCAAAGACCTCAATCAGATTTGTTTGGCAAGACCGTCCTTCGGTAAAACCATGTTGCCTCTGATCTTGCATCCTGTTGGTTTTGAAAAAGTTAACTATTCGCTCTTTCAGGAGTGCCTCCATTACTTTTCCCGCCACCGAGGTAAGGCTCACGGGCCTGTAGTTAGACACTTCTTCCCTGTCACCACTTTTGTGTAGAGGTACGACATCAGCCATTCTCCAGTCCTGAGGAACCTTTCCCGGTATATCTTTCGTATCTTTTATATGTAAGGTATATCTTCCATATCTTTGTTTGATGTCTTGGGGATAGGGATCTAAGTGGAGTCCTGTATGTTGGTGTCTGTAGTTTAGGTTGGGCAGTTCTGGTCAGACCTCTCTTTTTGGCCTTCACCTAAGGGCCTCGCCAGTGGGCCCCCACAGTGTGGCCCTTAGGCACGGGCCTTTCTAATCAGCACAATGACTTCAAAGTTATTGCCAAAGATTGCGGTGGCAGAGGAGAGGGGCTTACCTCCTCTCTCTCTGCTGCTGCTGGGGTCATCGGAAGAAGGCTTCAGGCTGTTTGGGTGGTGAATAGGAGTCTTGGTTGGTTTGAGCTTGCAGGGAGTCACGCTGATGTTGATTGCTGCAATCTGGGGGTCCAGCTTTCTTGGCTCTCTCGACTTAATGCTGAGTGTGGTTTCAGTCCCCAGCCCGGCTGGACAAGGTGAGGCGACGTGCAAGCTCAGGGCTGTATTGTGGTTTCTTCTGTGCAGAGATCTTGGGTTCTGTTAGTTTTTGTTGCGGTTGGATGCGGTCCATGCCTAAGGGCCATGCCAAAAGGCCCTCTGGTGAGGCCCTCAGGCACGGGGTGCGCCTCTGGCACTTCTTTTAAAATTGTCTCTTGGGGCGCTGATTGGCGACCACTGGAGGAGTGGGGAGGAGATCAGCCCCTCGCTCCCCGGTGATCTTGGGCCGCTTGCTGGTCTTCTCACACCTCTGGTGCTTCTTTTAAAATTGTCTCTGGGGGTGCTGATTGGCAGCGGCTGGAGGAGCCATATCTTTTAACCAGTTCCTGATCCACAATAGTATACTGCCTCCTATTCCATGACTTTTTAATTTCACCAATGAGTCTCTCATGAGGGATCTTGTCAAAGGATTTCTGAAAAAGCAGATACGCTACATCAATCAGCTCACCTTTATGTACCTGTTTATTAACACCTTCAAAAAAAATATAACAGATTAATAAGACAAGACTCTCTTGGGTAAATCCATATTTGCTTTCTCCCATTAAACCATGACTATCTACATGTTTAGTAATTTTAATCTCCAGGAACAAGCAGGAATGTAGTCTTCACATATGGGTATCGCCACCCCTCTCCCCTCCCTGTTCACCCCCTTTAGCTCCTGTTATCTCACCCGTGGTGCAGGAATCGCTTTTTCCCAACTCCACCTCCTCTTCTCTTCCTTTGGTAAATAGAGCACTAGCCCATACTTGGTCCACGTTTCATCCCATCACCTCCTCCGAATTGCTGCTCTCCTTAACTAAGGCTAGGAAAACCACCTGCCAGCTAGACCCTATTCCCTCTGGGTGGCTGTTGGAGCCCTCACTGCAATTAGTGCCTATTATAACAACTATCCTTAATTCTAGTCTTTCCTCAGGGTGCTGCCCTTTACCTTGGAAATCAGCTATTGTACATCCCATGTTGAAGCAACCTTCTCTGGATCCTTCAGTGTTATCTAACTGGCGCCCTGTATCGAATCTCCCTTTCCTAGCCAAAGTTCTGGAACGATTTGTCTTCCAGCAATTAGCCTCTCATGTGGAGGCTACCAGTGTTCTCCATCCACGTCAAGGGGGATTTCGATCAGGGCATAGCACAGAGACAATTCTTTTAGCTCTGTTGAATGAAATCCATGTGGCCCACGATCGTGGGGATATTACTCTCATAGTCTCATTAGATCTATCAGCGGCTTTTGATTTAATTGACCACCAGTCGCTTCTCCTTCGGCTCTATGACATCAGGCTGCGTGGCACAGTACTTAATTGGTTCCGTTCTTTTCTTACCTCTCGCTTTTTTTCTGTTTGTGCGAATCGTCATTCCTCCCCCCCCCCCCCCCTAATTCCTTTAATCTGCGGTGTGCCGCCGGGTTCGGTTCTTTCCCCATTGCTTTTCAATATCTTTCTGGCCCCCTTACCCCTGCTGATTCAACAATTTCCTGTTTCAGTTTACATTTATGCTGATGACATTGTGCTCCTCTTCCATACCTCTCCAGTTCAAATTGATCTAACACAGTTAAATAGTTGTCTTTCCCACATTGCCCTAGCTGTCCATTAACTTTCTCCATTTGAATCCAGCTAAATCAGTAGCCATGTGGGTTTCTTTGAGCACTCCTTGCCCAACAATTGCACCTCAAATTAATGCTACTTCTATTCCTCTCACCTCCTCTTTCCGGTATCTAGGTGTTATCTTAGATTCTTCACTCTCTTTTCATGACCATGTCTCAAACCTCTCTCGCCGTTCTTTTTGCTCTGCGCCAAATTAGAGAAGTCCGCTCCTTTCTGTCTTCTGACTCTCTTATCACCCTATTATTAGCTCTGGTTATGTCTAGACTGGACTACTGTAATGTTATTTTTGCTAATTTACCATCTTATCAGCTTCAGCGTCTTCAACTAATTCAAAACACTGCTGCTCGTCTGATTACCAATGCTCGGAGATCGGATCATGTAACACCTCTTCTCCTGCATCTTCATTGGCTCCCGCTTCGTTATAGATTCAAATACAAGCTGCTCATTTTAACTCACAAGGTCATTTACACACACCCGCTCTACTTATCCAATCTTATTTCCCTTCACTCCCCCTACCGACAATTACGCTCACTACATGCAAACCGACTTTCCTTACCATCCCCCTCGCAAGCTCACCTAGAACAAACACGTCATGACGCCTTCTTTTTTCTTGAACCATCATTGTGGAATGCTTTACCATCTTCCCTCCGGTTGGAACCCTCATACCAGCAATTCAAGATGTTGCTAAAGACACACCTATTCCACCAGGCTTTCGATCTCCCTTCCCCTTCCCCCGCCTAATTTGTCTGTTCTCTGTCTGCTCTTAAGTTCTTTTGGGTGTTCTTCTCTTTCCTGTCACAAATTGGAGTTCTTTTCTTTTTCTGCAGCATATTTTATTTTATTGTAAACCGCTCTCAGGCTTCGGCAAGGGCGGTATATAAAGTGTGAAATAAAGATAAAGATACCGACGGAGCCTGCGCGGGAATGCTCCCCAGCGTCCAATAGGAAAGCATTTGGGAGCATCCCACAGCGCCCGCGTGCTGCCTTCCCGCCTTTCCCAACTGTCCCTCTCCAGTTCTTCGTTTTCCGCGGAGCCGACAGGTCGCACACCCTGTCACCGCAGAAAATAGTTCATTTTATTCTTCTTTTTTGTGGTCGCGTCTGCCTTCCTTCGACGCTACACCGGTACCGCCGGTTCTTCCTTCTTTTTTCTTTAAAAAAACCAAAAAACCTCTGGAGTCTTTTCCAGGTATTTTCTCCTCAGGTGCCACACGCCATTTTGTGCACTAGGCCCAGCTTTCCTTTAAAATGAAAAAACCCGCTTCGGGTTTTAAAAAGTGTTCCAAGTGTGACGGTACCATCTCCGTCACCGACACCCATGAGTGGTGCCTCAAATGTTAAGGTCCTGACCACTCTATTTCGGAGTGTGTTGCTTGTGGGATGATGCCGAAGAGGGGCCGGCAAAACCGAGCTGCTAAACTTAGCACCCTTTTTCCCTCCGATGCAGCGTCTGTGGCATCAACGTCTTCCAGGGCTTCGTCTTCCTCCCATGGATCTCAGGTAACTAAACATAAATATGGCCGGTCCTCAAAGGGTAGATCTCCTTCTAAGCATCGAGGTGCCTCTGGCGTTGCCCTTGAGGGACTTGTACTGGCAAAATTGCCTCGGCTTGAGGCTTCGGCTTCCAAAGTATTAAAAGGGGCTCCAGGATGTTCTCGAGGCCCCAACCTCGGCAGAACTACTGGTGCCATGCTCTGGGGTACGGGCTGCTTCATCCGGTACCGATACCCAAGCATGGGCAGCATCAGTAGACCAAAGATTTTTGACTATTGAATGCAGTCTGGCGGCTCTTCTCACGGCCTCGATGCCCTTGAAACTGCTTCAGACAATTCAACCGGTACCGGCATCGACCTCGGTACCGGTACCGACTGCATCGACATCGGCAGGTATTTTACCGGGACCGAATCATGCTTATCCATCCGGTATCGACAAGTCGGTACCGGACCCCTCCGATTCCGACTTCGATCGGTACCGGTACCGTGCCTTGCACGATCACCCGGATCGGAGATACTTTGAATCCTCGGATGAGTCTGAAGACTCTGAGAGCTCTGCCGATACCAGAGTACTTCTTCCTGAGGATTCTTCTTCTCCTCAGCGTAGGATGTCTCCTCCAGAAGATATGTCCTTTCAGGATTTTATCTGAGATGTGGCTCGAGGTCTTTCCATCACAGTGGCTCCTGAAAAAGAGCCTAGGACAAAGGAATTGGAAATTCTGCAATACCCTAAAGCTCCCAAGGAGGCAGCTACCTTACCTATTCATGAGATCTTGCATGATCTCATGTTAAGGATGTGGGAAACACCTTTAACCACTTCTCCTCACTCTCGAAGGCTCGATACCATGTATCGAGTTCCTCCTTGTCCTGGGTTTCAGAAGACTCAGCTACTACACCATTCCATGGTGGTGGAATCAGCTATGAGAAGGATCAAGAGTGCAAAAAGACATGCATCTAATCCTCCAGGACATGAGTGTAGGACTCTTGATGCCTTTGGACGTCGAACCTTCCAGGCTTCCATGCTTTCTGCTAGTATCAGTTCCTATATATTATATCTGGGAATGTTCCTTAAGGAGGTCACGGGAGATTTAGAGCTTATGAGCCCTCTCCTTCCTGATGATAAGAGGCAGGATTACCTTGCCCTTGTCAAACATGCTCAGGATGTTTCCAAGTTTGTAAATCGTGCAGCCTTTGACTGTTTTGAGTGCATAAGCAGAACCTCTGCTATTGCCATAGGTGTACGTAGGATTGTCTGGCTCCAGGCATCTGACTTGGAACTTTGGCTCCAGGATAAACTGGGGAATATTCCTTGCACAGGAGAGAATCTCTTTGGCAAGAATTGGCAGGAAAAACCTAATGAGATAGATGCTGACAATATCACCTTGGATAGATTGTCTAAATCTACAGCTGAATCCTGCAAGGAAAAAATCCTACAAGAAACCATTCTTCAGTAAGAAGAAGACGTTATCTCCAGGAACAAGCAGGAATGAGTCTTCACATATGGGTACGTCGGTACCGACAGAGCCTGCACGGGAATGCTCCCCAGCATCCAATCAGAAAGCTTTTGGGAGCATCCCTTGCGCCTGCGCACTGCCTTCCCGCCTTTTCCACTGCCTCTCCTCAGTTTTCGTTTTTCCGCGGAGCCGGCAGGACGTCCTCCTGTCACCGCAGAAACTTTTTTCTTAAAATCCTTTATTTCTTGTTTTCTTGTGGTCGCGGCTGTTTTCCCGCCGCCACCGGTACTGCCGGTGGGTTTTTCTTTTCCTTTTCTTAAACTCAGGGAAATTTTTCCCTCAGTTTCTGTCTTAAATTTTTTGGGCCTACAAGGCCTCTCCATCATGGAGCCTTCTTCTCCTAAGAAGTGCCTTCACTGTGGAAGCACAGTTTTCTTTTTAGACTCCAATGCCTGGTGTCTAACCTGTTTGGGTCCTGACCCTTTTTCCCCTGAACAATCAGGCTGCAAAACTGTGAGAAGAACTTCCCTCTTTTGAGTTTCCCTCGATACCGTTTTCCCTCCCGAAGTGAGGGCACCGGCCTTTTCTTCTCTACAGGATCAGGTAACCCACAAACAGTCTGTTAAGACTAGCCAATCCTTGAGTGGTAAGTCTCATGCTAAGCATGCTGACGGCCCCGGCCTTGTCCTCAAGACCACATTGGCATCAAAACCCCGGCGGGCGTCTTCGGGCTCCAAAGCATTTCAGGGGTTTCAGGTTGTTCCTGGGGCTCACCCCTCACAGAACATACCTGAGCCATGCTCGGGGGTGGCATCCGCTTCGAGCGGTACCGATAACCCGGCATCGGCACCGGTGTTGAGTGCCCTACTCTTCACCAGGGATCGTCATCTGGTGTCCTCGGTACCTTCGGGACCGATCGATACGTTCCAGATTGACTTTCCTGTATCTGAGCCATGCTCGGTGGTGGCATCCGCTTCGAGCAGTACCGATACCCCGGCATCGGCACCGGTGTTGAGTGATCCACTCTTCACCAGGGATCGTCATCTGGCGTACTCGGTACCTTCGGGACCGATCGATACGACACAGATCGACTTTCCTGTATCGACAACATCGCCGATACCACCACCGCCGTCGGTACCCTCTAGACATGCATCGATGGCGTCGCTCCCTTCGATGCCGAGTCTAGAATCGATTTCTAGTCTAGAGGACTGGGTACCGACGCGTCTCGGAACCGATGTTTACCGATTCCGCAGGCACGGTACCGAGGATAATCACCAAGGGTTTTTAGTTACCTCGGTACCGTTTGAGCAGCCTCCGATGCCTGCTTCGGTGTTGGTTTCCCCTTCGATTCCGGCACGACTACCGGTATTGGTATCGATGTCGGTACCTGCAGTATCATCGGAACCAGCTCCTTCCATGCTTTTTTCACCCAGATCGCTCCTCTCTATACCTAGTTTGGAGTCGATACCTGGCATGGATGATGCACTACTGACTGTCTAGACTCACAACGGCCAGTTCCAGTGTCCATCCATTACAAATCCTGTTCTACACCGGACAGGTACATCCTCCGGTGCCCAGGCTACCTTTTCAAATTTAGCCTATCCAGAGATGGTTCCCATCGGAGATCCTTCTTTTCAGAAATTTTTCCTTGACATGGCAACCTTCCTTAATATTCCTATCCCTAGCTATGAGTCTTCTCAGGATTTTTCTGCAGGAAAGGAAAATATAATGCTTCCTTTACATCACTCTTTGCAGAATCTTCTTTTGAGGGTATGGGAAAAACCTTTAAGGGTTTCTTCACCTCCTACAGCAACTGATCTTCTGTATCAGGTGCCCCCCTCTCCAGGATTTCAAAAGCCTCAACTTCCCCATCATTCCATTGTAGTGGAATCAGCAATGAGGAAGGTAAAAAGCAAGAAAAAACATTCTTCTTTCCCGCCAGGGCGTGCATCTAGAACACTGGATGCCTTTGGACGTCAAACCTTCCAAACATCCATGCTGGCAACAAGGATTCTCTCATATATATTCTATATGAGTCTATCCCTTCAGGAGATCACAAAGAAATTATCTCTTTTGACTCCTTTTCTATCAGAGCCCAAGGCTGCAGACTATTCCTTACTTCTTAGTCATAGCCCAAATATCTCTTGGTTTGTTTCTCGTGCTTCTCTAGACTCTTTTGAGTCTGTTAGCAGAACCTCTGCTATTGCCATAGGAGCACGTCGTAGAGCCTGGCTCCAGGCTTCAGACTTAAACAGATGGGCACAACACACACTGGGTAATTCTCCTTGTACTGGAGAAAATCTCTTCAATAAGGAGGCGTTACGTCAGGTTGCTCTCTGCTCCACTGACTTCCTTGGTTCTGGAAACCATCCTAAGCTTTCTTCCTCCCCAGGAGGTAGGAAATGTCCTACCAAACCTTCTTTCCCTAAGAGAAGAAGGTTTCACTCTTCTCCTGCCCATCATCCAGATGTACCCAAGCAGGGAACACCTCATCCTAGTCTGAAGAATCCAAACTCTAGCCAGTCTAAGCATACTCAGTAACCATAGGTTCCTGAAGGTTGCATCCTACAGTTAACCTCTTCTTAGCAGAAGTTGTTCACTGTTTTTTTCTTTAAAGCTCTACACATGGCTTCCTTTCTTCAGGATGTACTCAGCTGTCAGGATATTCTTGTCTATGGGTTACAGATTTCTCCTCTTCTTCCTACCAAGAAGAGAAGTTAACTACTATCCCATGATAGTTTCTGTCCCAACATGAACATTTTTTCCTTCAGCTGACTCACCATATGGTGAGTCACCCTTCAGTTCCTGTTTTTTCTACCCTCTCATCCAGGTTTCCTCCTGATTGAGTGGTGCCATACGGTACACCTTTCATTCCAGTGTAGTTTTTTCTTTGAATAACTTCTCTGGACAGCTTATCAGACAGGGACAGGACTATTCCTCTCCCTTTGTCTGTTCTCTCTGTGTTTTCACAGAAAAATGTCCTCTGCTGTCTCTTTCAGTTCCTATTCATGCAGGAGTTCCAGTGATTGCTCTACTGGTACTTTTCCACAAGTTTCCAGTCTGTCTAGCCTTAGTAGTGATTCCAAGATAGTCCTCATCTATCTTGGATAATCCTACTCACTTCAGGCTTCTTACATTATCTTCTTTCTAGCCATCTCCATTTCCTTGGATTTGGCAACACAGCTGACCTACAGTCAGTTTTATCTCCTAATTCTCCTGCATTATGCTCTCTGCAATCTTCAGAGAAGCTTTCTACTATGGGCCCTTGCTAGAGAGCATTGAACTTTGTCTCTGATGGCTATTCCATTTAGTAGAAAAGGCTTATCAGTCATTTTCCATGACTGTGAGGGTTCTCCACACCCTCTTGTCTCCTGTTATAATACAGGATATAAGCTTTTTCTGCGTGAATGTCCAAGGAGTTTTTCCAATCCTGCAGGAATATTCTCTTTTTTCCTTACAGCTTGGCCCCATGCTATCCTACTCCTCATGGACAGCACATATTTTACTAGTAACGCATGATACCCCTGTGTACCTCCAGTGGGTCATCCTGGTATCTCCCTCTATGCGTTTTCTGTCCATTTACCATGTCAGAGTTCTTCAGAACTCACGACTTGCTCTCTACAGACTGATATTATCCTCCGTTTTTTCACGCAACCATCCTGGTTATTTCACTGGATAGCATTCCTGCACTCTCTTAGACCGGAGGAATAGATTCTCTATATATCTTTTCAAGTAGGTTCCTCCTTCTTGTTATTAGATGAATCTTTCTCCTTCACATCTCTCATGTGAATGTTCTTATGGGGCTTAGTTGCAGACATGTTTCTTCAAACTTACATATTCATGTATGTATATATCTCTATTTCTATACATACATATGTCTGTAAGCTGTGTGTGCATAGATTATGCCCCTATATATATTTATATATATATATACACACATATATATATATTGATATAGATATAGATATAGATATCCCTCTGTATATGTATCTGTCGAGATGCTTTTTATTGGTAGATATGTATTACATACTATCTCCCTAACTGTCTCTACTATAAAGGTTTTTACCTTCTTAGAGGTTCCAGACAGTGGGTTTGCTTATCTTTGTACTGTCCCTCGGTATGTAGGGGCTGTTATGCACAAAACCACTACTGTGGTACTAGCAGCTTCCACTTACTCTAGGACTCGCTATCCCTGAAACATCATGTTTCAATATCTCTCCTATCTCTCACCAGCTTTGAAAGACAGTGTAGATCTTCAGTAGTTCTGAGGTTTCAGCCCTTCACACATCTGTCCTCCTTGGGAATACGGGCTTTTTTCCATACCTCTTCTTCCCTCCAGGACTGGGCTACTTGTCCAAATCGGTCAGTCTTCCTCTTTTACTCCTCAATGTCAATGACTCTGTAGCTAAAAGAGTTTTCAGCTTTTTTCCATAAAGCTCTCCACTGAAGACCTGCCGTTCTTATACTACCCCAGTTGACACCTGGGTCACCTGCCAATTTCAGATTTGGACCTTGACCCTCACTGCGTGAAGTCACCTTGAGGATCCTCTACTGAATCTCCAGTAGACTCCATCACGCTCTCTACTTCCTACAATCCAGTAGGTAAGATCCATTTTTGTGATTGTTTCATTAAATAATTTTAATGATACTTATCATACATACCAAGGACTCCTCTCCTGTAGTCCTTAGCTTTGCTGTTTCCTTACAGCTCCTTTCCTTTCAACTCCTACCCACCATCCCTCCTGGGATGCCGGAGATCCATGTGTGGGAACTACAGTCCTGATCCAGGGACGCACTTTTTATGGGATCTCCCCCTGGCATCTCTAGCTAGGGAGTCCCCATATGTGAAGACTTGTTCCTGGAGATAGCACAGTTACTTACCTGTAACAGGTGATCTCTGGGAACAGCAGGAATAAGTCTTCACAACCCACCCACCTCCCCTAGGAGTTGTATCTATCTATCTTCCTTTCCTCTTTCTCTCCTTTTGTCTCAGCTATGAAACTCAACTGAGGAGAGGCAGTGGAAAAGGCAGGAAGGCAGTGCGCAGGCGCTAGGGATGCTCCCAAAAGCTTTCTGATTGGATGCTGGGGAGCATTCCCGTGCAGTCTCCGTCGGTACAGACGTACCCATATGTGAAGACTTATTCCTGCTGTTCCCAGAGATCACCTGTTACAGGTAAGTAACTGTGCTTTACCCCTTCTATACCCAGCAGGGGCATTGTTTAGGTCAGTCTGCCCAAAAAGGGACAGCAGCAACAACCTTGGCAAAGAAAAACAAAAGCTGCTAAGCCTCAACCAGCTCAGCAGACTCGGCCTCCACAGGGGCTTTGACTCCTATCTAGAGAACTTTGCCTTCCTGGCCCTGAACGGCCCAGAGCCTTCCACCATTCCATGAAGGTTATGTCATTTTGCCCCCAGATGGGGGCTGATAACAGCAGAAATTTGGACTCTGTCCATTGTAAGAGAGGGGTACAAGCTTCATTTCCTCAGCATGCCCCCTCCTACAATGATAAGACAGTTCAATTCTCAGACCTCTCTCAATGCCCAGTTAGGTCAAGAGGTCACTTTGCTTCTTGCCCAGGGGACAACAGAAGAGGTACCCATTCTCCAACAGGGTACAGGGTTCTACTCCCCCTATTTCCTTATTCCAAAGAAAACAGGAGGACACACCCATTTTGGACCTCAGAGAATTGAACAAATTCCTGTTCAAAGAGAAGTTCAAAATGATTTCTTTAGGAACTCTGCTGCCATACCTTCAGAGTCAGGATTGGCTTTGTTCTCTAGATCTCAAGGATGCGTACACTCATGTTCTCATCCATCCAACTCATCGAAAGTTCCTTCGCTTTCTATTTCAAGGGAAGCACTACCAATACAGGATTCTTCCTTTTGGCCCGGTCTCGGCACCAAGGGTGTTTACAAAATGCATGGCTGTGGTGGCAGCATTTCTTCACACCCTGGGAATATTCGTCTTCCCTTAATTAGACGACTGGCTCAATTCGAGCCCCTCCAGAGCCAGAGGCCAGGGTTTCTCCCTCTCGCAGAATGCGCATCCTTCAGTATTTGTCATAAACTTCCCAAAATCCAACCTTGCTCCCACTCAGTCCCTGGAGTTTCTAAGAGCTCTGCTGGGTACGAGACAGACAAGGGCATATCTTCCACAGCCCTGCTACCTTCGCATTGTGCAGTTAGCTTCCCAAGCAGTGCTAAAGCCTCACCTCACTTCTCGGGAAATGTTACAATTGCTAGGCCACATGGCATCCACCGTGCATGTGGTTCCTTATGCTCGCCTCCATATGAGGGCAGCCCAGTGGACTTTATCCACTCAATGGACTCAAGCATCAGGTTGCCTGTCAGACAAAATAACAAACTCAGATCGTCTTATTTTGTTCCTCCAATGGTGGCAGTCACCCCAAAACCTTTTCGTGGGGTCCCCTTTCCAACAACCCCCACCCCAAGCCACTCTGACAACAGATGCCTCACAGGTGGGTTGGGGAGACCACCTGCAAGGCCTCTCTACCCAGGGTACCTGGACTCCACAGGAGACATATCTACACATCAGTCTCCTGGAACTCAGAGCAATCTTCCTTGCTCTTTGAGTATTCCACACCCAGCTAAGCTACAAGACAGTCCTAGTTCAAACGGACAATCAGGTAGCCATGTTCTATGTGAAACAGACTCTCTGTCGCTCTGCAACGAAGCTTTGCGACTATGGGCCCTCGCCAGAGAGCATCAGATTCATCTCCTTGCGGTGTATCTTCCAGGCATTCAAAACTCTTGGGCAGACAGACTCAGTCGAGTTCTGCTTCCACACGAATGGTCTCTCCATGCAGACCAGATGGCCAAAATTTTCAAATTTGGGGAACTCCGGACATAGACCTCTTTGCAAGTCCACTGAATGCCAAACTTCCCCGGTTCTGTTCCAGAATTCCGGTTCAGGGTTGTCAGGCCAGGAATGCTTTCCTCCTCCATTGGGGCCAGGACTTCCTGTATGCCTTTCCACCCATTCCCCTAATTCCCAAAACCCTGTTCAAGCTTCAGAGAGACAGAGGTCATATGATTCTCATAGCTCCACATTGGCCACGGCAAATGTACCCTCTGCTCCTATATCTCTCTCAAGTTCCGCCTCTGGAGTTAGGATCTGCTCCAGATCTCCTTTCTCAGGAGGACGGGATACTGTGGCATCCCAATCCCCAGTCTCTGCATCTCAGGGCCTGGTTGCTGAAAGCCTAGAACGTCATGTTCTTAACCTTTCTCAGCAGGTAAAGGATATCCTTTATGCTTCCAGGAAGCCTTCCACAAGACGCTCTTATGCTTTCAAGTAGAAAATGTTTACCATATGGTGCTCACAGAAGGGTCTTGACCCTCTTGAGATACCTCTGTAATCATTACTGGAGTATCTCATTCATTTGTCTAATACAGGGCTTAAAACCAATTCGGTGAAAGTTCATTTGAGTGCTATTGCAGCTTCTTTCAAGCCTCTAAATGGACAACCTATTTCCTCTCATAACGAGATTTATGAGAGGCCTTCTTTTAACTAAACCTTCCATTAAGCCACCACCGGTGGCATGGGACTTAAATCTGGTTCTTGGGCAGCTCATGAAGCCGCCTTTTGAACCATTAGCTACTACCTCTTTGAAATTCCTTTCCTGGAAGGTCATCTTTCTTATTGCAATCACATCAGCACGTCGCATCAGTGAATTGCAAGTGTTGGTGGCTGATCCTCCTTATACAAGGTTCCATCATGATAAGGTAGTCCTTGGGACTCATCCACACTTTATGCCAAAGGTGGTATCACCTTTTCATTTAAACCAAGTGGTTTACCTTCCTGTATTTTTCCCAAGGCCTCACGCCTCAAATGCAGAAAGGAATCTTCATACTTTGAACTGTAAAAGGGCTTTGGCCTTTTACTTGCAAAGGACACAGCAACATAGAAAGTCCTCTCAACTCTTTGTTGCTTTTGATCCTAGTCATTTGGGACTTCCAGTCTCCAAAAGAACACTGTCCAGCTGGATTGCACAGTGTATTTCTTTTGCCTTTGAGAGTAAGAACCTTCCTCTTGAAGGCCATGTCACAGCTCACAATGTGAGAGCCATCTTCACTCTGTGTCTATCGACGACATCCTCCGAGCAGCTACTTGGGCTTCAGATCATACCTTCACAGCCCATTACTGCTTAGACAAGGACTCCCGCCGGGATGCCTTGTTTGGTCAGGCTGTTCTTCAACACCTGTTCCATACTTAATCAACTCCTACCCACCATCTCTGGTAGGATGCCAGAGATCCATGGGGGGACGTGGAGCCCTTTCACAGGGGCACACAACTTCTAGGGTCTTCTCCCTGGCATTTGCAGGCATCTGCAGCTAGGGAGTCCCCATATGTGAAGACTACATTCCTGCTCGTTCCTGGAGATAGCATAGTTACTCACCTGTAACAGGTGATCTCCGGGAACAGCAGGAATTTAGTCTTCACAACCCACCCCCATCCCTTAGGAGTTGTATCTCTCTCTCTCTCCCTCTCTCTTTGTCTCAGCTTTAAACTCAACTGGAGAGGGACAGTTGGGAAAGGCGGGAAGGCAGCACGCAGGCGCTGTGGGATGCTCCCAAAAGCTTTCCTATTGGACGCTGGGGAGCGTTCCCGCGCAGGCTCCGTCGGTACCAACAATACCCATATGTGAAGACTAAATTCCTGCTGTTCCCGGAGATCACCTGTTACAGGTGAGTAACTATGCTTTCTGTATAATGGTTTCTGCTATTTTGCCAGGTACTGATGTCAGGCTCATTGGTCTGTAGTTTCTTGGATCACTCTTGGAGCCTTTTTCAAAAATTGGTGTTATACTGGTCATTCACCAATCTTCAGGTAATACAGGTACTGGACAGACCATTTCATTTTTTTTAACTTAATGCTGAAGCCACCCCTAATGTAGCAATTTGGTGGAACTTCTTTAAGGCCACAGTAATGGGAGCTATTTTCCATAGGGGTTCAACAAACTCACCATAAGAAGCTGGTTGAATTGATGCAGGAAATAAAAAATCTGGAATAACAGAGGCTCTACCTATCTCACAAAAGTTGAGATATAAGAAGATTATAGCTTTTGAGCTGACAGTGTGAAGTGTGTACTGGCACTCTCACTGAATGGGCAAAAGTAACTAAGGTTCCATGATTACTATAGAACCTTATGCTAATTGGAGCAGCACATTGAAGATATTGCAGTGGCAACATTTTTGGAAGACTTAGAAACCAGAATTTTCTCCTTCACAGCACAAGGCTCTGGAAGCTGAGATCTCTATAAAAGGGTTAAAGACTGCCGTTCAGTCTCTTCCATAGGAAAGAGCGCAAGGCCCGAATAGCCTAAATGTAGAATTTTATTAAATATTTATTGATGTTTTGGCTCCACAATTGAAATCAATCTATCCTAATTACTTTTTGCAGGCGGCGATAACTAGTACCAGAGCAGAGGCAAAGACAGGAGCAATAGTATGCAAATGCAATGTATGCTGTTAAGTCAGTGATGACTCCTGGTGACTCAGCAGCCCCTGAGTTTTCTTGGCAAGGTGTAACCAGACGTAGATTGCCAGGCCTTTCTTCTGAAGCCATGGAGGGTAGAATGACTTGCCTAAGGCCACAAGGAGTTCCAGTGGGAATGGAACCCTGGATTCTTGGTCACCAGGCCACTGCTCTAACCACTAGGCTACTCCTCCATTAATAGTATGACAGCAATAGATTTCTTAGATAGCATTTTCATTAGATGTGGAGAAAGTGTTCAACAGTATTGAATGCCGGCACCTGTTCAAAGTAATGACATGCTTTGAAGTGGGAGAGCAGTATCTTTCGATGATGCAAGCTCTCTATGCCTGTCCAGTGGCTCTCTGTAAAGGGAGGGGGGGGTCTATCTCCACTAATTATACTATTAAAGGGTACCAGACAGTAATGTCCCCTCTTATTCAACCTTGCCGTGGAACTCCTAATTCTAGCTGTTGGTGTGAAATATAAGAGATTAGAATATAATGTGTTTGTCAATGACATTATTTTGTTCTTGTACACATCTGATACTTTGAGCTTTCCATAGTTTCAATCAGTTTTCATCCATCTCAGGCTATAAGATTAATTAGCAGAAGACAGAATCCCTTCCTTTAACCAAATTCACAAAGCTGCCAACATTGTAGGCTATCCATTCAAACATCATGGTCAATGCCTGAAATATCTTGGGGTCATAGTGGCACCTGACTTAGACGAGATGGTATACGGGAATTTAGAGACCACTGATGTGGATTGGACTACTCCTTCTGCAAATCTGGAAAGAAGCAAAAAAATCGTGGATGCTCTCCAAGATGCGTTACTTAGACAAATGGTGATGGAACCAACCAGGGAAAGCTCAACACTGGATTTAGTGCTCACCAACGGCAATAGCGTGTCGAATGTCTGCGTGAGTGCCTCTGTGAGCAGCAGCGATCATCACACGGTGTGGTTTGAGATAAAAGCCATGCTAAAGCCAAACAGCAAGCTCAAAGTCCTAAACTTCAAAAACACCGACTTCAATAAAATGGCCGAGTACCTAAAGGAGGAGCTGACAGGGTGGAAGGAGATAAGGGAAGTAGAATTGCAATGGGCTAAACTAAAGGTGGCAATAAAAGGAGCTACATATAAATATGTAAGAAAAGCAAACAAAAACAAGAGGAGAAGAAAACGTATTTGGTTTTCCAAAGAAGTGGCTGCTCAAATAAAGGCAAAAAACACAGCTTTCGCAAAATTCAAAAGCTCGCAAACAGAGGAACACAGAAATGAATACAGGATCAAACTCAAAGAGACAGAGAGAAATAAGGATAGCAAAATCAAAGGCAGAGGAAAAGATGGCTAAAGATGTGAAGTGTGGTGACAAACTTTCTTCAGGTATATTCAGGAAAGGAAGAAGATCAGAGGTGGAATTGCAGGACTCAGAAGTGTGCGAACGGACTCGTGGAAAATGACATTGAAAAAGCGAAATTGCTAAACGAATACTTCTGCTCTGTTTTTACTAAAGAAAGTCCTGGAAAAGGACCACCTGTGACTCCCAAATATAAAAATGGGAATGAAGTAGTTACCACACCATTCACAGAAGATGAGGTGTTAGAACAACTTGCAAAACTGAAAGTGGACAAGGCCATGGGGCCGGATGGGATACATCCCAGGATACTGAAAGAGCTCAGAGAGGTTCTTGCAGGGCCGTTAAAGGATGTTTTCAACAGATCCTTGGAAACAGGAGAGGTTCCTCAGGACTGGAGAATGGCTGATGTTGTACCTCTACACAAAAGTGGTGACAGGGAAGAAGTGTCAAACTACAGGCCCGTGAGCCTTACCTCGATGTCGGGAAAAGTCATGGAGGCGCTCCTAAAAGAGCGAATAATGAACTTTCTCAAAACCAACAGGTTGCAAGACCTGAGGCAACATGGTTTTACCGAAGGACGATCTTGCCAAACAAATCTGATTGAGTTCTTTGACTGGGTGACCAGGGAACTAGATCAGGGGCATGCGATGGATGTCATCTACCTGGATTTCAGCAAAGCCTTTGATACTGTTCCTCATAGGAGGCTTATCAATAAACTCGGTAATAAACTCGGTAGCTTGGGGATGGATCCTAAGATGGTAAATTGGATCAGAAATTGGTTGACTGACAGACGACAGAGGGTGATGGTAAATGGAGCTCACTCGGATGAAAGGAACATAAGAACATAAGATATGCCATACTGAGTCAGACCAAGGTCCATCAAGCCCAGCATTCTGTTTCCAACAGTGGCCAATCTAGGTCATACGTACCTAGCAGTTTCCCCAAGGGACACAGGTTCCACAATGCTTGTACTGGTTCAAGCATTGATATCCTGGGTCCCTTCTTAATAATGGTTTATGGACCTTTCCTCCAGGAACTTGTCCAAACCTTTTTTAAACCCAGCTACACTAACAGCCTTTACTACATCCTCCGGTAACAAATTCCAGAGTTTGATTACACGTTGAGTGAAAAAATATTTTCTTTTATTAGTCTTAAATAGTTTACCCTGTAGCTACATTGCATGTCCCCTAGTCTTTCCATATTCTGATAAGGTAAACAATCGATCTACGTTTACCCGTTCCACTCCGTTCATTAATTTATAGACTTCTATCATATCTCCCCTCAGCCGTCTCTTCTCCAGGCTAAAGAGCCCCAACCTTTTTAGCCTTTCTTCATAGGAGTAGCCTTCCATCCCCTTTACCATTTTGGTGGCTCTTCTCTGAACCTTTTCTAAAATCGCTATATCCTTTTTAAGATACGGCGACCAGAATTGCACACAATATTCAAGGTGCGGTCTCACCATGGAACGATATAGAGGCATTATAATATCTTTTGTTTTATTTTCCATTCCTTTCCTTATCATACCTAGCATTCTATTTGCTCTCTTGGCCGCCGCTGCACACTGGGCCGAGGGTTTTAACAAGGTCTCCACAATGACGCCTAAATCTTTTTCCTGGGTGGTGGTTCCTAATGTGGAACCTTGCATCGTGTAACCATAGTTTGGGTTGTTCTTCCCTAGGTGCATAACCTTGCACTTCTCCACATTAAATTTCATCTGCCATTTTGATGCCCAGTCTTCCAATTTATCAAGATCCTCTTGCAATTTTCCACAATCCTCCTGGGTTTTAACAACTTTAAATAGTTTTGTGTCATCTGCAAATTTGATAACCTCACTTGTTATTCCACTTTCCAGGTCATTTATGAATATGTCAAAAAGCAGCGGACCCAGCAGAGATCCCTGGGGTACACCACTATTCACCCTTCTCCATTGGGAAAATTGGCCATTTAGCCCTACCCTCTGCTTTCTATCTTTTAACCAGTTCCTGATCCACAGTAGTACACTGCCTCCTATCCCATGACTCTTTAGTTTTGCCAAAAGTCTCTCATGAGGGACTTTGTCAAAGGCTTTCTGAAAGTCCAGATATACAATATCAACCGACTCACCTTTGTCCACCTGTTTATTCACTCCTTCAAAAAAACATAACAGATTAGTAAGACAAGATCTTCCTTGTCTAAAGCCATGTTGGCTGTCTCCCATTAGGTCGTGACTATCTACATGCTGAGTAATTTTATTCTTTATGATGGTTTCTACCATTTTTCCCGGTACTGATGTCAGGCTCACTGGTCTGTAGTTTCCCGGATCACCCCTCGAACCCTTTTTAAAAATTGGTGTTACATTGGCGATCCTCCAATCCTCAGGTATTAGAGATGATTTTAATGATAGTTCACAGATTACTAATAGCAGGTCTGCAATCTCAAATTTCAGTTCTTTCAACACCCTTGGATGTATACCATCCGGCCCAGGTGATTTGCTACTCTTCAGTTTATCTAATAGTTGTAAGACATCATCCCGATGTATCGATATTTCCTTCAATTCTTCCACACCTTTAAATACCACTTCAGTCATGGGTAACATCCCTACATCTTCCTCAGTAAAGACCGAAGCAAAGAATTCATTCAGTCTCTCCGCTATCGCCTTGTCGCCTCTTAGTGCTCCTTTAGCCCCTTTATCATCTAATGGACCAACTGACTCTCTCACAGGTTTTTTGCTACGAATGTACTTGAAAAGGTCTTTATTTCGCGTTTTTGCTTCCGCAGCAAGCTTCTTCTCAAATTCTCTCTTTGCCTGCCTTATCAATGCCTTACATTTGACTTGCCAGTGCTTGTGCTGTTTCCAGGTTTCATCGTTTGGCTCTTTTTTCCATTTCCTGAAAGATGCTTTTTTGGCAACAACAGCCTCTCTGACCTCACCTTTAAACCATGCTGGCAGTTTTTTGGACTTCCTTCCACTTTTCTTAAAGCGTGGAATACAGCTGGCCTGGGCTTCCAAGATAGTATTTTTCAACAACACCCAAGCTTGATTTATTTTATTTATTTATTATTTTATTAACAATTCTTATATACCGCACTATTAGACATCAGCGCGGTTTACATTGAACAGAAAACATCCGACAGTTTACATATGTCTGGTCAGTTACATTTAACAGGAAGTATAACTTGGCGAAATAGGGGAAACTAAATACAATGGAGGGTTATCTGATAAGGGATGTACGTCTTTAACCTTTGCAACTGCTCCTTTTAGTTTTTTCTTAACTGTTTTCCTCATTTTATCATAGTCTCCCTTTCGAAAGTTAAAGGGTAGTACTGTGGATTTCCTTACTATCCCTCCTCCACTAATTAAATCAAAGGTGATCATGCTATGATCACTATTGCCAAGTGGCCCCAACACCCTTATCTCTTGCACTACATCTGGTGTTCCACTAAGGGCTAGGTCTAATATTGCTTCCCCTCTGGTTGGTTCATGAACCAGCTGCTCCAAGAAGCAGTCATTTATTTCATCTAGGAACTTTATTCTCCCTAGCATGTCCTGTTGTGACACTGACCCAGTCGATGCCGGGGTAATTGAAATCACCCATTATTATTACTGCACTGTAACTTTTGCTAGCTTCCTTGATTTCTTTGAGCATTTCATCATCCATTTGTTCATTCTGGCCAGGCGGACGATAGTACACCCCCACTGCTATCGCCTTCCCCTTTTTACATGGAATTTCAATCCATAGAGATTCTACAGCAAATTTTGTTTCTTGCAAAACTTTAATCCTTTCTGACTCAATGCCCTCTCTAACATAGAGCGCAACCCCTCCACCAATTTGGTCAACTCTATCATTACGATATAGTTTGTACCCAGGTATCACAGTGTCCCACTGGTTGTCATCCTTCCACCATGTCTCTGATATTCCAATCATATCTAACCTCTCGTTTAGTGCTATATATTCTAACTCTCCCATCTTGTTTTGTAGACTTCTAGCATTTGCATACAAGCATTTTAGAGACTGTATTTTATTCATATTAATTTGGCTATTGGTAGACATGGGTAATTTGGGATCTTTAATTTCTGTCTGCTCCATACTCGAGGGCATTTGGGCTACTTTACTCTTTTTTGGAACCTCTCTGCTTTTTGTAGTATCCTTCAAGGATACATTCTTCCGAACCATGCGCTCTTGGGCGACTGTCGGCTTTCCCCTATTATCTAGTTTAAAAGCTGCTCTATCTCCTTTTTAAAGGTTAATGCCAGCAGCCTGGTTCCATCCCGGTTATTAGCGGGGTGCCCCAGGGTCGGTCCTGGTCCCGGCACTGTTCAATGTATTTGTGAGTGATATTGCTGAAGGACTGAATGGAAAAGTCTTTCTTTTTGCAGATGACACGAAAATTTGCAACAGAGTGGTTAACATGAGGAAAGATCTACAAAAGCTGGAAGAATGGTCTAATGCTTGGCAATTACGATTTAATGCGAAGAAGTGCAGAGTCATGCACCGGGGTAGCAGAAATCCAAGGGAAATGTATGAAATAGGGGGCGAGAGGTTGGTGTGCACGGATCAGGAGAAAGACCTTGGTGTGATTATTTCTGAAGATCTCAAGGTGGCAAAACAGTGTGACAAGGCAGTGGCAAAAGCCAGGAGGATGTTGGGCTGCATACAAAGAAGAATCACCAGCAGAAAGGAAGAGGTACTTTTGCCACTGTACAAGTCACTGGTGAGGCCTCACTTGGAATACTGTATTCAGTTTTGGAGACCGTATCTTACAAAGGATGTAAAAAGACTGGAAACTGTTCAGAGGAAGGCGACCAAAATGATTTGGAGCCTGCGTCAGAAGCCTTATGAGAAGATACTTGAAGACCTAAACATGTACACTTTGGAGGAGAGGAGGGACAGGGAGGAGATATGATTCAGACCTTTATACTTAAAGGGAAATAATGAACAAACAAACCTCTTCTAAAGACGGGCAAGCTGTAGAACTAGAGGGCATAACAGGAAGCTGCAAGGTGGTAAATTGAAAGGCAATGTCAAGAAATACTTTTTCGCAGAAAGGGTGGTGGATGCTTGGAATGCCCTCCCGATGGAAGTGGTGGGGCAAACACGGTGACAGAATTCAAAATGGCATGGGACAGACACAGTGGATCCCTTTACAGCAACAGGATAAAATCAAAATAAACTGAACCATCTAATTTCTCAACAAATAGGGGTGTCCTGCATGGAGTGGTGGGTTCACCCCTAAACAGGGATGTGGGGAGGGGTGGCTTGCACGGAGCGGCAGGTGCACCTACTCTTGCCATTGTGCTGGGCAGACTAGATGGACCATGCTGATCTTTATCTGCCGTCATTTACTATATTACTATGTTATTGCATATAAAAGAACATACGAGAAAGATGGTCCCCACTATACCTCTCTTTGTGGGACCAGCTAAAGGCTGTAAAAATGGTTATCAAGCCCAAACTTAATTATACTAAATATGCTGCCCTTGACACTACCTAATGGGGCATACAGAAGATTAGAGAAGGCTTTAACTGGTTTCTTGTGGCATGGCAAGCTCTTCCGCATCTCAATGAAAAATCTGAAATTGGCAATGTCTGAGATTAGAGTAAACTATCCAGGCTTTGAGAAGTATCATACTGCTTTCTTGTTAAGACAAGGTGGGCAGTAGTTGGGGGGGAAATAGTGAAATGACCAGTAAGGCAAGCTTTGGAGGAAGTATCGGTAAGCCCTGTGCCTTTGCCCCCTACTTCAGGCATGATTTCTATCCATAATTTAGTTCCTTGGCCCACAATTGGAGTTACCCACGCAGCCTTCCATTAGCTAGAGGTTTTTTTTGATCTATTGGAGTTCTTTTATCAGCAGGTCTTGTTATGGAATAACACTGGGTATTAATAAATAAGCAATCTGTTCACTGGGGGTCATGATCTAGGAAGAACATTTGGACCTTAAGCCAGTTGCTGGTGAATGATACATTCAAGACTATGGAGGTATTCTGAGATTCTGTCGGGAGTTTGGTGTGCCCCCTTCACAACTCTATGCATATTTGCAATTGCAGAATTCATTGTGCTTCAGCAGGGTGGATCCTGCTAAAATGAAGGAAGACTGGACCTTGGCCAATTATGTGCGGGCCACGATTGCATTTTCTGATGCTCACTTACAGTTCTATAAGGTTTTAACAACTGTGCAGTGGAAGGTTAATTCCACAGTTCAGAGGCCCTGGGAGCAGGAAGAGGGTTTCGCAGAAATGGATGATCTTATGGGCTAGGCAAACAGCAATGCAGTCTGTTTTTTCCAAAGTAATATGCCTACTGAACCCCAGTGAAAGTCACCACATTCTCTAGGGATAAGAGTAATCAGTGCTGGAATTGTAAAGCTGGAATTTGGACACTGTCTCATATGATTTATTATTGCCAAAATGTACAGACACATTGGATTGAGGTCTAGAAGAATATTACACAGATTCTGTCCATCCAAATCCTAATGAGTTACAAAATGGTTGTTCGACTGTCCACTGGGGTAGAAGTTACCTTACAAAGGAAGAAGAATTCTTACTGGATTTTATGTTAACCATAGCAGTGAAAGTTGTGATTAATAACTGGAAGATCTCTACACCTTATGGTTTATATAATAGATAGTGGCAGCAGAGAAATGCACAACACGATACTTACTTATTTATTTATTTATTTATTTACATTCTCTTATATACCGCGCTATTCTGCATCAGTGCGGTTTACATTGAACAAACTGAAATTACATTGAACAGGGCATTATAACTTGGAGATAACTACTTTACAGGGAACATGGACTATGGAGGGTTAAGTGGCTTGCCCAAGACCACAAGGAGCACCTGTGGGACTAGAAACCCCAGTCCTTCCGGCCCAAGGTTGCTGTCCTCTAGTGGGATTTGAACCCCCGACCTTCCGGCCTGAAGTACCTTGCCCCAACCACTAGGCCACTCCTCCACTCCACTACTATTTTATTTGATATTTTGTTGTAATTTGTTAGAAACTATCAATAAAGATATTTGAACACCAAAACACCTACAAGAACCTCAAATTTTTCAGCCTAGCCACGTTTTCCTGTGCTTCCAATTTATGATGTAAAAACAAACTGTTATTAATTCCTGATATCCCAGTGACATTTATTTATTAAACCATTTTTATATACTGGGATTGATGGACATTGGTCTGATCCAGTATAAATAAATAAATGACTGGTATGGCATTTATTTATTTAACTTTTTATTTTTTAATACCTCCTTATCATTTCAGTCAAAGCAGTTCCCATTGGAACTTACACTTGGATTTTTCTGAAGCAATGGATTGTTAAGTGATTTGTCCAAGGCCACAAGGAGTGCAACTGGGAATCAAACCCTGGTCTCTTGGTTCCCAGGCCAGTGCTCTAAACATTAGGCTACTTCTCCACTCCATATCTTACGTGCTTATCTTCCAATGCCTACCAAAATATGCCATGTACTCACTTCAGATGGCAGAAAACACTGTTGCCTGAATCCTGCCTGAACATCAAGATTCGAACACGTAACACTCATTCTAAGGCACTTGCACTGGCTACCGATAGTGAGCTATATTAAATACAAGGTCCTCCTCATGATATTCAAGATATCAAAAGTATCAATGTGTTCTTTGTTACCACTGTTAAATCATTTATTTATTTACATTCTCTTATATACCGCGCTATTCTGCATCAGTGCAGTTTACATTGAACAAACTGAAATTACATTGAACAGGGCATTATAACTTGGAGATAACTATTTTACAGGGAACATGGGCTATGGAGGGTTAAGTGACTTGCCCAAGACCACAAGGAGTACCTGTGGGACTAGAAACCCCAGTCCTTCCGGCCCAAAGTTGCTGTCCTCTAGTGGGATTTGAACCCCCGACCTTCCGGCCTAAAGTACCTTGCCCCAACCACTAAGCCACTCCTCATACATGTTCTCACACGTTCTATGTAACTGAATAAACATTTGTTATCTGTAAACTGCTCTGACTTAAGATTAATTTTGCCAAGAGTCTCATGAGGGACCTTGTCAAATGCTTTCTGAAAATCCAGATACACTATATCAACCGGCGCACTTGTCTACTTGTTTATTCACACCTTCAAAAAAATATAACAGATTAGTTAACAAAACATTCCTTAGCTAAATCCATGTTGGCTTTCTACCATTAAACCAGGACTATCTACATGTTCAGCAATTTTGTTCTTTATAATAGTTTCTACCATTTTGTCCGGTACTGACGTCAGGCTCACCGGTCTGTAGTTTCCCAGATTGCCCCTTGAACTCTTAAAAATTGATGTTATATTGGCCATTTGCTAATATTCAGGCACTATAGATTATTTTAATGATAGTTCACAGATTAGTAGGTCTGCAATCTCATATTTCTCCAGGACCAAGCAGGAAGTCAGTCCTCACTTATGGGTGACGTCGGCGCCGACGGAGCCCTCGCGGAGCAATTTTCCCCAGAAAGCCTTTGGGAATTGCAGCGCGCATGCGCGGTCCTCTTCCCGCCCAAGGGTGCCATCTTAGCCAGTCTTCTTTTTTCCGCGGAGCCCTACAGACGTCCCCGTCTTGTCCCCGCGAAAAAGTTGATATTTCTTCATAATTTTATTCTCGACGCCGATCTTTTTCCCGCCCGGACTCGCGACGCCGGTCACGAGTCCTCTTCTTCTTTTTTCTGACTTAGTCAGTTTTCGTTTTCGGTTTTTCCCTGGCAGCCCGGTCCTTTGACCTCGCCGGGGCCCTTTTTCCCCCGATGGCTGCCAGTGGTTTCAAGCGGTGTAGTCAGTGTGACCGAAATATGTCACTAACTGACACACACGACTTTTGCCTCCACTGCCTGGGCCCGGATCATGAAGAAATGATCTGTGGGCCCTGCGGCAAAATGTCCTCCAAAGCGTTGAGAAGTCGGCGGCATCAGCGGGATAGGATCTTCGCTGACCCCAGCCGTACCCGGACCTCGTCGGAGGCCTCCGCGTCCAAAGGTTCCAGCTCGGACCGTCGCCGGAGTTCCTCCGACAGGGGTTCTCCCTCCGGGGACCATCGACGTAAGGTGAAACCCGCGAGGGCGGCGTCGGTGGACGCTCCTGGCTCCGCGAGGGCCGGGTCGCATAGCCCCGATAGCCGCCCCGGGTCCTTGGAGAAGGAGCACCTCCCGAAGCGACCTCGCCTGGAGTCGGAGCTGCCTGCTCGGGTAAGTCCTGTGGTCCTCCTGGAGTCGCCTCCGCGACAGCCGACGTCGGGGCCCGAGTCGGGGCCTGCTGGGTCGCCTGAGCTCGGACTCAGGTTGACGGCCTTGGAGAGCAGACTGTCTGCCTTCATGGACCAGCAGCGGGCACTGTTCGCTGGCTTCGCTGGCGTCGCTGCCCCGACCGCCGGGACGTCGACGTCCAAGTCGACCCCGGAGACCGAGCCGATCCTCGAGTCGATGCGAACTCGAGTCGATCCTCGGTCGAGGTCACCCTCGGCCTCCCGTTCGGGACCGAGGTCGCCGACGCCAACTCCCTCGGCGTCGGGGCGGCAGGCACCACGCCCTGCCCGGGCCGACCCCACCGAGTCCTCGTCGGAGTCGGTCTGGGAGTCTGAAGAGGAAGAGTCGCCTGATTCTTTCCGGACTCGGTGTGTCCCCTCGGACTCACCGGAGTCCGAACCTCGGAAGCAGTCCCCCCCGGAGGATGCCCGGTTCTCGGACTTCGTCAGGGATATGGCCAAGGCTTTGGCCTTCCCTGCGGACCCCGAGGAGGAGCCTCGAGCCGAAGAGCTCGACGCCCTCCAGTATGACTCTCCCGCAAGGGAACACTTTACTGTACCGGTTCCTCCTATGCTGGAACGACTACTCTTCCGCATGTGGGAGAGTCCGGCCACCTCGCCGGTCCTGAGCAAGCGGGTCGATTCTATCTATCGAGTCCGCAAGAGCCCTGGCTTCCAAAAAGCACAGCTACCACACCATTCCATGGTAGTGGAATCGGCCATGCATCGTCTTAAGAGCCAGAAGATGCACTCCTCGGTGCCTCCTGGCAGGGAGGCCCGTAACCTGGATGGCCTTGCTAAGAAGTGTTTCCAGGGCTCTATGCTTGCGTGTCGTGTCCAGACCTACCAGCTATACATGGGCATGTATCTCCGAGACCTGGCTAAAGAGCTAGCCGGATTCTCCGCTGGTTTGTCCGAGGAACCCTTGCGGAGGTTCCTGGCCTTGTCCACTGGCATTCGGGAATGCTCAAAATTCATATCCCGAGCAGCCTATGATGGCTTTGAAGCATCGGCTCGAGTGGCCGCAGCCGGCATCGGTGCCCGCCGACAGGCTTGGCTTCAGTCGTCTGACCTTGAGCCCTGGGTGCAGGACAAGTTGGTCGATGTCCCCTGCCGAGGCGAAAACCTCTTTGGCAAGCCCATGGCTGAAAAGGCTGCACAAATTGAGACGGAGACTCTCACCAGGACCAGGCTTTCTAGGAAGACCTCCGCCCCTTCCCAGAAAAAGAAGGGCTCGGGAAAAAAGTCCTTTTACCCGAGGAAGGCGGCTGCCTACAAACAATACCCCCATTATCAGGCCCCTGCAGCTCCCCAACAGGGCCAGCAGGCCAAGGGACGGGGTAACGGGTCCCGTAGGCAGCAAGCCCCCAAGCCTGCACCACCAGCCCCTGCTCAGCAGGGTGGGGGTTTTTGACTCCTTAAGCATAGCCTCTCCCCCCCCGCTGGTTCCTCCCAGCACCGGAGGCCGGCTGGTTCACTTCGCCCACAGGTGGTCCAGCATCACCTCAGATGCCTGGGTGCTTCAAGTCGTGCGAGAAGGCTATCTTCTCCACTTCCACCAGGTCCCTCCCTCCTATTTTCCGGGAGAACCTCCACGACCCCCTCTGCACAGGGAATTACTCCTTCAGGAGTTAGCAGGTCTTCTACAGGAACAGGCGGTGGAACCGGTGCCCCACCACCTAAAAGGTCAAGGCTTTTATTCCAGGTATTTTCTAATACCAAAGAGAACAGGAGGCCTCAGACCCATCCTGGACTTGCGCAACCTCAACAAGTTCCTTGTGCGGGAGAAGTTCAAAATGCTTACCCTTGGAATCCTTCTGCCCTACCTCCAGCAGGGAGATTGGCTATGCTCCTTGGATCTAAAGGATGCCTACACGCACATCCTCATCCACCCAAGCCACCGCCGATACCTAAGGTTTGTGGTGGCAGGAAATCATTACCAGTACAGAGTACTGCCCTTTGGCCTGTCCTCCGCACCGCGAGTCTTCACAAAATGTCTCGCGGTGGTGGCGGCCCATCTCCGGCTTCACGGCCTATATGTCTTTCCGTACCTCGACGACTGGCTCATCAGAGCAGCGTCCGCTCCGGAGGTCACCAACGCCACACGCCGCACGGTGACTCTTCTGCAGTACTTGGGCTTTGTTATAAACTTCGCAAAGTCCACTTTGCTCCCCTCGCAGGATCTCGAGTTCATCGGCGCAAGGCTGCACACTCCTCAGGCACGAGCGTACCTACCGCTCGACAGGGCTCAACGGCTCATGGACCTAGCCGACCGTTTTCGCAGCCAGCCCCTGGTCTCCGCCAGGCGCTTCCTGAGACTACTCGGCCATATGGCTTCCACCGTCCATGTGACCCCCAATGCCCGCCTGAATATGCGGCCTGCTCAATGGTGTCTCCGCCAGCAGTGGCGACAAGCCACAGGCGGCCTAGCAGACCTAGTGCGCGTCTCCGAGCCGCTGATCTCGTCTCTCCGGTGGTGGCTTCAGTAGCCGAACCTGATATTCGGAATGCCTTTCCAGTCACCTCAGCCGGCCCGGGTGCTGACCACAGATGCATCCCTCCTGGGCTGGGGAGCGCATTGCCAAGGGGCACGTACTCAGGGCCTCTGGACCACGTGGGAGTCTGCTCAGCAGATCAACTTCCTGGAGCTCAGGGCGATCCGCCTGGCTCTCAAGGCCTTCTCCCACCTGACCTCTCACCAGTCCGTCCTTGTCCAGACGGACAATCAAGTTGCCATGTTCTACGTGAACAAGCAGGGGGGCACGGGCTCCTTCCTCCTCTGCCGGGAGGCACAGAAGCTCTGCTCTTGGGCCGTCAGTCGCGGCATTCTCCTCAAGGCAGTTTATCTCCCAGGCCAAGAGAATTACCTGGCGGACAAACTCAGCAGGATCCTCCAGCCGCACGAGTGGCGTCTGGATCCCTTGGTAGTTCAGCAGCTCTTCCTAAAGTGGGGCCTCCCCACGGTGGATCTCTTTGCCAGTCCTCACAACCGGCAACTTCCTCGCTTCTGCTCTCGTCAGCCACACCCCCTTCGGGTTGCGGCGGACGCTTTTCTACTATCATGGTCGGGGAGCCTTCTGTACGCTTTCCCTCCCATCCCGCTAGTCTCTCGGACTCTTTTCAAGGTTCTCCGAGACAAAGCCTTCATGATCCTGGTGGCCCCTCGCTGGCCCAGACAGCCGTGGTTTCCGCTCCTGCTGCAATTAGCGGTGGAGGATCCATTCCCTCTGGGGTTACAACCGGATCTCCTCACTCAGGATCAGGGGTCTCTGCTACACCCCAACCTCAGGTCTCTCAACCTCATGGCCTGGCTGCTGAGAGGGTAGTCCTCGCTCCCCTTCTCCTGCCGGCAGAGGTGGAGGAAGTCGTCCTAGCTTCGCGACGACCTTCTACCCGCAAATGCTACGCCCTTAAATGGCGTCGGTTTTCCATTTGGTGTACCCGACAGTCTCAGGATCCCTTCTCCTGCCCGGTGTCGGTGGTCTTGCAGTACTTGCTTTACCTCTCTAATCTGGGACTTAAGTCCAACTCCGTCAAGGTTCACCTCAGTGCTCTTTCAGCACATCATGTGCCGGTGGAAGGCAGACCTCTCTCCAACGAGAGGGAGTCCCGCAGGGACAGTGCTTTCGGACAGGCAGTCCTCCGTAATCTCTTTGAGGTCTGAGCAACTCCTACCCTCCATCCCGGATGTGGGCTACCGGTGGGTAATAATTCAGCGAAGATTCTTTCCTTCTGTGCTGCTGAGCTAGAGGGAGCTCATTTTTGTGCTTAGGGTCTCCGGTAGCCTTAAGCTTGGGAGTCCCATAAGTGAGGACTGACTTCCTGCTTGGTCCTGGAGAAAGCGTAGTTACTCACCTGTAACAGGTGTTCTCCAGGAGCAGCAGGAATCAGTCCTCACAACCCTCCCTCCTCCCCTTGGAGTTGCAATCGTCTGCTTTACTTTTTTTGCAAATTTTTATGCTGTCTTTTTTAGCTATGTCATCTGACTGGCTAAGATGGCACCCTTGGGCGGGAAGAGGACCGCGCATGCGCGCTGCAATTCCCAAAGGCTTTCTTTGAAAGCTGGGGAAAATTGCTCCGCGAGGGCTCCGTCGGCGCCGACGTCACCCATAAGTGAGGACTGATTCCTGCTGCTCCTGGAGAACACCTGTTACAGGTGAGTAACTACGCTTTCAGTTCTTTCAACACCCTCCGGTCCAGCTGATTTGCTACTCTTCAGTTTATCAAATAGTTGTAATACAGCATCCCGGTTTATCAATGTTTCTTTCAATTCTTCCAATGCATCACCTTTAAATACCATTTCAGTCATGGGTAACTTCCCTACATCTTCTTCAGTAAAGACCGAAGCAAAGGATTCATTCAGTCTGTCTACTATGGCCTTGTCCCCTTCCTAATGCCCCTTTTACCCCTCTCATCTAATGGTCCAACTGACACTCTCACAGGATTTTTGCTACGAATGTACTTGAAAAGTTTTTATTATGTGTTATTTGCTTCCATGGCAAGCTTTTTTCAAACTCTGTCTTTGCCTGCCTTATAAATGCCTTTTTTATTTATTTATTTATTTTATTTATTTAACACTCATTTATATACCGCATCTTCCAGCGATCAGTTGCGGTGTACAATTAACAACAATTAACAAAGCGAAGTTTGTTTTACATAGAACATAGAACATTTTAACTTTTTACATAGAACATCTAAACATCTTAACATCTTAAGAACTAAGCAGAGTATTTCAACTAGAACAGTGTGAGTAATAATTTATCTATACAGAATGTAATGTCTGTACAACTAAAGGCAGTACATAACAGTTGCAACTATATACATGTGGAGGTATTAGGGCATATTAGAATGGAGTGTCATTTCGTTTAAGCTATGTATGTTGTCCGTTATAGTAGGAAGTATAAACTTGATGTGGGCAGGTTTCTGTTTAGCCTTTATCTAAGTCGAGTGGAGGGTTTTCTATGGTATTATAGTGTTTAGTGAATAGATACGTTTTCAATTTTTTTCGGAATTCCGTGATCTCTGTTAGTGATCGTAGGTCCTCTGGTAGGGAATTCCAGATGGTTGGAGCTATGTGGGAAAAGGCTCTATTGTTTGTTAATTTGTGAGTTTTTATGAATTCTTTTGGAATCTTTAGTTTATTTAATTGTCCTTTTCTATGAGTAGGCTTAGGTGGTTCTTTGCATATTAGATTACATAATGTCTTCGGAGCCATGTCGTTTAAGGCTTTGAATGCAGTTATTATTGTTTTGTATATTATCCTGCTTTGTATCGGTAACCAATGAAGGTATGCTAGTTATCGGTGTTATGTGTTGGAGTGAGTTTATTTTTAATATAATTCTAGCTGTTGCATTTTGCGCTAGTTGAATTCTTTTGATGTTTTGTTTTGAAATGCCCATAAGTATTAGGTTGGCGAAATCGAAGTGGGGAGTTATGGTAGCCTGTGTTATATTAATAAAGTCTTGTATATATACAAGGGGGCGTAGTTGTTTGAGGATTTTAAGTTTGAAGTAGATTTTCTTTATGGTATTTCTGATGTGGGTTTCCATTGTAAGGTGGGTATCTAGAATGACACCTAGGTATCTTATTTCGATTTTAATTTTAATTTCTTGTTTTTGTAGTGTTATGTGGGTTGGAGGAATAAATGATTGTTTTTTTGTTACGATTAGGACTTCGGTTTTGGCATGGTTTATATGTAGGTTTTGAGTTTTTAGCCAAATTGTAATTTCATTGTAGCAGTCTGATAGGAGTTGCATCGGTAAGTTAGGGATCGTAAAAGGTACATCATGATGTCATCCGCATAGAGGTGATATTGTACTCCAAATTTTTTGAAGATATTGCAGACCGGTTTTATGTAAATATTGAAAAGTAGGGCTGATAGTGCTGAACCTTGTGGTAAACCTATTTCTTGTTTGTATGTATTGGAGGTTTGATTACCTATTCTTACATTTTGCGTTCTGTTGTTTAAATATGAGGTGAACCATTTATGTACGGTGGAGTTTATGCCTATCTGGCTTAGGTTGTTGAGCATTATTGAGTGTTGCACACTATCAAAAGCTGCTGATATGTCAATGAAAAGGAGGATGAATGCCTGTTTATGATTGTCGATTCCTTTTAGGAATATATCGATTAATACTGTTAGAAGTGTTTCTACTCCGTGGCGGGGCCGGAATCCATATTGTTGTTCGTCAAGTGGGTACGATGAGTCTATATATTCTTGTGTCTGTAATTGCACTACCTTTTCAATTATTTTGGCCAAAAATGGTATGCTAGAGATAGGCCTGTATGATGCTGGAGATTTTTTATCTAATGTGCAGTTCTTTAAGATTGGGCGTATTTGTGCATGTTTGAGCGAGGGTGGAAGGTATCCTTGGGTTAGAGAGAGGTTGACTATTGGGAGAATATAGGATAGTAGTGTTGGTAGTGTGTTTTTTATCCATGATACTGGGCATGGATCTAAATACGATGTTGTGGTATTTAATCCGGAGATGATAGTTTTTAATGACACTTTTGAAATGGGGTAAAAGTCTGACCATTCATCTACATACTGGTAGGGAGTGTTGATAGTTTCTAAGGACATAGTAGGTTTTTTGGATTTGTTTTGATAGTGATTAGCTAGGGTTTGTACTGATATGTCAGTGATTTCGTTGCTAGATGTTTGAGCGTTATTGGTGAGATTTCTGACAATGGAAAATAGCTCTCTAGGTCTATTATATGATTTTGCTAAGGTTGCTGCATAGAAGTTTTTCTTTGTGCTGTCTATTGTTTCCTTATATTTTGTGAGATGGTTATTGTATATTTCCTTGTGTACAGACAACTTGGATTTCCGCCATTTCATTTCAAGTTTTCTTAGTTCTCTTTTCATTTGTCTTAGTGTGTTGTTAAACCATGGTGTACTATTTGTTTTGGTGTGTATGGTCTTTTTATTTGGTTGATTATTTTTAGCTGCGTTGTTGATAGTATCATTCCAGTTGTTAACAGCATCATCCAAATCTGATGTTGATGATAAGAAGTGGGGGATTGTTGAATCAAGGAATTCTATTTCATTAAATTTTTTGAATTTTGAAGTAGGGCCACTTATGTAGTTTTTGACGCTAGATGTGGGATATGTGAGATTTATTTTGATGATATAATGATCAGACCAAGGCGTCTCTGTCCAAGGCATCTAACTTGCCAGTGCTTATGTTGTTTCCACTTTTACATCATTTGGTTCCTTATTCCTTATCCTGAAAGATGCTTTTTTGGCTCCCAACAGCCTCTCTGACCTCACCTTTAAACCATGCTGGCAGATTTTTGGCTTTCCTTCACTTTTCTTAAAGTGTGGAATATAGCTGCTCTGGGCCTCCAAGATAGTATTTTTAAACAATGCCCATGCTGGATGTAAATCTTTAACTTTTGCAGCTGCTCCTTTTATTTTTTTCTTAGCTATTTTCCTAATTTTATCATAGCCTCCCTTTTGAAAGTTAAAGGGTAGACCTGTGGATTTCCTTGCCATTCTTCCTCCATTTATTAAATCAAATTCGATCATGCTATTATCACTATTGCCAAGTGGCCTCAAAACTGTTATCTCTTGCACCAAATCCTGTGTTCCACTAAGGACTAGGTCCAAAATAAGTGTCCCCTCTTGTCAGTTCAGGAATCAGCTGCTCCAGGAAGCAGTCATTTATTTCATCTAGAAACCTTTGGGGAAAAAAACAATAAAAGCTGGCTTGCTGCACAGTGCCCTGATCTGTACTTCTAAGGCAATGTCTTAACAATTTCCTGGGTGATTCACACAGCCCTTGGTTTGATAGAGGGGGCCTTTCAAGTTGCCCCTTTGATCTGTCACTTGACTTTAACACCTATTTAAGACAACCACAGAAACTTTGCCTCCTAACTGTAAGGGTCTCTAGAAACAAATGTATTGCTTTCTACTCTGAGACTATTTACTTTATTTTACTTTGTATGCTAAGCTATACTTTGATTTGATTTAAATGAAAATCCCTCTAGAAACAATTTACTTCTTTTTACTCGGAGACTATTTACTCTATTTTACTTTCTATGCTAAGCAATACTCTGATTTGATTTAAATGAAAGCTCTCTGGTGATATTAAGACCTGACTGACTCATCAAAAAACAGTGAATTCTAAATATACAGATTTATCAGATTTAGCTCAGACATTTTCCTTTCCCCAAGATTTAGAGTATTTCACAGAAGATAAATCCTTACAAGTGCAGATCTTTTTCCAGCTGTAGCAGTCCCTATTGGTAGTCCTTCAAGATGATGTTGCAGCATTCATGGTGCGGAAGGATCATGGCCTGAAAACCTCTACAGTAGTCCTGGGTGTTGAGGAGTGGGTATAGGTGATGTAGCATCCTTTTCTTGTTGAACACCGATCTGGTCATTTTGTTAAAATGTGGTTGCATGGGTAGTCATATGTCGAGGGTGTTTCTGAGGTATTGGATCTTGGACTTTACTTTAGGGTGGTTGGTGGGATAAATGTCTCATCTCTAGGACTTTTAGAGGACTTCTGTTTTCTTGTGGTTTACTGATAAGTTGTGTTTGAGGAGCCAGTGTGAAACTGCATTGAAGCAGTCTACTACAGTAGTGTAGGTGGGCTTGATTGTGGAGAATGGTAGGTAAAGCATGATATCTGCATAGATCTTGTAGAATACATTATTAATCTGTATATGTGAGCAGATTGGCTGTATGTATATGTTGAATATTTTTCCTAGTGCCATTAAGTCAGTGCTGACTCCTGGTGACCCAGCTGCCTCTAGGTTTTCTTGGTAATGTATCACCAGAAGTAGATTGGAAGGCCTTTTCTTCCCAGGTAATGGAGGGTAAAGTGACTTGCCCAAGGTCACAAGTAGTCCAGTGGGAATTGAACCCTTGATCTTTCTGGGTACTAGGCAATTGCTCTAACCACTAGGCTGCTACTCCTCTCATATGTTGAATAGTAGTGAAGATAGTCCTGAGCCTTGTGATACTCCTTATCTCCAGGAACAAGCAGGAATGAGTCTTCACATATGGGTACGTCGGTACCGACGGAGCCTGTGCGGGAACGCTCCCCAGTGTCCAATCAGAAAGCTTTGGGGAGCATCCCTCAGCGCCTGCGTGCTGCCTTCCCGCCTTTCCAGCTGTCTCTCCTCAGTTTTCGTTTTTCCGCAGAGCCGGCAGGACATCCTCCTGTCACCGCAGAAAATCTTTTAATTCTTTTATTCTTGTTTTCTTGTGGTCGCGGCTGTCTCCCCGACTCCACCGGTACTGCCGGTGTTTTTTTCTTTTCTTTTCCTTAAATTCAGGGAATTTTTTTCCCTCAGTTTCTGTCTTAACTTTTTTGGGCCTTCTAGGCCTCTCCATCATGGAGCCGCCTCCTTCTTTTCCTAAGAGGTGCCTAAGCTGTGGCGGTACAGTTTTGTTTTTAGACTCCAAGAACTGGTGTCTAACCTGTTTGGGTCCTGACCATTTTCCACCAGAGCCATTAGGCTACAATATTGTGAGAAGAGATTTTCCATTTCGAGTTTCCCTCGATACCGAGTTCCCTTCCAGTGTCAGGGCACCGACTATTTCTTCTTCTCTGCAAAATCAGGTAACCCACAAACAGTCTGTTAAGACTAGCCAACCCTTGAGTGGTACGTCTCATGCACAGCATGATGACGGCTCCGGCCTTGCCCTCAAGGGTCCATTGGCTTCAAAACCCCGGCGGGAGTCTTCGGCCTCCAAAGCCCTTCAGGGGTTTCAGGTTGTTCGTGGGGCTTACCCCTCACAGAACATACCTGAGCCATGCTCGGTGGTGGCATCCGCTTCGAGCGGTACCGATACCCCCGGCATCGGCACTGGTGTTGAGTGATTCACTCCTCACCAGGGATCATCATCTGGCTTTCTCTCGGTACCTCGGGACCGGTCGATACACCCCAGATTGACTTTCCAGTATCGGCATCAACGCCGATACTACCTCCGACGTCGGTACCCTCTAGACATGCATCGATAGACTCGCTTTCTTCGATGCCGAGTCTGGAATCGATCTCTAGTCTGGAAGACTGGGTACCGACACATCTCGGTACCGACGCTTACCGGTTCCGGATGCTCGGTACCGGGGGTGATTACCAAAGGCTTTCGGTTTCCTCGGTACCGCTTGAGCAGCCACCGATGACTGCTTCCATGTCGGTGTCGCCTTCGATTCCGATAGGGCTAACGGTATCGGTATCGGTGCCGGTACCCGCAGTAACATCGGGGCCAGCTCCCTCCATGCTTCTTTCACCAGGGTCGCTCCTTTCTATACCGAGTTTGGAGTCGATACCTGGCATGGACGATGCAGTACTGACTGTCTCAGGTCATGACCTCCAGTACCAGCATCCATCCCTTAAGGATCCTTTCTTGCACCGTGCAGGATCTTATATTCCTATATTCTCAAGTAGATCCTCCGGTGCCCAGGCTAGTTCTTCAGGCTAGCCTGCCCAGGGAAGGTTCCCTTTGGAGATCCTTCTTTTCAGAATTTTCTCCTGAATATGGCAACATCTCTTGCTATTCCTATCCCCCGGCTATGATCCTACACAAGGCTCTCTTTCTACTGGAGAAAAGGAAAATATAATGCTTCCTTTACATCATTCCTTGCAGGATCTTCTTCTAAGAATGTGGGAAGCACCTTTAAGGGTTCCCTCACCTTCTAGAGCAACTGATCTTCTGTATCAGGTGCCCCCCTCTCCAGGGTTTCAAAAGACTCAACTTCCCCATCATTCCATTGTGGTGGAATCAGCAATGAGGAAGGTGAAAAGTAAGAAGAAGCACTCTTCTTACCCACCAGGTCGTGAGTCTAGGACACTAGATGCCTTTGGACGTCAAACCTTCCAGACATCCATGCTGTCAACAAGGATTCTCTCATATATTTTTTATATGAGTCTATCCCTTCAGGAAGTCACAAAGAAATTATATCTTTTGACTCCTTTTCTTTCAGAGCCCAAGACTGCAGACTATTCCTTACTACTTAGTCATATTCAAAGTATCTCTTGGTTTCTTACTCGTGCTTCCCTAGACTCCTTTGAGTCTGTTAGCAGAACTTCTGCTATAGCCATAGGGGCACGACGTAGAGCCTGGCTCCAAGCTTCAGACTTAAGCAAATGGGCACAACAAAGACTGGGTAATACTCCTTGCACTGGGGAAAATCTCTTCAATAAGGAGTCTTTACATCAGGTTGCTCAGTGGTCCACTGACTTCCCTGTTTCTGAAGGCTATTCTAAGCCTTCTCCTTCCCAAGTAGATAGGAAATGCCCTACCAAACCTTCTTTCCCCAGGAGAAGAAGGTTTCACTCTTCTCCTGCCCATCATACAGATGTTCCCAAGCAGGGGAAACCTCGCCCTGGTCTGAAGAATCCAAACTCTAGCCAGGCTGAACAAACCCAGCAACCATAGGGTCCTGAGGTTTACAACATACAGTTGTATGTTCAGTAGAAGATTTTTCACTGTTTTTTCATTCAAAACTCTACACATGGATTCCTTTTCTCAGGACATCCATTTGTTTCTAGGTATGCTGAGCTGTCAGGATATTCATGTCTATAGGTTACAGGTTTCTCCTCTTCTTCCTACCAAGAAGAGAAGTTTAACAACTATCCCATGATAGTTTTCTGTTCCAACATAAATTTTTTTCCTTCCACAGACTTACCATATGGTAAGTCACCCTTCAGCTCTTGCCTCTACCCTTTTATCCAGGGTTTCCTTTGAAAGGGTGGTACCATACTACTGCAGGGCTTCTTTAGCCTTTCTAGTCATTACTTTCATTCCACTGTGGAGTTTTTTTCTCTTGAACAAACTCCCTTCTTTTGTCTGGGCAGCTCATCAGACAGGGACAGGAATTTCTCCTCTTATTCTGTCTGTTCTCTCTGTTTTACACAGAAAGATTCTCTCTGCTGTCTTATTCAGCAGCTGCCCATGCAGGAGTTCCAGTGATTGGACTACTGGTACTTTTCCACAAGTTTCCAGTCTTGTCTTGTCTTAGTAGTGATTCCAAGATAGTGCTTTCATCTGTCTTGGATAATCCTTATCACTTCAGGCCTATCACACTATCTTCTTTTCTTGCCATCCCCAATTCCTTTGGATTTGGCAGCATAGTTAACGTGGCAGCTGGTTTTCTTCCAACAGCCAGTTTTATTTCCCAATTCTCCTGCATAATGCTCTCTGCAATCTACAGAGAAGCTTTCTACTATGGGCCCTTGCTAGAGAGCATGGGTTTTGTCTCTAATGACTATCCTATATGGTTGGAAAAGGCTTCCTCAGTCATTTTCCATGACTGTGAGGGTTCTCCACACCCTACTATCTCCTTTTATAATACAGGACATAAGCCTTTTCTGCGTGAACGTCTTAAGAGTTCTCCGATACCTACAAGGAATATGCTCTTTTTTCCTTGCAGCTTGTCCTCATGGTATCCTACTCCTTCATAGACAGCACATATTTAACTCATAATGCATGATACCACTTTTGTATCCCTCCAGTGGTCAACCTGATATCTTATCCTATGCGTTTTCTGTCCATTTACCATGCGAGAGTTCTACATGACTCAGGACTTGCTGTTTACAGACTGATATTATCCTCTGTTTTTTCACGCAACCTTCCTGGTTGTTTCACTGGATAGCATTCTTGCACCATCTTAGCCAGGGGGAATAGATTCTCTATATATCTTCTCAAGTAGGTTCCACCTTCTTGTTATTAGATGAATCTTTCCTCTTCACATCTCCCATGTGAATGTTCTTATGGACATATATCTATCTGCTTAATTGCAGGCATTTATCTTTAGACATATATATTCATGTATGTATATATCTCTATATACTTCTCTATAGATACATATGTCTGTAAGCTGCGTGTGCATATGTTATGCCCTCCAGATCTCACTATAGACATATATATATATACCCATATATATATATATATATATATATATATATATATATACATACCCATATATCTATCTATATATATATATATATATATATATATATATATATAATATATGTGTGTGTGTGTATCTGTCGAGATGCTTCCTTATAGGTAGATATGTATTTACATACTTATCTCTCTAACTGTCTATGCTTATAAAGGTTTTTACCTTCCTATAGGTTCCAGACAGTGGGCTTGCATATGTTCATACTGTCCCACAGTATGTCTGGGATATTATGCACACAACCACTACTGTGGTACTGCCAGCTCTTACCTTAACCCTAGGTTTAGGTATCCCTGAAGCTCCATGCTCCAATATCTTTCCTATCTCTCACCAGTTAGGAAAGACAGGGTGGATCTTAAGTAGATCTGAGATTTCAACCCTTCAGACATCTGTTCTTCTTGGGAATACGGGCTTTTTCCCATACCCCTTCTTCCCTCCAGGACTGTGCTAGTTTGTCCAAATCGGTCAGTCTTCCTCTTTTGCTCCTAACTGTGAGTAACTCTGTAACCAAAAGAGTTCCCAGCTTTTTCCATAAGCTTTCCACTAAAGACCTACTGTTTTTGTACTACCCCAGTTGACACCTGGGTCACCTGTCACTTCCAGATTTGGACCTTCACCTTCACTTCGGTGAGGTCACCTTGAAGATTCCTCTACTGGATCCCCAGTAGACTCCATCAGCCTCTCTACTTCCTGCAATCCAGTAGGAGAGGTACATATTTTGATTGTTCATTTCAATATTTTCATGATAATTATCATACATACAAGGACTTCTTACCTGTAGTCCTATTTTAGGTTAGCTGTTTTTCTACAGCTCCCCTATTTCAACTCCTACCCTCCATCCTCAGGATGCCTGGCCACATGAGGTGTAGCATGTTCCAATCCCCATCATGCTAGGGCTCCAGGCATCTTAGCTTGGGAGTCCCCATATGTGAAGACTCATTCTCCAGGACCAAGCAGGAAGTCAGTCCTCACATATGGGTGACGTCGGCGCCGACGGAGCCCTCGCGGAGCAATTTTCCCCAGCTTTCAAAGAAAGCCTTTGGGAATTGCAGCGCGCATGCGCGGTCTCCTTCCCGCCCAAGGGTGCCATCTTAGCCAGTCTTCTTTTTTCCGCGGAGACCTACAGACGTACCCGTCGTGTCCCCGCTGAAAAAGTTGATTTTAGTGATTTATTTCTCTTTTTTCCTTCGGTTCGACGCCGGTCTTTTTCCTGCCCGGACTCGCGACGCCGTTGCGAGTCCTTCTCTTATTTTTCGTTTTTTTCTGATTTTTGGTCAGTTTCGTTTTTCGGTTTTTCGCTGGCAGCCCGGTCCTTTGACCTTGCATGGGCCCTTTTTCCCCCGATGGCTGCCAGTGGTTTCAAGCGGTGTGTCCAGTGTGACAGAAAATATGTCACTCACTGACACACACGATAATTGCCTCCGCTGCCTGGGCCCGGATCACGAAGAACTGATCTGTGGGGCCTGCGGCAAAATGTCCTCCAAAGCGTTAAGGAGTCGGCGGCACCAGCGGGAAAGAATCTTCGCTGACCCCGGCCGTACCCGGACCTCGTCGGAGGCCTCGGCGTCCAGAGGTTCCATATCTGACCATCGCCGAAGCTCCTCCGACAGGGGTTCTCCCTCCGGGGACCATCGACGGAAGGTAAAACCCGCGAGGGCGGCGTCGGTGGACGCTCCTGGCTCCGCGAGGGCCAGGTCGCATAGCCCCGATAGCCGTCCCGGGTCTTTGGAGAAGGAGCACCTCCCGAAGCGACCTCGTCTGGAGTCGGAGTTGCCTGCTCGGGTAAGTCCTGTAGTCCTCCTGGACTCGCCTCCGAGAGGTCCGACATCGGGCCCGACGCCGTCGGGGCCCGAGTCGGGGGCTGCTGGGTCACCTGAGGTCGGACTCAGGTTGACGGCCTTGGAGAGCAGACTATCTGCCTTCATGGACCAGCAGCGGGCACTGATCGCTAGCCTCGCTGGCGCCACTGCCCCGACCGCCGGGACGTCGACGTCTAAGTCGACCCCGGAGACCGAGCCGATCCTCGAGTCCATGCGAACTCGAGTCGATCCTCGGTCGAGGTCACCCTCGGCCTCCCGTTCGGGACCGAGGTCGTCGACGCCGACTCCCTCGGTGTCGGGGCGGCCGACGCCTCCGCCTGCCCGAGCCGACCCCACCGATTCCTCCTCGGAGTCGGCCTGGGAGTCTGAAGAGGAAGAGTCACCTGATTCGTTTCGGACTCGGTGTGTCCCCTCGGACTCACCTGAGTCCGAACCTCGGAAGCAGTCCCCTCCGGAGGATGCCCGGTTCTCGGACTTCATCAGGGATATGGCCAAGGCTTTGGCCTTCCCTGCGGATCCCGAGGAGGAGCCTCGAGCCGAAGAGCTCGACGCCCTTCAGTATGACTCTCCCTACAGGGAACCACTTTACTGTACCGGTTCCTCCCATGCTGGAACGACTACTCTTCCGCATGTGGGAGAGTCCGGCCTCGACGCCGGTATTAAGCAAGCGGGTCGATTCCATCTATCGAGTCCGCAAGAGTCCTGGCTTCCAAAAAGCACAGCTTCAACACCATTCCATAGTAGAGGAATCGGCCATGCAAAGGCTTTAGAGCCAGAATATGCACTCCTCGGTGCCTCCTGGCAGGGAGGCCCGTAACCTGGATGGCCTTGGTAAGAAGGGTTTCCAGGGCTCTATGCTTGCTTGTCTTGTCGAGACCTACCAGCTCTTCATGGGCATGTATCTCCGAGACCTGGCTAAAGAGATAGCCGGATTCCTCCGCTGGACTGTCCGAGGAACCTTTGCGGAGGTTCCTGTCCTTGACAACTGGGTATTCGGGAATGCTGCAAATTCATGTCCCGAGCAGCCTATGATGGCTTGAAGCATCGGCTTGAGTGGCCGCAGCCGGCATCGGTGCCCGCCGACAGGCTTGGCTTCAGTCGTCTGACCTTGAACCCTGGGTGCAGGACAAGTTGGTCGATGTCCCCTGCCGAGGTGAGAACCTCTTTGGCAAGCCCATGGCTGAAAAGGCTGCACAAATCGAGACGGAGGACTCTCACCAGGACTAGGCTTTCTAGGAAGACCTCCGCCCCTTCACAGTAAAAGAAGGTCTCGGGAAAGAAGTCCTTTTACCCGAGAAAGGCGGCTGCCTATAAACACTAGCCTCAATATCAGGCCTCCGCAGCTCCCCAACAGGGCCAGCAGGCCAAGGGATGGGTAACGGGTCCCGTAGGCAGCAAGCCCCCAAGCCTGCACCACCAGCCCCTGCTCAGCAGGGTGGGGTTTTTGACTTCATCAGCATAGCCTCTCCCCCTCAGCTGGCTCCTCCCAGCACCGAGGCCGTCTGGTTCACTTCGCCCACTGGTGTTCCAACACCACTTCAGATGCGTGGGTGATTCTTGTCGTAAGAGATGGATATGTTCGACACTTCCTCCAGTTCCCTCCCTCTTATTTCCCGGGATAACCTCCACGACTCCCTATGCACAGGGTCTTTCTCCTTCAGGAGTAAGCAAGTCTTCTTCAGGAACAGGCTGTGGTACCGGTGCCCCACCACCTGAGAGGTAAAGGCTTTTATTCCAGGTATTTCCTAATACCAATAAGAACATGAGTCCTCAGACCCATCCTGGACTTGCGCAACCTCAACAAGTTCCTCGTGCGGGAAAAGTTCAAGATGCTTACCCTTGGAATCCTTCTGCCCTACCTCCAGCAGGGAGATTGGCTATGCTCCTTGGATCTAAAGGATGCCTACACGCACATCCTCATCCACCCAAGCCACCGCCAATACCTAAGGTTTGTGGTGTCAGGAAATCATTATCAGTACAGAGTACTGCCCTTTGGCCTATCCTCCGCTCCGCGAGTCTTCTCATATGTTCTCGCGGTGGTGGCGGCCTATCTCCGGCTTCACGGCATATATGTCTTTGCGTTCATAGACGACTGGCTCATCAGAGCATCGTCCTCTCCCGGAAATCCCCGATGGCCACACACCGCACGGTACTCTTCTGCAGTACTTGGGCTTTGTCATAAACTTCGCAAAGTCCACTTTGCTCCCTCACAGGATCTCGAGTTCATCGGCGCAAGACTGCACACTCCTCAGGCACGAGCTTTCCTGCCTCTCGACAGGGCTCAACGCTCATGGACCTAGCCGGCCGTTTTCGCAGCCAGTCCCTGGTCTCAGCCAGGCGCTTCCTGAGACTACTCAGCCATATGGCTTCCACCGTCCACGTGACCCCCAATGCCCGCCTGAATATGCGGCCTGCTCAATGGTGCCTTCGCAAGCAGTGGCAACAAGCCACCGGCAGACTAGCCGACTTAGTGCGCATTCTCCGGGCCGCTGGCCTCTTCTCTACAGTGGTGGCTTCATCGGCCGAACCTGGTGCTCGGAATGCCTTTTCAGTCACCTCAGCCGGCTCAAGTGCTGACGACCGATGCTTCCCTCCTGGGTTTGGGGAGCACATTGCCAAGGGGCATGTACTCAAGGTCTCTGGACCGCGTGGGAGTCTGCTCAGCAGATCAACTTCCTGGAGCTCAGAGCAATCCGTCTGGCGCTCAAAGGCTTTCTCCCACCTGACTTCTCACCAGTCCGTCCTTGTCCAGACGGACAATCAAGTTGCCATGTTCTACGTGAACAAACAGGGGGCACGGGCTCCTTCCTTCTCTGCCGAGACGCTCAGAAGCTCTGCTCTTGGGCCGTCAGTCACGGCATTCTTCTCAAGGCAGTTTATCTCCCAGGCCAAGAAAATTGCCTGGCGGACAAACTCAGCAGGATACTCCAGCCGCACGAGTGGCGTCTGGATCCCTTGGTAGTTCAGAAACTTTTTCTGAAGTGGGGACTCCCCACAGTGGATCTCTTTGCCAGTCCTCTCAACCGGCAACTTCCTCGCTTCTGCTCTCGTCAGCCACATCCCCTTCGAGTAGCGGCAGATGCTTTTCTACTCTCATGGTCGGAGAGCCTTCTGTATGCTTTTCCTCCCATCCCGCTAGTCTCTCGAACTCTTTTTCAGGTTCTCCGAGACAAAGCTTCCATGATCCTGGTGGCTCCTCGCTGGCCCAGACAGCCGTGGTTTCCACTCCTGCTGCAATTAGCGGTAGAGGATCCGTTCCCTCTGGGGTTTCAACCGGATCTCCTAACACAGGATCAGGGGTCCCTGCTACACCCCAACCTCAGATCTCTCAATCTAATGGCCTGGCTGCTGAAAGGGTAGTCCTTGCTCCCCTTCTACTGCCGGCAGAGGTGGAAGAGGTCGTCCTAGCTTCTCGGCGACCTTCTACCCGCAAATGCTACGCCCTTAAATGGCGTCGCTTTTTTCCGTTTGGTGTGCCCAGCAGTCTCAGGATCCCTTCTCTCCTGCTCGGTCTCGGTGATCTTGCAGTACTTGATCTACCTCTCTAATCTGGGACTTAAGTCCAACTTCCGTCAAAGTTCACCCTCAGTGCTCTTTCAGCACATCATGTGCCGGTGGACGGCAGGCCTCTTTCCAGCGACCCTCTCGTAGCGAGGTTTCTCCGAGGTCTCCTTCTACTTAAACCACCTCTGCGCCCGCCAGCTCCTGACTGGGATCTGAATGTGGTTTTACAGCGGATCACCTGTCCGCCTTTTGAACCTATGGCTACCTGTTCTCTCCGTTTCCCTTTCTTGGAAAACTTTATTCCTGATAGCCCTCACTTCCGCTAGACGCGTAAGTGAATTGCAGGCCCTCGTGTCTGATCCCCCTTACACTCGGTTCTACAAAAATAGGGTAGCTCCTACGGACTCACCCAAAATTTCTTCCAAAAGTGGTCTCCCCTTTTCACATCAATCAGGAGGTGGTACTTCCGACCTTCTTTCCCAGGCCACACTCCAGCCGAGCTGAAATGGTCCTACATACCCTGGACTGTAGAAGGGCATTGAACTTCTACCTTGACCGTACGCGGGAGCGCCGTAAAGCTGCTCAGCTTTTTGTGTACTTTTGACCCCAATAAATTGGGGCTCCCGGTCTCCAAGCGTACTCTGTCCATCTGGGTTGCTGACTGTATCGCTTGGCTTATGGGGCAGCCGGACTTCTCGTTAGAAAGTCGAGTCACGGGCTCATTGTGTTCGGGCGAAGGATACGTCAGTGGCTTACCTCCGCTCTGTTCCGCTGGCAGGACATACTGCCGGGCCGCTACTTGGTCTTCGAGCCCCAAAAGACTTGTTGCGGTCCATTACCTGTCTCAGCAGGGAGTTCCCGGCAGGGACAGTGCTTTTCGGACAGGCATTGCCTCCGAAAAGCCTCTTCGAGGTTTGAGCAACTCCTTACCTCCATCGCCGGATGGGGGCTTACCGGTGGGTAATAATTCAGTGAAGATTCCTTCGCTTCTGTGCCGCTGAGCTAGAGGGAGCTCATTTTTTGTTTCTTAGGGTCTCCGGTAGGCCTTAAGGTGGGAGGTCCCATAATGTGAGGACTGAACCTTTCTGCTTGGTCCTGGAGAAAGCGTAGTTTTACTCACCTGTAAACAGGTTGTTCTCCAGGATGCAGCATGGCAGAAATCAGTCCTCACAACCCTCCTTCCTCCCTCTTGGAGTTGCAATCATCTGCTTAAGTTTTTGTTGCCAAAATTTTTATGCTGTCTTTTAGCTATGTCATCAGACTGGCTAAGATGGCACCCTTGGGGCGGGAAGGAGAAACCGCGCTATGGCGCGCTTTTGCCAATTACCAAAGGCTTTCTTTGAAATCTGGGGAAAATTGCTCCGCGAGGGCTCCGTCGGCGCCGACGTCACCACACTATGTGAGGACTGAGTTCCTGCTTGCTCCTGGAGGAACACCCTGTTACAGGTGGAGTAACTACGCTTTCCTGCTTGTTCCTGGAGATTAGCCACAGGTGAATTCTCTTGGGAAACAGCAGGGGGGGAATAATGTCTTCACAAACCCACCCACCCTCCCCTAGGAGTTGTATCTCTCTATCTATCTTCCGTTTCCTTCTTTTCTCTCTCTCTTTGTCTCAGCTATAAAACTCAACTGAGGAGAGCCAGTTGGAAAGGCTGGAAGGCAGCACGCAGGCGCTGAGGAATGCTCCCAAAGGCTTTCTGATTGGACTCTGGGGATCGTTCCCGTGCGCTCAGGCTCCCGTCGGTACCAGACGTACCGATATGTGAGCACTTAGCCGGCTGTTTCCCAGAGATCACCTGTTCCAGGTAAGTAACTGTGCTTGTTTCTAGCTGCATGTATGGAGGTGGATGGTGTGACCATATTTTTTTAATTTTCTGTCTGGGCGTGGGGTTTAGTGCTGTGTTTTGTATTCCTGTTGCTTGCAGTCGTGATAGCGGGTGGTGTGGCAGATTGTGTTGAAAGCTTGTGTTATTTCAAGGAATATTAGTATTAACACCTTGTTCTCCGGAAACAAGCATGAAGTCGTTCCTCACATATGGTTGGATGTCGAAACCGACAAAGCCCCACAGGGAAGCATCTCCTGAGTTTTTCAAAGAAAACCTTTGGGATATCCACCACGCAAGTGTGTTACCCTCGCTGCACCATGTTGCCATCTTATCCTCATCTCCTTTTTTTCCGC